>OU343041.1:2400000-3059705 GCA_910593735.2 Ectemnius lituratus
AAATGGCAACTGAAAAGTCACTCATGCTTCATAGAAAAAAGAATTATGCTTATTGAGGCCAAGTTTTCGGTAATGTTAGAACTGCAAGTTAAATTGAAGTATCATTGAATAAAAACTCAACTTTATTGTATGTTAATTGTGTCTGAATCCTGACTTGGCATTCAGTTTCCTATAATATCCATTTTAAGTTTTGGTAATTTTTAAATGATTTTGTGTTGAAAGTTTGGAGAAGGGGTGGTCTTATATATCGTGGAATTGTATGTTACAGAATTATGTAAATTGAAATACTTATTAGATTTACTTAACTCGTCCTGTAAAACTCAATAAGTAATTTAATTCTGCAAAATAACTAAATCTCGAAAAAAGTCGACGAATATTAATTTTCAATTACAGTGATTTACTATCCAATATCTCCTGAACTTTGAATTCTCTTCCGCCTCGCATACACATTCCCGAGGAGCAAGTTTAAATTGATTCTCTTAATTACAAAATTTGTCACTCGCACTACTATTAATATTTCGCAGGTGCATGACGCACTCATTACAATCACGAAGTTGGGCCATTTCTCTCTTTGCTTCTTTTGTTCCGAATCGAAGTACGAAGTGCGAAGTATGGCCGCGAAAAAGCGGAAACGCCAAATTAACCTTTGCCGAGCGGGTACAACCCGCGCGGATATTGAAGTCCTCTTCCAGTTCACGAGCATCGTCATGATTTTTAATCAAAAGCACAGTAATTAATGTGTCGCCGAAATAAATAAATAATAAATCGTTGCCGCCTCGAGTGTATCAAGAGACGCGCTGATTTAATTATTCGTGGACAATTTTGTTAAAGCAGTGGTTAATAAATGCCCGCTCGAGTGGCGAATATAATTGCGCGATGATTTTGGGAGAGCGAGAAATAAGTGCTTCCAGATGAACGGCTCGGTTGTTTCACAGTTAATGAAAATTTCACCAGTATTTCATTATGTTTCTGACAATCTTCGTTTATAATATAATTATTTACGAAAAATGTACTGCTGCTAGTTTAACATATGTACCACCAACAATGATTTCAGGTATTTAGATATCAGGAAATTTCGAAATCAGAGTTTTATAAATCCAATCCAGATATTGTAATATTCAATTTTACGAAAGAACGAACAATTTGGTCGAATTAATTATTTCTAATATTGGTTGCGCAAACTATTAAATGATCATTGATGATCCGCAACCTAAGTTCGTAATATTATACGTAATGTGTGTTTAATGTATAATTGTGCATGCGAATGAGTGAGTACGGGAATATATGTATCGGAGGGCTGCAAAGACGAGAGGATAGAGTTACACGTGTATGGAAAGTCGCAGCGTCGAACAAAGCGTTGATAAGGATATTACTAAGAGCTTAGTAATGAATCTGTATCAACATTAATAAAATTGAAGTACGAGAAGAGATGAAACATCACAATCATAATATTCCAACATATATGCAACAAATATATTCTAATCAAGCAACATATTCACTAACACTGATGTCAAACAGTATTCAGAACTTAGTAATACCGGCTGATTCCAAGGAAATCGCATGATCGTGTTCACACATACACACATATTTACCAGATAGTCCATACATAAGCCGGAAACTAGCTGGAACGTTCCAGGATTATGATCGAGCGTCCATTCGCTGTTTCGCTCAATTCGCAATATATTCTTCGCACTGTCGATGCGCTATTACGATGCATCTATATTTCAAATGTACCTTTCATCTGTACCGCCTCCCGCCATTCCCCATTCACGACGCAATCGGCAGCTGTACGCAGGAAGAGCAACAAATTTCAGAGGGCCGCGTGGCATGAACGCTTGTGAGGCGCGTGCGCCGCATTTTGCAAGGGGCGAACAATCGTTGCATTAGCGGCCGAGGCGTTGAATAGCCGAAAACCTATTAATTACTAAATAGAAAACCGGTGAAGCGATGGGAGCGACGCGTTGCCTCGTTATAAATTAAAAGAACGGCTGGCAACAAGCGATGCCCGCTCCATTCAATCGATTTTGACGGAGCTTAATCCGTGAATTTCCGATGCCGAGGGAATTTCTTCGGACACTTTATCGATTATCCTGCTGGAATATTCGGGAAGAAGGATGCATTGATTTCACAGTAATTTCTTTAAGAGTTGAGGTGATAGAATTTATAAATAATATAAAAATAATATTCAGTAGCAGGAAAAATTATTGACACAGATGTTAAATACTTTTTGTTTAAATTATCCATGAAATATTGACTAAAAGTAGCAATTATTCAATGACATGTAAAAACAAATATGCTTTCGATGCTATATTTATTTTCGTATATTTACTGATGACCTTATTTATTCTTGGTAAATTATAAGTGCAAAAAGTGTATCGCACGTTTCATACGACAGCGATCAAAGGATGAATATTTATTCATCCAGAAGCATCGGAACATTCAGTGGAAAGACGATACTAATTCATTGCTTAATACGGAATTCATCAAATAAATGAAACTTGTAGAATCCTTCATACAACCATAGCGCAAGAAATCCGTATTAATGGATAAACGGCTGAGGATGCTGGCTTTTCGTATCAATCGAGGACGGCGTGCGATCGCGAAAGCTGGCGCGAGAATTAATTACGGCATGGAGCATATTACGGGCGGTCAGCAATTAATTCGGCCGTCTGGCGAAGAAGGCGACACACACATGCGGCAAATAGCAAACGGTTCGGCGGTGGCGCGCGCGTTCACTGCCGGAAAGCCCGATAAGAGATGATTAATTCGATACGCTCGGCCCGGCACTCTTTTCCTGCTCGCTTTGCATTATCCCGGGTTACGCGAGAGCAATCACCGGGAAAAAAATCGATGCTTGAAGCCCGTGAGTGTCGCGGTGTCATTAATGCACCCGCTCTCTCGGGCCTTCTTTTCATCCTCGGCGGCGCCCTCTCCTCTCCTATTCTTCGTTCCTTATTCCTTTCCCCTACGCGTCATCCTAAATTGGAATCACCTTCAGAGTAATAGGTCATTGACACTGAATTACCGCGTCCCGCCAGTCGGATTAAAGATCGCCGCGATCGAAATCACCCGAAAACAAAAACAAACTCAAGACTTTTTAAAGTCGGTAAAAACGATGGATCCCTATTTTGTATGCCTGATATTATGTTTAGAAAAGAACATCAAAATGAAAACGACTACAATATGTAATTAATCAAATATTTAGTACGAATGTTTTCTTTTGTTCTGTCAAGGAACTTTGACAATAAAGGTAGTATAACATAATAGAAATTCATTGTAACGACAAAGTTTTTACTTTAACACGAGAACTCTATGATAATAGAGATATATTTGTTTGAAATGTTGGATCTCATAAATATGGCCGGGTAAACAGGAAGGGCAATTAGAAGCAGGACGCCCCGTCTAAGTCTAAATATTGAACGAGTAATTCTGCGGGTTATTAGCATTGAGGAAAAACCAATAATGACATATGAGCACCGAATAATCCTGCCCCCCTCCAACTGGCAGCTGTCCAGAATTACAGGCGATCCAATTGATATTACGAACAAGATAAACAGGAACTCGTTCGACGCAAAAGAGGCACGTCCCAATGCGGTTGGTCTTGACATTTATTTTAAAGCAAGCGCCATTCGAATTAATGACGTGTACTCTGTTTCGCGTAAAATCATTACGCAGTCGCACGGTCGAATAATTGATATTGTTCGCCAGCGTGGATTGACAGGTGTTACGACGAATCAGCAGTAATTGGTGTTAATTGGCCAATAGTCGTAACTAATTTTCACTGAATCGTACTTCAAGTCCCAATTCAATTCACTTTCATGGACAATACAATAAAATGGTGCAAGGGTCTATGAAAAATTGGAACAAAATAATTCAATATACAGTTGAATTACTGTGTGCTATAGTTCAACATAGCACAGTAATTAATTTTGAAACATTGTAAAGGTAAATGGCAATACAAGTATCGCGGGACTTAATCATTCATTTCAATTTCCAATATTGTAGTGAACTAATATTTAACAAGAGAAGAGTGAAAGTCTAATGTATTAAATAACAAGCTGGCCTAGTAGCATAATTCATATTTAACATCACAAACAAATTTTAATTAATTCTGTATTAATCATTTTAATTTTAACGTATAATTAAAGTGACAATTACTTAACAGTAAAAGTATTAGATTCTGTGATGAAACTAAAATATCTTCCCTGTAATTTCATTTTTATATTACTTGAACCATTATTATAAATCTTCGTTATTAATATCTATAAATACTCTACAAATATTCAAATTATTGACAATGTGCTAATTATAATCTGGGAATCGTAAGTAATTATCAGCAAATAAGTATTGCTGCAATTAACCTGAATAATTGAGAATTAGTTGCAATGTCTGATTCCAATTTTGCCATCTGCACTCTGATGGTTAACCCCTTCACAGTGAATACGTCGTAATATGATGTCATCTCGCTCAATGGCACCTAATACAAGGAGCGCTAGTCACATGCCTGGCAGATGTGTAACCCTTTTGCCAGCCGGTTTAAAATTTCATCCCGTCGGCTGCAGCGCGTTCCACATTCGACAGATCGCTCGAAGATATCGAAGCTATCGTTGACAGGTACGTGTCAGCGATATCTTAGACTCAACACGACGATTGACAGAGTTTCATCGATACCACTCGAACGCGAGCCGATAATTGAATTGCACTTTAATGATAACAGCAATATTTCATCATTGAATTACCGACGGTAATAGAAGAAGCTGCGCTGACAGATGTAAGGCTGCCGCCTTACCTTTGCTAAGGTTAACTTTATTTACTCGTGCAGAATTTGCTCGGTTCGATGCGAAATTAGTTGCGAAAGTATCAGAAATTACGGTAACAAGAACTGAGTATTTTCTACCATTTTATTTTGTATATTAGACGCATCTGCATTTATAATGCTTTTCTTGCACATATTGATAAATAGATTTTTTATAGTTTTTTATTATACACCACACGTACTGTCGATAAAAAACGTATTGGTTTAGCTATATTTGGAATAAATTTTCTTGAAAGATGAAACTGTCTAGAAAATATATTTCTATGTTGAAAGAAGGTGTGCGAGTAGTTTGTTTATCCGCTGTATGTATCAGAAAATAATTATTGTCAGTATGTTCATTACGCTTTGACTACCCACGTAGAGTTTTTATTAGTGCTAGAATCTAATAAAAAAGCAAAGGCAAGAAAAGAAAATAATAATAAAACCCTGTTAGGAACAGTACAGTTTACTGCAAGGGGAAAAAGCTTTACGAAATCAGACTATCGAAAGTAAAGTGACAATTGTGTGAATAATGGTTAAGGCGAAAACTTTTGAGTGCAACTGTACACTCGTGCACGACAAATGCAAGTATGTTCATTTAGAGAAATATTTTTATTTAACGAAGGCGATAATGTAAACGAGTTTCTCCCCCTTTATTACGACAATAATGCGATACGGTCTGTAAAACTGATTGCACAAAGGCATGCGTGTCTCGTTATTGCTCCGCTGCCGAGATTTCCCCGAACTGATATGCAAAGGAATATGTACCACTGAAGTTGATATCTATTTATACTTGTGCATTTGTCACTGCGTCAATTTCAAAAGACACGACGGACTTTTTTCCCTTCCAAGTCTTCGCCCCCGTTTCCAAGATTCTCGCCGAACAAGAGATGAGAGAGCTCGTTTGTTAATTAGATGTCTGTTAATTAACCATCTTTTGTACACCAGCTTTTCTTAGTGAAACCAAAATTATTCTTTACAATTTTATAATAAATTGAAAGTGTAAACAAGTGTTGGAACTGACGGGACTCACTCAGTCCAAGTTGGTCAAGTTGATTTTAATATTACTTGAACGATAAAAAGAATTTAGACACAAATCGATTCAAAGCTCGTCACTTTTTTTGAGTTTTCTCAGATCGACTCTCATACTCTCATTGTCGTCACTCTGACAGCCGTCACTCTTCTTTTGTACTTGGTGCCATAGCAAAACAGTCCACTCCTACACACTCATGCCACATGCGCTCAGCGTGTATGGCTTTCCCCATTTCAAAAGAGAACATTTCGAACTTTGACGCGTTGGCCTACATACATATATGTATCGACGAGCCAATCACGCTGGCACCTGGTCAAGGATTTCCATTACTAACTGGTCAAGAAAACTATATTAAAAATATAAATCAAAGTATATAATTAATATTGACAGTAATGCAAGATAATTAAGCTGCATTACTTCGACATTTTAATTCAAACAAATGAAACTGCACTGACTTGTTAATTTAAGTCATTAACTTATACCACCCGATACTTGTATAGAGTGAGTAACAAAGTACTTGCCCAGCCATTGTTTTTATAAAAATGATTTATAAAGACAAAAACTCTTCTCAGTAAATAGAAACTCATTCTCTTGAAGAATAAATGGTCCTTTCTAAGAAAAAATATATTTCTTTCAAGCCAATCTTCTTTTTTACGAAAATTTAATATAATAAATACTAGGCGTACGAAATTTTGTTTAGCCATGACTAACTAACTAACAAGTCAAAGATCTGTACTTTTCTAACGAAAGTCAATAAATCAGTATTACATCAAGTAAGATCTGCCTAAAATGTTATTTCTCTCGTAAAAAACGTTTTCATTTTAAAGTTTAAACACCATTTCCCTCATTTTGATGGATTTCGAAGAGTAATCAGTGACACAAGCAACGATCGAAGCATCGTGTCTTTCACTTACCGGCGTCTGAATTCGGGGCAAGCACGAAGTGATACGAAGGTTGGCGTCGACTTAAAAAAATCACCGACTGTCTGGCATGAGCGGCTACGGGCTGGCTCGGATCAATGAGGGCGCAATCGTTCGGCCGGGGATCGTTTTACGAGTTCAATCAAATGCTCGCCCCACCAGTCAATGGGGAAGGACTCGCTTTGACAGTGGGAATTGCGTTTCCTCGATTCGATCGCGTGCGCCGGCCGCGCGCCGCTCTCTTATATGCCGAGATCGATATCGCCGCTTGTTAATGCGAACTTGCGAATATTCAGATCGACGTTGGCGTTGCCGGATAGGAAGACTGACCATGCCGCACGTATCATCCCGGCGAAATCGTAATCAGGCCAGTAGCGAGTCCAAGTACATAATTCATGCGCCGCCGCAAGCGCCATGCAGCGCTACTCTTGCCGCCGACGCCGACGCCGCCGCCGCCGCAGCCGCCGGAATTATCTTGACGTTTCCAGTGAAATCCATACTTGCGCCATTCTCCGCAAATAACTTGCTCTATTACCCAATGACTGATGCGCCGTTGCTTACTTGTTTATTGCGGGCCCATTAGCCACACGCGGTAATAGCTTGCGGCAGGTTTAACGAACTTTTAGTCTTCGCTATTGTTACGCAAGGATTAGAGAATTGAAACGGTATTGAATTAAAGATCCAGAAATTATTCTCGAGAAAGAATGTTATTAATTAAACTAGACGAAATTATATTATAATTTTGTATTATAATTATAATATGATTCGTCGCAAAGTATATTGGGCATCCAGAATAAATTAAAGGGCTTCGCTAATAAATCTTCAACTGTCCGCAGGATAACAATCTTCTACACTTGGAAGGTAAAATAAAAAACGAATTATATATAGAATATTCCCTAGAACCGAGTAAAGATTGTACAGTAAGTCGTTAGTAGCCGAAACGAGCTGGTCATTCGATACACGTTAGACGCACCGTAGCCAAAAATCTGTTACTGAAGGAAAAATTGGAGTTCCCAGGGACTACAATGAGGGGCACATAATAACCAGAACATAAAGAAAGACCGGCGGCGATAGCAATCGCGTTTCGCCACGTGATACTATCAAGTTACGCGAGTGTTCCTTTGGTGCGAGCCGCCGATTAAAATGTAAGCTGGCGGTGCTCGCTGGCTGGCTCCGATTATTTATGGGCCTCGTTGTCACCGAAATACTTGTTAACCTGAGATTTTTATCGCCTTGCCCACCCCTCTGAGAATCTCGTTACCCCATCTGTTCAAGCCAGATATAGACAGTCTTGATTTATTATCAATGTTTATTATGCTCCGCGCCACCCTATACCAGTAATTCTTAACTCTCTCGGAGCTCAGCCGTCATCGAAGCCTCCAACATATTATGCTTGTTAAACTCCTGTTAGTTGTGTTAACATAATGTTACTGTGAATAAAATTTATTGTTTACCTTGTGAAACGTAATATATATATGGATATATATTACAATAAAATAAAGATAATTGTTGAAAGTACATGGAAATATATTCTATCATAAACCTGTGTATTTATTATTTTTGTATCAAATGCTTAGGAAGTGAGACATTGTAATTTTTTTGTTGTTAGTTTGTTGTAAGCAGTACAAGTTTTGCATAATAATCGCACAATTTAAATATAATTATTATTTCTTTCCATGCATTCTAGGTGTACCCTGGCCAATGTTTATCGCCAGAATTACAGTGGACGTTACTTAAATCACGGAGTTTACCAGGCCATTTCGTGTTCCCCTTATCGGCCACGAAAATCAAATTCTTGTAATGGCCCCTTTACAAAACCTTGTGTTCCAACACAAAAGTACTATGATATCAGACACGCTTATTCAAATCAACTAAAATGTTGGAGGTATTACAGCGTGATATCGAGTAGAAATCGTACACAAAGACTAGACGAAAGACTTCATGAAAAAGGGAGAAAATGAGCTGATTGAAATACTCAGAATAAAATATAAATAAAGATATATTTGTAACCGCAATAAATACATAAAGATCTTCTTCAAAGATCGGTGTTATTTGCAGCAGATTTTGATTAAAAATAGAAAATGTACGATCCTCCACTATTTTAATACCAAAGTAGTGAAAGTTCAGCCAGTTTAATACCAAAGTTCAACAAGTTTTCGACCATCAGCAGCTTTTTCGGCAGTGTTTTTGGAAAAAGCTATCACGCCATCAAAGCGGGTGACGCACGGAAAACTCAGCTGGTTATAAATATTCAGAGCGACCGATAGATCGCAAACACTTCTTGCCAATATTGATAGGAGTATCGCATTTCCCGATGTAATCTTTCGATATTGTTTCATCAGTTAATATGGACCAGGTATCGTCGCGAATATGAACATGAAAAACAGGATTAAAAGTGCACCCTGGACAATGAGAGATTTTTAATCACCGGAAAATAAACAGCTGGAATTGTCTCGCTGCAATATCGCACTCGAGGAAAATGATGTTACCCGTGAATTTTTGACGCGGTAATGGAAAAGTATGAAATGTTGCTGATATTAAAGGATTTATGAGTAGCTGGTTTCACGGATACTCCGTATTAAACGAAAACTTATAAGCTATAAAAGATAATAAGAACAGAAAAGAATTATAAAATATTGACACATTATTAATTTGTGAGTAACTTTAATGCATCTGACTTTGTACTTTTTCGTAATTTTTCTAGATGATAACAATTAATCTACACGTTTAAAATAGATTATTTGACTATAGATTCTTTTCGTGCAAATACATATAATATATTTTTTTGACGAAAGACTTTTTTAATTGATTATCTACTTAAATTGCGAGTATTTATGTACTAAATACGTTAAAGTTCAGGAATCCTCAGAAACTATTTTTAGTACAAGTTGAGTGAAATACCAATATTATTATTTGAAAACAATTAGCTTGAAAGTAAGGCTTCTACTATTCCAGAGAGATAGAATAACACGGGAACAGTTGGACTTGTACCTCTTCCAGGTACAAATTTCAGAAACCCGATATTGGACGTATTCCGATTGATTGGATTGAGAATCATTAACCAGCAAGAAATACCTTGGAAAGCACGATTCTTGTATTTTTCTCAGTAGACAAACCAACTTGACAAATAAATATATACTTTCTCAAATGGAATTTTAATTTGTTTTTCATTGTTTAGTGTTTTGTTTCATTGAAATGGAAACGTCTATTCGATTTTCAAATTAAATATACTGGTCCGTTTAATAATTGAGATATGAGATTTGATATCGTGCTATAAGAACAAGCAATGAAATGTGTATGAAATATCCAAACGTTCGTATTCCGCGTTCAACAAAAGTTTGAATTCATCAAGCACCGCAGTTTTCCAGCAAGAAAATTAAACAAAAATATGATATGGAAGGGAGAGAGAGGCAGAAAAACATCTCATTTCAAAGTTAATTACTCTCCAAAGCTTTAAACAAAAGTCAACTTAGTCAAACTATATAATTAGCATGCCAGTGTCTGCTTGCACATCCGTAACGCGAGCCAATTAAATTGCGTTACAGGACCATTTTAACTTGTTCCCTGACATTTTGACGGTGTTTCAACTAGTACATTTAATAAAAATGATTCGCTATGTTCTCCGTTAACGATTCAACCCCTATTAAAAATCTTAACTACAAATACTCCCTAAAAAGTCTTATAAAAATTAGCTAACTTCAAGAAAATAATACCTGCGCGTTAAAATAGTCAATGAAACTGTAAATATACAAATGTTTCGAGTTATTCAAGATCTTCTTTTCCGGAAGAAGTAAGATCGCTTGCCAGCCTAACACGAGAAAGAGGGGGACGCGTCAGCGTCGAGGCGTCGAATAATCGTCCGCTTGGGAATAGCCAGTTCGAAACTCTGTGACTAACACAATTCTCGTAATAGCCGATGACAGGCTGTTGCGCGCTCTTGTGGACAAAATGCTCGCAAGCGTTGTCTTGTTCCAGATTGAAGGCTTAAAATCGTGCGAAGAGTAGGGCGCCCGCACGAACCGCAACATCCGTGGAGCAACGGAACCAGAGCTCCGGAGAAGTAGTTTACAATTCCAACTTTTTCCATCTGGCTCGCTTAGGTGTTCGTATACGTAACTAGAGTGAGTTTGCTTTGGAACCAGATAGTATTTTCATCAACACTCAAATTCATTAAATGAAACAGTTTGAATAAAATATTTTACTGATTATTATTTGTATTATTGTTTGTATGAAATATTACATCCTATGGTTTTATTAAATTAGATCACTTTATGTAGATCACATATAACTTATTTACATCAGTACCTTTAATACATCTCATAGAAATCAGAATATAAATTAATTTAGGAAATAGAAAAATATACATTCAATAGATTTCGCTCTGAACAATAAATCAAAGCTCAAGCAAAAGCAAATGATTAATTCTGTACAGTGTGTTTCAATTTTCAATACACACTATAAACTTGTTCTCTGCTAAGTTGGCAGTGCGTGCAAGACAATTTAATTTCTCCGATTCATGCGGTTCGATCAATTGCATCAATGAATTGGAGCAGACAGGGTTGTAAAACGGGGTGGAAGGTTAAGCCGACGGTGGTGGAACGCGTGCCGGGACGGACAGTGTTTCGTGTCAGCGGACACTTTAAGGAAGGAAAGAATAATGGCAGCTGATCGGGTGTTAAAGGCTCAATGGAGATTGCCTGCTAATGTATCCTTTGAAGAGACAATTATAAATGAAATACGGTCAGGAAGCGAGCCACCCAGCCGCACCAATCACAGATTACTTTCCGTTCGGATTTGATTAATTGGGGTGTGGGAACTAATGGTGTGACCTTGTAAAAAGAAGGAGAAAATAAAAGGCTCAATCCAATGTTCACTTTATGCGAAGCGGTATGTCCTGTTGTTAATATTAATAGACATTGGAAATATTGAATGTGCCTCTGGTCACCAATATGTATCAGAATGTGATTGTATTTAACAAAATTAGGCAATCAACATTTATGAAAGATAAAGCACTAAATATGTACAACTCATTGTACAGTTATGTACTCCAATTTGTGGTAAACCAATCAAAATAAATTTATCAGGAGGAACACTAAATCATAATGTTGTCATAAGCTAAATACAATATGGTATTATTCTATTCGACATATAATATATTTTAATAAATATTGGAATAAAAATATTCCAAATGAAATAAGTACTAGCTTTGACAGTTCTTATGATAACGATGCGGGGATATTTTCAATGCATTCGAATTCAATAAATTCAGGCAAAAAGACGAAAAAGTGGTTTGTATTGCGACCTAATTAATAGCATCTACTGACTCTGACTGAAGTAACTTAGTGAATGAATAAGGATGCTTATCAGGGGCCGCAAAACCTCTAGAACTGAGAAGGTGGGAGAGAAAGAAAGGGTAAAAGTGAAGAGGAGGAACATCGGACGCTCCTAGCACAAAGCAGGGAAAGCATGACTACAAACAGAGCGAAAGCCGATCCACCCCGTTTGACGAGGTTTTCCTTTGCTCGCCTCTCAAACAGAGAAAGCCAGAGAAAAACTTTTCCATTTAATGCGGAAATAATTTTCATTTCGCCCGCTCCTTTCTCACGACTGTCGGACGAAAGGACTTATTTTACAAAATGTTAATGCCTGCCGGCGGCGAAAGTCTCACTGAGCCTGTCTTATATTTCCGGTATCTTCTCTCCGACAACGATGAAATGAGACGTTAATTATTACTTGCTATCTTTCGAAATTCTAGGTTTGCACTCGGCGTTTCTCAATTTACATTACATGCGGAATTGGACGAATATAGTTGAAGAAGCGAGGATCAAGAAAAGTGATAAAGTTGGAATCATATGAAAAATACTCTTTACGAATTCTTAAGTGGGTCTTGAAAAAATGCAAATTATTCTAATTAATACTGACTAGTTGACTTCTATAATTTTTCATTATATTACTCGACTTCTACAATAAACTTTATTTCAAAATGTACATACATGTACATTTGCACATGTTTGTATCATTTTATACGAAACATCGCGAAACATCACGATGATATTTTTGCGTTTGTTTTTACGGCCGCCGAAATCCTTCCGAAAGAGCCACTAATTAAATTTGTTAATGAAACATTCGGTAAAAGAATATTTAATTAAGTGCTAGTCTTAGTGCTGCAATCACATTTTTCTATAATAGCAATCTATTTGTTTCATTACCTATTTATTTCACTGGAACACACTTTACATAACCTAAAAGAGTACAGGTGAGCTAATACGTATGACGTGTGACTTCATCTTAAAACTGGAGAAACAAATTGATACTTGAAATAAGAGGACAGTCAATCAACGCGAGCAACTGGGTAAAGAAGGGAGTGAAGTAAAAGCAGAAAGGGTTTAGCCGGATAGTAGACACGGGAAAAAAGAGAGAAGCGTGAGTAGGAAGGGTGAGCGGGTGACCCCCGTCGCCCTTAGAATGCAATCAGAGCGTGTTTACAGCTGGGTACACTTAATCCTCTTTATTGGATTCAAAGTATTTGCCGGTACACAGTATCACAGAATTTGATCAATTTTACGGCCAAAGAATCTCTCGATGATGCTTGCGGTACATCTGATGCACTCCGACCGATTAAACGAAATAATAACTTGCGATAGACAATTTCTGGTTTTTCATTTTTTCCCATATAGTTCGTATTACATCGTTTTGGTTTCAGAACCTGAGATACGAGCGAGAACAAACCTGAAATCCGTTATTTTGACGAGTTTGGTTGTTTTAGTACTTTGCTCCCAGGATTTTTGCGTTGCTCCCTTTATCTTCAAGGGTATACCACATACTTCAAGGTATTATGATACACATTAAATGTACGGCACACGTTTTATCGTCGGTAGGATATAAAGTAGTGCCGGGAACTTTATTAAAACAGCGAAGTCGGAAATTTAGCTACCGTACACGTATGTATGTATGTACATTATATTGTCCACAGAAACGTGGGTTTAATAAATACAATTTCTCATGTCAGATAGTGAATAAACAAACAAGAAAATAACATAAAATAAAATAAACTACCGAGCTACTGTTTTACTGCTTTGGTCTACGGTAAATTTCATTCCCCACCATTAAACGAAAACGTAATTAAAATTCGACGAATTCGATAAAGCCGAATTGGAAAAGCTCAATTAAAACATGATTAAACTAAACTGGGAGAAGATCGAAATGAAGGAACAAAGTATACCCAAATCACTCGTTCAAATTAATATCATCATTTCCTGAATGATGAAGTTCAATAATTTCGAAATCAATTTTGCAGAACAAAAGTTGTCCTGTTCGAGTAATTTGTGTTTCAATTCATCATCATCCAAATGCTGTAATCGAATTTTTCATACGATAATCTTTTCATTATAGATCGAAATTTTACTGCATGGTTCTAAAAATTGATATGTTTAATATTACAGGAAAGCAGTGTAGAAACACCATTAACTGCCTCTTCGCAATAGCGGCACAATCGATGAAAAAATAATCCAGACTTTGTTCGAAAAGTATTTCCCGGAGACGTGAATAGGATTCTCTCGGTGAATGCGAAGAAGTTAAGAGGCAGCTTGTTAACGACTGAATCCCGTATAAATGGAAGAACTGAGAAGGTGGGTGGTAAGTAGCATAGACATAACTGGTATAAGTATGAACACGTTGAAATACCGGAAAAGGCCGCGATATTTTTACCTCAAAAGACTTGATAAATTTCCTCGCTCTAACAAATAAAAATAAATGAATAATGTGCAATATAGTAATAAATCCCTTTGATTTTCAATTAATTGGCTTCTTTGTGTATTTACTGCCTTGTTTTTCAAGGAAAATTTTATTCATAATTCTTCAATAGTATAAAATTAACCGTATTTATAATTCATTAATAAAAGCCTGCATGATAAGTATTACATGTGTTCTAAACAAATTAAGCATTCTCTGTTTACACCATCAAAAATTATACTACGAATATACTAATTGTCCAATTAAAAAAGCTGTTCTTTTATACTGCCATGTTCCAACATTTCATGTTCCACTCTGTTAAATTGTATTCGTTACTTTCCATCCTATCTGAAACCTTGTCCAAAGAAAACAAAGATGGACTGTAAAATTAAACTTTCACTAAGATTTCATCTTAATTAACTCAGAATCGTTCTTCGCTGTAACTGAGAACAATAAGAATGGAAATTCATTAAAAGATTATGCATCTGCTATTATGGATTCCATGTTTCCTGAGGCGAATTGAAACGAATGAAGTTACACATTGCCGCCAATTAAAGCGCAGTGCTTCCTGGGTGATACGCGCGTCGGATGTGCGAGCGATGCTTTATTGGAATCAGTGATATCGCGCAGCGTACACGATGGAAAACGTCGCGCGCCAGTGTACTCGACATACACGCCGCGTCGGACACTGGAGACTAGATTTCATAGAGCCAATCGATGAATTTTTCCGCACGACCGGCGAATTAATCAAATGTTCTCTCGTCATCGGTGTACTGCTAGCAAGAGCACGAAACTATACATGATTGTACACATGCCGGTCGACACCAACCAGTTTTAGTTACAGAATAGGATTATCTTTAAAACACGAGCACTAAAAGTGAGAATTTGTCGATAAACATTTGTAGCCAACTGTAAAGAATAATAGTGAAAGAAATTTATTTCCGTTGTTTATTCCATCTGCTTCAAAAAGCATAGCTTGATCATGAAAGTTTGATTTAGTTTCAGTACTTTCATTTGTATTATAAAAATAATTCTGAACTGTTTTCATTGTTTGTTAGTTGAACAACTATGTCGATGCTTAAACGTTGCAAACTATTCGGACTTCGATTATCAACTATTTTGAAAAATTACACCTTTCGACTGTAATAAATGTTTCCTTCAACACGCATATTTTATGATGGTTAAAATACGGTTTTTGCCAGTGCGAGAAAAAGTTTCAAATGAAATCAAGCAATTGAGGAGCGAAAACGGTCATTAAGCATGACAATTCAGAGACGCCGGGGGAAATTTAACAATTTTAAACTTTCCATAGTAGAGTCAGGACATTTGTACTTAGGATAATGTCAGCTCTTTATAGTCGACTTTATTTTCCCTTTGCGTGCCTGCGCGTTCGCTACATACCGAACTATACCCGAATGAGCAATAAATTCAAAGGCTCCGAGCAGCGCGGCAACCGCGTGAGACGTAGGCGCTTTTAAATTTTAATGCTGCGCTCGGCTTTGACATTTCGAGTATTAGTGCCGCATTATTAGAAAAATGTCAGCGCTGTCTTTCTGTCTCGGAGTGATATTATCTTGCGGGCCCAAGAGAGATAACTGAGGAGCATTCAACATCCTGCCACTAAGAAGCACATCATAAACTGAAACTGTCGTTTTCACACTGCGCGCTAACATCATTTACATTTAAATATTTATAAAATGACTATTTTGGGTTCAATTTAAACTATGTCACTCTATTTTCAATCTATCTGTAATTAGACTTAATTTACTGTATTTGCTGTTGGTTATTCTGGTATTCTAGTTATTACTATTTTAAGTTAAACATATGAATTGTTAAATCATTAATCAACGAACGTAATACATTGAAATAAAATAACACGACATCCACGAACTCTAAAATTCAATTTTGAGGTCGTTCCAATTTATATTCAAACGAAAGCGACGCGTATATTTTCGCGAACATTCTGTTTCAGTTATACTTTGTAGTGCGGCGTATTTCGTTTGGGCAGGAATTTTCAAATTCTCATCGAGCCCGCCGGGTGCCGCGCGCAAGGCATCTGATCAGAAAACTATTTCCAATAGACAATTCGATGATCACTTTGCCAGGCAAATGCTGTTGTTCGAATGTAATTTTTGGCCGACTGGCAAATGCATGGTTTCAGCTTGGTGGCGGGGAACAGACAATATTTCGCGTTATTTCACCTGGTCGCTTGTGCGCGCCGCGCTAACAAACAATCCGTCGAAAAAAAGCGTCCCAAGTTAGACTGGTAGCAATCGTTTTAGTTTGATTGGAAATGGATGACAGTGCAAGCCGAAAACCGTGATTTCGGGAAAATGGCGAAAGGGGGAAGCGCTGGTGACTCTTTTCAATTCTGTTTTATATTGCTGAAACAAACAAACCAGGCTTTCAATGCCGGCGAACTTACTCGTCGACCAGCAAGGCGCTATTTCAAAGAACAAAATTTATTGTTATTTTTTATCAATTTTTCCCTTCATGTCCGCGGACACAAAACTGACAGGTAATTGGAAACCTCCACTTCATTCAACTATCTTTTGACAATTCTAATCCAAAGTTAAATAGAATTGGTACAAATCAATCGATATCGTTGCGAAAAAACACAATTGAAAATACACATTAAACAGAGTAATTAATCTATTACTTTTAAATGAACTTTAAACTCAAAATATTGTGAACGAAATAGAACAATAGTTCTACAAATAAAATAGAAAGAACAAGACAAATCAATTACTCAGGAGCTACTCGAGATAATTTACTCCCAACTTTCTTGAAGGCCTCCAGCCGACTACGCGGGAGAAAAAAAAAAGGTCGGGAACTGAGTCGGAAGTATTTCAGTGTTAATTGGAATCAGTCGCGTTGATAAATTACTGGCTGTGGGGGTTGTTGACGCTCGAAAACCTAGTGCATCTTCGAGATCCTTCTCTGTCTCTATCTCTGTCGGCTGGCATAACGAACTGTTTTGTGTGGCTTAAAGGCTTAAGTGGTACAGTTTTGCCAATTAATGTCGAGTTCCGCAAGTTCGTAACGGGATGCTCCTCTTTTCGGAGGGAAGTTCAGGCCGACCTCTCCTTGCTTTGGCTCATCCTGTTCATCCGGTTCTCCCGCATTTCGGAGTTGAGCGCGCGCGTTCACGGATACACGAAAACGATCTGCGGCGCGCAGAAGCTGCCTCGAGTTTCATCTCTCTGTAATTCAGCGTTTGATGTTAATGAAAAGAAATTGTTGAACAAACGGAATTACGCTATGCTGCTGTCGCCCTCTGCTTCACGAATCCTTGAGGATCTCCTGCACAACCCAGTTGGCAAATACACGCAGCGTGCCTGACCGCAGGGGATTTTTAATAATGCCAGAATATCTGCCGCGCAAAACAAATTTGGTGCCAAGAATGTCTCTGTCAGCATACAACACTTACTCCCGCTTGAATTAAATGTGACTGTTGATGAAAGAACTTTAACGACATTGACATTTTATAAAGAATATTAAGATACTGCAATATGAATTATGTTTATCAAATGCTGATGGTTAAATATTTACGAGAGTGTGTATTACTGCGTATTACGATTTAGTCGTCTTTTGAGAGAAGGATATCTAATTCTGCTTTTAATGTTAATTTGGTACACATGCCTAATACTAATAAACTCATTAACTGAGGAAATGCGACTAGATCCAATCAAAACTTGGAACATTCTGGCCAAGTCATTAGTATTACGCTTCCTATGCTATTCGAATATTCTGACCTAATTTACTATTCAAGTATCTGTTTTTGAGATAAAATATTGGAAAATATTTAATCTCTTATATATATCTCTAAAAAATTTGTTTAAATTGCATCAAGTTAATCAATGAAAAATCGTGAAGATATACAATCCATATTTTTAAAGATACGCTTCTGTAATTTAGCTGAATAAAAGGTAGAACTTTCAATTCTAAATGCAAATATCGACACACGTTCATGTAAATGACTCGTCAGCTTTGATCACTGACAGAAATCACAAGCGAGAAATTATTTAACTATAGCACAGATTACAAGCGCGTGAATCACTCTGCCGTCCTACGATCGGTCAAAACTAATTTCTGTGGCACGAAAAATCAGTTAGCTCACGTTTTTGCCAATAAAGAGTCTTCAGAGCGCTTTAATTATATTTGCGATTCGATGCTGCATTCATCAGCGGTTTCAGCGATTCGCTGACCGTTAACAGTTTGAACTGGGCGATGACGCTAATTGTAAAAATAATGGCTAGTCATCGCTTTATCGCGTCCATTCTGTTGGCGTTAAAAAACCGCTGCGTCATCTGGCCGAATGATTGAAGATCAGTATTCGATTGTTGTCGCACTTATTAATCCATTTTCATTTTGATTGTATTGCGGTATCAATAAGTTCAGATTCAATATAATTCACACACTACTTTTTATTTTAAATAAAGAATATACGCAAGATGATTTGTTTAAAATATAGTTTATCATTAAGAATTGTCTAACAAAAATTAAAACAAAGACTCAAACAATCAGTACTTCCACGCACTAATAATTTAGTCCAGTTAATACTATCGATTAAACCATCGATCGATCGATCGAAAATCAATAGTAATACGTGTGTGTATAGCTTCAATGGGACGCGAATGAATGTAGAAAGTAGCACTTTACCTTTCTTGAAACGCTGCCGCGAAAGGTAAGAGTGCTCCTGAGAATGTCTGAATCGCGTTTCCAATAGGCAACAGGCCAATAGCAACGCGTCATTGCAGGCATCGATATCGAAAAGAATTGAAATCGCCAAGAACGAAAATGCTCGGCCGGGTAAACACGTACTCGGCAAAAAAGGAGGGGAAAACCAGGGTGAAAAAGGGGAGAAGAATAAAAGGTACAAGAAAAGAGAAACGGTGAGAAAGAATAAGGGAAAGGCGACGTTTCGTGAAAGGGAAACAGGGAAATTCTGTTGGCCGATGTTTCCGGGACGCCGACGCCCGGCGTGTCTCTCTCTCTCTCTCTGCTTTCTAGCGCCGCGTGACACGTTATTCCCGAAATCGGAAATGCGCGCGCGCGCGCCGATCTGACACCTGTCACACTCGCCGCGCAAAGATCAACCCTTGCCGAAGTGGATCGGCCGGATAGAATGCCGATCGAATTCCAGCTGAAATGAAGAGCGAGACTGTCGTTCTGCATTCATGTGCTTCGGCTGAGACAAAGTTCTGTGTCTATTTGAGAGTAAAGTTCTTGATAGCAGCTCCCAAGAGTGGTATTTGTTAATGTTAACGCGGCTGAAAGAACTCGCACAGAACTTCTGCTAGAACTCTCAGGAGCGCGTACATTAACAAATATTAATCTTGATAGCTATTCTCGTGATTCTTACTTCCAATTATAAAACATAATGGACAGAATGAGGAAGGAACGCTCGTTGCTTCGTAAAAGACAAAGCTGTACTCTACGATCTTCCACTCTACAATAGTGCATTCCTGATGAATAGGCTGCCACATTGTAGAACTCAACAATTGTGATTCATCTCGCAGTTGGCAAGCACGTTCTTATTGAAAAGTATTACAATTCTTTGGTTCACCATACATTTCGCGCGGAAAGGGCAATAATAATGGGAGATTATTATTAATATATAAAACAGATACATTGTTAATTTAATAAGTATTTAAATGGATATGTTTTTAACTTCGTAAATGTCATTTTAATAAACTCACTGTAATTCTAATGAATTATTCGATACATGTATTAATAATCCAAAGTGTAATATAAATATCAGCATTATGCAACAAAATACAATCTCCCAGTCTTCCCCTTTAATAAAAATTATTATAAAAACTCCATTTCTTCATTCTGTCACTAGGATTAACAAAACAAATCAATGTAAGTCTATCTAATTGTAAAACAATATTTATCACAAACTACAACCATTTTACTTAACTACTTGTAATGATCTAAGAAACTCATCACAAAGCAGTTACTTGCTAGTGCCTTTAACACTGACGTAAAATTTATATTACAAACTACTACAAGTATCTTGCGACAAAGCAACCATTTCCTAAGAAATCTTGGTTACTTAATCGCAGGCAAAAAATTCATTATAACTTTATACAGTAGTTTACTGACAAGAATTTCAGTTATTGCTAATCCAGTTTCGAAAGAAACGCCATTCATGTTGCGGTGGATTTCGCCGATGCACTTATAACATTAATGCGCATCCCCATGCATAATTCTCGGGCGAGTGCGCTACTCCACAGGAACCATGTTCTCCTAATGTGCGGTGCAAGAGCAACACGGCACTCTGCAACAACTCGATGTTGATGTTGTGGCATTAGTTTCGAAACTCTTGCACGAAAAGTGTGCGCTGTGTGTACGTGCTGTGTGCTCGCTGTAAAATCTCTGAGAGCCAGTATTGCTATGAGCCCCGCCCGATTATATTGAAATCACTCGCTGTACAACTAACTTTCGCGCATTAATATCTCGTTAATCGAAAGGTTTGCGAAATTCACTTGGGTATTTTTAATGGGAACTTCAAATATTTTTTTATTGGCTGTCAGATCCTTCGGAAAGTAGAATATAATAAAGGAAAAGTCTTTGTAAAAATGTCCTTTTACAAAGTTTAATAAAATTACTTCCTTTTCTCTTTAACCTTCCTCTCTTTAAACAGTCTAGTTGTCTTGCGATTTGTACGTTTTTGATATGCATTACGATCCTTTGAGTATTTTCTGAAATACTACTAAACTAGTGTCATCGCAATGCGATGGAATATGGAGGATCGCATTTCTATTCTAAGAGGATACAATAATCTACTCGCACCGAATGCATCAATTCAATTGTAATTGGTCTATCAACACTTTCAGTCTGATACTTGAAAGAAAGAAGAAAATATCAAATCTCCTCTTCCGAATGTAACTAAAATCATATACAGTTTGTATTTATTACAAATTCTACTTTGATGCAATTTAATTATAAATGCACTCTCTACCTCTGTCATTAATATGGATGCTAATCCCGTAAATTGGGGAATGTGACAATAAATAAATGAACATGTAATATACTGTTAATCCAGCAAGGATCAACGCATTGAAAAATCAACATTTACTAATTCGACGATAGAAAATTCGAAATACAATTGAATTTGCATATTGTGTTAAGTAGAACTGGAATTTCTAACATTTTGTCATACTCTTTTTAACAATACATAAACCTGACGAAAATCGTTTCGTAAATTACAACGTTCACGAAATACAACGCGCGGTGTGTTGAGGCAGAAGTTTCGGCAGTGTTGCCCGTTCGTGTGGAATAAACAAATATTTGCAACAGGCACCTACGTATACTCTGAGCGCACACACATTCGCCGGCACATTACACGCGAGACCAATAAGTAAGGAGAGTGCGAGCAAATAAAATCGGCGAGCGAAACTGAAAAAGCGCGACGTTTGTTGCTCCACGCGACGATCCTTTATTTTCATTCCCAGTATTGTGTGTGTGTCTGTTTATGTGTACGCGCGCTTTCCGTCGTTGGCAGCGGTGCTGAGATAGAACGAAAAATTCGCAAGCTGATTATATTAGTCGGGATGAAGTATGAGCTCGCGGCGGGAACGGACTCGTCGGCAGAGCAAACTAAACGAAACTCGCTCGTATGTAGCTCGCCGGAAAACATTATCCAAAATGTACACGCCCCCGAAAATTGACCGTAATTCCACCAGCCAAATCTTTCTCGCGAGCGGACTAAACAATTATACTTCAGATTTACTCGAAAGAGGAAGCGTCCGAATTTTATTCGCGTAACTCCAATTACTAATTTCGTAATTTTCACTCATTACTGGACTGTGCATATTTATGCAAATGTGGTACAATTAGATTATGAAAAATCTATAATATCCGAGAAATTGAAAATACCATTCTTCTGTGTTTTGCATGAATTAAATACACAATGAAAATAGTATAAACATTCGCATTTTATCACTTGCTAGTTTTTACTTAACGTTGTACCTATTTACACTAATCTGCCTTTTTCTTATGTTGCAGTACACATGTATATTTTCTTCTGATATGTGTTAGCGTTAGGCAAATATTTACTGCTTCTTCGTCACAGTGTTATATTTTTATTTATAATTCTGTGGAACTTGTACCCGCCCTTCTCTATTCGTTCTAACACACACAATTCCAACAACGTTGCATTAACAAGTTTTCGGTCAAAACACAATAAATACGAAACTTTTAGGTAAAGTTTAAAGTATTGATTATTCGAAAAATATTCAAATAAGAACCCGTTTACGAGTATTGCGAATATATCGTACAAATTGCTTTTCTTAACAAGAAAGAGTTATTATTTTTATGTTCCTTAAGCGGAAGAGCGAAAGGTTCATAACGACAGGGTTCGTACTCACTTTACACGTATGCATATTCGAAACTTCGCGGCGAGGATACTGCGGTAAGCGGCTGCAAACAACCAACCACTCGTGTTGAGCGAGAAGAGAACTCGCCACCACATACCGTAGTAGTAGGACTACACTTCGAAATGTTACCGCTGAGAATTTCGCTCTCAAAGACGATCATCTTTCCGTTTGCCGTTACACCATTCTACACAACACCTTCTATCACAAGAAGTTTCTCAAATCACGGATAACTTCGAAATACAATGCACATTGAATTAATAAGATTTCATATTTATTATTTTAAGCACTGGATTTGCTTTTACACAATCCTACACAAAATAAGTTTGTCGAATTGCGGACAACTTAAATGTGCAATGCGCAATGAACTAATAAGATTTAGTATTTATTATTTTAAGTACTCAATTCTGTATGTTACGCTTACACGCAATTTCAAATTTTAATCTGAATTTTTTCGATTGGTTTTGCAATCTACCATCTTATAGAACACCGTGTATTACAATCAGTTTCCTGAATTACAGACAAACTTGGAAACCCGGTTCACATCAGACTAATAAGATTTAATATTTATTATTTAAACCACTGAATTCTCCGCAAGCAAATTCTGTGAGTTGCTGGGTATATTTAACCGGAATTTGAGATTCATGGCGTGTTAATGTCGCAAGTAGAAGTATCAAGCCAGAACCAAAGATAGAAATTCGACTCATGGAATATTCTCCAGTTCTATTCTAAAATGGAGTGCGGTTTTTCATGCCCTGCTACATAATGAGCGAAATGAAGAAAGACAATGGAACTTCATACTTCGCTAAGCATCGAAATCCGACGATCTAAAATTTCCAATATGCAAATATACGTTACGAAAGCGCATTAACATCATTATTTACGTGTCCCATTTCAATTAAACTTCCCGCAATCACATCGTACGTTCAACTATCCCATCAAATCCAATACAAACGTCACAATGAATACCCGCAATTGAACCAATCGTGAAGCCAAAGGCCGGCATCGAGAATCCCCCAAGGGAGAATACGAGACCACTCATTCAACAGACAATTTTCATTTTCTCTATCCTTCCCCCCTTGGGCAACAATCACACAAGGCACACACACACTTTAGCACCTTCGCGCGTCAAATTCACGAAATATTTAACTCTTTCACTACACTTTACCCAAATTATTTATAACCATTACTTTTCTTAGAAGCAAAATACGCTTCTAAATAAAAATACGTTGGAATTCCTTTGACACGGCAGTGAAGCCATACAAACTTAAACTACTAAAAAGTAAATGACGCGTTGACAATGACATCCGGTTGCAGGTGGTGTGCGATACTCACCGACTAATTCCGGGCGCACGCCGACCAGCAGGGTGGTCACAACCAGAAGGGGCACCTGTCGGTTACGCGTGCACGCACGTCTCTCGCAGCACATGGTTTCTCACCGAGGCGATCAGAAGGGACACACGCGTATTACTCAGGGTGGCGGCGTATTGGGAGCCGATCGAGAGCTTATGTGTGCCTTGCGACAACAAACACGCCGTATGGGGTTTCGGCTGTCGACTCGATCGTATATTCGCGCGGCCACGCTGCTCTCCGCGTCGAGACTGAAGTCCGGAGTTCGCGCGGCGCACCGTATATCCGTAAGGGCGCACGAGGGATGCTACCCCCACCAGTGCCGAGCGGCCACCGAGCACACCACTCTCTCTCCTGCGAAACCCGTTTTCCACCCCCCAACCCGCACACCCCACACCCCTACGACTAGGCGCAACCCCTGTTGCAGTGCAACTCGTACCCACCCGAGTACACCCCTTTACTAGCCACCCCCGACTGTCAATCCGACTCATATCGGACAATGCGTTTTATCCGATGGACATTACCTTCGCGACATGAGTTTAACTACTTTGTCAGCTGGAAATCTCTTTCTTTTCTGAAATTTTGGATCGACGAAAAGGTGAATCTTAACTGAGACAGTTAAATTAATAAGTGTAGTGTGAGGAATTTTATTTTCGGTTTTGTAGACTTTATTTGGTTTTATTTGTTTAGTTTAAGCAACCCTTGTTCTAGTGCAATTGGACTGCTCGAGTACACCCCTTTACTAGCCACCCCCGGCTGTCAATCGAAATGATATCGGACAACCCGTTTCCTTTGTGACTTGGCTGTAACCCTTTCGTGAGTTGAAAATCTCTTTCTCTTCTGAAATTTTTGATCGACGAGAAAATGGATGTTGGGTAGCAAAGTTAAATTAATAAGTGTCCTGTAAGAAGTTTTACTTTCGCAAATGTATGTTTTGTGTCGACTTTGATTCTTTGAATCTACGTACTAGTAATTTGACATTTTTTGAGTTAGTATTAAACACACATTTAAACCGAAAATTGTTAACTCAAATCTGCCTGAACGTGAATTTTTCATTCTCTGAAATTACAATTCGTGTAAATTCAAAACCCATCAGGATTGATCTATAAAAGAACATATCTAGAAGACTTTACAGATACAAAACGTACAACATCTAGAGGAAAATCTACAGAGGGGACAATGCAGCGCGAGCAAAAGTGCAAACACGATGAAACATTTCTATCGAAGTAGAAGGTATAAATACAATAAATCGAAGTGCTCACGATAGTATCGCAGCAGATTTTCATGCCAGGGCAGAAGGGCATTGTCAAACATTTGCGAATCACCAAGTTTCACATCCGGGATTCAGTGCTCCCGTCATGAATGTTGCCCGCGCAGAGAACAGGAGGAATCTTGTTTAAAAGGCACCTCCTCTCTGTCCGAGTTCGAAAAGTCTCTTTCACACAGGAGGCGGTCCTGTTCGCTCCCAGGATTGTCTCTGTCACTCTCGGTGACAGTGGGGACATAAATAAAAGCCAGGAGATTTCCCGCGTTACCTATGTGCTGCCTGTCAGTAGACTCGAATACGTGTGCTCCCGCTAGTTGCTCGGTTTCATGGTAATAAATGGTCCCAATCCCACACGAGAGAGCAAACTCGAGCTTCCGCTTCGCAGGAACACAGATTTACGGAACGATTCGAAATAGCTTTAAGTAGCTTTAAGAAAATATTTCAAAATACTTCTTTACTTATGGTACCTTTCTGTTTAATCCTAGTGATTGATTGATATTCACTTGAAGTATTGTACTAATAGATAGAGACGTTTCCTCTTCCTGTTTGCCATAGTAATACTGGAAGTCCGAGTAGAAAGGACAATGATATTCGAGTGTTGTTTTGGTTTCGCGAGCAAGCAACGTCTTTCTTCAGTAATTATTCAGAATTTAATTACGTAACTCAACTTCGATCTTGGTAAATTTCAACGAATGTCAAAATTACTCCAAGAGTTGTCTGACGGAATTCTATACCTTGTTAATATTTACGACATTTTTTTAAATTTATAAATAACTGAAATCGAAGTCTGAAACTGAAAAGATCTGTTCCTGAAATAGGCAAATGAAAGTTCATAATTATAATAGATAATTACAATTGGTAAGTACAATGGTGCTTGCTCTCAATAGAAAGTTAAAAAAAACCCTGCCTAAAAAGAGTTCGACGTTGATTCCGCCCCGACGCAGTGTTTGTTCGAGCGCGCACGCACCCACTGTACAATCCCGCGATAAGAAACGTGCAATAAAAAGCCAGAAGTTTCATGCGGTTCTGCGAAATCAATTATTGACTTTTATGACAGGATACGAGCGCGCGCGCGCCCGCGCGTCCACCCCTGGCCGCGTGTATATCGTATGACCATTCCACTTGGGACAGCCGGGCAACCGAATGCGGCGGGCTACAGTGGTTTATTGATTAAACAAGCGAGGTGTAATCTTCAATGTAACAAATAGGCGTCATGAAACCAACGAACATTGCAACCGAACCTGCAACTCAGATTCAACACTGTCCAATACTCACAAACGTGATATTGGAATCCGTATTCGCTGAACATTTAAGTTCAAAAATAGAAATTAATATGTGTATTCTTTGGCGAAAACTATGATTTTTAGAAAATGATCAGGAGAGCGTATTCTATAACATATATCAAGATTAAAAGCGGTGACGATTCGTCTTTCTAAATAATTATCGAAAAATTCAGTCTAAGATGATTCAAGATTTAATAATATTAAATATTTGATGTGTAGGAATGAGACAAGATTGATAGAATAAGGCGAGTTTATATTAAGAAATAGTAAGTAAGATGTGCGTGAGTGCGAAAATATCAGCTCTTAAAAGGAGAAGAGAGACGATGATCCCCGGCAGAAGTCAACCGATTCTCGGTATTACTTCCGAGCATTGTAATGCTGCGGACAAAGGGACGCAGAGGAGATCGTCAGTGAGCGGCGACGGAGGAGCAAGCGTTGAACATAGAAAAGACGAGAGACAGAAAAACGAATCTGCCTGTGTTGTAGCAATAGTGGTTATAATAAACCAAGTTCGTTATTTACAAAAAAGTGTACGCGTATAAAGAAGACGTTTGTTTGAAGTTTGTCTTTAAAAACTCGCTCACAGGTAAGTTCATTTTATTATTTAAGTACATCATACAATTTTTTAGAAGATATTTGTATTTATTGTAAAACGAAGTAATCTAATATGAGGTTAAAAAAACTATGTACAGGAACTTTCGCGTGTCTATTTTGATTTTATTTTTGTAAAAGTCAGGATGATTGTGCGTATAAGGTTACTGACCAATGACTGACCCTCGCCAGCACCTGCCAGTGTTTTGATAAAAAACGAACCATCGCGAGCACCCCAATCTCTTCCAGACGCTTTAACGACTTCTGGAGAGCCGCTCCGTTGCCGCACACGTGTCCCGATAAAGATCAGTGTCGTATTACGTACAATTTCGTACACCCTGATATACTTAGAAACGATATAATATTTATTTATGTTTCACGTCTGTACTGAATATCGCGCTAAACATCTCATACTAAATATTTCTCCATATCATAAATAAAGGAATACCGCTTTAAAAGAAAAAGTCTACAAAAGCTATAAAACTACGTTTGTTTAATTTTATAAAATCCTTAAATCTATCATACAAAAGTTCTATAAAAAAAATGGTGGAAGAAATATTATACTTAATAAACTTGTGATAAGAGAGCTATGCGTATCAGTGTATTTAAACGAAAATCGACGAGTTGGAATGTTCTTTAGATTGCACTGGAGAAACTTGTTCGTGAGACAGTAAGGAATCCAAAGAGACTGCTGTCAATCGTATCTACGCGGAGAGCCTTGTCCTTACGGGCCACGTAAACCGAAATCTGCTCTCGGGCATTCAGTATTACTCCGTACATTTTCACTGCGCCGCACAACTGAATTGTTCTCGTAGGGCAAATCCAGACCTCTCTCGAATCTGCTAGAGAAACTGCGGAGGAGAGAGACTGTATCCGCTCAACCCAAGGGAGGCTCGATTAAGTAAGTATAACTGCATTGGCATCTATAGGATACGCATGTGCTCGATGTAAATTAGTTTGGATCCCAGGAATTGAACCATTATTATGACTGCGAAATTTACCAGTACTTTACAGTTCAAAGCAATTTACTAGTCTTGGATTTTACATTGCATAAACTGTTTAGAACTACTTAAGTATCCCTTTTAAAAGAAGTTCTTTGTTAAGCAAACGAGTACTGCTTCCATAAAAAAAATTTACTTTAAATAACTATATCGCTCGTAGTTAGTTATTTCACGAAAGTGTATTTTGTATTACATTAGAACTCTTTGTCGACATCATAAATGTATGCGTTTGTACGTGCAGATGAAAATTGTCTGTTCTTATACTATTCTAGGTACTGGAATTTAATAATACATTAAATAATTCAACAGAGCCTGCATTCAAAATGTAAATTTTAACAATGTTTTTATATTCATCTTATTGAATCACGAAGGTTACAGTAAATACTGTTAAATTCGAGTGGAGAAAATCTTTCATGCATGCGAGTATATTAATCGCTGAGCAGTAAGACCATAAACGATAATATGTGTGTGTATACTACACGCTATCTATGTTGCATCATTATGACAGAATGTCACTGGCATAGACGAGGCTGTCAATCAAGTCGCATCGTAGCTCGCTCCAATAGACGGTATACACCATAATCTCATTATAGTTACCCTAACGTACGACGCGACATATTAACGCAACACACACGTGTGCGAGACTAACGCGACAAACTAATCGAACGGAACTGCTCAAATTCGACCGAAAATAATCACTCGAGTGTGCACTGCTTGTGCATATGTCAATTTTAGTGGATGGCTTAAGGATAAAAGCACAAAAAATCAAATAAATGCATTTGATAATTTCTGAGTTCAAAAGGTGTATAATAAATAATTGTTGGTGGTGTTTTGTTTGTGATTGTTCGTGTTTTAACAAACAGGTGGTTGTCGCTTGCACAAACTTCTGGTTCAATACTGAGAATATTTCGAAATTCTGAAAAATACCGTTTCAGTCATCGACTTTAACTCGTTTGGAACTCGTGTACAGGTGCTGATTTAAATTTAATATCTGGGAAAGGATTGGATAAACAGGTTTCTATTGTCTCAGTGTTAATTTGCATAGAAATTTAACGAAACAAGGGACATTCTACAGCGATGTTTTGTGAAACTGCAGAATTAATTAATTTACTTTCAATGATTTGATGGACTTAATGAATGAAATTCTACTTTACAAAGCTCCAACTCCTTTCTCCAATTTTTTGAAGTATTGAGGCTCAATTAATTTCCAATGAATTAACGACGGTGCTCTCTCTCCGGGTCGTCATTGAATCGCGGTAGTACATTTAATCAAAGGTGCGTTTAAAAGACGATTCAGTATAGACGATTTCCTACCATTGTGCAGAACTTTGATTGGATTGTGCTTAATTAAAAACATTGTCCTAATTGATTAAGTGTCTGTTTGCTTTTATCGTACCTTCATTAATTATTTATCCCATTTTCCGGCCTTATTATTAAAAACTTTCGAAGCACGTACAGTATTCACTTGTGTTCAATTTAATTCGATTGATATACTGTCATAAAACTGTACGTAGATTCGGAGCTTGTGGCTTTTGACACATAAGCCGGACATTAGGAGTTGCTGACATTAATCACAATAAATTACAGGCAAAATCAGTAATTCTCTTCCTTATTCTATCTACATTTATTTTGTTCGCCTAAAAATATACCACACAAAAATCAAATTACAATATTTGAAAAAATTAAATGTAATCGAGTTTCTTGAAAGATTATCGTGTTTATCGGAATAATAACAAGAAGGAAAACTATTGGGTAGCTCTCAGATAGTATTACGCCTGACATGCTTCACCTAATAAAATCATGGTAGGGTGTGGAGGTGGAGGGCAGGTGGAGAGTTCGAGTCGTTCTCATTACTTAATGCATTATCCACCCCAACATGCCGGCGGTACTGATGAAGAGAATTCTGGCAACTGGCCCGCGCACTGCTCTATCAACCACCACTACCACCACCACCACCACTACTCTAACCAGCCACGCATTTTGGCGTTTGCATCCAAATTATTTTGCGAAATAGCAACGGACATTCTGACCTGACGTGCATCCAGTGGCAAATGCACTTTCATACCTGTAACATTGCATGAACCCTATCTGTATTATCACTCTACCATGCTAACTACAATTTAAGTTAATTACGCGTGAAATTATTCTTTTCCAGCTGACTTCACTGCGTGTTCTATGGTAGAACCATAACGCTAACTTTTTCTTGGAAAAACGAAGTGATGAACGAAGAGTTGCCGTTAAGAATGTCTCTACTCTTTTATTCTAATTCAGCGGGTTACTACAGTAGGTGAACACTTTATCAAAAAATGTCAGAAAAGCCAAGACTTTTCGGATTAAGAGCCTTGTGAAGACACAAAAATACGGTTTATAATTATGATAATTATGAGATAAAGAATGTACTAAGGATTTATTGGTAATATACTGATTACCAAATTAACTTAAACTGTTGTGTTCATAATACGGAAACTTAATTGATGAAATTCATTATCAACACAGCATTTTATATTACTAAACCATTATTGTCTTTTGTAAACTATAACTCTATATTTGAAAACTTCGGCTCGTATCCCGTTTGGTGTTAGGTAATCTTTAATACTCTGCTGACCGGCGCTCCTGGATTACCCGCGCGTTTTTGCGAGTTCCTTCGTCCCATCCATCCACTTTAAGACTGTCTCGTATAATATCGCAACGAAACGAGAGAAACGTGGAAAACGGAGAAAATTCCCCAAATTATAGTCTCCCTTTTTAAAGTGAAAGTGAAAAAGTTTGAATAAACAAAATCGGGTTAAAAACTGTGTGTCTTCGAATGATATTAAAGGGGAACTGTTGAACAAAGATTATTCACGAACTTACGCTATACATTTGTAAATTAAGCATCATGGTCGTCGACATTTTTAACAGGGGTTTCACTAATAATATTTAACTATCATCTAATAACACTGGCATTTTCACTCTCTTCATTAATACAATATTGATGATATTATAAAATAGATCTTGCCTTAGTTCTCATGGCTTTTAAGTAATACTCTAAATATACATGCAACTATTTAAAGTAATATAAATAATTTACTACGCATAATCTTCCACCGATTTTTTAATTAAAATGTTAAGGGAATATTACAGATTCGTTAGCTACGAAACATCAATTATAAATTAAAACAAAATCATGAATCATCAGGTTATAGTAGTTCTGTACAAATGCTGGTTATGTTTATTCTAGAAAGGATTTACAGTTAAGATCGGCGAGTGCGAGTTCATGGTACTCGGCACATTTCGATTAAGTGATCCCGCAGGTATCAAGCGCTCGGCATCACAGAAGCCGGTCAAAAGTGGAGAAATGTAGGAAAAAGTCGATACTAATAGAAAGCGCGGACCAGGTAATTCCCAGGAGGACAGAATAGCGGTAGACCTCGGTGCCCGATTGTGTGTGCTCGCACGCGCGTGTACGTCTGTGTGTGTCTCTAATGGCAGAACGATCAAAGCGAGTGCCAGTCGAGTAGCGCTCGCAGTTTCGTCGAACAAAGACTTCCTTCCAAGATGTCTCGCGTGACTCTACGAATCTATATTTAGTTGATAGTTCCGCGTTACCCTCAGAGAAATCCAGTCTATGCTAATGCAAAATCTGATGAAATATTCCAAAAGTTCCCGCTGCGTGCGAAGCCCTCGTCGATAGTCTTCACCGTTCAAAGTATTTTGCATGCGTTTACCACACATATCTGGATCATTCCAGTCTAAATCGTTACAGTCCATATACACACTTTACCCGAATTTAATGTTTTTTCAAAGTCTGGACGAAATAGAATTGATTTGATTATTCATGAAGTATATATTAGGAATGCAACAGTTGGTTAAATTAGATTAACTGTTCATTTTATCTGATCCTATATACCTTCAATAGCTATACTGAAGATGTATTAATCTTTACTGAAAAATGTGTCCTTTCCCGCTTGTCAATATCTTTCATAGTCGCAAAGTTATGATTTTTTTAAAGAAAAGTCGATTCTGAGAAATCTTCTGTATGGACTATGATGACTTAGCGTGGAATAGCTCATAGTATACGCCTGCGAATAAAGGAAGTCTTGTCAATCATCGACCAGAACTGCTTTAAACGACCACGCACGACCTCGCTGCAATTTACCTGTGTGTTAGCCACTTTTACCCTCGCTTTAACCTAATGCTTGTTACACGCTCTTGTGTTCCCGACTTAATTTTAATGCGTCGTGTTTCATTAAAGCTCCGACCTTTCCATACGAAGTTAATGTCTTCATTCTTTAAACTTTAGAACTGTGTTATAAACACAGATAAACTGTGATGAAATAAGACAGATCTATTCGAGCTTTTTCTTGATATAGTATTTCTGAAGGTGTCATAGTATTAATTGCTATGATATGTTTTCCATTTAATCTGGAAAGTATAAACTGGTGATCCAATCTAGTATGCCAGGTTCCTGCAATGTGAAATGCACCGACACTCGATCAACCCAACGCCTGCCTGATTTAATAGTCAGTGACAATAGCGAATTGTCCAAGTCAAATCTAATTGTGGTTGGCACTGATACGCATTTAGTTTACACCGCGATCAACTCGAATTAATCCGATCTATTTAATCAATAGCTCGTATTAATTGTCAGGCTATCTACGCTTATGAGAATTTACAGTTTGTAAATAATTTCCTCTAACCTTCAGTGTGACATCTTTAATTATTACAATTACCTTTCAATAGCTTGGTAAATCAACAAGGTAAGCACGTAAATATTAGTCGATCTTAAGAATTATAGAATGTCGATTTGACCCGAAAGATTCAAAATAAATGCAACATATGTATCATTGTTTCAAGCTTTAGAGTGATTCCTTGTTCACTGGAATAAAAGAATAACCTATCAAGGGAGACTGCTAATTTAATAATGACAGTAATGACTAGTTTGCCTTCTGACCAAAGCCGGCAATGAAAGCATTCATTATGATCGAACACACTTTGGCACGGCCATAATATGAATAATATAGGCATGCAGGGACAAGCACTCACCTCACAGAACAGCAACACCTACTCGCCGGCAGTATTTCCTACCAAACAGCTATAACCCACAACGGACGCTCCTGGACACACATTGCAAGCATGTATATTTCAGAGGATCTTAATAATGTAAGCAATTTGATATTTAGATCGAAAGATTCAAAGCAAATTCCATTATTCAATTTTTCGTTCAGTCAAGTATAAGAATAACCTGTTAAAAAGGTTGCTAATTTTGTAATGACAGTAATTATTGGCATGCCTTGTGATTAAAGCTCGCAACAAGAGCATTCATAATAATTGAATAGACTTTGGCTTGGATATAATAAGAATAATTTAGACTTGCTGGGTTAGCTGGGACAAGCAAGACTCACCAGGCTCACCAAACACAACAGCAACACTCAATTGCCAGCGGTATTTCGTCCTAAGCAACTCTAAAGCAACTCTAATTCCCATCAAACGCTACCGGAAACATAGCAAGCTCTTCAGCACACTATTTCACTATTTAATTACACTCCGAATACGTCACCACGAGAACGACGCGACGCGTTACACTTGAAGGGGTGGCCATCTTGGATTTGCCGGAATTTCCGCGGGAGTTCGTTACTAATTGATAATTGCAATTACCGATTGAAAAGTGATCGTCGCAAATATCACGTTTTTCCTATTCCGGCTTTTCTAATTTTTCACGAAGAGCTATGTTAATGTTCAGTGGAGAATGTTTAAAGATATGTGATGTGGATTTTACTAGTTATGAGGTTTTATCGGTGATAAATATCGATATTGGATTGCGCACGCTGGCCGACAGAAGTGTCGATAATGCCGGTATTGTAGAATGACTGCCGCTACCAGCGCGCCGCAGCATGTCATGAACACATACTAAATTTATCACTAATTCCCCTTTTATCATACTCTTGTGTAGCCTATGTTACTTGGGAAAAAGTCAGCTTTCACAAAAAAGTTTCAGAAATTACTTCTTATAAGCAAATCAAGTTATTGCATTTCCACATATTAGTACATGTAGAATTAATAAAAAAAGTAAAGTACTCGTATGGAAATAAGATAAATGAACTATAACACAGAAAAATGACAGACTATAATAACTATGGAATAATAGCATACAAATAATAGAAATATCATTTTTAACAGTTTCATATTAAGCAAAGCGTTTCCAGTCCCTCATTTTATTTATTTACTACTATTGAGAAGATTTAGTAATGAATATAATATGTTACATTATACCAATCATAAGTATGAATATGTTAATTATTAATATTTATGAGTGCTCGAGTAAAATAGAAATTGCTATGGTTTATGGTATCCTGACTTTAACTACTCTGCTTGAACATATACTAGGATAGACTTTATTTCTATAAAATAATCTTTTGAAAGGTTGGCTAGCACAATACAATTTGGTGTTCACAGGTGAGAGTGCGCGTAAAGAAGAATCCGGTGAGAATGCGAGCATAACAGAGGATCGTCGAAGGTGCTAAATCGGCGCGTGTGGGAATGAGGCGACGAGAGTCGGGTAAATCGCACTAGGTCAAATGGGATCGAAGCTTAATTTACACTCGAGCTTAACCTAATTTATGAGTTAAGCAGTGCAGCTGAGGCCGGGAATTCTCGAGTGTCGCGTCGATAGGACGATATAAAATGCGCAAGCGGCTGCTCGATCGTACATATCCGATACATCGCTTTCAATGAAGCTCCCCGAAATGGGCGAACGAGCGTTTCAATCTTTCCCACTAATACTGCACCTTGCATTTTACTTTTTACTGCAGAAAAATATGTTATTTTATGAATATTTTCAAGTTCTAGAGTAATATAGTTGATAACTCTACTGCTTGACTTGAGAATAGTCATTCGAGAAAGGATCAAAAGCAAAAACCTTTTGGATTTTGGACTTTGGAAGTTTACATGTTTTAGAATTAATTATATGGTATGATTGTTAATATTTATGAATGTCCAAATTAAATAGGAAGTCCTATGTATTATGTTATACTAGCTTTATACTACTTTACGAGAAGTTTCACTTGGACTTTTATAACATTAAATCATTCTCAAAGAATCCACAAAATATTCTGTATTAACTTTGAACTGGAATTAACAAACAATATCACAACACTAATCAACTTCACTCATCTAACAATAAGAAACGAAACAGTGAAGCTGGTAAATCCTACACGAAATAGTTAAAGCGTCTTATTATCGAATTCGTCAAACTACTTTGCGTCAATACTTACCGATAAATACAGCAGCGAATGAAGTCTCGAAGCACAGACGTACGTTCCCAGCAAGTTTCCTAATTCCTTCGGGAGCTCCAACTGAGAATAAGAAGGAAAGGAGCGATTAGTGTTGCTGATGCTAGCATACTGAAATTTTAGTCACTCGTCGATACAAACGGGTCAGCGCCTTACATATTATGTATGTATTGCCGTTGTATTGTTACGGGCCACTAAAACTTTTAAAGTGCACCCTCTAAGGTGCTATTCAAGAGCCAGCGTTCTCCGAGCGCGTCCAGTTGATGGAGAGATCAAGTGTTCGCCCGTAAATATCTAATAGCGTACACAACATTAAATTCGACCCAGTAAATAACGGTATGAAGTGTTTAGGGTGAAAAGGCGAGTGGACCCGCGTACTTTATATGTGTGGCGTGTTTCGAGCTATTTAAGAACATGTTCGCGTCACGTACAGCTTGCACGATACCTACTAGAACGAATGATTTCCAATTGTTTGCCCGCACATATCACGAAGATCATTTTTACTAAAACCGTGTACATTTTTTTTTTACGACAATTGGAAACTTGATAATTTTTCAAAATATATAATAATACCTTTGTAGAAGTAAATAATAAATTGCAACTCATAATATCAGAATTATTACCAACTCGAAATTACAACTGCTCGTGTATCACCATTTCAACACATACATTGTAAACTCACGCGTATCAAAAGCAATACCGTTACATAGGCGAGCAATTCGGCAGTTTTTAATCCCAGCTAACCGACTCTGCAAGAACAAACAAGCCATTCCGTCGAAATTCCGTTCCAACACCGCAAAACGAGCGACAATTCCCCGAAAATAACAGACTCTAGCACCGCGAGAGCTTAGTTTCTTTACCAAGCACGTATTGTTTGCCAGTGGAAGCTGCATAGTACAATCTAAAGCAAGTTACAGAGTGTAACGAAACATCGCTTCAGCGCGGGCTGAAGCGATGTAAGCTCTTCATTCGCAGTCAATTTTGCAGGGCTCTCGTGATCAGTTCGACGGGCGAGTTAAAGTTAGCTCGGCATTGCGCGGCGATAATGAGCACGCGACGAGAAGTGCCGGTAGATTCGATGCATTGGTATATATGTATCGGCGTAGATGCGGGGTCGCCTTTACACACGACTAACGCAATTCCCCTTGGCACGGGTTAGTTGCTGTGTCAATCAGTCGTCGCCCTTGCGAGGAAGGAGCGTGCTAGCCCGTTCATGGAAAAGGCACATTAGCGCACCGAGCGTCGTGAAGGGCGCCTCTACACCGTGGCGATCGCCGATCCTGATTTCCTCCCACGTTCCGCCCGATCGTCCCCGTCGCTCTCCTTTATTGCTCCTGATTGCATAACCACGCAACACCTGCGCCAAACGAGAATGCACGCCCGCCGCGAGCGCCGTCGCCGCCCATACACATGTACATATAGCGTCGCTGTTGCATTAGCCGAATTTCGTCGTCCGCTTTTGCGAATGATTACTTCGTCGGTACGCTCAGCGACCCTCTTTGTCATCTCGATCGAGCCGAATTCGATAAGCGGAATTCCTGTAATTTCTATGTTACAAGCCATTCGTAAGAGAATTCGATAACGGATAGAATTGATTGATTATTGGTAAGTTTATTGGATATTTTCTCTCGCTTGTATAGTTGATTGAATATCAATTTTGAAAGTGAATTTATTTTTCTTTTGCATTTTACAAGAGTTATTTGTAAATGTAATATGTTATATTTTGTGAATTATTTTTGTTAAGTTTGAGATGTTTGGCACAATAATCATTCGGTTACGGGGTTCTTTAATGGCCTTTGTCACATGCAAGACATTAGGCATAAGTGAGCTATTGTGTTGTAGGCAGTATTGTATTCCCAAAACACTAGTTCGCGTGATTCTCTTGATACAGTGGCTCAGATATTGGTCTGGATAAATTTAATTATGACATGTATACTGTGAATGCGCAAACGACCGAAACCTAATTCCAAACTAACTTTGCTTGCTGACCTTTGTAATTATGAGAAATTTGCGTTTATTTAAGACTCTAATAACAGCTAAAATTAAAAGCGTTCACCAAAGGTGAACCAGTCCTTTTCCCTTCTTCCATTATTACCAAGATCAGTCTCATAAATCTTTCATTGTAAAAAAATTAAGGAAACACTGGATTTGGTACCTAAACAACATTAATTATTAATTAATAATGCAGTCATGAACCAGCTGGTTCTGCCTATTATACAAAGAATTTCAGGAATAATGCTTTTACGGTTTACCGCAGTTTTCCACAGTTTTTCACAGTGAGCAGAATGGAGGAGTTTCGCGCATGCAAATGCCTTGAATCCATCTATCCCAGCTTCGCCAAAAGTCACATTGTTCGAAGGATCAGGAGACACTACTATTTGCATATAACAGCGGTAGCGGAGAGTCGCAGGAGTCCATGCAGGACAAAGCGACACTAATACTGGTCTCCTCCCTCTCCCTGAGGGATTCTCCACGCGGAACAACACAAAATCATGCGTCAGTGGCGTTCGTTCAGCATCCGAAGATCCTCACCGGGAAGGAAACCCGCTCGACAGTGAGAACTGATGACACGCGCTCCAACCAACATGCCTTATCGCGACAATGGCGATAAAAACGCTTGAATAATCATTCGACATTAGTTAGAAACGATTTCCCACGTGCGCCCTTTCCTACGCCGCGCCACCGCCGTTGCGATATAGTTAGTCGTCGGGCGAAAGCCAGACAAATCGGCTCTCAGGCCTCTCGAGAATCAGCCACGAAAACGCCCGATGCGCGCTTTGCCCCGCTTTGCCTGCTCGCTGCGAACACAATGAAATCAGTCGACTCCTGTGTACGCTCGATCGACTCGAATGATCCTGACACCCTAAAAGTGGTAATGCTATTAATTACGCTTATGTGTTGTTTATCTTCACTTAGCGTAATTAGTTTCCACAATTGTAACTGAACAGTGTTGATTTAAGATGAAGAAAAAATTCTATGAATGACCCATTGTAAGTATTAAAGTGTAAGATTAACGAGGCCTCAGCCAATTATCAGTTAAGTGACACAGATAGTATATTTTACTGGTTTAGATTCGTTCTCTTCATGAATATTACCTTTTCATTGATGCCGCATATACTAACAAACAAGTATTTTATTGCGGCGCTGTCGCAATTAACAGCAGATATTTCTATCCACGAAAGATCAGCAAAATCAAACGGTATACATGAAAACATAAAAGTGTTAGTTTGCACAATTGAAGTAATTACGAGACTGTACAAACAGCAGATAGAATAGCGACACTCAGCGAGGAAATACAAAATAATTAAAAAGTATTTTATCGCGACCACTATTCGTACCTAACAATAACTGACTCGATGAGCATTCGGCAGAGACAGAAAGTGTTTTGAATTCTAATAAACAAGTATGTATGCGGCATGTAGAAAGTCATAAAAGTGAAGAGTTTGCAGGAAGTAAGTAGGTATCGGAGTGTGTAAACAGGAAGTACTATAGCGATCTGGTGTCTATGCTTTTCTGTACGTTCGAGTCACCGTCCTCGATTGCCGGAGCACTCGAAGCTCGGCGCGATCGGAATCGGATGTCGTCTGTTTCTTTATTCGTCAAAGGCATCGTTCCTACCAATGGAAACTCGTAACTATTACTCGACTGCTAGGCAATGCAGACATCCGTGCGATTGAGGAGTTCGGATTTTATTGCCTCGACGTCGCTCGACCTTCCGCCTTTATTGGCTCTCTATGAAGCGAGCGGCGACATATCTTTTGAAGACAGAGACGCATATCTCCGTACACTGTACTTTCTGATACGTTAAAGCGATACCAGAGTGGCGGCTATGAATCCTGCAAAGCCGCATAATGCTATTAATTCGACTTTCGCTGAGCTCTTCGCTGAACCCAGACAGTTTTTATCACGTGCTGAAAATATAATTGATGCGACGATAACGATTTGCAATTCCTGCAATTCTTTGTTTTATCAAATATAATACTTATTTAGAGCTTAAATAAATAGGTAGGGGAGCACTTTAAAAACTGCTACTCAAAATTATATGGAAAGCATAACTTAAAGATATAGAATTAAATACCCTATTAAAAACAGTTTATTAAATTTCGTATCTGTTCTTGGTTGAAGTTAAAGAAATGTTTGAAGGGCTTTTGTCCGTATTTATCTTTGTAAGTTCGCCGTAATAAGAACTATATATAACTGTGTACAACAACGCTAATTTATGTATCATGAATCACTCTTAGTTGGAACATCTCCTACTCTTAAATATTTATATGACAGAATTACAGGAGCATGAGAAAAGTGCTGAAAGAAAATGAGTTCGACGATCATACAGGGATGAAAATCGCCCAAGGTAATATCGATTGAATATTGGGATCACAGGGGTCGGTGTGCCTGGGTTGGAGGCGCGCATTAGCCCCTTTGACTTGCTAAATAGGTTAATTTGAATGTTTAAATTCCGGCTGGCTTCAACTCAATTTGTGAGGAGGCCGTCGCGTTTAGTTAATTCCTTTCCTTTCTCGAAGCCGATGTCAACCAGCCGGCGCAAGTCGTGTCGCGTTCGCGCCGTTAAACGCCACCGGCGCACTTCCAATGTCAAATAGAGCCACGTCCGTCCTAGAAGAGGCCGAATATTTAAATAAATCGACCGCAATACCTTCCGGGAGAACACCGTCCGATCAAATATCACCATTCACCGGTGGACGACGTCTTGAATTATAAGTGAGTGCACTCACGAATGAAGTTTCATTTCCCGACAAATGATACGTCGCTCTATGATAGTCACAAATGAGACCGACGTGCGAGAGATAGCTGTTCTATGATAAGCGTCATTTATCACAACGATAAAGTTAAAATCGATTAATTTAATCTTGAAAAAAGACTTAAGTATTCGGCGTTAATTCTTTAATTCCAGAAGATATGTAGAGTGACTCGTATAAATATTCAGACCGCCTTATCTTTCACGCGTATATCCGGTATTAGAAGTGAATCAGAGATAAGTGAAGACTTCATATTTTTTTGGCGACTCCGAATAATACTAGAAGCAGCAACTATTCTTTACCGCACCCGTTGAACTCCATGAGAAAATAAAATGCAAAACGCTATGCACATCAATTCTGACATACTTTAGTTTATCGCTTATAGCGTAAAAAGCAATGAGCATTGACTAAATAAATATTCCTCCTCAAATTAAAATGTGCGTTTGAATCCAGTAGAAACAATCAATTAGTTAACCATTGCAGAAAAAGGTATACGATAATAATCTTTCGGAGCGATTATGTCTCGCCGAGTGTGTCTGCTTATAGCCTGTTTGCGCAGAGCATAAGTGTGTGCTGCGTCATGCGATGTGCCAGTCATCAGTGTAGCACAAGCAAGTGTGCGTATGCGCAGCACAGCTGCTCAGGAAACAGTCGAGTAGAAGTTCCGATACCGTAGCATCGAAATGCATATTTCGTTCTAAGTAAAAAATAATAAGTTAAACATATACTATTAATTATACTAAATTATAGCTTACATGTATTCACAAATGCTTTCAAAGACAGAATTCCCCGCTACTATGACGAATGTACCAGCATTTATAGTTCCCGATAAGATAATTTGGTTATTACAAAATAGAGTTGCATGACTATATGGTTAATAATAAACAGAGGATTGCCCATAATAACAGACACTAGACAAACACTGTGCATATAACATTTTTCGCGATAACGCACTTAGTTTTAAGAATTCTCGACTCCTTGTGACTTGCAAAACTTATTCCCTTATATAGTTCATACTGTTGTTAATACTGTCAAATGTCAGTATTCTAAAATTTTAACTAATACCCTGTTATTGTGTTGCCTTCTCCACTGAACTACTCTTCGAATAACATGGAAAATATCTCTAATCTGCTACTTTGCGCACAAGTACAACACTTCGATGTTCATCGAATGCAGTGAGTTAGCGATAAGTTCTACTTGCAAATTTCTCTAACGAATTGAGTACTTATAAATAAACATTCAAGAAGAGAAACTTATTTTTAAAATATTTTATCCGGGATAGCGCGAACGCAGTCCCGACTACCAAAAATTGTACGTCCGAGATATCCACATTAGGGATATTCGCAGAGGTCAGCTCAGCCGTAGTGCAATGGAAGAGCCTCACCCTGGAGGAACCGCCTTCATGATCACGGTAACCTCTACGCCAGGTAAGTATGCTTTGCTTTCCGTCCAGCCAGAATTTGTGCTCGGTGGTCTACGTTTCTGCTTGCGCGAGGAAGTCTAGATGCCTGCGCACTCTAACGGAGAGCAAGCAAGTTAAACCGGCGACCGCACCTATCTCTCTTTTGTAAGTTTATTTCGGTAATAACTTATATAGTTAAAACATTTTTTTTGAAATTATATCAAGTGTATATTAAGACGCACATAGAAGAAATCGACCGAGTTTATACGGTTACGTAGTACGTTGCGAAACAGCCGAGCGTCTGAGTTTCCCGTATACGATTGGATGTATTTCCGTACGGTGTTCTAGTTATGCTTATAGATAAAAATGCATTACTAGACAATTCAAGTAATGCAATTATAAATAAAGAGATGAGGCGTTGGAATATATTTTTTATTACGAAATAAATATTCCTATATAGACATCTGCCCTTACTTCTTCATTCCAATTCAGTCATTAGCTGAACTATATGAAAGGGAAATGTATAGTATAGTAGAAATGAAGTAATGACAGAGTCATAAATAGTACAATAAATAAATTGTGATGCGTAACCAAAGCATGATTAAGTTCATTCAATTATTTTCTGACCCAGTCTCAGATAAGTATGCTGGCGAAAGAAACTTATGGAAACTCATATCTGACTGATTTATTGTTAAATGGACCAGCTTAATCAATATAATTATCTTTCCTATCGAATATAAAATTAACCTTGTCAATTGACGCAAGGTATTCCTTTGCGAGACTCGTCTACGTGATTTAGTAGAGGGTTTTCAATACGTGTTCCTCGGCTCCCTCGCTTTATATTTATACTATATTAATATCAAACGCAACGATTGTTGTCTTTTTTCTGTATATTTATGTTTGCGATGGATTGGAAAACGTCTAAACCAGTTTTATTCAGATATTTGATCTCAACAAAAAATACTAGTTAAATATTTCTGACTTGTTATTTTGAGTTCTGGATCAATGTTCACGAACGAACGAAATGAACTAGCAATGAATTCTATTTGTAAATTCCACTATTGAATTGAGTATTTCTATTTTCATATAGAAGAATCTTATAGAAAAATTATTTTTAAAATATATTATCCGGGAGAGCGCGAACGCAGTCCCGACTAACAAAAATTGTACGTCCGAGATATCCACATTTGGGATATTCGCAGGGGTCAGCTGCAACCTTAGTGCAATGGAAGAGCCTCGCCCTGGAGGAACCGCCTTAATGATCACGGTAACCTCTACGCCAGGTAAGTATGCTTTAGTCCTCTCCAGCAGAACATTTGGGATACCAGATCCCCAAATCTGCCTGCGGGAGAAGCAAACTCAAAATGCGCAGTATAGCGGCGAACCTGTGAAACTTTTTTGGGAAATGCATTTCTACAACTTTCGTTTTCCTAGAAACTAGTATAGTAATAATCATTTAGTGCTAGATCAAGCAAATGTGTAGAAATGGCAGATTACTAATTTCTTGTTTGGAACTGCAGAAATTCGTAAGTTGCTTCTGCATGGATTTTCTTTACTTTTTCTATATAAAGTATATACGTTAATTTATGTAATATTCCTGTGCATGACATTTGAAGACAGGAAATCAATGTAAAATTTTCTTGCATTAATAGAACTAATAGATTATTGATAGTTTCGATTTAATTAAAAGACTTCATTTTGCTTAACTGCTAATGCCAAGATAAGAATTATATCGAAACTGTGTACAAGCAATCGAACTCTAGTCCAATTCTAGCAGACTGTTCACTCTGCTTTCCATACTTCTTTTACATTCTATTTACTATTCCCCAAAGTGAGCTTCAACTCCGTTTCAAATAGCACGAAATATTTTTCTATCTCGATTCTTCTATGCATTGTCAAATATTGATCTCAAATAAAATGTTACATGCATTATTAGTTGTACGCAAATATGTAATGCATGCAGTCCACTTCTTTTGTGACGTTCATTCTACATTCCGATTTAGCTATTTATTAAAGTTCGAAGAATTATACATGCAATGTGACTCGCCTTCTATAAAACTATCTTGAATAAAGAAATAGTTAACATCTGAATTTTTGAAACGTTCCAGAGCCAAATACACTGTCTAAATAATAATTTTGCACGCCAGCGCTGTTTAATACTATCTAATCTTTAATGCTTGCAAATTTGCTACCTCTCTGCAGTTCATATTGTTATTAATACAGCCAAATGTTTGTATATTAAAGTTTTAGCTAATACTCGTTTGCATTACCTTCCACTAATTTCCACGAGGGATATAGAATTTATTTCAGTCTTGTTTCATTTGAAAGCGCAAGTGTACTTCGCTGTTAATGAACAGACACAATTAATTAGTAATAAATACTACTTGCAAATGTTATTTGGAGAACTGCAAATTTGTAATAAATATTTAAGTAAAGAAATTTATTTTAAAATATTTTATCCGGGAGAGCGCGAACGCAGTCCCGACTAACAAAAATTGTACGTCCGAGATATCCACATTTGGGATATTCGCAGGGGTCAGCTGCAACCTGAGTGCAATGGAGGAGCCTCGCCCTGGAGGAACCGCCTTGATGATCACGGTAACCTCTACGCCAGGTAAGTATGCTTTGCTCAGCTCGTGCAGGTCTTATATAGGGAAGCCCCCTGCCATCTGCTTTCATCGATGGGGGTTCTTCATGGCGCCCCATAGCGGCGACTACTCGAATTGAACTCCGAAATTGTTAGTCAGGGTTGACAAGAGTTAAGTCAATTTTTAAGAACATAAATTTATTAATTTTTCCTAATTTTCGTTCAGTTTTATACTTTGTACTTTCTCATCTCTTTGCTTAAATATACTTCTACGATATAGCCTTTTGTAAATAATTGCTATATTTTTAATTCAGTTTTAAAATCAATTTCGATAGGTCGGCAGGTGTGGATTTATCGGTTTGTCATTATTTGAGCATTATTATAGTACGTCTAGTAGTCAAGTTTGAACTTTTATTACCTCCGAAAATATGTTTCAGAAATCAATGAATTGTCGACAAATGATTTTATTAGTCTCCGCTTCTCTCGCACTTGCGTTAGACTGTCTGCTTATAAAGCTATGAATAGTTAAATTAATTAGTGTCATTCATAACCGTTAAGGTTAATAACTAAGTTGACGGACAGCAGTGACAAGCGCAGAACTCCAACACATAAACAACTCGCGGCTAAGATGCACTGAGATACTTTTTCACATGTGAGAAATACCTGCTTATTAAAGTAATAAACCGTGTAAATGCCCATAATAATTAGAGTATATTTCAGAGCTTCTTGTCGTTCAACTGTCTGAATGAGAAAAGTTTTTAATGTGAAATGATAATGTGGGTGGCTCTGTTTTAACTGACATTTGGTAATGAGAAAAGACAATGTGAATGTTCGTGTCGACTATGGCTTGCCATATTATAATTCCACCGAATTATCTATCATAGTCGTGTTTCTCTTCAATATTCTTTACCGGCGGATAGCTTTAACAGAAAAGCCTTTCTCAACTTTTCGTGCACTTGTTAATATCGCAGATGATAATGGACTCAGGAAATAACTAAACAAATAATTCATGTCTATGTAGTTGCTAAGTAGTTAACCAAGTTTTGTGACTTTGAAAAGGGTAGTAACAGTTAGATATTTTGTGATCTGTTACTATTGGAACCCTTGTTTCTAATCTTCTGTATTGCAAACCTTTTGATCCTCTATATAATTGCTGTTGTTAACACTGACAAATATCAGTATTCTAAAGTCAGTACACTAAACTTCTTAGGAAACGGAACGTGTGTCTGACCTGTTACTTTCGTATGCAAGTGCAAGTACTTTAATGAAAACCAACAAACAGAATAAGTAAGTTCTACTTGCAAACTTACTAGTGATACAAGTATTTGTTGCGGTGATTTACTTAGAGAAGTATATTTTTAAAATATTTTATCCGGGATAGCGCGAACGCAGTCCCGACTACCAAAAATTGTACGTCCGAGATATCCACATTAGGGATATTCGCAGAGGTCAGCTCAGCCGTAGTGCAATGGAAGAGCCTCACCCTGGAGGAACCGCCTTGCTGATCACGGTAACCTCTACGCCAGGTAAGTATGCTTTGCTCCCATTCTCGAGCAAACTTCTGCCCGGTCATCGCCGTTTCTCGCAGCGAGAACTGCAAGGACTAAATGCGCGATGCAGCGACGAACCCGGGAACTAACAGGACTATCCCCACCATAAGGATCTCAAGGTTCAGGCGCCCGCGACTTAAATGCTTTCTAAGGGAAATGCTTTCAATTAAGGGAAACTTTCAGTTAATGCCGAGCCAAGCCGGCATTGAATTTGAAACAAATTACTGAAATTGCTGATAAAACAAAGCTCTGGAAAAACGATGTCAATAAATGAAAGCTTGAAATAAGGAAAACAATATGACAGAATTAGATGCATGAATTGTTATAACAATGTCAGCATAACGCGAAGTTTTTAATTTTCCATTAATAAAATACATATTGTTTATTTTATGATAAAAATAATATTCCCTGGGATATCAAGGACTAGGATATTTATTAGATAATGAAACTAGATTATCAGCTGTTTTATATTTGTTCATAGAAGTATGGTTACTGCAATGTTCATCCAAATGTAATAAACAAATATGAAACTAACGTTCTTCGACGAAAATCAATATTATTCCACAATTCGCACATAATGCTCGACTAACCTTTATCTCAGCACCAATCGAACTAGAACTCACTCTCTGCTATCACGAATATTAATGTCACTTAACATTTGCCGTCTCGTAGTTTATAATAATCTGTAAAATGATAAAAGAGTACTTAGAATGATTAGCACAAAGATCTTTTTGCACGCATGTACTTACTCGTTCTATAGCCATTCGCAGTGTACTGCTTGGGATTTTCATTCTCGACGATCAGGTAACGAAGCCTCGTACAACGATTGTAGCATAACATGTGACAGACGCTGGCGAAGGTTCGATCATCGAAGTCACGATCACGTGCGCATATCGTCCGATCACCATCGCCATCACTGTCCTCGACATCCTTTGGATGAATTGTCGTTGTGTTGTCCGATTCTCCTTTATTATTTTCCTTCTCGCAGTAATTGCAGTCGCAGGATTTGTCCTCCTCGGGTGGAACGTACGTGCATGTCGCGATAACTACCAATACTGCGTAACGAGCATCTTTTTTTAGTCCTTTGGTAAAACTGCATATGAAGTATATCTTACACTGTTTATAATATGTCAAAATAAAGCGATGAATTCTATAATCTGGACATTTGTAACAATTCTAGATAAACGCTTTCGGTGTCAACGAAATAATTTGTGTTGAAATTTGTTAATATTGTATTGTATGCTACGAAGACAAAAAGTTTGTTGGGTTTTAGAAATGTAGAGAAGAACGTTTGGAAAATAGACACACATTTTTAATATGGTCAGTATTATACATTAATGAACCGAAATCACTAATTATTACTTGCTCGCAGTTTATAAACGCTTTATTTGCATAGTGAATTATAGTCTAGTATTAAAAACAAGTACACAAGTGTCACATATCATAAACTTTTGATAAATAATAAACAGAAACTTCCAAATACAAGTCCCATGCAGTACCTACACAGCACAATATAAACGAGGACCGAACGCATCGTGAGAAAGAAAGGAAAGCTTCGATAGAAAACGAACTGATTATGTTAATGAACGGATTACTTGCAGTCACTGTCACTTCTAACTAGAAGCTGTCCAAGTAATCCACACTGGCACAATCAGCAAGGCGACAGTGCTGTGCTAGACACTCGGTTTGATAGGACACTGACTCGCAATGGATTTTACCAATGAAAAAGTTGCAAATTAGTCTGACAGCCGCGTGAGAGTAAGAGTTAAAAGTGGAGAATGACCACATTTTTCGGGGGTGTTTGTATCATTTTGCTGTTGATACGACTCAGCGAGTCTGCGTTTTTGTACTCGGAAATAAGAATTAGCGGAGGCTGACTGTGAGGGTGTAGGTGTGTGGCGTGTATCTGTGCATATAAACCGAGTGTTTTATGCAAATTAGTCGGCACGCTGAACAAATGGGCACTCCGGCTGCGCTTAATTTTTCACCCGCTTCACGTAATTAAAGTAAAGCACCGGGTAAGCAGTATAATTGTACGCGACTGCGTTGCGTTACCGAGACATCGACACACTGACCTCTTGCCATTCGCAAAAAGCTCCGCCGCTTTATCAGTGTTTCCGTAACGCCTATCGCGCTGTCCCTACACCACTAACCGATTTATACTCAATGTATCAGACTGATACAACACCGTAAACAATAGACTCTTGTAATTCGAGTTTTTGAACATTTGTTTGAACAAACAAATTTTTTAAGCTCATTCAGAAAAGGATTGTTTCAATTACATTAATCGGGTATGACTTTTGCGAAACCATGAATATAATTTTCCTCGGTCAATCTGGCATACAACAATACATTCACAAAGAAACAAAAATCTTGGAAAGCATCACAATAATGAAAAACTTCTCACAATATAATTAATCTCCAACTTTCCAGAATGAATTTCAGAAGAAATAGTGACAAAATACGCTAATTGGTATTTCTCAAATCTAAAAGGCTGGCAATTGCGAAATCACGCAATCTCACTGCGCACTCGCACAGTTTTATCGTGTCACAGAGCTTCGTGGAGGAGTTTTTCATAAATATATGCACAGTGCACATATATAAACTATATATTATACATATACATTGCGAGGCATTTCCGTGCACAAGGCAGACGCCTCTTTAAAAATGCTCGAGCTACGCCGAGAGCGGCGAGCGGCTGTCGCCGCTTATATTCGCCGTAGTTATCGCTTTTATGCTAATTGTTTGTGAGCACTAACGCACCGAGTGATACAGTCTTCCAGCCCGTGGACTGAGAGAGGGCGGCAGAAAGTGGACCCGTTGAGCCGAGCGACACAATAGCCGCTTTCTCGTATCTCCGACCCTCCCCCTCCCCTCCTCCACCCCAACCCCTTTCCGCATCCTGGTTCCCGAAAAAGGAAGGAAAAAACGGCCGAATGCTAAAGCTTCCAGTTTATTTCCGTGAGTTAACGAGTAAATTGTCCGACACACACACACACACACACACACATACACCAACCTAGCCGTCTGTGTGCCCGTGTGCAGTGTAAGCAGAGACCGAGGCAATATTACTCTAATGAAGGCCGAATAATTTTGCGAATTCTACCGCTACCCGAATTAGGGTGGATTCTTATAAATAGGGGTTACTGGGAATTTTCGAAGTCTGCCGAGGGCATTTGCTAGCCTTAAAACTATTTAAAGTCATTGCTGTAGCAAGGGCTATGTGGATTAAGTACGATAAGATATTAGTATGGACATTATTGGTATATTAGTAGTTAAAAAGAGTATCTGTTAGTTTTAAATGTTACGAGGAAAGTAATTAATAGAACTGAAAAGAGAAGTTAATGAATTGAAAAGGATTAAAGCTGATGTGTTGCTAAATCGAGTAAATGTATGTCTACGAGGAAATAAAAAGTATCAATTAACATGGGTTAAAAGCTAATATATGTACTAGCATTTGGGTACTGATTTTCAATACTCTATTTTGTTTTAAAGATATCATTACATTCTTAGAAACGTGCATTTTATTTTTCGTCATCAGCTTCAGTCATCAAGATTGAAAAGAGGATTTCTGTTAAGAGGTCGCCCCATGTCGAATTCAATGTGTATAATACCTTTAACACCAGTATGCCGTTTAAAGCCATTTGTTGGTATCCCAGACTTAGAAGTTTATTGGCATAACAATGGCCGGCCACTTGGCAGCCGAAAATTATATAATGTTCTGACTTGCGAACTAATTTGCATTTTAATCTCGAGACCATTGTTCGGGAGGATTGTTAGTCGGGGGCTTACAGCGCCTACCAGGGTTGGTGGACTTCGAGAGGTCACTGGGGATCTCCTGTTCGTCGATTTGTAGAAAGCCGAATCAATGATTAGAATAATTTACTTGTCAGAATCGTTTTCTACAAATTGTACGAAAACAACTAATTAATTAATAAACATATAGAGTTGTACTTTCAATAATTAATAGGTAACTGTTACATATCGATAAGAGTACACATCAACATAATGCATTACAAATCAAACAATGAGAGCTCTATTAAATATATTGTTAAATTCGCAATATTACTATTAATTCAATACACAATTCGTTAATTTACATATATAACCCAAATGAATCTCTTCAGCATAGTTTCTTACAAGCTTTCATTTACTATTACTATTTCTTTAAAATACATATTATTCGATACGTTACTACAAAATTCTACAAAGACCACGAGCAATACAAATCCCATCAGTTTGGAAACAAAAGGTGCTCCGCTCGACACAGGATCGCCGAGAATGTTAAAGCGATTGCTAGGAAATCCGATCGAAGCAGAGAAGACCGGAGAGTCGGAATGCGCTCTCCGATCGGCACAGGCTGTTTTCTAATCAATCGGTCATTGTTAAGTATTATTCCTAGCGACCATTATCGGGCGGCGCCGGTATGGACAGGGCTTTATGCGCAACAACAAAAAGGAAAGGCGACGCCGAGTGGCTATTGAAGCGGCGAGCATTGCTAGAGGATTGGGTGAATCGGGCGGGCGCGGCTGCCTGCAGAAAAGGGTGGCAGGCGGGTGAAGAGGCCACGGAAAATTGTCAATCAGTACGAGCCATCTAGACTTGATTACAACTCCAACATTGTCCTCTTCGGGACTGCCACTTCGCTCCTATGTCTGCGACCGTGTTTGATTCGCTTCTCATGCTGTCAGTGTGTTTGTGCACGTTTGTGTTCCGATGCCTCAGAATCGGACCGGCTGAGTTTTTGGACGCCAGGACACCGCCAGGACCCAGTTACCTTTGTATCGGCAATAAATATTTGCGGTCCACTCACCGACTCCTGCTCTCTCGCTCTTTCTCTTTCTGTTTCCAACATGGTGGAAAGTGTGCTTCGATCTTTTATTAGTAGTCCCGTGTGTTCGAATTGTATGGCAATATTCCTCGCTTCACAAGTCTCTCGAGTACGATTAACAGCGGAAAGAGTACGAGGAACAGTACCTTGAGGCTCGAGTTTATAGGAAATTCTGTGTCACGTTGTGTAGTTCTAGTCTTGCAAAATGTATTTGATTACATTGGTGGTGTAATGGAACTGTAATGCACCTGTTACCGCTAAAGAGATAGGGAATTTAATGGCGCTGTATATCGTTAGGAATCGATTTATCAAACTTTAACGACTTATGTTTAGGCGAGATATACGTAAGAATGAATTTGAAAGTAACTAAGTACTGAATATTATATTAGAGACATTGTAATTACGAATGGTTTTAAATTACTTGAAGTCATTTCCAGGTGAGCTACTTTTTATTAGAGCATTATAGAAATTCGTTTGATATCTCATTAAAAATTGCTAGTTAACTAATATTTGCTACTTCTTTGTAATTAAATAAATGAAGGCTCGTACAATTGCCAAATTGCGTAAACGTCGAAACACTTTCATTCAATCGAGTTTTGTCGCTCGCTTGCGTCTGCTATCAGCGGTGCTCCATCCGAGACTTACTATTAGCCTCTCATTTCTCGAATCCGTGGCTAGCGTATCAGCTTGCACGGTTAAACCTATAACTATTGGTTTTCGCGATCCAATCCGCCCGGTTGTTTCCAATCTCCGTCTAGTTTGTTCGATTCCTGTCCCGGTGCGAGGGCGTACACAACAATTTCCCCTTATACAACCCGATGGCCGGACGACTACCCAAAACAGTCGGATCGAGTCAGGGGTCAATCAGAAGCAATGCATCATCCGCGCGCGCGCGTCCACGCACACGTACGCGATTGTATCGTCGAATCCACCCGTAAGCTCTAAGTTCCTGACAACCGCTTTCCTCTAGCTAGTTCCGAAACTGAATTCGGCCAGCTTACAAAACCCCAAACACTCTCCGACGCTTTCGGAAAATTTACTTTGACTATAAAGCTAGTAAAAGGGAATACATAAAGTTATTATACTATGTCTGTTTATAATAAAAACTTATATATGAATAAATAAATCTATTCTTATTTGTTTTCATTGGTAACTTTGTCTATAAGAACTTTAAATATAATTGTAATTAGTTTTCAAGGTAATAGACTGTGCGGTACATAAAGTATAAAGCTTATACTAGGATTAGTAAGGAAATAGTAATAAATGACTAAAAGTAAGGATTCTTAAGTAACTCGAACACTTTTTAGGATTCAGTCCTTTCTTTGAGAGGATGTCCTAATTACATGTCTAAGTATCTACTATAGAATAACTTTGATTGTTAAATCTAGATACGGTCTTAATTAAATTTAAAAGGTATATTTCAGGAATAGAAAGTTGTTATACTTGCGTTATAGTAAATTTATTATAGCCTCGTTTCAAGAAATCTATGGCTCCAAGATTCATATTATTAGACTTATGAAGCTAATCTCGTTTCATCCTCTCCATCAATAAATCACAGGCTGACTTTAGATTAATAAGATTTTGCGCCAAATTATAAGTCAAAGCTTCCTCAGGAACAATGATTAATTCATTATTAATATATTGATTAGAGTGGTGATCAATTCATGATTTTCCTTGATCGTAGCATTTTTTAGCCGGTGCGAAATACCAGTGAAAATCACCAATTTCCTTCGGCGCTAGATAAATTCGTCTAGTCGATCAACAGCAAACTATCCCCGAATCATCTGCTTATTGATTTGCCATTGGAGGTAAGGGCGTGCTCGATTAATTCGCAAGAAAATCTATCGATTCGACGTGGAATTGGGTAACCACTGCGAGCGGTCATGCAACTATTCACTGCGAATAGAGATTTAAGCGAACCACTGATGTTGCAAAGAATCAATAACCCTGCCACCTGGGAATAAATGTTTACCGCTGTAACCGCATTATTGATTTTACGTGTCTCGTATTGATTCTCTACGTGATCATTCGAACAAGTATTATCATCACAGAGCTATAGATGTGATATTAATTAATAATAGAAGAGAATCTTCACTAGAAATTGCATATGATCATTTAATTAAATGTGCTGCTACATCAATAAGCATTAAACTCGATGATAATACTATTGCTATTTAAACAATAGTTTTGTTATTTTTTATATTTCCATCTTAACAATAAGAATACAGACATACATAGAACAGCAGTTTGTTGACAAATACCATGCAAATCTATTGCAAAACAGGGACGAAATAATCATCCTATTGGCATAAACTTTAAGGCTCATAAGACTCGCAAACTTTAAAATAAAACCCTCGATTATTCCAGATTCCTAAATATTAATAACTTTTTCATAGAATGTCTTAAACCTACCAAACAAAAGGAAACAGTTTCTAGGCAGTTTCAAATATTACGCATGACTTCTTATTATTTCTCGGGCCAATTCCAATTAGTTTTCGTAAACAATTATACAACAATACATGTCATTTCCCTCCAACTCACATCGATTTATCAACATTCCGTCAATTCCGGACCAATAATATCTGTTGCCGAAGCAGCACAAAGCTAGTGTAAGTACGACTGGCATTGCACTGCTTTCGCATGGCTGTGTGACAAAGGCGTGCACACACGGATACACAGACACACGCGCCAGAGGATTACGGCGAGCAGGTAAGAACTGACAGGCTGGCGGAGGTATGAATGAACCTATACGTAACATGTGTACGTGGCTGGGCGCGTATGTGTGCCAAGGTGTCACAACCAGCCTTCATTCACTCGAGGCAGCTCCACGGCCGAGCTGACTTGGAGAGGACAGACGAGTCTCGAGTGAGGCTAAGAAGGCTCGACAAGAGTTTACAGAAGCTTTAGCGGGGTTCGAGGAAAATCTCTTTAAGAGGCGATCTGATGAAAAGGTGGATTCACCCTTCTTATCGGGGATTAAGAGGGGTAAATGTATGAGGACACTTGCGAGACCCTCAAAGACATCATCTTTTCGTAGGTGCCTCTTAACACAGACTTACTCATGTGTGATTTATCGCTCAAGGCTTCGAATATACTTCTTGTTTACTGTTTTTGTATTGTTGTTGTCTCTGATTATATGATGCAATGTTTAAGATGGTGAAAAGATGTCCTTCATATTCGTATTGATGCCTGGTAATCTATAATATTGCCAAAAATTTAATTCGAACAAAATTAAATCGAATCGGATTTAATTGAGTCAATATTTTTAAATGAATATTGCGAGTTGCATTCAAAATGTAACGAAATTACTGTATTACTGAAAATTCAGTAGAAATTTTCAACATACTGATAATACATTTTGTCAGAATTTTCTCGTCAGAGTAAGTGAAGAACAAACTCAAGTAGATATTTGGGAACACACTTTAAATAATAGTCTTGGGTCAACGAAAATATCTTAACGAAAGCATTCATTGCGGCCGAAAGTCAGCTTTGAACTTTCCGACTAAAATTGTCGCGGAAATCGAATGGGGGCAGTAAGAACGACTGTTACTTAAATTGCTCGAAGAAGCGTGATGACGACACAATGCGCCAATTCGATTTTATCCTGGGAACTCGAGAACAATACCGAAGTTCCCCTACGAGCGACTGTATGTGATGGGACACGTGTCCAATGTAGGGAGATATAAATCGAGACACGTGCTCTTGATTATGGTTGTATTAGATTTTAGCCTGTGAATCATGAATATACTAACATCTGAGTACGTCTCATCGAATAACTGTTCAGACAAGATTTTTTCAAAAGCTCTATGATTTGATTTTACAGCGTAAGTAGATATCGGAGGTACTTTTAATTTCTTACACTGAAGTAAGTTAATTAAGAACAAGAAGTCAAGTAACAGTACAATCGATTATGGTGGGTAACTTACTGAACTACTTTTAATGTTATGATCCTTTCCTTCATCAGTTAAGTGACACATAGCGATGAGATTTAAATTATATGATGGTTAGACTGTTAGCCAATAAAATATTAAGTACATGTTCACGTAGAAATAATGTATAAGTCATGCATGTAATAAATGTGTCATATTCTTAAAATAAATGTACCACCAATAAATATAATATACTTAAAACATACTTTCTTATTAAAAATGTATATGAAAGTCATTGCATCTTCCACAATAAAAATAATTCAGAGTTCAAAACATGGTAATATATCAAACTCCTGCCACAGAATTATTCAATCATTCTGTAAATCGGCTGAGTTTGTAAGTGCATATCTGTACATTGTGCAGCTCTAATTGAAAAGTGATTTCGTTCGGACTCGCACGCCCGATGGCAGAGTGCGAAGGGCAGGGAAGAAGCTAGTTAAATACAGGTAAGAGGTGGAAATTTAATCGAGGCTGACGTTAGTAGCCCAATGTCGAGGGACCGGAAGGAGCGGCGAAGAAATTTAATTAACCGGCCGCGTGAGGAAGAAGGTCACTTCGCGCCGATTTCCAAGACGTTCACGCGAGTGTGGTCTTTGCGAAGAAGAGCGTAGAGTAACATCGATAATGAAAATCCGGAGTTTGACTTCATACTTTAATTACCTTGAAAGGTCAGGTTACGCGAGGGAATTGTCTCGTTCGCTTATTAGAATTATTTATAGAAGAATTAGTTCATGAAAGAAAAACAATGTTTATAATTCTCGTGATTGTTTATAGGCTTTTATTCTATTTCTGAAATTTCAAATATAATAATTATTATAAAACACATACAAATAGAAAAACCTATTATTGAACAGTTAATAGATTAAATTATTAATCGAAACATCGTTTAGTAAAATCCTATCGAGTGACACATACAAACACTTGAGACGAAGACGATGTGATTAAATCAAGGATGCGACAGTGAACGTGTCAATAATAGCAAATCAGGTGCTCTTCCGGGGTTCATTTAGGGAATTACGGTAATCCACGCGTTGGCAAGCCGATGTTAATATCAAAGGCTAATTGTGGGTGTATAACAGTGGCGCGTGTAGATCGGTAACATTCATTACCCAGCGGATTAGTTGGGATAACATGTGGCCGACGACGCGTACTAATCTCAGGCTAATAAGGTGAGAGACGCTCACGGCCCTGATAGATAACCGGCGCGGCGCCCTCTCGATCTTGCAAACGCCGACAATTTCCCTCGGTCCGAGTGTCTGCCGAGTTGCTGGCGCTCTCAAGACTTTTCCATTAATAAGGAAAAGTAGCGAGTAGCATTGGTTTCCGAAGGTATTATCCCTCGCCAAGCACTCCAATCCTCCTTATCCCTACATCCATGATAATTAGTGTATTCAAGCTTTCTGTGGTAAGATAGCTCGGTGAAAGATAACGTTTTCATGAAAGCGAATGTAAGAACTCTAAAGAAATTCACGTTTCCCCGCAGTCCTGGAAGATAGAATTTCTTTAGAGTTGTGCGTCAGAATTCTAGACACAACTTTTCGTGGAAAGACGTTTTCATATAAGTCGACCATTCATAGGAATATTTAATAGTTTAAAAACGACTGATCTTGTTTGCATTTTTCATTTTCGGATATTCTTTAATCCAAAGGTATTCATTTACTGTAAAATTTGGTGGAATGACTAAAAATAAAAAACATTGTGATTTTAAGTTTACAAATTGGTAATAACATTGAGCAGCAGGATTGACTTTCGTTCTAAATTATTAATTATAAAAGACTGCCGAAGTTTTAATTAAATCATACAAAGTGGTTTACACTGCAATCTGAATAGCTGGAAAAGCGTCAAACAAACAGTAACGAAGTTTATTCCGTAAAAACAGTAGCTTAGCAAATATTCAAAGAAATACTTTCCGCGCAATAACGAAATCTAATCATTGTACGAAGATTAATAGAACTCGAGAAATGACATGACCGAACAATTTCTCAACCACTTACAATCTCAGGATCACGCTAATCAGGTAAGGAAAGCTACACCAAAGGATTTGCGGTTCGTTCTATTGCAATCCCTAATTCGACACGTTATTAATCAAGGATTAGCCACGGTGCTCGCCAGTCCAACTTCCATTAATCTCGAATGCGCAGGCAAAAAAGCGTTCGCGGCATCACAATAGCCAAGGAAAAAGTTGCCTCGCACCGGTAGAAAACGCGCCATGAAAATTAGTATTCACTGGTGAAGTCGGCGGCGTCGATAATATCTCATGTTAACAGGATTTTCGTATCAGGAAACTTAGTGGCCTATTGATTTTAGTCCTTTGAGCCGCTGGGTAAACGAGACGCGCGCCCAGCAGACCGGCCGACATCAGCGATCGGGGAATAAGCATCGATAAACTTCTCTCAACCCTTTGCCCGACCCTCTTCGCGCCCCCTCGCGGCAACCCCTCGCATTCTAAAGCGCAAAGTTAAGTGATTGATCAAGTGGACGGAATAATGCGCAAACAGTTTTATGGAAATTGACGTCTTCCTCCGGATTTCTTAAGCCCCTTCCTTCGCTCTGATTGCTCCCGATCCGTACCAGATTTCAATTTCTCGGCGCGCTCACGACGCAAAGTAATAGTTACTTTCGGGAATTAATGTCCGTTTGCATTGCTAGACGGCTACCGCGACGATGGAAAAATCTTTACTGATTATACCTCGTGAATTTAATCGGAGCGATATCAGCTTCCTTACTTGCTAGTATTCACCGTCGTTATTTCTTATTTAGTACAATTTCAACGTTTGCTTTCATTCATTTCACACGCGGTTTATATATGTGTCCGCAATGAGTATTCTTTATCAGATAAAAAGTAATATTCTATTTCCATTCAGCAAAAATCAGGAAATATCATTAAATCGGCATCTTCGTGGTGGTAGGAAAATTGAGGAGCAGAAGGAGGAAGCCATGGGGAAGAGGAAGGGAGATGTTAACTAAGTAATCACGGGGTTGAAGGCATTAGGGTATGAAAACTACACAGGCAAACCGAAGAGGTAAACAAGTCGGGTAGAACGAGGGGGTGAAAATGGAAGTGTTGGAGTGTGTGAAACTTTGGCCTCTGGTACTGCGGATGAGGATCATGACCACATCGACCAGGTGGTTCATCCAATGTGAGGTCACTTCCATCCACTTCATCCCTTCATTCGTCCCTTTCAACATGAAGGGAGTTCAGTGAAAGAGCTGATGTTCGCCTATAGCCAAGCAACATCCGGTCAATGATCGAAGCTTCAAACATGACATCCTGAACATTTGATTATACTACACGCAATCAGTGCTATACATATGGACCATTTGGAACAATTGTCACATGACATAATCGGTTTCCAGATATTTGCCAAGCATGGACCGATTTTGCACTGCCAATGCCTTTGTGTTCGAAAGGTCAACTTGCAATTAATTGCCTTTTAACTGTAGATTCAATGTGTCTATTCAAACTATTTAATATGTCGTTATATTACTATGTTAAATAAAATTAACATAGACGCATTTATGACAGAGAATCATAACAAATCTGAATATTAATCGTCGAACCAGCTTTGGAGAAAATAAAAGTCACCAAAGAAACTATAGTAAGCGGAAAATAGAGTATAAACTAAAAATCAATGATTTTAAAAATAAAGGATGTATTATATCTATCCATCAGAATATCAGTAACGCGTAGTTATGGAGCTCTTCTTTTAATAAGTCTGTGCGACTCTGGTTTTCATATTTTTTTTCTCTTAATGGGGATCTTTGCCCAGTTTTCCTTCAGCAGTGGAACCTGTGAACTTTAGAGGCTTCTATTTCCTTCGAGGTAGGGAAACTGTTGCCTCTCTCTGCTCTCCATCGTTAATCCAGTTTATGGTGCTCCTTTTTTCGGCGAGTTTATAGTTTTCTTACTCGAGTCCAGGTAGATGTGCACGTAGCTTACATGTGTGTGTTGGACAACTGTACCATTTCTCACGACAGTCTTCGGCGGGACTGGCCATTGCACGTCCGGACAGATCCGCTTACACCACACCATGGAATTCGGGGATCGAGTATCTGTAAATCCGGGTGGAAAGTTCGAGCCGCAATGCTCACTCTGGCTTTCCACTTATTCGACGCTCGTGCAAGCACAAGGAGCCTGCTGGACACCCTACAGAATCTGTATGCTTCGCTTCCGCTCGGATGAGCGGAGATTGCGAATGTAATGCGAAAGGAAATCCATGTAAATTCAGAGTTCCTTCCTCTCTAGGGTAATATCCCGTGGACATATCCATCGGACATATTGGGAATAGGGCGAGCGCACTGTGCACCTGTGAGATATTGAACTGATGCCTGTTAATCTAACTACGATGATGCTGGGCCAACCAGTCTATACACACTGATACCTCCTGCTTGCGCTAGCACACCACTGTCATTGTTGCCCGGAGAAATCCACCGGCCAGTTATTGTTGTGCTTTAGCTGCAAATCTCTGTTCGAGCGAATGTACTTTGCATAAGCAAACGCGATGTGTTTAGAAAGTGAGTTTCAATTGTGAGGGAAGTAATTATTAAGTGTAGTAAAGAGATAAATGAATATGTAAATGTATTTTGTTAAATAATAGCAACTTAAGATCTTCATTGTACAGTTCATTCTGTGAAGATAAAATAACAAAATACAGAATTATATACGTTTGCAACACAAAGTGGTTGACGGGTAGAATTAAAACTTGGACATTTAAATTAAAGTTTAAATATCCAGGTTTAAAGTTCTTGTCTTGTAATTGAAAAATCAACGAAGCTCAACATTATTCACGTGCATTTGGCGCACCGCGTGTACAACTACTGTAATGATTGGTTGATGGATGAGAATAGTGCAACTCGGAATTAATTCGCCGCCAGTCTGTAACTATTCTATGATCCTCGGTATACATCAGAGTCGAGAATACTGTTCCGCTAAATTGAATACATACTTCCCAAGTATAACTGATACATCTACCACTCGAATTTGACTGTGCGCGGATTGCGAGGTTCGCTCACCACCATAAATCTTTATTTGTGCGGCCGCGACGGATATCGCTTGTTTAAATTACATCCTAAGGACATTAATCAATACGATTAAAACCAACAAGGCCGGGGATGCTGTGCGGAGTCCGATACCGCACTAAATTATTGTCTCTCCATCAAGATTGTGACTAATCTGCATATATCATTCGGCGAACAGACGCGGATAAGATTATAATATCCATATTGTTCACCGGATTACAGAACCGGCTTATTACTTTACGTGCGAATTATCGACTCATTGAGAAAGCAGAGAAATACTCTCGTTTCTGCCATTCTTTTCGAACGAATACCAGTATAACGTGTTCGCTTTACATTCGTATGAATGTAAAACCAATGTTTAATTAGCAAGATCGTCAAAGTGAACGAAGTCTTTTTTAATATCTGTGTAATAATCCAATCTTGTGTATTATCCGGAATACTAATGTATTCGTTTTAATATTAATTGTCAAAATGTACAAGGTGTATTGCAAAGTAAATAATTTCGATAAAAAATGCTTAGTTGATAAACAATTGACTCTTTCCACGTAAATTTCTTAAATCATTTTAATACGATTAGTTTTCAGAGCTCCATTGTCGCTCTGTATTTTTCCTGTTTTTGAAGAAAAGATTTTCACCAAAAAATAGAGATTCCCAAATCTCACTATGTAGAAAGCATCAGCAGACGCGCGAGGCTTTCGAAAGAGCGGTATCGGTTTTCGTTTAAAAATACCACAAGCCAGAACTGACATACAGACGAGCCACCGGCAATCTAATTGCTGGCGAAAATAATGAAGGGCGGAATTGAGTAGGAGACGGGGGCGGCTAGGGCAAGCGAGGGCAAATGCACTATTATTCGGCAGGGGTTAGCGGGGCTTGGTGGAGGCGGCAGCAGCTTTGTACGCCGATACGGCATCCAGTATACACTTCTTGATTCAACAAAGCAAATCAGACTTCGACACGCGAAGTCGGTATGAAGGATCACGCGAGGTCGCCTTCCTTCGACCAATCTTCTCCGCTAGCTTGGCTTCTTAGCCTTCCAGTCACCCCCTTTTACCCACCCCGCGACGAGATCCCAGCCGCCATGGAATTAGTGTCAAGCTAATTTTCGTGGCTGAATTTAGAAAAGTTCCCTTTGATCGTGTCTCCCTCGCAGTCCTCGCTCGGTGAAGACGCCAGGGGAACGCCTGGAACGACGACGCTCGCTCTTTCCAACCCCACGGTGATCGCAACGCCACTTCCGCGAAACTGGCAATTTGCTTTGTAATATAACGCGCATTACCGGACTCCTTTCTCGGCAATTTTTGGCCGCCCCCCCCCCCTCATCCTTACGAAGGCCAGCGTTGCGTGCGATTGCTAAATAACACTTGCCTCGACCCACCCACCCCGTCGACAACTGGCTTGCACCGTGATTTCACATGGCGGTATCGATTTCGTTGCCTCGAATGAATTGGAATTCGAATCCCAGGTGGTTGTTATGGATATTCAATTGCTGTCGTAATGGGATTGCTAGCATGTTAATCGTTTGCAGTTTCAGTATAAAGTGGTTGCAATAGACCGAGGTATTCCTCCCGTGATTAAGGGAGACAGTTGATGGGTAGTGCGTTGGATTGTTATGGGATATATGGTACTACTGGCTGGTTTCATGTCGAAGTACTATACTTACGACATCAGCAAACTAGCGTGTATCATATTGAAATCTATATTAAATTATTCATCTTATTCGACTGATATTTATTAGTTTATTTTTGCCTGTATAAATCATTACGATGTCTGTTGAGCAAGTATGTATAAAAATTCAATATCGGGATTCAATTTTAATTTAATACTAGAATCATAGAGAATATTGGCTTTAGCAATCTGGTTTGGAAGGGGGCAATTGGAAAAGGGGAAATATTTATACAATACGAAATGTTTTAATTTGGTGAATGCATTTGTACTAGCAACCCATATGTAAACTGATCAATATGAATAAAAGGGAGAATAATTCTTGTACGCCTCTGTTACGATTTTCCTTGTAAATATTAAATTTGCGTTTCAAGTGAAATAAGAATATAACTACGCCGCATTTGATGCTCATTTGTGAATATTAATGAATGGTCAGTCGAAATTTTGAAACGTTCCTAATTAATAAAAGCACTCAATGACCATGTACAAATTTCATTACGGTACGAAGAAAACCATATCCATTCGTCATTACATTATAAATATATAATTTAAAGGTAGAACACACAATACAGAGAAATCCTTCTCCATACTACATAATGCAAAACGTTTGTTGGGTTCGTCACATTTTTTTAAATGATGATTCGACATAACCCATCTAACCCATCTTCATAGGTTTCTTTGTTCTGTCATACATTGCAATTTGTAATTACAGGCATCTGAAGCTCACTTATCATTCACTTACCATGTTTAAGTTTTGTTTTCAATACTAACAGCACTAATTTATTATAATAACGTAACATTTTTCCATAACGCGCCTTTTTCCATCCTATTGTTACAGTTATCATTGGTTATTTTTCAAGCAATAACGTGCAACATTCTCTTCTTGTACGTAACTACATCAAGTATATACCGGCACACATGTGTAACACGTTTTTGAACTGTTTAATTCAATTGAAATGTTACAGAAAATTGCCTTCTTTGAATATTGCTTGATCAGTAAGCATACAAATCATATGTGACAAACCCAACCACGTCGCTTAACTTTTATAGCTTATTACGTATAATAAATGAAACTTCTAACCTTGTCAGTAACTACGTTTGTCTGCGTACGCCTCCCCCAAATTACTTTGGCTAGGTTTCAATAATGAACCTCAATCACTCCAATTAGTATCACCGCTTTTAGCACTAATTAAACACCGGTCCAAAAAATGCGACGCACTTCGAATTAGACGACTCTCCACACTGCACTGCTGCCACCTGCAAGCAGTGTGACCAACCATAGTTACAATCGAGTATCCCTAGTTTCAAATTGGTGTTTTATAATTGATTTGTATGTTATATAACTTTGCAAATATATCCCGTATCAAAATAATAATAACGATGATGAAAATGAAATGAAGGGGAGGAAAGGTCAGTAAAAGATATACCATACAGAATTGCAACTGGATTACAAAAAAGTTACTATTTGATCGCATTAACTATAGTGTAAATTAAACATTGCCGAAGTATTCTTATATTTTATTTACTGACAGCGATTACTTCTATAATAATGCATAATAATAAACAAGAGCAGCTCAAATTAAATGAATTACAAGAGATTACAGTCAGATTACCAATTTCGTACATGATAATTTGCTATTTCACCCAAGATCGCATTCAAGAACATTCATATTTTCAAACTTCGAAGATTGTTTTGTGATTTCCCACAAAGAGAAGTTTAATTACAGGATAAAAGAATTGCAAAAACCTGCCACGTAAACGAAACTGGTGCGAAATATTGCACGACCGCCATCTAGCATGCATCGATCGTAAGCTGGAGTCCATATATAGCTGGACAAGCAGGAAATCGCAGAGTGGGAAGAAGGCGTCCATGCTTCCACCTGGAGCATCGCCGACACCGTTAGTTCACGTAGCCGTTCTCAACGGCAGTGCAGTCGTTTCGTACTAGCTCTCATTCTTACTGTTATACGCCGACAGATTTGCACGATCTATGTACATGTCGGGCGGGTCAAAGTGATGATGTAGAAACAGGATCAATAGGATACGATAGTACTTTAAGTTGACAATTGTGAGTCTCGCACAGCGGATAGGTGAGTAGACTTTCCGGCGACTAGTGGGAGCCTGACAGATCATTGTGAGTGCTAGTCTCGTACCCTTGGCACCATTCCTCGCCGTCACCTTTACGGGCACGTATTAATTATTCCCCCGGGAATCGATATCGAAATCCTTGCAACGCCGGCCACCGTCCTGCCCAGCGTAAAATTCCCCCTATTGATTCCTCCCACGGCCACAATGCGGCAGACCGAAATTCACTGCTGTCCAACGTCACGCGAGAGAAATCAATAATTGCAGCGAGCACTGTCGAAGCGCCGTTAATGGGTTTCGAAATCTTGTCTAGACTATCCTGCGTCCGATTCACCGGGCGGCGAAGCTCTCTGTGATTTGGGCTTGTTGCTTTTTCTTAGAAATATAATATGGTACGTGCACTTTAGATACCAGCAAGGCATCAAGATGATGTCCGACAGGAAGGCCGAGCTCGAAAGGAAGAAGGCGAAGTTGCAGGCGATTAGGGAAGAAAAGGAAAGGCGTAGGAGAGAAAAGGAACAGAAAGATGTAAGAGTCTAATGTTTGGAAGATTGTTTAACAATTTTCACTCTTTTTCTTTATCTCTGGCATATTCTATTCTGTTTTGTCAAAGTTTGTATTGTTTCACTGTTGCATATTGATATTCATTCCAGGTGGAGGAAGCAACTGTACGGGCCTCTATCGCGGATAAGGATCATCGCAAGGAACTGGATGCTATGCTCTCGTCTTTGGGCGTAGCACCTGTTTCAGGTATATACTTTATTCCAAACAGGCATAAATTATAAGTATGAATCATAATGACACATCAAGCTTTACAATATGTGTCCTTGATTTCAGATGTGTTATCAAGTTTATCTAGTATGAATTCACTAACCCCAGAACAAAGTAATAATGCTACCCCCGATGCGAGTCTGCAGCCATCTAGTATAAATACTGCGCAGAGGTAAAGTCTCCCAAAGTATATTCGTATAGTTATACGAATTCGTTATAAGTTTCAAGTTTGAGTAAGATTGGCAAGTTGCAAATTTTTATGCGAGCTTCCGCATATTTTGTCCCACAGAAAAAATCGAGAATTGACCGTCGTCTCAGTAGCACACACCAACATTCCACCGAAGGAACCCGTAGTGTACAGCAAGCAAACTCAAACCATCCAAACAACGCATACTTCTCACGACGGTGAGTCACTGCACTTATTACACAGAATTCGTTGATATATATTTTTCAATGAATATGTTGAATTCTTGTTAGGGCCTTGGCACATTTTTGTTGATTATTTTTCAACATGTTACCAAGGAGGCTTTAACACATTGAGCATCGGAACATATTTGGAAACTTGAATTATTCTTACCTAGAGAATACATTGTTTGGTATTCGTTACGTGTTATAACAACGATGCTTAATGTGTTAGGAATGTACAAAGTCTCAATGAAACCAAACGAGCCTAAGATAGGTAGAAATCTAGAGATTCTATTTTGCAATGGCTTTATTTTAATAGCAATGCAAATTAGATGGTCAACTTGTCATATCACAGAGTGTTTTTACTGAAAGCAAATTTGTTGTTTCTATATCCTTTTGCGTTTATCCATCCATATATATATATATATATATATATATATATATATATATATATACATATATATGAACTGATAATCATCTCGACCCTGGCATGATGGATTATTGCTGCTGTCTCTTGTCATAACAAATTTCAATTGATAATCACAACTAAGAACGATGTTAAGATAATGCAACTTCGTTTTAAAAATATGAGGTTTTTATTCGTGGATCTAAATGCAAAGGGAGTGCAGGATACGATAATGAAAAGTGCAATTTTTATGGTATGCACCTGATCTTTTGTGGTGTCACTGATAGTCTCGCCACTTTTTGTGTGTAGTGTTCACACCAAGAGTTTCTCTGCATTGATTGAATATGGTAAAGTGGGTGGTGTATAAGAAAGTTGGTTGTTGCTTGTTAAGCGACGGCAGATGTTTTAACGAATTGTTAGCACGAGTGTCACGTGATAACAATACTTGTCATTGTTTTAACCATCGATGAGAGGACTCGTTAAAATATGATTAATCACATCAGTGCAGAATGTTTTATATTCATTACATTACGACTTCTACTACTGTGATAACATCGAGATTGAGTTCTTTTTCCCGTATGAGTTTGTACAATTAATTTTAACTTGCGAGGAAACTTACATATTCTTTAAACCATTACCCGACAGAATAAAAACCGGCTTTGCGTTTCGTCACGATTGTTATTTTTCGTTCCATACATCGTGTAATGCGCGAGGTTCGCAGAACACGTTACGATTTGTTTAGCAATACATTATACAAGGATGTTATGATTTATTTCTTATCACCGATATCATTCAAGTTATATATTTGCTATCTACATTTCGAAATCTTTTGATATTTGTGTCTGTGTATGTGCCGTAATTATGAGACTTTTTGTCCGTCTATTACTCGTTGCCTGTGAGAAAAACTGTTGCAACCGAAAGTACTTGGTGAGAAGTGTCGTTTAGCAATGTTTCCATATTCGTCGTTAAAGTTTCATATTAAATGTTTATCGTCATTGAAAGAATTTCAATTTGCATTAGCTCGAAATAAGGTCTACGTGAACCGAATAGTCAAACTATACCGTTAACTCAAGTGATATACCAAAATCTTTTAATGCGAACTAGAAAAACTCCAACGCTTACTCATCCAATCAACATCACAAAATACATGTACGACATATCTGTAGAGACTGAGGGTGATACTAATCCAGTGATTTGCGTTTGTGTTTCAACGACATTCTTTCTCCTGGTGGTGGCAATTATCCTTTCACACATCCCTTCAGTTTAATCCAGCCGCAATTTCAGTTAGTTCACGCACACGTTGTCTATATTACGCCTTCTTTTTGCAATATCATTTGTTACTAACATCCGAAAACTCTTCACAAAGTTCTATAATTTTTCTATATTCACAAAAGTAAAAACTATGTGTAAAAGACCATCATTATTAATTCGGATACCACCTACTTTACTGTGGCGTTGCAAACGTCTTCATCTGTATTGTTTATGAATGCTGTGGACTTTCTGTCTACGAGAAAGTGATGTATGAAAATATTGATTTGATTGTCTGCTGGCAATCTTGCTTAACGTATATTAGTTAAGCATGTATGTATACTTAGAGATACACACGATAGGCGCGTGTGTATCCTGCTAATTAACTGATCTTGCGGTTTAACTAAAATTGTAACGCGTGTTCCCTTGTCTTGCGATATTACGATCGGTCGTATCAACCGGTGCTGGACATAAGGACTGTCCGCATCTTCTTCTACATACACCATCTACTCCTCCTGTTCAACAACAACACCAACTCACTCTTGCTCCGCAGGCTACTTTGAGACTGACTGGTGGCGTCCCAGGAAAGGTGGGTCTGCACCAAACTACCTATGTATGTTCTGTCTACTTTTTTACTACCCCTCCTATTTAATTGTTGTACGACAGTATTGTTAGAACGGTAGTGATGTGTTGCTGTTCGCGTTCTCGGTACCAAGGATTGTAGAGTCAAGCCTGGGTCTGCTTTGCGCTTCGCTAATACTTTCAGCTGCGTTCGTTGTCCTCTTTACACGATACACTCACACAATTTCGCGAGCCACATTTCGCCCGAGGAACAAGTCCGAAGAAAGTCTAACAAGGTCTCTAGTTTTCAGTCTGCCGATTTTACATCCCTGATTACGGCTGGAATTGCTGTGTGTGGAGGCTCACATATTTTTAGACAACCAACAAAGTTGAATATTGAGTATTTCTAATATAATTAACAATCAAACTGATCTCTGAGTATATCGATTTTATTCTGGATATAAACTTAAAAGCATTTCCAATTTGATTTGTTTAAACCTCCACGTACAGTGCACCACACGCTTGCAAAAGAAAAGCTTTTTTCACGCTTCGGGCAGCTAAAGATAACGTACTAACCGAAGAAACTGAGACAACACTAAACTGCATTAACCTGAGCGTCTTGTTGGAAAAGCTATTCGCGTTATTCAGTCGTGTAAGTGTTAGTAGAAACGGGACTTATGGAATCACGGATTAACAATTTGGGGTAACAAAGTAGACTGGAATTTAGTTCGTGGATAGCAAAGTTAATAGTACAAGACTAACTAGAAACCCAGTTCCTTTTTTGACAATTTCCTCTCGTAATTAGTGTGAATTTGATCGTTTGTATCGTAACTGTAGTACTCTTTGAATCATTCAATTTGGTAGCTCCAGTATCTCTAATGATCCTTAAACTCGGACTTGATAGTGAAACGCTTTTGCCGAGAAACTTAGGGGGGTGGGCATAAGTGTGACAAGGGATGTAAGTGCGATATTACATCCGATTTCCCTATGACAAAATCACAGTCCTGTTAGGCGACATGGATATCTCATTTCACAAAATTGCAGAAGATTATCTGTAGGTGGTATATACATAAATATAATTGAAAGAATGGTGAAACGAGTTCTCGAGAGTGCGTTGAATATGGGCGATCGAGGCTCGAGCATTCAGGCCAATCGTAATTCAAAGACATAAGAACAATGTTGAATATGTACGTTTCCTCTTACATGTAGGAACCAGTGCACCACACAATATAAGAGATTTACCAATCTGTACTCACCTAACTACATTCAGCATCCAAATTCTGCGACGGACTTTTTTCTTGCGTTTCTCTTGCTTTTCAATGCGAAAGTTGAATTTGTGTTAGATTCTATTTCTTTACTCGATGTTTTATTCAGTTTTACCTTTGGATTGTTGACAAATTCGACAGATATATCGTTTGGGTCAAAATTAAATAGAGAAAAGATTAGTATCTTTGAAAAGAAGTTACATAATGAGTAACTAATATTTTGTAACAATTTTTCATGATATTCGAGGTTTGAAAATGAGTTCTTTGAGTAACTGAGACTGAGTGTAGAGAGGTGCGATTAGTGTAGTGCATTCTTATGGAACTGTGACTAAGTACAATTTTTTTCCCTTCCCCTTCTCAGCTCATGCATTCGACTATTACGGTAAGTTATGATTTCTCTTGGTTCTCTCAACTCTGAATTTTAGGTTCAGATTTAGGTTTAGCTTTGTTCCAATCCACCGACCGTTAGTTTACTGTTAGTTCATATCGTGAAAGTATAATCAGCGATTCGTTAGACCATCACTGTTAGCAGAGATACATAACTAAATCCGAGATCACTCGGGCTGATTAAAATTAATCGCGATTCCTAGATAGCAAGAAGATGAATCTGGTATTTTTACAATCGAGGAATTAAAAACTTAAACATACAGCAAAACTAAAAGGAACTAGAGAATGCACTCTCTCTCTCTCTCTCTCTCTCTCTCTCTCTCTCTCTCTCTCCCACTTTAGCAACCACGTATTCAAATGAATCGAGAGACCCAATCGCCCCGATATGATTTATTACTGATCAGGATTTCACGAATTACTCTCCACCCAGAACCTGAATTCTCTCTGACTTTTTTTATGATGTTTCTTTCAACCTTCTTCAATTCTTTTCTTTATTATGATTTCGAACTACGGTTTAGTGGGTGTATGCGCCTTTATTCACTATATATTACCTTTTACTCTCGTCGCAATTATCTGACATCCCGACTAGCAAACAAAAAGAAACCACGTCTTGCTACGACGTTGCACTGCGCTTTCTTACGATTAGAAATTGGACGTGCGAAATATTGGTCTACGTTTTACTGAACGTATTTTAAAAGAATTGTCGAAGAGAAGAATATCTATTGAAATGCCATTTTTCATGTATTCATATATTCTGAAAAACAGGAAACAATTATTAGCTGTTTAAAAGTAGAAGTAAAAATTCATAGTAAATTCGTAATTTGCAATATGGACGTGTTTTATGAGAATAAGTATCTTTTTTAAGAGTTCTCTAAGTATCTGTAATAAGTACTTTGAGCGTACAACAGAAAAGAAGGACGATTACAACACCATAAGGTTTGAAAGAAAAGTGAAGAAAAGAATAACTTTGCCAGTCCACCTTAAAAGAGATCGTCCGATCGATCGGTAAAGAAATATCCATTGGCAAATCTTGTCACAACTTAACGCACCTTCCGGAGTTCTCAGCATGAAGACGATGACGATGACGATGACACTCATCACCGCGTTTTTGTCGGGGTGTTTTGCTCGGTGTGTTGGTACACACGGTACATGTGGGTGTTGGGGCCGATGGATATGCATTTAACTAATCCAAAAGCAGAAGTTAGTTGTTGTTCAGGAAGGGAAAGTGTTGTACCGTGTTGTTTGGCTGCCAGCAACTTGTTAACCGATCCTAACAATACTTAACAGATATGTCGCACTAGTACAATGCCACTGTGTGAACGAGTTGATATATGTGGCTTAAGCTTTTTCGTACCTGTGGCGCGAGAGACAGCCGATTCTAACTGCTCTCCTTCCTGCTTGACACAACACTCTCGTTAGCAGCAAATACATGCGCGCTACGTTTCTTGAGAATTGCTTACTCGTTAACAGCACGATTGTGTGAAGACGACGTAGCAACAAAACTAGTTGGCGAATTCATCCATGCTAAAGTATACGAACTTCATTCATTTCATTTTAAAAAGCAGTGCAACTTTTGTGTTTGTCTTTCATTAGCGTACGATTAGTTTGATCGCAAGTGAGCGTTTCACTTTAGCGATTCAGCGCAATCATTGAAATCTGGCAGATTAGCCTGTAACCATTGGATCCATAGTCGGAGATGTCAGTACTCTTTCCGTTAAAGACTGATTTCGATTCTCCCTTGCTTGCCTTCTCTTTTGTTGCTATGAAAGCTTCCATCAAACACTTAACTCGCCGGACACACTGGGTTCTAACGGTAAACTCATTCCTGTCTCTTTCTCTCCCTTGACTCAACTAATCCCATAGAGTTCCTGGAGATTAGGTGGCGCAAAGCCACTGTACATACTCTACTAGTCGCGCGCGTACACATACTAGAAACAGGAGTTTACAGGCAAAGTTTGACCAGTGCCCTAAAGGGATTACGAAAGCTTCTCCAATTTCGTGTGATCTTATTTTTAGAGCAAGCCAATGTACGAGTTACGTTAGTAAAGTTGTTGTAATTCGTAGAGCAATATTGCTTGCTAATTTTTGTACTTAACAATTGGTTCGCTCGCTTAGACTCGAGTGGAACGCTATCCTTGTTCACCTGGTTAATTCCTTTAGAGCAGTTAAAGAAACACTCTCTCCACTTGATTACGGTGGCATTGACGACGGGTACTCTTCGTGCATGTACATACATTAGATATACATTTAACGATACTAGTCAGAGAAACGTTGCGATCTTTATAGCTAATTGTTGATGTATTCTGCATGGCAAATGACAGGAAACTAGTCGTTGTTTGACTAAAATTTCAGTGATATCTTCACACAAGTGAAATTCAGAGTCCCGACTTTAACTTGGATTTAATTGGGCACCTTAGAGTTATACATCAATAATTTTCTATCAGAGATTCTCTGTTAGACAAAGACAGAAAAAAAACAAAAACCAATTAACCATAATAAAATGCAAAATTGATTGACATTTTCTTTTCCCTCCTTCAAGACGAGTACAATCTAAATCCTGGTTTAGAATGGGAGGACGAGTTTACAGGTAGGTAATCCTCTCTAGAGATGATTCACTCTGCCTAATTTTCACTCGCCAAGAACAAGAATGTCTATATTGCTCTTATATATTTATCGCGACAGTTGTTTTATTTTTTTACATTGTTTTTCTCAAACACTCTGATTGTTCTGTTTATCGTGCTGTGTGCACTGAAAGGAGGGAATCGCTGTTAGTGAAAAAGCGAGAAAAAGTTGCTTGTCGATTTTGTTACGAACAGTCTTTTTGCCTCCTGGTAGATAATGTTTGGCAGTTGTTTGCTTGATGTCACGGTGCATGTGCAACCTGTATTTGCGGTTCGGTATCGCCTTTTCTCTCTTTTCCTTTTCTCCACGGTTGTAGTCAGCCTAGCTGAATAATCGTAGGATCACTTATTATCTTCGTAGAAGTATTGCTTCTCGAATTAGTGACTCTGTACTGTACACCTTTACGTTTCTTACTATCGTTCGAGTTGCGCATTCAGTCCGAGCTGCATGAGACTTGGGAAGTTGCGTTAAAGAACAGTTCTCTCTGTTGTTTTTATTTATTTATTTTTTTTGTTATACTTTTCTTTCCCCGACACTGCGGACATTTCTTGCACAACCGGTGATTTTGCTTACGAAACGTCGACAATGAACATACGGATATAATATTAATCATGCCTTGAAAAACTTGAGAACTTGGTCGGGGGTGGTGGTATAGTATTAATTAGAAAAGTGCAAATGCCGAAACTTTGAAGAAACAATTCCTGGGGATCAATTGGGCCGAAGTCTCCCACTTTTTGCAACTGGATCTTTTTTCTCAATCACGTTGCATGACACGAAAGGGTGGAGAGATGCGATTTAGGAGAGATCGATCCGAGTATCGTTATCAGGCGGAAATCGTTCCGAGAGCTTTTTCGAATCGGCGCGCGACTTGATATTTCTGTTATCCACCAACAAAGAATCAAGTCCACTTACTTGCGTACGTAACTAACATCCGTGCATGTTATGTACCTCGATGACCTGTTTAGTATATTTCGTCGCCACACGTATGGAAACCTTCCTTCGTTCGACAGCTTGCCCCATTTTCTACCGCTCCTTTTTTCGGCCCGTCACGCTTCTTTTACGAGCTTTTGAAAGAGAGTTGCATACACTGTACTTAGACGTAAGACTATTGCATTTTGATTTGCGAAAGCCGCGGTAGGATCTCACGATACCTTCGTTTATTTCTTGCGAAAAGTTACTACTAGACGAGAAAGTTAAGTTGTGTCTTGCACTACGTATCACACGAATGCATTATTACACCTTTTATTTTCGCCACGTTATGTGTTTCTATAGACGTATTAGAGTATTGAGTTGATACGAAGCTGGTAAAGTTGAAGTTGCATTGAGCGGAGACGATGAAGTACAGTATGAATTCGAGTACGTAGTATTGCCAGAGTACGAGGGCTTCCTTCAGCGGTATTGATGCATCGAGTCACTTAGGGCGAATGCGATTAGGGCGTATTTCACGCCAGAAAGTAGATAGATATATCGAAATTAGGATACTCGTGGCGGAACGAGCTTATTCACCACAGTTTTGACATTTGATGACGGACAAGCCGAAGACGAAGAGAACAGCCTACCGCATATGGATGGCTTTCAAAGTAAACTCCCGCCTGGTATACTTCCGCACGGCTTACCCCAAGTGAAAGAAGTGCAGCCGGCTGTCACGCAAGTGGAACAAGAGAAGGAAAAGGAAAAGCCAAAGGAAGGTATGTACGAATTGCCAACGAAGCGATACTCAAGTGATTCAAAGTGGTTCGGAGTAGCATTGAATAGTTTTATAAAAGCTTTTACATTTATCGAAGCAGTGCGGGAACTTAGCGAAGAGGAGAAGCAAATGATCATTCTGTCCGAGGAGTTCCGACGCTTCTTCGATCGAACTAGCAGAATTGTAGAGAGAGCACTAGGAGAATCAGTGAATATTTATATGGATTATACTGGAACATTAGACGGTGAAGATGGAATGTGAGTATTTGAAATCGACATATAACAAAAGCTTATGGACCAGATAATCTAATTACTCTCCTTTTTTTAGAGACGAGAAGAGTCATCAACGACTGTGGCTGAATCGTTCATTCTACTGCGAACGGTGGTCCCGAAATCGTTGTGTGACTTCGATGGACTGGTCCCCACAATTTCCCGAACTTCTCGTTGCGTCCTACAATAACAACGATGATACACCAAACGATCCCGATGGAGTCTGCTTAATCTGGAATACAAAGTTCAAGAAGACAACGCCGGAATACGTATTCCACTGTCAATCATCGGTGTTGTCGACGACATTCGCGAGATTTCATCCTAACTTAATCTTCGGTGGTACTTACTCTGGCCAGATTGTACTTTGGGACAATCGAGTGCAGAAGAGAACACCTATACAGCGCACGCCGCTTTCCGCTAGTGCACATACTGTAAGGAGTGATTAATTTTCAGATTGAATTAAGGATGGCAGACGAACTGAAGCTTTCTTCTAATTTACAGCATCCCGTCTATTGCCTTACTGTAGTCGGAGCACAAAATGCGCACAACCTGATCAGTATATCAACTGATGGGAAATTGTGTTCGTGGAGCTTGGACATGTTACTCCAACCGCAAGATACTCTGCAGCTACTAACCAAGCAGTCCAAAGCAATTGCGGCCACTTGTCTAGCTTTCCCACACGGGGATGTTAATAATTTCGTAATAGGTAGTGAAGATGGCGCTGTTTACTCGGGTAAGCATCGCTCGACGAATTCAATGATCTAGCTTAAAATGAAGAGAAATGTAAATTCCTTTTATTTCATTCATAGCTTGTCGGCATGGTACGAAAGCAGGCGTTGTGGAAACGTACGAGGGCCATCAAGGACCGGTTACAGGAATGAGCGCACAAGCCGTGCAAGGTGGGATCGATTTCTCACACCTGTTCTTAACGTCGTCCATTGATTGGACGATCAAACTTTGGAGTCTTAAGGAGAGCAAGCCTTTGTACTCCTTTGAGCACAATGGTGACTACATCTATGACGTCGCCTGGTCACCTACCCATCCGGCCTTGTTCGCTTCTGTGGATAACGCTGGAAAATTAGACTTGTGGAATCTAAATCAAGATACCGAAGTACCCATTGCTACTGTTACCATCGATGGTGCTCCGGCATTGAACAGAGTCTCTTGGACTCCAAGTGGCCTTCACGTAACAGTCGGCGATGATACTGGAAAAATCTGGGTGTATGATGTCGCTGAGGTAAGATACAGTTTTTTGTTGTATCACCAAATGTATATAATTTTATTCGTTCTATTGATTAAAGCCAATAAATTTGAATGTCCATGTCTATGCGAAAAGGTGTACAATCAGTAAATAATAACTTTCGTACTGGTATGCTATAAAGATGCTAATATTTGCAACGTCTTTAAAAATACAGCATTTGGCGCATCCGAGGATCGACGAGTGGAATAACTTCCTGTACACCCAGCAAGATTTGAAGGACAACAAAGTAGACGAGGATTTAGACGGTCTTAATCTGAGTTCTTCTCTAACGTCAATGACATCCTACTTCATCTGAAATGTGCAATCGCCGACACATCACGAAGCAACACACTAATGGAAAGTGAAATCTTTTGAGTAAAGGGGCTCCTTAACAAGGGAAATGTAAATAGATTTTTGATCGCCGAGCATCAGTAGTTTCGAGTGCTTCATGAAAATGGGAGATCGTTAAATATAGTAGGCTGTGCTAGAACGCGTACTATTCGTTCGGTTATGCCTAAGCATAATCGTTTAGAATCCAATCACAACTGGCACTCCATTATAGCCAGCCTTCGTTTAATGTCTTTTTTAATGCGCTTTTTTTTTATTTAAGTCAATAACATGTATGTACGAATGTAAACCAATCATTATTGAACTCTGCTAATAAAGGTTTATTTCCAAACCGTAGATTTATACTAAAGAAGTACAACTTATTATAATCTGCTACTATTATCCACCATCCTATTACCGTTACAAACTAGTAATATAAGAAGTGATGACTAATGAAACTTCTATGAAACGTAGTAGCATGAGAGTAGAAGCAGAAGTTTTTTTTAACTGAGGCAGAGTTTCAAAATGAGCAATTCTCTGGAAGTTTGACACATTTAATAGCGTGAGAATGAAAATAGCTGATTGCTCCTGAAATCTTAAAGGCAAAATGGAAAGTTTGGGCAATCACGGAAGTGGTATCACGGTGTTAATGACGTATGCATATCGGCAATGATTACGTCACAGCCCATGAGCCAATGGTAATGATGCCTGGAACCGCACGCGACGGGAATGATGCAACTGGAGCGGACTGTCAGCTTTAAATATAGCCGGCTAACTATGACACCTACCTTTATTATCGCTTCGAATATTCGCTTTGACCGGTAACAAAATTATTTTATTGATTACTGCTGAACCTGCGATGATCCTACACGCTATGATAAAGCTACGGGGTCAATCACGCCCCTCAACCATAATTTTATAACTTTATTTCTGTACTTTCATTATAGTAAGTCACTGACACATATCAAATGAACGTGACGCACTTGCCAGGGAACTATAAAATGCTTATAATTGAATTATTTAACAAATGCATGATGAATATTGAGTACTAGATATTATACATAAAGTTGAGATTGCTTTTATTCAAACAAAGTTAATCATCATTTATATATAATATTCAGGCATCTTAATTCTTAACTAAATATTAATTTCCACTTTCACAAGAACGAATAGTCTCGATAAGAACAAAGTCTCATCTCTATACAAGTGAAAGCCATTGTTAAAAACTGAGTGACGCAGTAACAATGATCCTCTTGACTTTCTCTATTGCAAAGGTAAAAAGCTCCACTCGAGAGTATTGCTTTTCCGCCGAAAGTGGGTATATTGCAAAATCGAGAGATAGTCGAGCAGCCTATTGCTATGGTAGTGCCCGGTAAAAGCGAGTAACGGAGCCTATCGCGCGCGTGATTTCCGTGCACAGCTATTTGTGAGAGGGGCGCGTGTGTGTTGGTGAGGAGTAGTGAACGCGATCAGCAGCACAGAAGTCAGTCACTGTCAGTGACCGTTTGCTGGCCGAGCAGACGACTGCGTGTGGTGAAACTAGTGGCGTGCGTACGTTGTATATGTCCATGCACATTTAATTCTTCGTTTCTCGTATTCATCGAAGAGGATCGTTAGTTCTTCAAGCGGCATAACGTAGAAACGATAACAAGATGGGTGATAAAACGACAGGTGAGGACCAAACTGACCGCACCCGTTTTCGTGAAATGCATCGATGCCACAGTGAAACTAAATCGTCTTCGAAATCACTCATGCTTAATAACGAGAATCAAACTGTCCTAAAACATCTCCTAACCATAGTTCCATTTCCTTTTAATTGTAAGCGAGAAAACTGTCGATTAGTCATCCGCAATGATTTGCATATCTTGCTCGAGATTCGTCACTGTGCGGCTGTTGTAACTGTGTATTTTATCTGGTTCTGTTGTGTTAGAGCACATTGTGATGACACCCAAGTGCAAGACGGCCAATTCGACTACACTGATAATCGAGAGGCAGGCACTGGAGCCACCAGCAGAGAATGGCAATGAAAATAATGTTCACGTTGCTGGGGGAGATCATAAAGGAATAGTCATCAATAAACAAGCAATCGCTGGTAGATAGGTTTTCCCAGTTGGAAATTGATCCTTGTCGTTCATAGGATTTGCCAATTTCGTTTATTTGTGCAGTGACCAATGGAGAATTGCAGCCAGCCCACCTTTGTCTTCAGTTTAGAGTGTTTCTTGTTAGTGCGCAAACTGGCAAGCACACACAGGAATCCAGAACACTTCAGTTCTGGTTCGTCGACAGCTTGTCTGAAACAGAGCAGCCGAGTGTTGCTCAAGAGTTCTTCCGGGAGTTGGTCAGCCCTCAAGAGTTTCCTAGAGGTGAGTTAATGTTCCTAATTATTTCTCTTGTAGCCCCTTCGGCAATTGTGCATTACCACTTGCGGCATTGGAGCCGGCTTGAGTATTTAATTTCTGTGGGAGTATTGTACTGTAAGCTAATTTTAGTTTGCCTGCACAGTTGATAAACACAAGTCACATAATATAAACAGGATATTTAAAATAAGATTTATGGATCAGTGGAAATTTCTTTATACTAAAATTTGTTGCCTCAAATGTGTTAAACTATTTTAAACATTTTTGAGTAACATGACTTTTATAATTAGAATTGGAAAGCATTTGTGATTTGCTTCTGAGAGTCTAATAATTCAATGGAAACATAAAATACAATTGTTACAGATTATGTTGGGTTTATTAAAAAGATAATGAAGTTAATGCAGCACAAGTATCCCAATATCAAAAAGTTAGAGGTAGAACTGAGGCAGCTGGAGGAGCCAATAGTCCTACCAACCAGGCCATGTAAGTGCAATATATAAATCGTTTATCTATAAATTAAATAAGTAGAGCACAGAAAAATATAGTTGCTTCCGATTTACGCCGGGTAGCAGAGCAAATTGGATCGACCTATATCGATGTGATAACATAATAGAATCGAAATCCTGTTTATTACTTTTTTCGATTTACAATAATTTAATACTATCTGCTCGAACTCGCAATGATTTTATAACATTATCGAGTTAATATTTATTGAATGAAAGTGCACTTATATATATGTGTGTGTATTACTATTGCGGTGCTGAGAAAAGAACAGGAACATGAGAGATTTTTCCGTAACATGTATCCTTCGATACTTTAATATCAGCCGCCAATATTTTCCGGTTTTAGTGTTGAATATTCGATGAGACTGGGATCAAACCGATCGATGTAAACTGAGAACAGCATACATGCGACGAATTGTGGTTTATAGTTTCATATTTGTCTTTCATATGAGCATATTTACCTTCGAAGGAAACGCAATATTCAATAATCGAAATAATTGAACGATGTTTAGTCTAACGACTACAATTCGCTCCCACGCTTAGTTTCTTTTCTTTCAATAACTAAATGTCGAGTGGGAGTCATCGAGATATATTGGATTAGGCTGATTGCAGTAAATGGTTCCTTATTGAGTGATATTGGAGCCAAGTGTGTCTCAAGTGTACATCCCAGTTAAAACTGAAGGAAATGCACACTTGATTTAGTACTTGCGGTAGTCATCCCACTTATGTGCAATAGGGCCTTTTTGCATTTTATACTGTCTACCTTCGTTCTACTAGAGCGAAATAAGGAAGACTGCATTTCTTATCTCTCTGTTATTCACAGCTCATACCGGTCACATACTCTTCACACTACCTCCATGTAAGAAAGTTGTTCGGAACTCAGGTTGGGGTTAAAAAAAGCATTTCGCATTTTGCCGTGTTCTGTTGATGTTTCATTTTCTCATACACAGGCCTACTAGCTCTTCTGCAAACTGACGATCTTAACGTAGTGAAAGAATAATCGTTATGTATTTGCCGGTCAGAACTTCCGAATTGTAACTTGGAAAGTGCTAAATGATATTCTATCGCTGTAAAGATATTTCGAATCTTGTCATATTGTTATATCCGTTTTTATTCGTGTATTTTTGTTTATTTGTTTCTTCCGCCAGTAGACCAGATTGAAAGAGGAAGCGAGAGTATTGATTGTTATACAATCATACTTGACCGGTAGATATAAGATTTGCTGGCTAACACAAGAAACTCGTAACCATAACAACATTGGCTTAACACACTTCGCTCTTTAGTTTTTGCAGCCTACATGATTTCATACTTCTTTACTTCTCTCTACTATGATGATTAAAAGAGAGATTTTCATTCAGTCGCCTCTTTGTGTAAGTCTCGCGCGACCAACAATACGCGCGCGGTTTTGTTCTGTCATTCAAAAAGAAAAATACATGCAAGCCATTTCAGTGGATGTAGTCCAACTATCTTCTGGGTAGCGCGTAGACTAGAATACAAAAAAGTTTCCATTTAACCACTTCACTTGACCCACATATCATATTCCCTACATAGAAACTGCCACACTCACACACATCCAACATTTGATGCATGGTTGTTGAAACCTTCATTCTGCTTTGTAAGTGTATTACAAACGATTACATTATAGCTTAAGGATGAACAGTACGCACCTGTTTCCGGAATAACGGAGAGGATACTTTATTCAATGTTTTTTTTAATAGATCAAGCATTAATGCAAGGTGGATCGGGAATTGTTACGAGGATTTACTTAATATTATTTAACTTTACATTTCGATATACATATGTGTACCCTACAGTGACGGAGCATACCCGTATCCGTACAGCATTCACCTTCCGCTCATGGTCACCTGCTATTGCTACTACCATACAAGACATCTGCATTTTAATCGTTTACATACACACTACATACATAATCTCTTGATACCATGCACATTCACTTGGACTCTAGGTAGTCTTGATATATTCATGATATATATATATACATATATATATTACACAGTAGACGTTTTTCGAACTATACAACCTACGTTTGATTGTTCCACTACGACTTTTATTACTTTTAACATCTGCATTACCATTGCTAATATTGTTTACTGAATAAATTACACTGCTTACAACGTTAGTTGAAGCGGTTTCACGCTCTGTTGACATCTCAAGCTTCTTTCTTATGTGATAGTATCCTCAGATGAAACAGTTATGGGCCAAGTGGTGGAACTTACCTTGGAAAAAGTTTTGGAGCTCATCGAATCGGCTTATCCGAATCCGGTTACCGTCATTGATATGGCAAAGTAAGTCTAATTTTTACCCTTTCTGAAAATTGAAATAGTGAGAAACTTTACTATTGTTTAAACAATTATTATAGAGAACATGGCTGGGAACCCTCGGCGGTGGAAGCTAAGATGAAAGAATTGCAGGAGAAGGGTGTCGTAAAAGCAATGGAACACGGCGCGTTCACAAGGGTTGTGCACCACGATACTCACATTCAGGTACGTTTCGAAGAACTACATCTACAAATATTATCAATTACGGTTTCAGTTACACATTGTCAGAATACATTTTTAACCAAAATGCAACGACTAATTATTATTTTATAATTTAAATTATTCTTAATGTATATACGAAATTTTACCTGGAAGAAACGGGATAGGATAGCTAGTACTGACTAATATGTATATCACTATGATATAACTTTCTATCTTTTAGGTGGTTAAACAAATGCCGACAATGGCCAGCGCTAAGCAGCCAACTATCGCGATCATCACGGCGAACTATTGTGAGAAACTTGCTGTTGATTCGATGATTGAGAACAAAGAAACGTTTGTTCGTTATACCACTGTTGGTAAGTCTCATAATCATTACTTATAACGTAAAGACGGTTTTTATATAATCCAATGACTGATTTCTATAGTGGTATTAAATCTTCTTTGTAAGATTGACGTAATACTCGTGCCATAGATATATACATATGTAATATCTATGAGTACACACATATATACCGATCTATTAAACTTACTGGATGAGTCATGTCGATGATAAATCGCCGATAGCATTAGTCTTGAATTCTAGGAAGTGATGTGCATACATCGTGATTTCTATACCCTTTTTTATAGGCCTATTTCCGACATGTATAATTCCGCGTAGTTGATAATAGTATAAGTAATAGTGTTAAATTCTAGATGCAGCTATTTCTTTTTATTTCTAAAAATAGCTATTAAGCTTTATATTGAATACGTTTATTTCAAGGTATATAATAATTAGAGTTTTGTCGAAGATTATAGAGAGATTTTGAAATACTAGATCAATAGTTGAAATTGCCGGGTTCTTTGCATTTCGTTACTAGCAGTACAGAAAGTTGGTACGTGTTTATGTTTCACAATGCATGAAACTTCAGGTTCGGCAAGCTCACCAGACCCGACAGACGGAGTACCGCGAGTGACACGTTTTGGTAAAGTAGTTTGTAAAATAACCCGCCACATTTTTCTCTGTTCATGTCACTTAAATTTTACTTGGTAGCTTACCATCTTGCTTATGTTTGAAAAACGCAGGATCACAGTAATGCAAAAGCTACAGTTGGGGGGGCATTCATCGCAAAATCTTGTTTGTCTTCACAGTGGCACATGTCCCGCATTTTATTATCATAAAAGGGAATAATCATTCATCTCTTGCAGATTTATATTATCATTGATTTTTGTTAATAGTTCATTTGTATTGTTATACCGGATGTTCGAGATTCTCGCGTTCGGTGAGTGTTCTTAGGCTAATGTTAAAGTGATGTGCTACTAAGTTTAAAAGTAAGCATTTCGAAGAAACTTCGTCTCCATTCTCATAAATAAGAAGCTCTAAGCACGCGGCCAAAAATAGAAATCGTTATGTCTAGAACATCTGGTATCTTTTGTACTCGCAATGAATCACATGCTACTATATTTGTTCTTTATGTGTTTTTCGTCGGACTGTGTTTTCGTTCATTATGTGTTTCGTCCGAGTGTTAAATGTTATTTTGTTGTTTGGTTTCGAACTGGTATTAACTTTGTTTTCCCTTATTTATTTTCTTTTATTATCATATTCTTTTGCAATTTGATCTTTTACGGCGTTGGGTGCAATTATCATAAAGTTATATGACAAATTTGTGGAGACTACTACTATCGTAATAATTCATTTATCACTCACTAATTATATGCACTGTCTACTTTTAAAGTAAACTATCTTTACGATTCTTAACATACACGTATCTAAAACAGTGCGTTTTTCTCGCAACTTATAATATTTAAATATGGCACAGTCTTTTGAAAGAAGGACCTTGATAATTTGACACAGTATTCAGGGCAACTTACGAAATAAAAAGCAACTGCATTTGTATGGAATGACTCACATCTTATCTGAACTGTTTAGTCATCACGTGGTACACAGACTTAATGCCAGTTTGCGGATAGCAGCACTCTGCACATGTATGATACACGCCGAACGGCCCAGCTGCAATGCAAGTGTTACACGATATTGGAACAAGATGCGGTTTGTTTCAGGGGAATCAAATGTCTACACTTTAGGCAATATTGGTGCCCACAGAATTGTATGCACGAAACTACCCACAGTTGGTCATACGAGGGAAGCAATGACAGCAGCTGGAAATACTACCACTCGATTATTAGGTGCATACAACTTATATTTTAGCACAAGTTTTTTGCATTTTAAATACTATTAGTCGCTAATTCTTCAGAAATTAATTAAAAGGGCAAATAGATGTAACTAATAATGGGGATCGTTTAACTTTAAAGGTACTTTTCAAAAAGTTGACTACGTTTTTCTTATTGGAATCGGTGGTGGTGTGCCTCACTATACCGATTACAATAAGCACGTGAAGCTCGGGGACGTGGTGATATCGCATCCGGCCCCTTTAAATAAACAGTACATCTATGTGTATTGCGAAAGCGCCAAGATGAATGATAAGGGAAACTATCATTTCGAAACAAAGGAATACTGTCCACCAAATCTGTCTCTTCAAGAAATAGCTGCCTATTTGAAGCAACAGGTAATTTCCAGTTTTTAGTACTTTGTTGCCATCCGAAATTGAATGACAAGTGCGTTTATTAGCGTTACTTCTTCGAAAATAACGCTAATAAACATTTTTAGCAAGGTGTAATGAAAGAGTTAAACATTCGCAGTGTCGTACTTTATTATCATTTCGAGCTGTTAGGAATGATTTCGATCGCCTTGCAGATATGTAACGATATTGATAAGAACGATATATTTGCTGTAGGCGGAGAACGAGGAGAATCCACCATGGCAAACTTATATGAAGGAAGGGCTTGACGTTCTTGGCAATCAGACGGAGCACGATTTTAAAGCACCGCCGCCCGAATCTGATAAGTTATACATGGCGATCGGAGAGAGAGATGTTATTGAAGTCGCTCATCCAACCGCACCCCAAGACGCACCAAATAAAAGGTGCAGCAATCTCACATCAAACATTCGATATGTGTCAATAAAATTATATTTATGCTAAAAGAAATCTTGGTTCAATATAAGACCAGGGTTTTTTCTTTATTTATTTCTTCCTATTCGTCTATCAGTTCTTGTAACCAATTATATATTTTTATGCTTCAGAATGGAAGGATGTCCTCGTCTTCATTTAGCACCGGTGGCATCTGGTAGACGTATTTCACGAGACGATCAACTAAGACAAAAGTTTGCTACTCGTTTTGGATCACTTGCATTTGATGCGGAGATGGATGCTGTAGTGGAGAGTATACTAGGCAACTGCCGTGAAAGCTTCGCCGTTATTCGAGGTATTTCTGATTACAAAGATGGTTCTCGCCTTAAAGAGTGGCAACCGTACGCCTCGTTGGCGGCTGCTGCTGTTATGAAAGCCATAATTTGCGCCATGGATCCACCGACAAACGTGTAAAATCGCCATCCATGCTTCCTTTGTGATATAAATCGCGTGTTGCATTTAATGCGAGTCGAATGATTCACTTTTTTTGGTTAGGCAATTTAAATGGAGGCGAGCGTTTAAAACGTGCATTTCGAGTATTATGTTCGGTGAACGGATGGGGCTCATCATTTGTATACTTATACAGTATAAATAACATTATCGGCTTACGAAAATAGGTTTTCTGAAAACCTAAACGCAAGACTTTTGTCTTGAAACTGTATTACAGTTCCACTGAAAGCTCGTTTCACTACAATCATGGGTAACCAGTAGAATGTATAGAATAGATTTAAAATAGTTTTCTATTGTTTTATAGTAATCGAATTTTCGCTTTAAAATGCGAGCCTCATTTGTTTTGTTTCTTCTTCTATAAGGGAGACTACTAAGTTCCGGGCAGGAACCTAATTTATTAACGTAATAAGTTTTCAGTAAGGTAACGAAGATAAAGTGTTGCAAATTGCATTTAACACTCTTTTAAGTAGAAGTGCAATCACATTTCTTCTATTCACGAGTGTTTTTTTTTTGCGTAATACTTAATTTCGGCATAGACCAAGCAGTATAACTGCGTCTAATCGACCATTCGATCGTGATGAGCGTTTACATGTTAGTGAAACCAATTCAAGGCACGAAGTGCACAACAATTAAACTAGACTAGTGAGTAATACAAATAGATTCATTAGCTGTAAGTAGCGGATTGCGGATCATGATCGCTCTTTCAGGTAGGTCACGCATCGCTCAAATCACCGGTAATAGGAACTTGACTGAAATCATATGCCATTTTTTACAGCTTTCTTTCGATACACGAACTTTTGAGAAAGGTTTTCTTACAAGTACAACAACTTTTACTATCAACTTTTTCGACGTGACACTTTAGCCTTCACGCCATTTTCGTTAAGGAAATTTACAGCCGCTCTTTTATAAAGTACTGCGAGTTGCCTCAGCACTTATACACCATATTTCTACACTCCTTTTACTCGTATTAACTTAATCGTACTAAGTGTGGTGCGTAAGTTTCTGAAATTTCAAATCTGATCAGATCGGATTAGTCTTCGGTTACTCGGAGAGGTTTTACTTATCCGGATAATATGTTCAGTATTAAGTGAACGGTAACTAATCACTCACATCGAAAAGTTTCAGAGAGTACTTTTTAGAGGATAATAACGAAACTTCTTTCATTCTAATAATACAGACATCTTGCTCATCAAAGGAACGACTACTTGGACAATAGTACTTTTATAGTAGAAAGCTCAAGACATTAAATCAAATGTTTGTCTAACATTAGTGCAGTTTTCATAACACGTAACATATTACAGAATTCGCGGAAAATCCCATATTCTATGCTTCCCTTTCTGAGTATAAATTATAGATTGTCATATTTCTATCCAGCTGTATAAATAGGCTTGGCCTGATCTGATTTGAATTATTTTGGCAGGCGCACCACTAAATCTTGCGTATCAGCTTACTGAAAGAATTTCTTCCTTCTTTCACGTCAGTTTTAGTCTTTACGAATAATAGATGCTTTGTGCTCGCGTGAATGGTTATCACGTTAGAGGAACTTATGCACAAAAGAAATCGTTTCCGCTCGTCCTGAAGGAATGGTGCCATTTTTCTTTCGTGCCGTGTTCACACAGACCCTTCGAAGTCTCAGAGTGTTAGCTCGCGACAAGAACCTGCTGTACGTAAAGAGTAAGCCATAATTTTTCTAAGAGTTATGTAGTTTTCAAATTATATCGACGACCATTGAGATATCTGCATCGATATCGCATTCGATTAGACGGGCCTGGAGTGGATTCAGCAATAGAGCAGTACACTTTGCGCTCCACCTTGCAATTATTATCCATTTTATCTCTACGTGCAATTATGAATATTAGTAATATTATTTTATATTAACGCACATATAAATTACTATGCAATACTTATTTCAACTTTATTTTATCCTAACTACGTTTATTTTTATTATTCAGTTTGCAATAGCATACTATAATCATAATTATTGTGTTAATCAAACTCCGGTTGAAGATTAATTATTAATGCTAAATTCCAAATCGGTAGTCTGTTTTAAAATAGATTATTAGTAATACCAAGTCGAGCTATGATTATATTTTCATTTACAATTAGTTATAAATGGAGGGCAAAGTGTTGGACAGTAAAGAGCGAGCTCAGTTTTCCGAGGCAGGTGAGATCGATGATTGAAAGTATAGACCGGCAGTATTTATCAAATTCGAATCAAATGATCGTTACAATAATCTCTCAATCATTATTGGACGTTCGACAGAGAGTATATATCGATGTTTTAAGCAGATCTAACCACTTTATGCGCCGCGATCGAGTACGATCCGCGTTTCCCCACTGATCGGACTTACTAACAAAAGCAGAGTAAAATGAGAGGAAGTATATATAAATGACGGACCTATAATATATAGAGCTCTAAAATATACCGAGGCAGGGACAGTGCTAATTAATGTGCCAATGTGTTCAATATCAGAGATACCTCCCACTGCCCGAGAAACTCTTAAATTTAAAACGCTCTTTCCCCGGAAAAGACGAGAAACTCTTCCAAATTCTTTCCGCTCTTCGTCGAGTCTGACCACTGAATTTCCTTGCATTTCGGTGTGCCCATACTTCTAAAGCACAGGGTAGTACGTAACAAAAGATAGCGTAGATTTAATCAGTATATATTTAATGATCGGGTCTCTCTTAGTGCTCGAGAATCACTGGCGTCGTCGAAATACAGTGTTACTCGCAGAAACCTTTGCAGAGCTATTTGAATGCGATTGTTTCAATGATGCCCGATATCTTTTGACTTTTCCGAGGGCTGAGTTACTGATGTACTTGATAATCACGAAATAATTGAGAGCCAATCCCAAATGCTAGAAGCATTGATCAGGCGATTTAGACTCTTTCGATTATTTTACTAAACGAGTATTTCTGTGAGTAACACTGCTATAACTTGTGCATATAGTTGCACAGTAAGAATAGAAAAATCCCCGGATTTACAAGAATATTTACCCAAACTTCTAACTATAAAGGTATCCTTTTGTTCTGGCACGCACTCTTTCAATGCAACTCTTTAATTTAATGCAATATAACACTTAGATTATTTTATAACAGTAAAGTGATTAATTCAAGTAGTCAATAATGGCAGCTGAGCACTTCTGTAATAACAATTTCTAGTTACCTTTCTTCGTTTTTCATGGCAGTATTAATCCACTGCAAGTGCGTGCCTTGCCAGAAGGCATCCTTCCAATCGAGGACTTCATATTTATTTATCTATTTATTTATTTATTTATTCCATTATTTATCTGTAGTTAATTCTAGTGCAAGTGGTACGGACAATCTTAACCGTCCACTGCGAAATATCACTTTCTCCCTTTCTTCTTCTCATTATAGTTCACAAGGAATGCATAATACATGTCACGCACTACAAATGCGAAGTAAAATAACAGATTTTTAAATGCATACATAATACGGAGGACCTCAAACGACGATCTAAGAGTCACTTGTTGCGTAGTAGCACACTTTTCAAATTCTAAGAGATATAGAGAGTAATTGAACTATATCGATCGTATATTGCGATTGATATACACCGATACGTAAAGTATAGATAGAGAGATATATACAGATTATTTAATATATACATAAATAGTATATATATATACATATATGTTAGTCTAAGAAGACTATAATATATCATAGGACTTCAAATTCGACTTACCTGATGACAGATTCCTATCTAAGGCCTAAATATTAATTGTGCATTAGTTTAAGTGTTCGTCACTTTGTTATTGTGTTAAGCGGGTTCTATGGGCTCCGAGCTTCCAACTACGCATTTATATTTGCGTTCGATATGACGCGCTTTCAATGCTAGTCGCACTGTACTGTGTTTCCTGTCTGCGTATAGTTATACCTAGGTTTAAAGGGCTGCAGGTTTAGTAGGAGCGTACACGTCCATTTACTTCCTACATTGTAAAACGGTGATGGCAAATTAATGCTGTCTATTGCAGTTGCGTTATTGTCCTTTTCTTCCTTTTAATGAAACTTCTCTTGATATGATTTTATGTCAGTAAAAGTCACATTTTAGTTAACATAACTTAAATTTTCGTGTTTCAAGAAATATAAAAAAATTTCATCAAGCAAAAATATTATCACCCTGTTTTTGTCTAAATATTTGTTTTTAGTATCGAATGCAAAATTCCCAGAATTGAATGTATTTGTCATCACCGTTGCAGGAACTTGATTTCTTCCAACAAATTCTCGATGGATTTTAAGACGATTATCTTTGTCTTTGTCTATCGGGAGGATGTTCGCGTGCAGTAAAATAGTTCTCGTTGTTGAAACAGTTTACGAAATTTCCGCCCTAGTTTCCAAGAATAACGAGCCAGTGTCAAGACGATTGCTGCTTTACGGACAAAGCAGAGCTTCGGGCTTCGTATGCCGGATGATATATGCTTTAGGAAGTTAGTCCAGTCAGTCAGTCTTCCGCTCGGCCAATTTGTTAATTGCGAGATTCCGCAACACATGGCTGCGATGGTTGAACTTACGATCTTAGGTGCTTTCGGTATCTGGCGAGATTCGAACGTGTGTCTGTCCTATGTAGGTGCTACCAAGTAGAGGGAATACGATTTTATCAGCTTTTAACTCTTTTTTCTCGTCGGTTTGATAAATAATGCATAAACACTTCCGCATTAAACACTATAAATACAAGTGTATCGTCTAACATCTAACACTTTGTATGAATTTCAACTTTCTCCCTTAGAAAGAATCTGCAGTTTTCACTTCAACTATTTGTAAATAATTTTATGAATAATAGACACTATAGGATGAAATGAGAGTAAAATAAAATCTCTTTCAATGGAAATTTTAGAACTCATCAATCTTAAAGAGGTAATCAAAAACTAATGAATGAGAGTTATAAAACTATACGTAGGTAGCACCTAATCCCGCTTGTCCAAGACAGAACGAAACTATCGGTACAAGCAATCCTTCCTATTAATTCAATTTGACTTGCGTGTAGATTAGCATAATTCTGTATGATATGCTGTAATCCATTATACTTTAGCCGCTGAGAATTCTTTCGTTGCTAAACTGCTTTTTCGAGCGATGGTTAAGTAATGGAACGTTGCAGCGTGAAACCAAAGCGACTCTAATGAGATGTCTTCTTCTTCGGGTTATACGTTTAGGCTGCATTAGCGATTGCTATTATTCGCATGCTATTACGTTTGTGCGGAAATTCGTAGCGGAAATGTGTGTGCGAAATTGTAAGGTTTCTTCGCGGCAGAAGAGAAACTGTGATAATACGTGGATGCTTCTGCGCGCGGCGAAGGTACAGACATCATCATTACTTAATCATGAATGCCAGGTTTCGTGTCAGATTGCGAATCGCACGGGAAACAGATGATTGAAGTTAGGAGAACTCTTTATGTGTCATCGCAGTTTCGGTTTCAGTGTGTTTCTGACTTGTCGAAAAGTAGATTCCTCGAACACCTGAAACCGATAGAATGATTTCAAGTAGTTTTATTTGTGCAGTTACGTAATATGCGTCTTTTAGGATGTTTATGTATGCTGTAAATTTTAAGGCTTTCATTTGGAGTCGTACGAATTAATTGACACACTTTATAGTGTAAAGTGTGGCTCTGCTGTTCGAGTAAGATTCTAGTTGGTATACGTAACACTTTCGGGAAAGCGCTCTTTCTCTTTTACATAAACTTACAATTAGCCACTGCAGCATGATTCGCCTCACTATTCATTCCTCCGTTTTTGAAGTATAGCGTTCGACACAGGATTTATGTATATGTAAATGATTATCAAATATACGCTGTCACTCGTTACAGGTGCTGGTCTTTTATTTGTTCCTCGCCAAAGATCATCAAGATCGTTTGTGTTACATTTCAGGGATTGATTTCATGATACTTATTAGTAGGATAAAACATTATGAGACAGTATTCTATTGTTTCATAATATTCTGCATGTTCAATTAATAGAAATAATTAAATTTTGTCTAAATTTTTCTACTTTCGATTTGATTCTTTCAAATCAAAGAGTCGATAGTAGTAGTTCGAATTTTTTAGTTCCTCGAATCATAATTAGTGTTATACTTTTTTCAAATCCTGAAGTCGTCGTAGTCGCCTGATATTACAAGATTATTTTTTGAAATTCAAAATATAGTTAATGAGCCAAGTGTACCAATAATTGCGAAATTTCTTAAACTATTTCATGCAGTAAAACTAACTCTCTTTATTTAAGTACATCACTGACGTACATTTACACTAATAGAATACGAATTCTACCATTCGTACCCTAGTATTCTTAGATTCTAAATTCTTAAGTAGCTTTTTGTTAATAATCTATTCTATATATTACAGAGTAATGGGATGTCGCCACTATTAATATTATTGAAGATCCATTTTGCGCGTTTTGAGTATCGTGTATTGCAGAGGTATTCATTCTTACAGTGATTTTCATAATCACCGTCTGCAATACCTGTGAGATCAGTCTTTGAAAGAAAAACAAACACTCACTTCTCTTTTTAGAAGTTCTCAATCTCAGATGTCTGAGATTAAGAATTCTGATATCAGACGTCTGCCTACTCTCTACAACAGAGTGAGGACTTTCCAAATAGCACTGACGCATTAAAAATAATCAAGTAGCCGTTAATAATTCCTATAACTTGATCTCGGCGAAATAGTAACATCAGCATAAATTTCTTATTAATCTCAATAAATTGGTAAAACTTTGATATTTCTCCCTTTACTATCTTCATTTTAGAATTTTCTCTTTTTCGGCGAGTTCTTTCTTCTCATTATGCTCGTCAGCCGTGATTGGCTGCGTGCACGTCAACTTCTCCAATTCTTGACCCTTCTCGGGTTCGATCTTGCCGTACTGGTTCCAAGGCTGCTCCGTTGAGATGCCAAACAACGTGTAGATCACCGCGCCGGCGAATGAGTTCGCCGCAGCAATTATGAATACCATGCGCCAGGAATCCACCGTTTGCTGTGTGGAGCAATCGTTAGTGTTAATGATGAATACAAGTGTTGTTTGCCATATTATTGCGAAAGGGAAAATCTTACATTGCCTAGTGTATTGCAAATTTTACTTGACGTTGAACAGAAGAATAACTAATATTAATTTTGTATAGTGAACTTCGATATTTTATCTTGACAGGAGTCGAGAAGAAACAAACATTTCAAAGATGTTTCTAATTTGAATCATTTTGTTTCAAAGGTGAAATTAATCTTTGTGTTCTTGCATCAGATCAAAATTGAATTACAGTATAAATTTCTATTATAAACGCTATCAAAATTAATTCAATATACTGCATTACTATACACAGTAATAACAAGGACTTTTCAAACTTAGCAATACTAATCTAATATTCTACAGTATTAAAAAACTATGCATCGTACATTAAATAAGACTAACTTACCGCAAGCCATCAAACATTTAATTAATTATACTCACATTATTATTGGTTAACGCTCCAACAACGGCCGGCGAAATGAAGCCAGCGGGAATAACGATCAAGCCACAAAATCCAAGAAGAACACTGGCATAATTAGGGCTAAGATCCACGAAACTCGCAAGAGTGGAAGCGGAAATGGCGCCATTCACCGCAGTCCCAGCCATCATAAAGATGATGGCGAGAATGGGATGACATCCGCTGTATCCCAGCAGGAGAATTAGTATGCCTTGCACGCCAGTGCAGACGAAAGTCGCGAGTTTTCTCACGTTCGTTTGGCCCATTCGATTGGTCTTGAGAAGCCAGTCACTTAGACTCGAGAAGAAGTATGAGAAGATCATTCTCATCAGGTGCGGCGCTCCCGAGAGAAGGCCAGTCTGATGAAGAAACGGGAGCATTTCTTTTTAAACCCACGCCAAACCAAATTAAGCTTAATACGAGATCATTAAGCTACTGTCTGCTCTAATCTAATATCCTTTCTAATGCTACTCGGAATTAGACTCTGAATATCTGGACAACGTGAAGTAACGAGTACACAATAAGAAAGATTAGCAGTTGCGATGGAATTAGCATCTAATAAAATAGGCATCCGGATATGTTGAATTTTCAAGGCTATTTTTGGGATCTCTATTATACGCTTAGGCGTGGTGTCTGTTCTAAACTTCCTGTTGATTTATTCATTCATTGTCAAGAGAATCTGTTTCATATTCATATACAAATTGTATAAAAGATTATACTCATATACTCATTATGCAGTTTATTAATAATTTATCCACAGAAAAACAAACACCAGACGCATTTATAATGTTTAAAAAAATGTTATATATTCGAAAGTTGCCGCAAAATTGATTAGAAGGAAGTAATGTTGTATAATATTCGATAAGTGTTAAATAATCAAAAGATCTTACAGCATTAACATTCCATCCATGGACGAAATTAAAATAGGATGGTGCCTGAGTCATGAGGGTGAGGAAACCCCATCCGCTACCCCAATGAGCAGCGACCGTTATCCATACTGGACCAGACAGCAATATCGATTTCCAAGGCACCTTCGACTCTTGGTCCTCTACCGATCCACCGAGATTATCCAGGATGTATTTCTTCTCCTCATCTGATATGCGAGGATGCTGCTGGGGTGAGTCGTGGACCAGGAAATACCAGAAAAGGTACCTGTAAAATATTGCATCGCAACACTAATATACTTTGACCTGAGATTTCTTCACATAATATTAACAATATTATTGTTATTTAATTGAATTGGGAATACAAAGATTTGTTTCCGAGAAATAAGTTATAAATATGATTCGATACCTAAACGCTTATGTTAATAATTTAATTTATCTACGATGAACTTATGCAATTCTACAAAAATGATATGTGACAGAAACTCCACCTTTCTCGCATGCAATCATAAAAGTGAGAAATGTTTAATGTTTGGATTCACAATTTTTCAATTTAATATAATTAGTATTATTATATTTCTCATCGGCACTGCTTTGACTATGCATATATGTATTATTCGTCCATGTTATCTAAAAGCGGTGAAAGTTTCCACGTCGAAGTAAGTTAAATATTATACTTGAGATCTTCGACTTAAATTGTTGGCAAAATTTTAAGTTCAACAATTCCGAACACAGCACCTGCACACCGCGCGTTATTTGTTCAGATTCGTGTGTCGTCGTATGTCACGAAGAAGCTACCATAGGATTAAAATTTGTATGTGTGTGTGCCTGTGTGAATAAGTCTGAAAGCGTTATGTGGAAGATTTCACGGGAGATAAGTTATCAGGCGTACATCAGAAGTCAAATGTCGTCATTATTGACAATTATTACAGTTGCCAGAGTGCGACTACCTCGTAGTACTCGCGAGGGGAGCCACGTGTCGCGCACGCACACTGATTTCCGCTTGAGGCTTCGTCGAACACGACCTCATGTTGATAAACAGATTAACTTTCTGATAACAAATAACGGCGTGATGTAAAATACACGACGAAAATATTGTCCCAAAAATGAGTGAGTGATGCGTGTGTTAGTCTGTGATTTTTTGAGGACCGGTAGCAGAGAAATATGCCCCACTTTTAAGATAATGGTGAACCTATGGAATGCATGCTACAAAAATGATGTTTGCATTTTTGTTAGTCTGAATTTTGAGGCTCGAGAACCTTCAAGATTTGAAATTGACTAAATGTGGAAGATGAAAGTTCATTTACACGTGCGTGATTCGTGAACGTTGTTTTTGATATGTTAGAAGTGTTTAACAATTTTGAATTTAATCAAATTGCAACGGAAACCCTGAATTATATTATACTATATACTGCAATATATGTATTGCAATTTTATAAAAATTGCCATCATAAAAATGTTGCCATCAACTAATCGATTTGACATTAAATACTTTGTACTCAAAAAGAGATCAAGTATTCGGCATGATGAGTCAAAGAATTAGTAATTTAGGACTTGGCCAAATTTACCTAATTTTCCAGTTGGAGTAATTAATGATCCGTTCAAGAATTTGATTTATGACTCGACTAATATTGATATTCAGATTAGAGTCCAGACATGCGATCCAAGTTAGCTTTAGATGTTAAATTTCAATTAGTTTACTTGATAGTTAATGATTAATATTGATTAGCAATAAATACCATACTACTCCTAGCAATGAAGTAACATAGAAAGCTGCTCCCCAACCGAGTGTACTGCTCACTGTCGCACATAGTGGATATGTGAAGGCAGCACCAACGGAACTTCCTGAAAAAATAACCAATACATTCATTTAAATATGAAAAATCAGTAAATAAAACTTTGCATTCTTCACCATAGAAATACAAGGGTTCACCCAAAACTATATCACAAAGTAAACAAAATTGGAACAAAGTTGTAATACGTGTCCCATTTAATAAAAATATATTACTATACAATAACAAAATATAATGTTTTCAATTTACTAATTTGTTTTCGTGAAAACTATAATCAAGTATCTACATTTTTAATAAAATCATATTTGACTGGACAATTCAATAATTTATGAATATAGAAATTGAACGGTAAAAAGGTCATAGTGTTACATTTTGTAGTACTCATGAAAAATGATTGGCGGCACATATTTCGGGGCAATAACAAAAGTAATTATTTGCTAGCAAATGACCAATACTCTTGCGAGTCTCCCACGAAGAGAATTAGTCAGAGATAATGCAAATTTTATTCCTATCAGGGAGGTCAAAGAAAAATGGACCACCCGGAGTCAAGTCGATTGCTTATTCTAATCCATACTCTCCCCTATATCGATTAATGCAGTTGACCTATCGTTGCGAAATTCAATCAGCTCGAAATTATACGAACACGGAAAAGCAGAGTTACTGACTTGTACATGTAGACTTACATTTATCAGGACTAACTCAGAAAGTTAACAAATAGACAGTTAAGATCATATAACTTCCGACAAAACAAGCTGTGTTGTTTATAACTGAGAAAATTTTTATTATCTACATTCTAAATACACTGCAAATTTATAAACGGAAACTTACCGAGATAAGCGCTGACGAATCTGCTCCTTTCATTTGGTGGAATCCATTTGGCTGTCATGTCGTGCATAGAAGGCCATATCACACCCTGTGAGTTACAAGGTACTTGTATTTACGAAACTCGACTTTTATTCAAGGATCATTATGGAACTTCACAAATTTCTTCAGAATCAAATGGAATAAAATTCGAAAATAAAATTGTACTGATTTTTTAATATGATTAATATCTGAAAATCTGAATAGCATTTGCATGGTTGTTTCTTTTAGAAGGACGCCAAATTTTTCATAGAATTTCAGTGCTTTATCTGGATTTGATGAAGCTTCGTAACCTTGACCATGAGATTGTAGACTGTACTCACAGCAATCAAGCCTTGAAGCACTCGAACCAGAACAAGCGCGTATAGGTGGTAGCGTGTCGCGAACGGAATGAGAAAGCCCAAAAGCGCAGTCAGGAAATTTCCCAGTCCAAAAACAAGCTTGGTTCCGTAACGTCTCGCAAGAAGACCTCCGGGTAGTTGTGATAGCCAATGAACCCAGTAATAAGCACCGAGTACCATCCCCTGTTGGTATTCCGTCCAAGCAAATCTATCTTCATACTAAATAAAGAAAGCATAAATATTAAATATTAATTTTCTAATACATTCATTTTGTATTTAGTATTACATTCTCATAGTGATTTTAACCAGAGTTCAGTATTAGATAAAAGTGCTAGTTATAGAATAACATTACATTCTAAGCAATATGAGAAACGAATTGTATATATCTTTACATTTCTGCAATAATCAACTGAGATCTCGAAAACTTAACAATTTGGAAATCCAACAATTAATAATAATCTACTTTCGAAACTTTTTAAATTCTTAAAACATTGATCGTTGAATGTCAACCAATGTTTATTTGTCTTCGATGAATTAAAGTTAAATAAAAATGTATAAAAAAGAGTTCGTGGGAAATGAAACGTTCATCAAATTAAACATAATGTTTAGTAATACATCTTTTATAGTAGTTTCCTGAATATATAAAATACATTTTCCTTACTGTTTCTATGGTAACATTTTCTGGCATTGATGTCGTCGATTCTAAGATTGAGAAATTGCCATTGCTCGTCTCATTAAGGAATTTGCGAATGCTAACGTCTTCGGTGCATTGTGCTGCGGCTGCTGCTGCCGGTCGAGGCATTACCATTGTCACAATCGCGAGATTTAGATTTATCCTAAGAACGTAGTTAATTGCGAATCCGCAAAATACCAGGTACCAAAGCACATCCCGGCAAGTAATGAATTCTTTCTCTGCGCAAACAAGAAAAATAGCTCTGAAATTATAGTCATCTGTTTCACAGATAACTATTAAGTATAATGCATTCATTCGATTCTCGGTAAACATAATTAATAAGACAGAAGTAATTTTTATTTTTATTTTCAATTATTATTATGATTGCTAAAATCATAATACGATGGTTGGAATCTCTTTTAATGGCTGTACGAACATTTTCTAAAAACTTCTCACTCTTTTCAAATTCAGTAAGTCTCTTCAATACTTTGTTTACAGACACAACAGTTTTAGTTAATGAAGTGTACGGGTCAAGTTCAGAGAAGTTGAAGGTCAGGAGCAATTAAGGTTGATTAAGTGAAAAAAGTATCGTGTGAATGCATACAAAAAAATGATAAGTCTTGAGCAGGATTTACTCAAGAACATGCTGTTCGAATTGAATGTCACTCCACAGTATAAACTACATTTTACATTAACATTAACTACTATCATCAAGATTTTATCTTAATGAAGGATTAAAACAGATCAAAATTAAAATAAAGTTTATCATCCACTGTATTACCATTATCGATCTATTTCAATTTTATACAAGAAATACAAAATTATCCAATCAATATTAAAGTAAATCTTCCTATTTGTTATGAGCTAGTGAACAATCTTGTGCTCAATAAACCTCGAGTTTAATTAGATTGACAAACATCATCCACATAAGTGCGTCAGTATTTTGTATAATTGGAGTAACTTGTCATTGACCGGGTTAAAAAAGATTCCCGGCACAACAATCCGACTGTTTTTCAAAAGTATAGTCATTGCTTTGGAGATGAAGATGAAAAGAGGAGTCATACTACGAGGATACGGCGACCCGTGGATCTGTGCTACTGTTCTAGCTTCAAGGTGACAGATATGCAATCACTCGCGGAGGAGTCAATGATTTCATTGTCGGAGTTAAACTAAATACCGCATACACGCGATACGTCGCGGTCACGTTGGGATACGGCGGAGATCGGCCAATTTTTCTCTCCGCTGAATCTTTTTTTTCAAGATATTAAAGTAGAAATGAAATTGAATTCTCAGTGGTGATTAAGATGTTGAATAACAATAATCATTTATCTAAAGAAGGGGTTTACTATCGTCAACAGAAAAGTATTTTCTTCGATAACTATGAATGTTCCTTTTACTTTGAGTAATTTCTTAGCTTTTACAACCGCTTTCACGTATGACGTGTTAAAACAAGTTTTGTATATGAATAGTAGGTAAAGTGGGAAAAGAGTCATTTAGATGTATGAGATTCGTTAAAAGATCCCTATTTATGATTGTGTTGAATGGGCACAGCTAGTGCTTAAAAATAATTTTTCCTAATCACTATTATCGCTATTATAGGTCATACACTTTTTCATTTCGACAGAACGTTTTAAACACCGCGTTAAAAAACATATCACATCTTTTAACCCGAATCGAATAATTCCCTTATAGAAGATAGCAAGTATTTAATTTAATTTTCATTAATAAATCTTACTTCAATTCTACTTACTCTGCCCCATCTTGTCTTCCAGAGAATGGTTCAAATTAATATTGAAATTGTCACTTAATGATCACCGAAGAGTTCGTCCTCAGCGCATAGCAATTAGCGGCTCGCAGGAGAAACTTCTAAGCCGGCGAGATGGCGTTCGAAGGTTCCGTTTGGAAAGTTGGGGAAATTTGATTTCCTTGTTGAGTTCTCACGACGTTTGCAATAATCGTGCTTTCACGCTCGCACTCTTCTACATATCTGGTTGGTTCTTGTCCGATGGGAAAGCACGCGTGTATACCTATCAGTCCCGGAGCTAATCAGTCTAGTGCCGCGGCGAACACTGCATGACTGTTCTTGAATTACAATCAAGGGGACTCGGAGGAATCGCGATCCTCCACCCGCAACAGAAATCGTCGTGATAACGACGATTAGGCGTCGCGGCGCACGTGTCTTGCCGAGAACCGAAACTGCATTGGACGAGAGATCCCCCCAGACTTTTCGTTCCTCTCATTGTTCCAATTCATTTTTGTCAGTAACAATCGACTCAGTTTTTACCGAAAGTCATCCCCTTTAGAGTCAATTTTGAAAGTAAATTTTATAGTTTTTTGTAAATTAAGTTAGTTAATTCATAGGTTACTCAACGGTAACAATAAATATATAGTCTTGCCATTGTTATTCGTGGAACATTTAAGGGTAAAAGTAATACACAAAAATGTGAAACTAATTTTTTTGTAAATCTAACGTAAAACTGTCGAGCTTTTATTTAAACTCTCGCAAAATTCCGGTTTTATTAACAGAATATATCAGTTAACTAATTAGTTAACTTGAAAGTCACAAGTTAATATTTTGAGATAGAAAATCCAAATTTTGTTCACTGATAATTATCTTCCTTTCATGCTTTCTTGTCCTCAATCTCCTCACGATGGCTGTCAAGCGATTGGATATTAGGGCTTCTAAAAAATTACAAAATCGATTAGATAACTTGTGTCCACTTCAACGTACCATTGCAACCTGCATCTTTTTAATTCTGTATTTACCATCTATAACTTGTGGCAGTTCGTCGAACCTGGTACATGCATCGATCTCATTCTGGTCCCCTGTTTCTTCAGAAAAAATAGAAACAACACAAAATAATTGTATTAAATGAAAACCACAAATTCGTGAACTTTTGTACGAAATCTCTTTTTCTGCTTATTAATTAAAAACCAACTTACCACATATTACATCAACAAATTTGATAGATTTTGGACCTCGTTTTGTAAATTCGACGAGGACGTACTTTTTATGCAGGGGTTCCCCCTCACTGTCGGATTCGTATACATTAAAAATACTCTTATATGGCTAAAATCTAAGAACTTAAATTAATGCTACATCTTCAAATATAATATCAGTATACAACCATCAACTCTTGCTTAATACTTATTGTTGATGAGAAATACCGAATAGTAGAAGCGTATATGAATGGTGATACGCGGAAACGACTCGTCACTCCCACGCCTCACAATGACCAACACTTCCCAATCTTCTGTAAAGCAGCCACGAATTTGCACTCCCACAGATAAATCTGTTTCCAAGGAAATGCTGCCCACGCGTGATTCATAATACATCGTAAAACACATATAGAGAATTTATTTCGGCATTCCACAGTAACAATAAGAGAAAAATGTAGAATAGAATTGAAGTAGATTTAATGAGACAGAGTCTTTGTAACTTGGAGGCGATACGAATGAACTTACATACATACAAAGATACTTACTATTGACGACTCAAAAAGACTCATCTTAAAGTAACACGCTTAAAGTTAGCTCGGTTCTCCCAGCCGGACTAGTTCTTCTAGCGCTAGTTCGTATTCCGGTTCGGTTCTTCCAGTCACAAGCCGTTCACAAGCCAGGCAACCAGACTTAATTTCTACCAGAAAAAATTTGGACACAAACCTTTCATATTACAATATTGATTTTATTAATTAGTGTAGCAAATCATTTACGATTTGTTTCAAATACACAATCTAGAATCGATAATCAGTAATATCTAACTAATCGTAAAAATATTTGATCCCTAATCATAAGTGCCATATGTCTGTGCTATTAATACTTCTGCGTGAAGGTATCCAAGATGAAATACATAATGAACGTTTTCATTTACAATAACAGTATTTTCAATGAATACGTCTATATTATTACATACATTATCGTGGATAGAGACCACGACATTAATACTACATTGTTGCAGAACGTATATTTATGCAATCATTCAGGTCTCAGGTTGAAGCATTACTACTGCTATTTCATACCTTTGTAAAAAGGAACAAAACTTCGTTTGATAAAACAATCAGAGTTCATTAAATGTGCTCGCTCTAGAATAAATACCAATGATTAGTATCAACAATGATATAAGTCGTGAGAAAATCATTTCTCTGTATCTAGGTTTAGAATTACTAACATCACCAGTTTCTGACAGTAAGAACTAAGCTAGAGCTGTTCATGCAGCAATGTGACCGTGAGATTCCTCGAAATTTATGATTGCCGCTGTTTGCAATTGCCTTCTCGAATCAGTATAAATCATCGATGTTACGGGCACCCGTGACATCGGCGTAATCAATGATCGTCCCCATCTCCACGTGCCTGAGTGCCTTCGTTTTAATACCTGGCGACAGATTTTCGCCACTTATTTTTACTGCCTTTATCTTCTTCCTGATATTGACTCTCACGTAATGCAAAATTTTTGGGGCCTTCTGTTGTGTCATTAGACGAATGCCGGCATCTGCCAACTCTGCTGATTGATACGATTACCTAACATGTGCGAAACTTTGTTTTACTCTTGTCGACCCAAACAACTCATCGCGGCAGCTCGAACCAGTCATTGAAGTTAGTTTTTTTTCAATATTAATGACAATTGTTTCAACTGTTTCAAGTGTCATCGGTGCCTTCACATTTCTTCACCATCTAATAAGCAGGCGTAATGTTTGCCATAATTTCCTTTTTTTCTTTGGTCTTTGTGATTCTTTGAAATAATAGTAAAGGATTTTAGTGATAGTTAATAATTCGATATATTTGTCGATAACATTTGATAATGCTTTTTTTTATTTGCACAAGCGTTATTCTTCATAGTAATTACATACTGCGAATTTGCAGGTTCAAAAATAAAAAAAGAATTGTAATAGAAGGACCATATTTCTATATTTTTCTTGGCGAACTGTTAAGCTATTATAGTTTATTATCAAAAGGTAAGACTCCCGGATTCTCTGTTGCTTTGCATTACTATAAATTCGTGCCAAGGTAATATATAATAATTAGATTTGTAATTATGCGGTTAGAGTGGAACGTTTGATTACAATACGCAAGAAACACGAGTGCATCTCTAATTGGATATGTTTTTGAGAGAACTCTTCGATGTAGTCTAAATTTTATCAGTCACAGGTTTCGATGATATTCTTAGCTTCATTCCTGGCGAATTCAAATTAGACTCGCTAGCACTTTTATTATTCTCTTTCGTGCTTGTACTTTTCCAGCCTCTGTGTTGTTTGATTTATGGAAGCTCTGTCCTCCTGCTCTCGCGCATTGAAGCATCGTAGAAACGTGAACCGCTTATCAGCCACTGAATGAATAGGTTTCTCTGTTATCGTTTGCCTCGGCGCGCCTAAAGATAGAAGTGTAAATTTGAAAATTTGGCGCTCACGTCATCGTAAACTACGGGCAGGCGAATTTAGAGCAGAAACCGTGAAAACAACGAGGACACTTTTATTTGTATTTCGTATTTCTTAAACAGGTGTCGTATATTTTTATAGAACATTAAATAAAATTATATTTCTTAAACTGAATTAAATAAGTCGCACTTATTTTGTTTAGTTATGTCACTTATAGCACGCACGCTGTTACATGGAAGTGTAAGTACTTAGACTTAGGCATCAGTTTATGCTCAGTCGATAATAACAAATTCAGTTTCGTATACTACAAAGACATACAATCGTGAAGCTATATAATTAGCATAGTATTGTCTCTCTCTAATACAAGTGAATCACTATTACGATAACATTTCTTTACTTTTCACAATCATTTTCAACAGGATCACGATTAGTTTCTGATAACGACTTTATAAATACACGTAACGATCGTTTTCTCACAGTTTCCATTTATATTTGACTGGCGATTATCGAGTCGTCAAATGACCGATTGGATGTATCGCGATAGCTACTTATTATTCGTTTGTTTAATGTCATTAGTACTTCAATTAATCTATAAATTCGACAGTTTCATTCAAGATTATGCCAAAATAATATTTTATTTCATTATAAGCTGCAATACGTAGCACAAAGTGGAAAGTTTGGAACCGTTAATATTAATAAGTGCCGCTGAACTTTGTACTGTATCAAAAAATACAAGAAAAAAATACTAGAAAGTTGCGTATCTTGTCCGTCAAATTATACTTAATAACTAGTTTAGCGTTTATTTACGGATCATTAACGTTTCTAATGTTTTTCACGGGAAACCACAGCATCACTTATATGACAGTACAATGAATAAACAACACGGGAATAAAAATGAAAAAATCAGTGTAATCACTGAAAAATCATATTTTACAAATATCAGTATTCCGAGTATAAAATTCATGAATAAAATAATTATTTGCCAACATATTACAACTAAGTTAACATTTCATTCAATTGCTAATGTTTGTTCCAAAAATTCATTCATTAACTCGAAATATTCATTAATAATACCTTCGGGAATAGCTGAAATACTTTGTAACCATACCCAAACCTGTAAACTTTCTCGTTTCATAAACTGGAAGTTCTGCATTCCAAATGATAATTATCTTAGTGCCATGGGGATACATTGAATGGCGAAATGTGATAAGCGTCTCGTTAACATAGCAATTATCGTTTAATGAATAACGTTCGATGTACACTACTCAGGGCTCAGGCTGAGATAACCGGTGAAAGTTGCGCTCGAAGCATGAAAGTATGATATATTGAATTTCGAAAGTATCATGCAATATTGCAACCGAACAGACAAGTTTGCAAAGCAATATTTGAAAATGAAAATGATATTTTCATCATCCTAATAGTTGTATCATTTTTCTTATCAATTACAACATGTCTGATATATTATCTACGTTGTTGATAATTAATGTAATAAATCTAATTAGAGTTAATAATTATACATTTATTTAGTTAACAAGTTTACAACTCACCAGCTTCATCTGTTATTACATAGTAAATACACACTAGGAACAACAGTGATGACAAATGAAGTGCTTTCGAAACATGTGAACGTAAACGATATTGACACTTTTCATATATATTGTTGTTAGGAGGATTCCGTCGATGCCGCAATTTGTGATAGGGATTGAATCGCATAATTTATTGCACTGTTGTCTTCTCATGCATAATACATAATGCTGGTGCATCTTCTTGTGATTTCACTGGGAAACCATTTACACTATTGTTTCTTATTGCTAGTATTGTACATGATTCGATGCCATGCAGTTAATTTCCTCTGAATCTTTATACCCGAGTCAGTCTCACCTCTGTAATAATTAGAAACCGATTCAAAGTTTTCGAGTAATGTTTAATTGGAAGAACCAGAGTAATTAAATCAAATAAATTGGTGCCAAAACATCTTAAGGGTTTCTAAACTTTTAGACAAGGCGAATTACATCATTTTTACGTGTTTCGGTATTAAAAATAAATCATGCGAAAATGGGGTGGAATTAGAACAACACACTTTTATTTTATGTTATGAGCAACATTAGAATAATGTAAAGATTATCAGTAATTTAATGTTTCCGTCCAGCGAAATGTATAATTTCGATATTAATTCTGAAGAAAGTTGTACAGAGAACTTAATTATAATGTCATATATTAGATCTCTGATTAGAAGTTTGTAATAAGGTCGGTCAATGTTGGGGCGCATCAGATCACATCTGGATTGATAGAAAAGAAGAATCGAGGAAGTCTGCTAGTGTAACGCCTTATCGCAGCAGTAGCAATGCGTTATAGCAGCGTTCGCCGGTGATAACGCAATATATATTCTTAGAGTGCATAGCGATTTCGTCACCGGTTATCGTGTCACTAATGTCATTCTTTATCTTAAACGTCAAAAGAATAGGAATTTGATGCTAGTGGGACCACTTTACATCTGGTTTTGTCTCGCCTCCTCCAGTTCATCTGGATCTATCAGCATCGTGTAGAGGCGGGGATATCTGCCGAGACTCGAAAAAGCAACACACTCCCATAAAAATGAAAGCCCGAGGGACTAAGTGAAACTTTCCATTCCATATCACCATGCACGATAGCATAGAATTAATTTATACCGAATTTACAATCTAACAATTCAATATTTTAATACTGCAATTTTGAATATATGCTTGGACATGTTTTTTCTTGTCTTCTTTTTCAAAATTTAAAATTGTTAAAAATGTTTTGTCTACCAAATACACATCAAAATTATTTTCCAACTGACAATCTCAAAGGAAGCTATTTTAATATCTGTTAGAAGGAGTTAATGGCAGTACGACTACTGCGCAACTATAGTAATACGAATTAGAAAAAGTCTTTGAAAGTGTTGGTTCCAGGAAAGAGTCGATAGATGTTCATTCAACAGTTTACGATATGAAATGCAATTTTCTGTCTGCAGCTGATTCAACTTACTCGGTGGATTGCTATCTGTACATAGAATTATTTGCTAATATCCTGTATACGAATTAATCCTAGATTATTCAAAATTCTAATAAAAATTGCATTACTGGAGAAGGGTATTACTGTAAAAGAATTCTAAGAACAGAGAATTAATAGAGAATATTATTTAATTGATACAGAAAATAATTTTCAATATTGTTGATAAATTTAACCATCTTCCATCTTAAGGAGTTCCTTCGTTTTATGTACATTACGAATGTCACAAACACCGACACGCTTTTGATCGCGAGCATTTACGCAAAGGAGCCAAGATCAATACGTCACTTTCACAATTAGACTTTTTCGAAAAGAAATTTTTCCACCGCGAACTACACATACATCGACAGAAGCAAACACAAGCTGCGATAAGTTCGTCGCTATTACTTCAACGTTTATTTTTGTAGGCATCTTGCAATTAGTGGGACCAATTACTACATAAGACTTGCGTGTACTTCGCAGATAGTACCTTATGGGATGTGTGATGTAAGTTGTTTTTGGTCGATAAGATGTGTCAAATTCTGGAGGCGGGTATTCACAGAAGAAAGGGAGGCGTCTACGCAGCCGATGCCGATATTAGCGCGGAACAAACGTCACTAGTAAATACGCTAACACATACGATAACTTGGTATTAATGAAATAGTCAATGTAGTTTTGATAGCAACTGATTGCGTGTGAACTTTGTAGCCAAAATTTTGTTTTCGATATCAAACTCGAAAGCACACGCATGTAAGACTAAAAGTTATGACAACCGAAAATTTATGTTCTTGCTTTGGTGAATTTAATTTTAATTATTTCAAGCCTTGATTATGTTTAATTGTATAATTAAATGAAATCTCGCTTGTCAGAGCTTGTAATCAGAATTCTGCTGCTGAAATTGGTTCGTCTTGAGTGGCAAAAAATGAAACGACATTATTGACATTCAAATGCAATCAATGTTTATCATTATCGAATCCGGATATAAAGGGCAGTTAGTCTGGACTATTATTAATGTATCAATGGCAATAAGACAGTATCGATCGGGGAAAAAGTTTCCGATAGGGCGTAATCGTACTAACAAAGTCCACGTGGATGCGCGTGCCGTCAGAACGCGTGACTGATACACTCCAGTTCACCAGTGATAGGCCATTTAGCGCATTAGAAATAAATCTAAAAGTGATTAGAAATGCTTTAAAGTTGGATGCCACTGTCATTAAGCCGAGACGGAAGATGCAATTAGTCTCATAATATGTGACATAAGTTGCGCACAATATGTATATCTTTTTATCATCTTTCGTATTCCATTCTGACTAGAATGTAAAGCTCCAATTAATTCGATATTACTTCTTTTCATTACTCGAGATCTTTGTTAATACAGTAAACATACTGATCATTATATATTTCCAATTTATAAACATATTCATTTTGAGGACAACAACCAAGGTAGCATAAATTCTATCTCACTGTATTCTGCATTAATTGTATTTTGTAATTAATAGAAAACACATACCGATCGCTATATATTTTTAATTTACAAAAAATATAGAATTTATTAAAGATATTCTTTTGTATCTCAGCGTATTTTGTTTTCAAATGACTTCCGAGGGATTTACAGTAGCGTACTGTTGTCATCACCGCGCCCCATAATTTCACACCAGTTTGACTAAAGATGATTTTAATAGTCACAATAACCAAACATACTACGATGGTATGTAAGCGGCTGGCTATCACTGACGCGATCTACTCTCGCGATTTCGTCAGCGGAGCTGACCGGAGTATTTCCATGCTGTCTTTACGCTGGAGTGTGTGGCGGAGACAGGCCTCTTTCTAGAAGGAAATCCTTCCCCGATTTGCGTAAGTTGGTGGATGCACGGAGGGGCTTGGCCATCGGGGTTGAACATCGGCCGCTTATTGCACGCGCCGTCTACGCTGGACAGTCTTAATTCCACTCGACGCCGAGCCACTTCGAATTTCGCCTCCTTTCTCTCTCTCTTTCTCTTCACGCACTAAGTGCTGCGACCGATCTTTTCGGGATTTCTCAGCGATTTGTTCAACTTTTAAGATTTAAGACTTCAGATTTCGCTGTTTCTCATCGCGTCGGATTTCAAAGTATTTTAATTGTACTTAATTTTAATAGTTCTTCGTAGTATTTCCCTGCTTCTTGCCTAGTATTTCGGAGTATTGGAGCGCACGACGTAGTTGGTGCTTGTGAAAGTTTAGGTGATTGTCCAACGTTTGTGTTTGGTTTCTTAAATAAATACTCGCAAGAGATTACTGATAATTTTTATGCTAATATTCGAATATTTTTGGAATAGGGATTGGAGAATCGTTTTAATAGAGTTAACAATTCCAAATGTCGAGTAATCTTCATTGAATATTAAATCCACCAATAACGAGACAAAATAGAAAATAAAAACTCAGGCGAAATTCACAAAACAATTCCTACCCTAAAACAAAAATGTTCTCATAGTAATAATTGCTCAAACTTAAGAACTCTTACTATTACAATTTTGAATTGATTCTCACAATTCCTAAATTTGCGATAAAATTAATTTTCCTCAACATTCAATATTTATCTAATGAAATCATTACATTTTTAACGTGTCAATTTATGTAATGAAACCATTAAATTTGTTTAACGCGTCAATTACTCGAAGTGCACGAGGTTCTGACTGACAGCATTTGGTTTGTAGCTAGTTTGCAAGAAGTAGCAGTAAAAAATGCCGAGTAGCAAGACCAGAATCGCGATAGTTGGAGCTGGAGTAGCTGGTTTGGTGGTGGCCCGTCACGCTCTCACCAGATTGGACACGTACAGTCTCACCATGTTTGAACAAACTGATCAAGTCGGTGGTACCTGGGTTTACACTGACGAGACTGATTTCGACAAGAATGGCTTGCCCGTCCACAGCAGCATGTATAAAAATCTCAGGTAACAACCAAAATTGTACGCTTACATGTTAACTTCATTCAACCAAAACCGGCATCCAATGTCAGTGTACAGTGACTCACAGTCGAACTTGTTTTTCTAACAAGTTGGAAAAGTTCAAGCTCAGACTATCAGAAGATATCTAATCGCTAATTGATTTGATATTTCGGTAATTATTAAATAGTTTCAAATTGGCAACTGTAATTACTGTACTTTTTAAGTAGATAGGAGTTACAAGAAACATTCACGAACCCGAAAATTCAAACAATTATGAAAATTATTGCAAATGGGAAAGTAAATCATCCTAAATAGAGAACAATTTTCTATCGGTGCCCAAAACAGATTATTGGGCTGAAATCAACCCTTTTAAAAACACGTTTTTCTTTGCAATGCTTATCTCGGAAACGGTAGAATCTATTGAAAAAAAGTTAAATGAAAAATAACATAATTTTATATGCACTCTGAGGTTGAATAAAAACCTTTTAGTAACAAAAATATTTGTGAATAATTAATCCCCTTCAACAGAATCTTTGATTTGGCATTTTAGCATAAGGGCGGGGGATTAATTATTGACAAATATTTTTGTTAATAAAAGGTTTGTTTTTAACTTCAGAGTGCATATAAAATCGTGTAATTTTTCATTGAGCTTTTTTCCAATAGATCCTAACTTTTCGGAGATCAGCATTACAAAGGAAAATATGTTTTCAAAGTGTTGATTTCGCCCCAATAAACTGTTTTTGGGCACCGATAAAAAATTGTTCCCTGTTTAGGATGAGTTACTCTTCCATTTGCGAAATACGAGTTCAGAGAAAATCAGAAGCAATATATGAATAATTAGTTTTTTCTTATGTTTCGAGTAATCATCTTAGTCTGTGTATTCTCGGTTATTTCAATTAAAGAGATGAGTGATGTTGCGAATCGAAGTACGTGCTACGATCATTAATTAGGCTGCAAGAAGTCGATACTCTTTAGTTAATTGAACAGATATTATTGACAGCAATGCACTAATTCATTACTAAATAATTATTTTGAAAAATCTTTCGGATATTGTTCGACCCTTTATTCTATATTAATAATCACAGAATTAATTAATCTTAGTGTAAACCATTAAGAAATATTATCGTCTTTGTAATACTCAATGCAACAATTTTAATTCATAATTCGTGACATATTGTTAAACAAGAAAACTTAATTAAACACACCATTGAGCTCACAACATAATTTATGGAGGACACTGATGTTTGAAAATATATCGTAATTACAATGTAAAATCCCGCGCGTTAGAACTGACGTATTGTTTAGTGTTTCAAAATTTGAACTGGTACTAGAATCACAGTCAGAATTTTGCAATTATTAGTGTAATTTTCTAGCATGTGTTGACGCATGTAAACACGCCAGCGCGTTGTCGGCGACACAACTACGTGCATGATTGCTCAAACAAATAGAATTGGCAATGTTTCTCAGAGACACACATTCGTGCGATACGTCGCGTATGCGGCACAGCTGATCAGCATGGCTAACTACTCTGTTCCACCGCGTGATAAACTCTATTGACACGCGATACACTTCTTGACACGTTAACGAGTAGCAAATCTCTACGCTGCCATGCTCGATTTCCGGAAAAAAAGACCAATTAGACAACATAACAAGTCCATGAGCAAATTGCCACACAAGCGGTAGTGCTTGCAAAAGCTTGCGGGCACTACCAGTAGGCCAGTAACTCTGTTACTACTTGTACATATGATTTATTTTATAGGAATGCATAAACTAATAATTTAAATGTTATTTTATTTTGTTTGTATTCAACTTAGTGGCTGTATTTGTTATCTGGTTCCAAAAGATCAAAAAAGACGAATGTCTATTTATTAGAAATGTTTTTTAAATATTTATAAACTCTGTCTCACATTTTATGAGCTATCAATATATTTATTTTATACACTGGCGTATTGTGATATTATTGCTCGTATCTTTTAATTTAAGCGACTTCAGCTAATAACTAATTATATTACAAGAATTTCCTCTATGAAGTCATGTATGTCATAAGTGTCCAAATATTCTTCTTTCGTGTATCTAACTTATTTTGAGATCCAGTATTAGATACTAGAATCTAATAGAACCACCGAAAACTAGAAAAATCTAATAGGCGTGATATACAATTCTTATCTTTGTTGTAGATTGTTGACCTTTGCCTGTGTTGAAATTGATTTAGAATATTTGATGTCACGAATAAACTTTGATTGTTTTATATAATATAAATCGACTCTTGAATTTTGCATTCAATATTAACTCACTTTTAACGCTGACGGAACGGTCACCCGATCACCCAGGAAGTGCAAAACTATCATCTTGGCAAGAGTCTTTTACTAAACTGATTGATTTACATTGGCTAGATAAGATAGCTATGCAACTTACATGACGCTCTACGCGTGACGCCTTGAAATGTGCATAGCGCACACCGTCAACTGATTGTTCAAATTGGAAAATAACTCACCTTGGGAGGAATACATATTTACAGTTACGAATCCTTCGAAATCTGTCGACAGCGTGAATCAGGAGTGCTATAATTGGTTTCCAGCTATTCTGAGACGCAAAACATCTTATTTTTCATGCATGTCGAAGGTTCTGTTTTCAGTGATTTCCTTGAAATTCAACATCTAAGAGTCTAATTAATTTATGGATCTCACAGTTTTCATTCGTGAATCGTTAAGAATTTATTTGTATTGTTTTTGTATACAATTTGTTACATGATTTATTGTAAATTCGTGGCTACTTCATTTATTCCGAATTCGAGTGTTGCTCAGGCGATGTTAAAATAGTGAAATAGCTTTTGAAGGAATAACAAGGCACGATTATCCTGCAGGACGAACCTTCCAAAGGAGATCTTGCAAATACCTGACTTTCCTTTTAAGGATGCTGACGGCCCCTCTTTCATACATCACAGCGTAGTAAGAGAATATCTCGCGGATTATGCCGAGCATTTCAATGTTTACCCTCACATAAAAGTAAGCTCTTAATATTAACATTTACCTACATAAAAGATCTTTAAAATCCATGTTATTACTTATACATAATCGATTATAAATGGTACATTCTAAATTCCAGTTCCACACCCTTGTAAAGCACGTCGAACCGGAAACTCTGTCGAACGGGCAAACGATCTGGTTGATCACTTATGAGAACGTGGTGACGAAAGAGGAAACGAGGAAAACATTTGATGCTGTGTTCCTCTGCAATGGTCATTACACTGTTGGTCACGTGCCGCATATCCCTGGCATCGAAGGCTTCCCCGGAAGTTGTATCCACAGCCACCAGTACAGAAAACCGGAAGTGTATGCGGGCCAAACAGTGTGCATCCTCGGCGCCTCGTGGTCCGGCATTGACATCGCTCAGGAAGTAGCCGAGCACGCTGATAAGGTAGGCGAGAAAACCACTATTTAATTTCATTATGAAATCGTGACGAAACATGAAAGCCAGCCGAGAGTCAGAGGCAAATTCACCTTGGCCTTCCTGCATTATTCGTATGTACTTACGCAGCCCAATGGCACCTATTATCATACACTATTTACCCGTCCATTACACAATAGAATCTTCTGCCACTTCGTCATCATTGCTGATTAGAAAAGAGCAACAACATACTTAATAAATTCTTGTCTGAGAATTAGTGTATTATACTTGTACAATTTTCCATAGGATTTTCTAATGTTTAAATGTTTATATCTTTTTACCTGTAAACGGTTATATCTTTTTCTACAATATTTTGTAAATTTATCAAAGTATACTTTTCTTCTTTATAATTTTTCTATAAAGGGAATCATGAATTATGCATTACTATGATTATAAAAATTGGATTAAGCGGGAAAGCAACACTGTGTTTTGAACCTGCAGTTTCCAAGAAAACCTATAACCGTCAATCATTGAATTGACGAGTGCGCACTTTGATACATCGAATCGCCTTTCACCCATGCACTGCTTTTACTTTATAATTTAGTCGACCAGTCCTCATTAAATATTGCTCGTGCACGCAACATGCTCATTAGGCCTTGGGATAGGAAGGAATACTTAAAGCGCTTTTTTTATCCTGGGTGCTTAATTCTTGCTCCATTCTTCTCACCAGATAGTAAGAGATAGTCTGTATCAATTAAGCTCGCTAGGGGAATGGTAAATTCCAAGAGCAGTCGTGGTAGGATGTTGCGTAAGGGAGTGGGTCGTAAAGAAATAGTTTGCTTTATCGAAAACTAATGAATTAACGTCAGCCATCGTACGACTTGATAAGAGTGAAGAATATACGAGCTCACATAATGTGTGTCTTTTCTACATACCATTCCCTTTTCAATCCTTCGACATATTTAACACATCCTCTAAATTTGGCATGCCCATGTTATATTCGCCGAAATTTCTACATTGTTACAAATTGGGTTCATCAATTAATTCCATGGTTTAAAGTGCTTGTGAAAATGTGTGAAGAGAATCCTTCAGCATTTTAATCTGGTATCGGAAGTGTAATATATTTCATTTATCAAAGTTTAGTATACTTTAAGTATAAATAATTGTGTACTTTTTGGGTTTAGATTTACTTAAGTCATGATTTACCTACGCTCGTGAGCTCAAAGTTGCCGAAAAATGTGGAGCAGAGACCGGGTGTCGTGACAATCCAAGGAAACACGTTGATTTTCCGCAATGGAAGCTCAGTAGAAGTTGATAGCTTCATCTATTGTACTGGTAAAGACATGTTGTTTCATAGCAGTTCATGATTATTCAGTGTTTTTTTATATATTATCTTAGATCGCAATTATTATTTAAGAGTTTAATTATTTTTATTTCTTCCTTGTATTATTTTAGGCTACAAGTTCTCGTATCCCTTTATGTCAACTAAAGTCGAGGTACGAACGGACGATAATCACGTTGAGCCGATTTACAAACACCTGGTGCACATGGACTATCATAATCTATTCTTCCTGGGAGTACCAGTGTTTGTCATCACTTTCCCAATGTTCCACATCCAAGCACAATATCTCCTTGGTATTCTCGAAGGCAGCATACAAGTGCCATCTCCGCAACAAATGCGAGATGAATTCGAGCAGGAGAAACAGTCTTTATTGGAGCAGGGAATTCCGGTTTGTGCCTGTTTTCTATTCTATTGTTATTTCAAGGGTCTTACAATCTTGATAAGTTCTTTCAAAATTATTTTGTTTGTTAATGAGATTTAATCTACTATTGCTTGTTCTGATTTTAATTTATCACAGTTAAGTACATTCATTTTTGATTATTATAAAAATTGTTTGATTATAGTCGATGTCTTCAGTTATTTCAGACACGTTTATTCACTAATATCATATTTCTCACTATCGATTAAACTATATTAAAAATGTTACTTGTCTGTTAATAGCCCAAGTACATCACCAAGTTGAAAGACAGACAATGGGCCTACTACGACGACCTGGCAGCAGCAGCTAAAATCCCAAGCATGCTACCGGTGGTGCGCAAAATCTTCGAACACATGATGAGCATGATGGAGCTCGATTTCACTACGTACAAGAACCTCCAATATCGCATCATCGACCCGGAGAACTTCAGCGTGTCTTGTTGTAAACCTTGTTAGGGTTAAAACCAAAAGTATTAAACACAATCCAGACCTTTCGTTAAAGCGAACTCGCAGGATCCAAAGGATACTTTGAGATCAAGATGTGCAAATAACTTGATCCTTTCAATCGTCCTCACGGTGTCTCTTATTTCCGGGTGAAACCAATCATCCTGGACTCTATTTTGCGTAGAGATATTATGCAGCAATAACTTTGAAGAGTTCGATCACCCTCAGAGAGAAAACGAGTGATTAGCTGATGCTTTTCATGCTTGATAAATCGAAGCGTTTACAGCTCGAATATAATTGCGATGATGAATACGCGAATCGAATTGTGCACAGTGCACCTGTGATGTTTTATGCATCAAAGAAGAGAATTCTGCAAAGGTGTAGGGGTTCTTCTGGTTGATATTCTCTCGTACACTTGACGAATGATTTAATTAACAAGTTACACTTAAGGCAGAGTGTTCCGTTGCCCTTGCCCTTTCCCGGGATATGCGACTATTGTGCAATTTTTATGATAATAAAACATGTATTTTATTTACACAAGAAAACTTGTATTCAATTTCCATTCGCGTATGAAATCGCATGTGTATGTTATCATAATGTATTCAAGTTACATAGTGTTATTCTTCAATACTAAACATGATTGGTAATTCGAATTTCACTAATGAATGAAGTTTAAGTTAAAGTAAATTATCAGGAGACTCGATAGAGTCTCGCACCAAGTAGTAGTATGTAGAGTACGGTGCGCGACTGCCGGGGATACTTATCCCAAAGTGTAGCGGCTTTCGTTTTTCATAAAACTTTCACCTAGATATATGAAAAAGGTACAGCAAAGGCAGCATCCCATTCAATTTTATAATTTCTACTAATAACGCTCAGAATATCGACGTATTTTAGCTTGCATGCCATTGAAAAAGCAATAGAGTTAATGTTTATATTCAATTTTAGAAAATTTGCTGGGTTGCGGTGGTACTGGTATGAGCGAAAGGTAGCGGCTAGCGGCAAGGTGGGCGTCTGCGCAGCCAGCGCAGTCAGCCCAGTCGGTACGTGAGCGGCTGCGCAGAAGTGGGGTGCGCCGCCATTACGTAGTTCGTTGGAGCTCCGGGGAGTCCGTTTGGAACGCTTGACTGGGAAGGATCTGCGCTGCGCACGTCTCCACTCCCGCCATTCTCAACCATTGTTCCAGTTCCTTTTTTACCTTCCCTGTGCATTTGAGTATACTCTATTACGATATCGTGAATAGTGTCGCTCGCGGTACCTTTAGACGATTCAAACTTATTGTTAGTGGGTTCTTTCCATTGTTGTTTGAATACTGTAAAGGGCGGAGAGGGGTTAGTAACGCAGTTCAAAACGTAGTTTGCCGGGACGCCAATAAAGTCTCGCGCCTCTTTCGATTGCTTTTGTGAAGAGTTCGTAGTACACATTTCATTTGTGTAATTGACAATTACGATTGATCTGAGAGTTTGTTGCTCGTGTGAAGAGTTGAGAAAATTCAGACGTACGCCATTAACATTTTCATGCATTCTATCATCATCACATACATCTTTGTGTCTAATATTCTTCCTTTGCAGCAGTATTTTGATTGATTTCGCATTCGAGCGGATTCGAGTCACGGACGGTTTATTGTGCGAATAATACCGCGGCCCGTCTCGAAAGACCTGGGCGGATCTGTACGTACATTTCCCACAACGTTCCCGCGAAGTTAAAATCAGTGTTTTCCGTGAAAGAGAGGCGGTGAGCCCCGTGTGGCCGGGCCGGGCCGCCTTCCGTGTTCAAATCAGTGTTGAAACGCCGATTTGGAGTGACTTACAACCCGGCCGCGAATTAAATCAAGTATTTCCTCGCACGTGAACGTAGAGTCAGTGGTTTACGATAGAGGAGAGAAACAATATAGTCGAAAATTCAATTAAATTCCAAATGCACAGAAATTCGTTCGGACCCGGAAATATTAGAGTCAGTGTCCTGTTGGCAGCGGAGAGGCTCTCCATTAGGCATCTCACCGTGGGATCATTGGTAGGTTCATTAATCTATATTAGGCAATCTGATTTCAAATGGCATTACTACAGAATAGAAATCAATATAACATTTTTCATGTTTTCTTGTTACAGATCATTGATGCACACTCATTCGTCGCGAGTTGCTCAGTGTCGAGTGGCCGAGGAGGGGAACTCCATCAGGCACCTTATCGTGGGACATATGGTACGCTTATTAACATACAAATTTTCCTCTCATTTTTAATTTTTCTTGGAATTATTATGAATGTGTGATGTGGTGTAACTAATACAATTTTTTCTGTTTTATTACAGGTTGAGGTATAATATATGCATACGAGTATTATCACGACTGCAAAAATAGCTTCACAGCTGAAAAGCAGTTGGTGAGTCTATTTTTTTCTATTGTTCCTCTGGTCCTCTAACATGTCGTAGGATGAATGGTCCGAATCGGCACAGAGGACTGGTTGTATTACTATTTTCTATAATGAGCATAGTGACAGCAAACATAATATACTAGAAATAGTATATTATGTTTGTCAAATAAAATATATTTTATTTTTGTTGTTAATTGTGCATTTATTAGCTAGGACAGGGTTTTCTTGCATTTCGCGATCTGTTAATAATTATGTTTAAATACTTTAAGAAATTCTTAGAAAGAAAAGATTATTACAAGCTTTCCATCTAGCCTGGCTTTTGTTTCAATGATATGATTTTAATCAAGTAATTCAAATTGTTTGCAATTGCTGCAATTTTAGCCCTAGTTTTATAGTGTTGTGGCCTGTAAGTTGGCTTAAGAATTGATATTAATAAAAATAGAGTTATAAATGCAAGAAGACATTTCGCGACGGGTAGATTCTCGAGTCAAAGCTGACGCGAATATATGCAAAACTTTTAGTTTCATTAAACTTTCTATTAGTTTTATTTACACTTGAGGATATACAGCTTTGACAAAGGAGTCATCCGAAGATTTTGAAATGATTAGACAGATTATAATTCCCTTTGGGACAGACTATTTACGAACATTTTCTTGTAGTGATATAAGATCAACAAATTAAATATTGCAAATTCGCGGTTGGAAGCACTTTATCTGTCGATCATACGATTTTTAATATTATGTATATATTATACATATGTATTGTTGAAATGTCAAGTAATAATAGTATTATTCGATAGGATAGTGCTAGTACAATTTGTAGTTGTAATTGTAAAAAGAAACTTGCAGACGAAAAAAATGAGTTTCCGCGATCCCTCTACTGCTGGAGGTAGTAGAGTATTTGCTATCGGATTTTTTTTTACGTTTTGATGATGTACAGCTGTGGCATCGAGAGGTGCCGCCCGTTGCACACGGTAGCAGAATGATTTGCACTTAACTTCGCCAGTAGTTTCGTGCATTCTTTCTTGCAAAAGCTGGTGGCTTCCGTGCATGTGCGCGCGTTGTACATATCATTCGGTACCGTGTTAAGTTAAAGATGATGTAGATACACCGGTGGTATCAAGAATGATGAATAATTAGCTTTAGTAGTAGAGTCGCCCACCCACTTGCGATACTGTTGGTCAAGGGCTTTTACCTTGTATTCGTGGTATTGTTGAGTGGGGCTGTCTGTTGGTCGAATGGGAGATGTGTTCGGAGAGATATCTATATGATGTTGGCAGGACCGTTACGGTCCAGTTCCACGGTGTGTAGGAAACTATGTGCTAATGTGGTGGCGCTCAGTTCACGCTCCAAAGCAACTTGTGGTTTCTGCTTGACTGTAAAGCCTTTACGATCGGTGCTAGTCCTTGTCTTGCCGAATTGCAAGAGTCCAGTTCCCTTTGCTTCCCGTAGTGTAGCGTGCGTAATAATTGTATATCTATTAACTCAGCTACGTCTGCAAGCTTCCTTAAGCAAATCTGTATATCTGTAAATGCGAACAGATATCTTAAATTAAATAATCGTTGTAGAAGCTTAAATTTTTTCGCGGAATATCATTTCAAGGGAACTGTTCGGAGACAGTCAGTCTTAAAAGAGTAAAGTCTGTCTAAATATAGTAGAGTCACTTTGATATTTCGATGAATATGTTATTGTAAGAGTGTGAGTAATATAACTCCTGGTCGTTTTCAGGGTTAATAGAGGGGCAAGTATTACTTTACTTACACCTTATTGTATAAATATACGAACAAAAAGTTCAGTCGAGTTTATCTAGTAGAGTTTTTGAGATGAAAGTATGTATTTAAAGTCCAATTCTGTGTTGCAATACACAGTATAGTCTGACTAATATTGCAATTTTCTTGAAGTAGAGTCAATAGCCCGTTTAGAAGAATATTAACATTTTTATCAATTGATCATTTAGAATAATCTGTTAAAGATTTTTAGCTAGGATTTTCAGCACACTTGAAGAATGAGAAAGAAGGTCGGAGGCATTTTATTTTACCATGTCTGTGGTATGCCCGCACGCATTTGAGTTGCCTAGGTGCAACTGGTATGCGTGCGGGACTAGGACATGGTATATTATGGTATATATATTTCATTGTATGTAGAGCAATTGGCAAGCGGTGATGATTGTGCACGACGTCCTTTCGACATGTGTGACTGTGAAATATTTTGCGTGGTCTGTACGTCGCTAGAGTCACTTATAGTATGTATTACATACGTACAGTTTATTGGATTGGCAAGTTATTGAAATAGTTGACGCATAGTCAGCTAATTTGATAAATTGCTACTTTTAAATTGAGTTGTACATTTGTTGAGTAGAATTAAATTCAGTACTCTTCGAACCCAGATTTCTTCAGCTACGTCTTCATATATTATCGTTTATTTATCACCTAATATAGAATATAGAATAAGAATCACCTGAACACTTAAACAATCATGATTTTGTCGCAATGGTTACATCTACTTGCCAATTGATTTCAGCTAAAGAGGTAACTTGAATGCTTGTGTGTTTGATTTTTGTATAAAAGAATTTTGTTTAGACATTGTTAGGGAGGTATAGGTAGCTTACTTCTGAGTGTATGATATCTAGAGTAAGTAGGTAGGGTCCGAGTAACTTTCGCAGTGATGAGTGAAGGTTCTCGGGCCGTTGCTATTATCTCACTGCAAAGGGCGCAGAGGAATGGTAGTGACACTTTGATTTAAGTTAGTTTCTAAGTTAATTTATAAGGCGGGACTCTCATTGCACTGAGTGAGAGTCTGAAGAAAGAAGCTCGTCGTTGGTCGCTTCAGAAAATGTATTATGCAACTGCAGAAATTACACAAGCTATGATAGGGGCTTTTCAAGTCACTATCATAGTAGTAATTTTTGTTGCTGTGTAATATTATAGCAAGTTATACAGCAACAACATAGTTTTGTTACAAAATCATGTTGCTGCCGTATAAGTGATAGGTGTTTTAAAAGTAAATTTTTTGATTCGGGTATAGAATGGGGGGTTGCTGGTTATTGCTCGAGACACATTAAATGTGCGTTTGAATGACAGTCATTGCCAGGTGGCTGTCGTTCTAATCGCTAGTTTTAGGGTGGGTACTAGATTCGCGAATAGTGTACGTTGATGTTTCGTGGTTTTATTGCTTCTCGTATTATATTCCTGTTGATATTATAATTATATTAGGACGTGTTCTCGAGCAATCTAGTCGTTGGGTTTTCACCCGAAGACGTCGCATCGAAGTGACCCATGAAGAGGGTCGAAGAACCATGACTGCTCACCCTTGATGGGCGGTTATCATTTTTATTTTGTCACTATGCTCATTAATGTTTGCATGCGTTCGCATTTAAGCGAACGGAGGGCTGTGGTACGAACGGAATAGTTCCTGTGCCCGGTTCTCGGGGGGCTAGCAGACTCGTGTCCTTTAGGGTCCTAGGGTAATACATACTTTGGCTCCACGACTTTTACATTTCATGTATTTCCTTTTGAATGTTATATAGAATTTTATTTTGCCATAAATTATATTTACAATGCATGTAATTGTTAACTCACTAACTTGGAGAGATTCCATGCAATTTGAAAAAACGTAGTACAAATTTTAGATAGTAAAATATCAATTCAAATTATCATTAATAATTCCAGCCCTTTTTCAGTTACTGAAGTATTTATTGAAGACTTTAAAGTAGAGTCATTTTTTGTCAAGAATAATATAATGCCAATGCATATAGTAATTTATTATGCTGGTACGAATGCTAATCATTCGATACGCGAAGTGATTATTTCCTTAAAGTGGAGTTGAAAGTTTTTATCCCAGAACTCTCTAGATTTGTTTGATTGGAAGCGTAGCATTAATAATTATATATTTCCAGTTAGTACAATCATTTTCTATTTTCAATTGAATTTGTTTTTGCATTACAATTTTTACTATTTAGAGCCTTTGCTAATTAGAGTTTTTAACAATTGATACCCTTACCAATTAGAGTCTTTCCCAATTAATGTAGAGTCCGTTGCCATAGTAAATTCATTGAATTTTCTCATTATTTATAATTTACCTAAAAAGTCGAGTTACCGAGATGACAGTCTGCGGCTCGCCAACGTGAGACACGTTACGGCAAGTGCGTGCAACAATTTATTTATTGTTCCCCATGCCCATGCATGGGAATAAAATTTGTTATGTATATTGATCACATCATACTCATCTCATTTTTGTACATTTGCCAATGAAACGATAAACTAAAAGTGGGCTCAGAGGATGCTCTCGGTAGGGGTCTTCGATTTTGCTCTCCTCTTTTGTCGCACCCGTGGTTCTTCTACATTCTCATTTTAGAATTTTTCGGAATATTCCACAGTATTTCTTATACTGTGATTTATTCCTCTGGTTTGGTGAGCCTCCATGCCGCTTCTATGCTGTACTAGATAGCACCTCTGAGCAACCACTGAGTCACGTGAATCCGTATCGGGAATTTGTTATTGCAGAAAATAGTCTATGTGGCCTCAGCCAGTGCTACCCGGGCAGGTTCGGCGCAGCCGGCGCAACCCCGTCGCGAGTGCGCGTATTATACTCTATTACCGCGATATTCTATTAGGGTTGCTGCAGCTTTAGCTATACCAGTACTGACTGAGAACACCGTGATTTGCTTATATTTTGATTGATCATCTAGAGTGTAGTATCCGTACTTTGCTGAAAGTTTTATTAGAGTAGCATCAATAGCCGTATCAAACAATCAATTAGAGTCAACTGCGAAAATGTGTGTGGCGTATGTCGAACTTAATGGATTCTGCTCCTTTTCAGGACTGGACCCTTTGCTTATTTTTTTTTAACTGCTAATAGGAAAATACCAATGTAAAGTCAATATAGATGAGGCATTGTATCAGAGGTTCGTGTAATGATTGCACGAATCTTGGTATTTTGGGTCTCGGTAAGTGCCTATGTCACTCACCGAGGATGATTCCTCATGTCATGCAGTAGATTTTTCTTAAATTTCCTACATAAGAGCGCTGTACTTGCTCTGTTTAAAATGTTAGAGTTTGAGTAATGAAGGATTCTTAATTTCAAGGATTCTTGGAACTGCTTACAATTAGAGCGGTAATTATATTACTAGCTAAAGCCTTAGTGATCTCGATTAGAATTCGATATTACCTTCATTTACTCTTTTTTATTAAATTACCAATTGTGCCTCGGCACAACATTAATTTCAATTTTTCATTTCATCGACCAATTGTCAAGGTGCTAACCGTTTGTTCATTGCAGGTGATTTCAAATTTTGTTTTAATGTTGCATTTACTACAAGGCTATTGTGTAAAGATAAAGCATCTACTATTTATGTATAGTTTAATGAACTAATTCTTTAAATCTCATTTTTAGGTTTCGACATTCATCTAACCTTTTCTCTCTTGCAGGTGATTCTAGTTTTAATTTTAAAATAGATTTGAGGAATTTGCAAATAGAATTTCAGGGAATTGTGATCGGCTGGAAACAGTAAGAACGTCAGGCAACCGGCAGTCGGCAATGCGGACGAGGCATTGACCACCCAACTTTTGATAAAAATCAGCCAAAGTTCTAATCACATCGGTATTACAGACAAGTCACCATTCAATTCCCCATATAGTTTATCTAGACTAATAACTATAATTTTGTTTATATGTTTTTATATTTGTTAGGTACTATTATTTTTTAATTCATGTATTATTCTCATTCAATTAATTGGGCAAACAGAATAAGGCTTTTTCCTTTATTGCTATTAAAACAGTTACGTTGTTTTCGGTTTGAATTTCGCGATTAATTACGGAACACCTTCTGTCAAAAAAAAAGATCACACTAAAAACTGAATTTACATGGATTGAAATCTCAGATCCTACTTTACCATAGAACACGACGTCGCTGGTAGCACAGCAGCGTGTTGCTATGGAGACGGCGGCGTCGTGACACGTGTTTCCAAGTACGCATTTAGTAAACAGATTTACGTTCACAATTGATTCAACCTTAATACTTGACGTTTCTCGTATTTTGCATCTGAATTCGGTGACTTTTAAGAATGGAGGCTAATGGTACTCCTCCAGAGGTTGAAAGTGGAACTGGAACTGAATCGAAAACCCAGAGCTCGGAAGCGACAACCAGTGGTAGAGACGAGGAGGCTAAGGAAATTAATTTCGAAGTCCTAGAGGATACGTCGGCAGAGCCGGTTTATAGGATTCGACCGCAATTGCACGAGAAGTATTCACTTCTTTTCATTAAAATTCAAAAACTACTTCAATTCTAGTTAAGTGTGAATGCGCTTAGGGTTCAGTATTGCAGTGCTTCTCAGCATTAAATGTACAAAGAAACCAGTCATGATTTTTTACAGTTACTCTAAAAATATTTGTCATGTTCATGAATAGATACTGTCAACTAAATACTTTGTAATTATTGTTCAATATCAAAAGAATCAAACCTATCAGGTTGACGTATTCAACACCATAAGGTACCTTTGTCAGCATATTTTTTATCGATGTTTATATAAAAAGTAATGAATGTATGTTAATAATATTGAAGTTCCTTGTATGGTATTTTAATGCAAAACTAGTTTGATTCAATATAAAAGTCATGTAAGTGGCTTTTCAAATATTTCATTGTGATTAACAATCATGAATCAGAATTATAGTACTATCAAGCAGAGTGGGGCCAATACCAAGTTTAAAGTAGCGGATCTTGTTCATCATAAAGTATTGCAACGTGTTCTCTGATACCTTGAATTGCAAATGCAGGTTTAAGCCTCTCAGTGCTAAGGAAATAATACACGATGTATTGTTTGACCAACTATCTACAAAGACTTATGATGCCGAAGAAGCTGTGAAATGGATCATAGATATAGCGAACATAATTAGGGATAAAGTGAAAGGTGATCGTTGTATAATCAATGAGAATCAATAGTCTAAATAACAGAAGAGTAGAATCATCATACAAGGAATGCCACATTTGTAGAGTTAAAGTTCAAGCGGTACAAGTACATTGTTAATGTGGTATTGGGAGAGCAACACGGTGCTGGGGTGAAAATGGGCACGAGATGTATCTGGGATGCGGAAGCCGACACATACGCGTATGACAGTTTCACAAATGTAAGACCAATCATAGTAACTTTACAGAAACAATTCTGCTGGCTGATGCAGTAGCTGATCTTTAAACTAAATCTAGATTGATATATGTATGTTCAAACTTGTATATACCTTGTAAATGAAATGTTGAAGCTGGATGATATCTTATACTTTAGTTATTGTTTTATTATTTTCATGTTTGTTTTTTATGTTTAAGTCAGTTGTTTGAGATTAGTATATTATCCAAAGAGTTGTTGAAAATACATAAAGATTAGACGCATATTTGTCAATGAGGATTAAGAACTTTGGTTCTTTTGTTATAATAATCTCTTCGAATTAAAACAGGCCGATTTTAGACTTAAACCTTGTCGGTATGTACACAAATATCCGTTGAAGACAGGCAACATTTTTTCAGGATACCATATTTTGCGTAGCTACGGTCTACGCAGTTTATTATTACTAACTGCAACTACGTGTACGTGAGTTGTGAAAGCAAGCATGTAAATAGAGAGAGGGATTGGTCGAAAGAGGATTTACGGGGCAAGTGAAGAATAGTTCGTCGGGCGGCTAGGAGGAGCAGAAGATTTATTAAAGTCTAAGCTACTATTATTGTCCATTAACAGTCATGTCGCGCGGGTTACATGTAAACGGGGCATGGCACAGTTCGTACAATTACACAGACAGGACACACTTGCAGTTTCGACTTTGTGCCACTACAGCGTGCCTTCTAATCACTACAATTACTATAGCACCATAATTCACGGTATTACTCCACAGTTATAAAACGTTGATTGTGCTCCGAGAAAGTGTCGCACGTCGGCTGATGCAATTACGAATTGTTGTTGACAGTTAAACAAAGCATAACTTTCCTACCAGCGTAGATTTTTCGACATTGCACTTTCCGACATTGACTCCATTTGGCATTTATTAACTGTAGAGCTCCTTTGTACCTGTATACAGTACTTACACAATGTTACCATACACTTTTACACGTAGTAACGATTAAATAAACAGTGTTTACTCTTTAACGATAGATTAAACTAGATTCTAGTTTTATACGTTTCACGCATAGAGTAGTAGAAAAGTAATCGTCGCCCGCTACGAGTGGTTGTTCGTCAAACGTAGCACCTCCATTTCTGACAACGGGTTGTATAAAAACATTGAGGCTCCCTAAGAGTTGCTCGAAGGTGAGGGCTTTCGTGCGTTATAAAATATACTTAGCGGTTGCGGTGCACGTCGTGTGCACCAACGTTTAATAAGATCTATGCGAGAAGATGTACAAGTAAACGACTTTGCGAGCTGTTACAACTACATTAACGTGAATAAATAATGACAGAAATCTCCTTAATTGGAAGTAGATACAAGGAAACAAAGGGAAACAGTAGTACGGGGAAACAAAGTCATACCGCTGTTAACGCGCAGATATGAGTCACTTACGTAAAGTACATACACGATAATGTAATGTATTTTTATTGCATTATTAGAATATAAGCTCTATTTTGTATTAAACGTTGAGATTCCTAAGAATGGCAAGGATTAAATGTATGAATATCATTGATCCTCGATTGCCATTTTATATTACCCCTCCTGAATATTGTCTATTATGAATTACTCCTGTAACGGGAGTTATATTATTTTCTAAGTTCGAATATTCTTTAGTAACGGGAAAGTATGATGTACTGTTTCAGTAGAACCAAAACGACTTTCCGCACTTTGCATCCAGTTTGAACTAGTTTTTAATTTGTATTCAGTAATATTCGCGTGGTTTTCATTCCTGGCAAACTTGAACACAAACTGTATTCAATGCTTTTTGAGTAGAATCGAATAAAGAAGCAGATATGTGTTCTTTTGGATGCATTCGTGGCTCAAGTAGCTTGCATTTGAGAAGATATTAGTATATTAAATTCATTCTTATTATATAGGTTTCGTAAACAGTCGCTTTTCTGAATTTCGCCGCCTAAGAGCGTGACTATCGCGTTACAGTCATAGCTTATTACGTTAAAATAGATTAATGACGGTGGTCTGTTACATAATTACACACGGTAAGGCACAGCAAAGTGGCAGGCAAACGGGTACCACTGCCTTGCCACTACTGCTCTTTGATTTGCTCTTGCTGGAAGCTTCGTATTCGTATTTTCCACTTGCCTTCTGCCACCCTCCCTGCGGGAAAATATTATCAAATATAATAATTGACATTTCAATCAACAAAATTAGTAAAAAAATAGCAAAATAGAGACTTTCAGAATACGAATAAGCTATTAAATAAATTTTAAATGTAAAAATAAGAGTATACGGTTTCAAACATTTATTATTGTTGTTATTAGTGAAGCTGTAAAATAGGAGATATTTACACTTGACTGCGACATGGCCATGCCAGCTTCCTCTTTCTTCGTGAATTCCGCTGAACCGGGTGGGTAATAGACCGGTGGTCCAGCGACGTTCTTGCTTTTGACTTGTGGTGGCGTGTGTGGTATAAAGTCAACTTCTTTTTTAGGGCTTGTAACGTCCTTCTTCTGTCGTGCTTTCTCTTGTCTCTCAATGTCTTCGAGAACTTCTCGCTAACAAGAGATTGTCAGATTTTAATTAATGCCTTTTCTATTCATTAAGGCTTCCAAGTTACATTTTATCTGAGGATCTCAGAACTACTTATTTATCACTGTGTTATTACTAACATACAAAATTTTCCTATTACTATTTCATCAGATTTAATCTATCTTATAACCTTTGTACAAACTAATTTTATATTTATCAATATTACATTACTTTATTTTTCCTTTAGTTCAGATATGATTAAAAAATTCGCAGCGCAAAGGTTAAATAATTACATTAATAAATACGTTACCTCCGAGTCGGAGAAGGATGCCATGAGGTCCTCGAGCTTCTTGGGTGGACCCTCGCCATTATGCACTGGTTTCGAAGGGTAAACTTGTACGCCACCAGTGGGGAAGGGCCTCGGAAGTAGGACCTCGTGGTCGTCGGCGTTCTTGTTCGGTGGTATCGTTGTCGTCGTGTTCGCGAACTTGTAAATGGTCGTGCTTGATTGCGGCGGTGTACTTTGGCTCGGATAATAGCTGGTTGGCGCAGCTGGTTTGTCAGGCGCGTTGTGCCGACCGCTGGATGACGGTCTACTAGGATAGTGTTCCTCGATTCGGTTGATTGTCGTCGTGTGCGTCTCGTTGACGACCGGCGGCTGATTTTGATAGATTATTGTCGTACTACCAGGGTGGTCCGGACGATCACCAGGCACATGACCGTTCGGGTATGTGCCGTCGTACTGCAATTAAATGTAATACGTATAAGGTCTCGTCTGATGTTTCTCAATTGATTTGTGAAAGATCGTTGATGGTAATTGGATAATGGGATCATGGGTTCGATCATGTATCATTTATGTCGTTATTCTTGTACGATTTTAACATAATTTAATGGTAGTCGCTACATAAGGCAGTGGCAAAAGGGTTATTAATATTTTTTTCATATTATCAATCTAGTTAAGTTATATTCTTAACTCGTGCCACTGTTTTCGTGCACCTACACTGCAATATTAATATTCCTAAAACCTCAAATCCAAAAGACTGCCTCTTTATCTTCTATAAACAGTTACTTCCAAGTTCTCCCACTTAAGAAATACGCGTACCAAATTCAAAATAAATCCCATTCTTTCTACTTAATTCCACCACAAAACTGGTACGAACCTGATAGTACTTCTCGTTCCTTGTGATCTTGGTCTCGTGAGTCGGAGGGCTTACCGGCCGATATCCGCCAGTAGGTGGCGAGCGTGCCGGTTGGGGTCCACCCTGATGTTCCTCATGATAATATTTGGCCTCCTTATGGAAACTGGTCGACTTCTTTGTGACGTCTATCGGTGGTGGAGGACTGCTGTACCTGACCGGTGCTCCAGATGCATTTTCCGTTACAGTTTGATAGGTGATAGTCTTGTCTGTGGCGGAAGTGCCTCCTCTTGGCAATGTGTACGTGATGGTCTGATCGCCGGGGAGCACGCCGCCCTTTGGCAAAGTGCCACCGGGTAGATAGTTCTCCGGTGATCCTGGCAACTCGTACGTGTACGTTTTTATGGTGGTGGTCACCTTCGTGTTTGGACCTGGTGCCAGGTTGATTGGTATCGCCGGTGTTGGCGACGGTACCGGCACGTATTCCACTGCTCCGTATTCCTGGGCGGTGTTTGTATGGACGGCGGTCACTGTGCTGTGACCTGGGTCCGCTTGGTAGCCTGATGAAATCAAGTCGAAGCATTTCAGTGATTATCTGATCTTTTCTTATCTGCTCATAGCTTCATTTGTATTAATACAGTCTTTTGTTACATTTCTTTCATCTTAAATTAAATCTATTTTACATTAAAGATAATAGAGAAATTCTGTAATCTTGGCTCAATCATTTTCGGATGAATATTATTTGTCTTTTTTAAAATATTTTGTGATTATTATCACTGTCAGAACCGTGTGAAATAATTAAGAAAGAAAGTATCATTAAATAATTCAATGTTTCATATGGAGTTGCAGTACTGCAATTATTTTTTCTTGTTTGATACTCACTTGTTTCATGAATATATTTCACATCCCTCTGTTGGGTGCCTGGGAGTGGTGAAGCCGGTTTCGAACGCGATGTGGTTGTATCCCCAAAAACCTGAAACATCAGCGCAATTATTTCGTTAATTTTAAAATTATAAACCTCCGCTTTTATTTCAAATTTAAATGCAAGGTTTACGCACTAATTCTCTGTTGACGGTTCTGTTCACTTGTTCGCCACCACGAATATGTGCGGTCGTCTCTTCGTACGTTCTTTCTCTTATATCGTCCCTGAAGGTCAAATTCGTAATGAAATATAGAAAAATTGTAATTTTCAAATATGACTATGTTCATTCACTATCAATTTAATCAATTATATTAGTTTTACTATTTTTCAATTGTATAGTTTGAACACTTCCTAGAAAAAATGTTTCCTTTCTCGTATTCTTTTTGTCAATAGATTGAAAGTTGCGTGGAACAACGATGACACGCGAAGTAGCGTTAGATACATTTTTTTATGGGCACTGCGCGCAATCGGATCGGCTTTAAAAGGCAGCGACGGGACGCTTGCTCTTGTTTTAACGGGAAGTGCAGCCACGGATAGATTTCCTGGCGGTGTTCCAAAGATCTCGCCAACATTTTGCCGTTTTCTATCACAGAGATTGGACCGTGTACTCACAACATAGGCGGGCTGGTGTTCGTAAGCGCGTTGTCTGCCACTGTCCATGAATCTGAAATGGAAATTGAATAGTTACATTTCCATTAATGTTCTTTGCAACATTCGTATCACTGTTTGCCAGTCTTATCATTGATATATTAAATCTGGTAGAAAATCTTGTACTAAAGCTTTGATTCAGTTTAATTTAGAATCACAAATAATGTCAATTCTCGATCTCGAACAAATAGTTGCAATGATTGGTAAAACAAATTCTGGAAAAACAAGTGTTAGTTTTAATACAGTTTTTAAAATAAATTATTATTATGTGATTGGGAATATTACTGCACTTCATTTAGTATTTATATTGTCTCCTATAAAATAATTATTAAGGCAAGCTAAGTTATAAATAGAGTACAAAAGATGAATTATTATCACGTACGAAATCAAATTGATGGTTGATTCAAAATAGTTCTACGAATTTTTCTTTCAATTAACAATTTTACTTTCATAAAACGTCAAATATTTAAATTCTTTGTATTCTAATTCCTCTTTATAAGTAATTATAATGGATTTTATTGATTGGAAGACCGAATAAAATTTCATCGATCACAGTCAAGCAATCCTGTTCTCGGTCCAGCCGATTCCACATTTGGATTCGCCGTGGTTGGCCCTCACCTACTAACCCAATGACAATGAAGAACCTTTCCACTCAATGTCGCGATCCCATTGACCTCCTCGGTGCTACCTGTCGCGCACTACCTTTTACACCCTGTCTTGTCTTCAATTCGTCTTTTCTTTCTCGCTCTTCCCGGCCGAATCACCGGGAGAAATCGGGTCAGCCTTCGACGTAACGACTGCACCTAATATGGATTTGAGTGTGCACCGCGAACTGTACCTATGTTCTCCGGCTTGGTTGTCACTGCCTTATAAGATCGCTCGCACGGAAATCTTGGGGATCACCTGCTACCGACCAATCTCTTATATACTACGTCGCATATACATTTGTATTTCTTAAAAACGCAAGATATTATAGTATTTGTAAACTAGTTTTTTAATTTTGAGTTGTATTCGAGACGTATTCACGTGTTATACTTTTTTTTATTCGTTCGTATTGCGGGTTTATAATTTCGATTATAATGTGCAGGTTTATGGATTCTTGCAGAATTGTATAGTTTTTTTCGTGGGATAAAATTGGCGCGAGAGTTTCAAGGTAACTGGTTTTTGAGTCGAGCGAATCTCAAGTTTTTTATGTGTCACAAGACACTTTTATAGTCCTTATGAAAAAGCTTTCGAATTTTGAACCGATTGAACCGTGCGAAACGAAATTTTCTTGAGGGATTTGTTCCGCCGGAAATTTGGAAGGGAAAGTAAGAGAACGGCGTGAGCATTTAAACAAGTATCAATTTAAATCTGAAACACTATATTGACAAGTTGATTGGTAGAGTGGTCGCCGGTAACCGGAGCTAGTGAGCTTATTCCCTTTCTAAAACTCTGAATACCATAGCCATTGCAAAAGTGGTACAACGTCAAACAAACATTGTTCAATATTCAAATGTATAAATAATTACTTTTTGTAATTACTTTTTACTAATTACTACTTTTTAAAAACTTTTTTGCTTGAGTTAATTGTAAACTTCTTTATTCGTTATTCTTGGGGGTAAAGTAACAGAAATCTTCTGTAATTTAAAGTGCCGCAGTTTATGTATTGTGGCCGCCCTGTTGTGTAATTAGCAATTAGAATCAAGCTGGCTTTCAAAGCATGAGAGACCTTTCAAGCTAACAATTTCTTAATGACCCTTTTCCTTAATTTCTTAAACACCTTAAATTCTTAAATGCTACTCTCGGGAGTAGAATTACAAAAATCTTGAAACAAAGAAAAGCCGCAGTTTGTGCATTGTCGCCGGCCTCTTGTATAATTAGCAATTAGTATAAAGCTCGGTTACAAAGTATGGGAGACCTTTAAAGTTAACAATCTGTCCAACTGTTTAAATGTTCCTCTTTTCCTTAATCTCTTAAACATCTTAGATTCTTTGGATGTTACTCTTGGGAGTAGGATTAGAGAAATCTTGGGACAAAGGAGCCGCAGTTTGTGCATTATCGCCGGCCTGTTGTGTAATTAGCAATTAGGGGCAGACTCGCCTAGGAAGTATGGGAGACCCTTAGAGTCAACAAGTGGATTTCGCGTGGTTGGAGCGGGCAGATCTGTCGCAGGCCGATCTCGCCGTTTTATCGTTTCTCACTGTTAATTAAGCGTGTACCTGCAAGGCCGCTGCGAGCCTTAAAAGGAGCGAGCCGAGCGACCGGCTCCCTACCTCCTGCGAGATCGCTCAAAACGCCTTGCCGCGCTTGCGCCGCGATGATCATTAAACGGCCTGGAGCGCAGAAGCCCGGCATACATGACTCTCATTTAATAAGTCACCTTAACAATGCCTTTGAAATCACTTTGACTAATTTGATAAATCGCCTGCTTTTGTTTCTGATTACTTGTTAAAACTTTCTTTATTCATTTAGCGTACAATGAATTTTATTTTTTGGTCATAATGTGACTTTTACGCATTTTCAATTGAGTTATTGTTTATTGATCTTTGTGGGGTAGTCATATTATATTTGTTAGGAGAACACGTTGCATTCTAAGTGTCAATTTAATTTGCTTTTGGAGACAATATTCATTTCGCGGAGAGAAATGATTCAAGAAAGCTCGAAATGTACTTGATTGGTAATAATATTCGAATTAATCAAATACAGTAACTATAGTAAGTTGTATGAAAAGTCACTTACCGATCGGCTTTCCGTCAGCACTTTTGTTGTACTGGTAAGAAACCTGTTTGTACGCCACTGTTTTACTTTGGCCGGGTTGAACCTGTAACAACAGAACACGAATGATGAACAAAGATCAATATTTTTACTTTGGTTTATAAAGCCTGCAAATATGCCTGGTTACTTAAAATTCCACTTGGATTCTTCTTAGTTTCGCAAGCTGATTCATAAACGTACTATGTCAATGTCAACCGACACCTTCGTACGATCGCAGCTAGGATTGTTATTAATAAACAGTAAAGCGTACTAATCAATGGGCTGTGCCAATGGATGATTAACATTCGGATCAGGCATGACTCGTAGGCATTGAATTCCCGATCTCATCGCGCGTAGTAGCTCCATATATGCTAATCAAATATGTCAATAGGCGGTACAAGCTGAAGTTGACCGAATATGTTAAGAGTGCATGTCTCGAAGATTAACAAAGATCGATGAACTGATTAAATGGTAATGGTTTTGATTTAAGTACCCCCCTCTTTTCTATTCGAATCCTGTATCAAATAGTATGGAATTGCTATTAATATTAATAATATGTAATCAATGGAAGCAATTATGAGATTTAAATTCTTTTTTTTGTTAATTGTTAATACAATTATTCTATGGAATGTGATTTATCTGCTTACAAAGGGTGCCGAATGAAATATCGTGCAGTACTCCATTGATATAACTAATTAACTCTACAACACCTTAAATTGATTTCGTGTATTTTGTTATACTTAACGAATATAAAAGAATTCCAACTAGAGCAGAATCAGTCACAGTTCGCCACATTTCTTATTTCAACACAGATAAAACAACAATTGCGACCAAGAAAAAAGCTGAAATCATTCGACTGGGTTTGCTCGTGGTAATAAAATAGAATTTACCGATTGAAACCCGAATTCTATTGATAGCTCCAAATAATTACTTGTCTGATCGATGAGGAACTAAATTCGTAAGCGTGTCGTGTCGCCCGCATTGGAGAACGGTCGCAAGGGAATATTCATTAATACCGTTTGGTATTCGGGTTATTCGTACGTGAACGTTACACCCACCGAAGAAAACGGTCTCGCTGCATTTAGAGGCGATTAGCGTGGGACGAGTCGAGCGAACCCTCCTTGTAAGATCGTAATTATTACGGCTGTCCCACGTAAACCGCGTTGGCGGATCGGCAACGGCCTTTGAACAGTTCCAGGAGTCCCGGACCTCTCAGGGCCAATGAATATTCTATCGGAACACGTGAACCGTCTCATCTCGTCATACCTTCTCGTATTATGCTTACAAGCATGTTTGATAAAATATACTAGACGATTACTCACAGAATTTACCATACATTTGTGTATAATTCGTGAAAAATATAATACTTTTATATAGTAATAGAATACCTTTGTTTTTACAGTTTCATAGAAGAGATAAATAATGCTTTACATTTCTTGGAGTGACTTTAGTTATTCTTTATTAAAAGATACGATTGTAATATTTATCGTGTTTTTATCTTGGAATGTAGTTGTACTCATTCTACTGACAATGTTAGACTATTTGTACGAGTGTTCTAATTTTGTTAGTTACTGTACACAGAATTAAGTAGATTACTCAATATAGTAGTACTCAATAGTTTTCAACGTCTCGTAATAAATTGTTCTCGTAAAAAGCCGCGTTGAAAGAACGATCAATATTAACAAATTCGAAATAGTTCAATAATGCGACACAAATTCTATCTACGCGAAATATTGCATGTCGTAATATTAACGAAGCATTGAAAATAATTTATCTGCAAAGTTCTATATTAACGTCCACGTTCGAGTTTCTAATGCACCATCATCGAAACGAAGCGTAAAACCTTCCATCGAGAAATGTACGCGAATAATCGGGAATTCGTATTCGGAGATGTGTAGCGAGACGGATCAATGGAAGTCCAATTCAGTCGGGCAAACAGGGATTTTCATAGGGCAGAGCATAGCATGCAATATGCAAATGAGAGTAGATAGGCGATGTCCTCAAGCAGCTGGAAGAGCCTTTGGCTGGGAAAGCCTGTATTGAGCGCGCCCAGTGAAAAGCCCGTAGAAAATTGTACATGTAATCGATTTATTTTCATTGAAGCCGGAATTGCGAATGAGCCAGTGGTTGCGCGGGTTCGTCTAATGACCGATCTGTTCGCGTTTCACGCTCCATTTGCATATCATACGCAGGAAATGCCCTTCCCAGAAATATTTCCTTTCGTTTTATTATTTGGAGCAATTTAAAACTGCAAAAATATGGCACTTTGAAATATAGACTGCCTTAAATGTACCTTATGTATGATACTGCTTAAATACGTAAATTGGATTGGAAATGGTAGAATTTATTTGATTAAATTAGTGTAAATCTGCTTAGCTTTTGTGCTAAGTAATTAGTGATTATCACGGTTATGAAATAAATTAATTTCACATAGTATAAGTTAATTAAATCTGAAGTGAAACTAGCAGTATAATTTCCTTTCAAATGCACAATTTTTTCATTTTATTTAAATCAACTATTAAATCCTTATTTTTGCAAATGTAAATCAATCTTTTTATGGCAAATTTGATATAATATAAATGAAATAAAATGAGAACAACTTTAGCGAGTATTTATCCACCGATCAGTGTGTTACAGTGGACTACTACTTCATTGCCAGTATTTTGATTCACCGATTGCAAGTTTCCAGGCCCGCGGGGCATGCGCCGGCAATGCGATCTTGGTTCACGCTATAATTGCAAGTGTTGCGAGTATGCAAAGGAACCAGTTGGAAAAACGCGGGTGCTGGCGATGGCCGCTTAAGATCTCGCCACGTTTTATACGCGCGCGCACTCTTGTGATAGCATATTCCCTTCAAGCTTTCGTTGAACTCGTGCATCAACCATAGACTTTAATTTAACAGAGATGATTTAATTTATCATGAAATTCATAATAGAGTTTAGAAACTCTTTATAATACATTTGAAACTATGTTATTTACACAGTTGTGGTTATTAAATTTTGCAGTTATTTTGTCAATGATAAATAGAAATGTAAAAATTAGTTTGCCGTTGTGGGAGCGTTAATTTCCATTCAATTTAGAGTTTGTAAAATTATCTAGTACGTTTACACTACCTTTTATTTGAATATTATACGTTCGTTTTCTATTGGACTAATGAAACAGTATTACTGTAAGAGCTAATCTCCATTGAATGCATTTTCTCGGGGATGATTTAGTATGTCATTCCGGAATGGATGTAATTACAGTTTAACTTGCGCGCGCCATTAGCAGCTAGTTATACTTCAACTTCAATAATTATCCTGATTTTCTTGTTGCTAGTAATGAACGCAGGATGGAAGCTTCCTGAGGCAAGTAGTACAAGCAAGGACGTACAAGCAATTATGTATGAAACTCGTGGTCGGTGTGGTTAATTGCTACGTGGCTTTTTGCTCGACAATCTGGTGTGCATACTTTGTTTTGAAAAAGTTTCAAACGGAAAATATCCTATCAAAAATACGATAACCGATCTCTATTTTAATATTACATATTCTAGAATATTTGTAGAGCATGAAAACGAGCTTATTTAAAAAATATAGAAATTGGTTGTATGTAAAAAATTTCAGATCTTGAAATATTTTCAACCGAGTAGAAACTAGTACAATGAATACCTTGCTTTCAGTGTATCGGCCATGAAATAAAAGACAAAGTTAGAGTGTTGAAATAGTATATGTGACATGCAAAGTTTCACATGCTATACAAAGAGGTTTCTTATAAAACTTACATCTTGAAGTTCCGCATCCAAAAGTTCCAAGCCTGGAATGCCACTTGGTGCACCACTTAGGCCACTGCTAACGTACTTCTCTGTGGTAGTGGTCGTAGTACGCATTGGCGATACAGGCCTGCAATTAACAATTCAAGTGCCCTCAGACATATTCCTCTTGCTCATGAGATTAGACGTTACTTCTTATAAGCAGTTATTTCACATTCGTACGTATAATAAAATTACATATTTATGTTTCCAAGTTATCAATTATACTTTTTTCAAGTAACCTTAATTCACATAACGATAATAATTAGTCAAAGAATAATTGTTCTGACTCAAAAGAAATATTAAAAATTTCTTTTCATTCTTTAAATCCATAACAGAGTTTGATTTGAAAGGAGCAAAAATAAAATAAATGAAATACTTGGAAATTACAATCTTATAAAGTCAAAACTGAGAATTGCAAATACAAAGTAATAGAGAGAAAGTTTGAGTTATAACATATGTAGAATATTCAGTGATTCACTCACCTGCCTTCGGATATGATTCTGGTTGGGTTGGCCGCCACGCGGTATTCCACTTGGGGCGAGCGAGCCCTCCCACCTCGGCTCGGAGTGGCACTTCTTGAGACACTCGTCTGCAGGTCCTCGAGAAGGGCGTCTGAAATTGCCGTGACACCTCTGTCTTTAGCACCTTCTCGCACGAATGCGTACATGCATGCATACTTTATCGTCAATACCGTGATTGACGATCCTCACAATGACCCCTTTTGTACTCGAGAAAGCGTGCTTGTATCGAATGTATTGACCGAGGCCGAAAGAATCATGTTTGTTAAAAAGCTAGTTATTGAATAATGCAGGCATACATGATTACGTTGTTTATTGTTCCGAAGATAGATATTTATGTTTTAATTAATGTAATGATATGCTTGCATTGCGTGTGGTTCATTTTCATTGGAATATTATTATTATTAGTATTATTCCAATGAAAAGGATTGCGACTGATGTTACAAGCAGGTATAAAATGCCGGAGCAAGGTTCATTGTCTACTGGCCAAATCGCGTGCTAATGTCGATGATATCACTTGTTAGGTTTGAATTGTAAATATAATTTGTGCGTCATTCCTTTTATTGGCTGGTCAGACAGTCATAACTTTGAGTCGTTATGCACTCTCAGGACTGAGATTATTATGAAGGGTTCAATATAATTAATGAAATGTATTTTATATTAAACTCTTGAGAAACTAGAAATCCGTTTCTTTGACTTGTTTGGAATATTGCTCTTTCTTTTTGACCTCAAAATTGAAAATAGAGAAACAGCCGCGTGAAACGAAATACAGATCGCATAACGCTTGCTATTGAAGTGCCTCTGTAGTTTCATTCTTAGCACCTTGAAGGCTCACTATATTTGAGAAGATGACGTACGCTTTGTTATTGGTTTTGTAATGAAACGCTTCAGTTTCAGCTTTATGGTCGTCGGGTTAGACTTCGCGGAATTGTGAATCTCAATGTCGATGCTATAGATTTACATCTTGCGTATTCAGAAGCCAGTTGATAATCTATTATATATTATAGCTACAACCGAACACCTTCTACTAAACATTTAATTTATAATTCATTTCTCTAGAATTACATTTTCAGATCTTTGTATAGAATATCATCTTTAAATGAAATTGCTTTCTACAGTAACAAATAATTCTAAACAAAAATCAGTTTGAACGAATCAATATTAAAACAGATTATTATTATTACTATTTCAATACAACTATATTCCTATATTTTTGTAGGAATATAAAAATAGTTTACATAGTATTCATTAATTTTCCATATTCCAATCATAGAAATTATACTCCGCAAATATCGAAGGAAATTCGTTACGAAAAAGGGCTTTCCTAGTAAAATTTCTGATCGAATTCCACTTTTTACCCCATTGAATCTCGAATTCAGTGTAAGGTGTTTGGTGTGGCAGGCGCCCGAAAAAGAGAGCATGCTCTAAATATAAAGTGAGAGCTCCGGTGGCACATTTAAAGGTATACCTAAGTTGTTTTCGAGGCTGCTGGCCGTGGTCGCGCTCTGGCCAGATATAGGCCCGCCATGACTCACGAGCTTTCGGCTGGTGTGCGTCGTCGTCCTCTCCCTCACAGCTGCTGACATTGCGCTCGCCTTTACGTGCCCTGTCTCACGGAATCTGTCAACAACCATTGTGCATTAGTCCCGTGAATTTGACGAACAGACAGAATACAACAGTCGAAAACTATCACTCGTGTACTTTAGATTTTCATTACCAATAATTTAGATTTGCGAAGCATTTGTATTTATTCGAGTCATGCTTTGGGGTACTTTAGAAACTATTTGAAACATTTTTTCTTTATAATTGCATGAAATAACTAGTACAATGTTTATATATTATAGAAACTAATATTCTTTAACGATGCTGAAAGTACAACACAAGGAAATTAAATATGTTTAACGACAGTCTAATACAAAGCAATTAATTATTTTTCAACTTTGCATCATTTTACTTCCGGCATACCTAATTCAATGGTATATGTATTCAAGTACAATATTTTTAATATCACATACGATATACGTTTATTACCGCCAATTATTATTTCAATATAGTACTTTATTACATATTCAATTTACAACAAAATAACATAGCTTCACTTCACTAATTTACTACCTTTCTAGACTCGCTGATTAAATTTAAAGGGATACACACTAACGTTGTACGAACGGATAACCGCTATCTACCACTTCGCACATAAAAGCCATCGAGCTTTCCCCATAAATTCCTATACCTTTTCATAACTCTATGCTTAAGCACCAAGATCGCGCGCGTCCCGGAGTAATTATGCCGCCAGCCGGTATCGGAATGTCCGTGATCGTTCAGGAAAGATGTTATCTGGGTCTGCCTATCGTCGCACGAAATTAGCATGAGGGCAGACGGTATTCGCGGAAGGGTGTTGTCCAGTTCCAGTTAATGCAACTGGTGCGCGCATTAACGAAGACGGCCGCCCTATTAATAGAGTCGCGCTCGTTATAAATAACGCGCTCCCGAGCTTGAGAACTAGATCGAGGGGCGCGGCACGACGCGAGAAACTTTCGCGCTAAAACCGCTCGATCTTCCGTCCACGCGTGCCTGAGTGCACGTCGGTTTGCGTTCTTGTACAGTTGCTCACAAAATTCAAGGTACAGGGTGACTCGTTTGCCTTTGAAATTCTGGTCAGTATCATATTTTTCATTAGATATGAGTGTATATTATATTATGTAATATGTGTAATAAATATTAGTGTGGCCATAAGTAGTCCATCTTTTTCAATGAGTTTTTAATTTGGAGATAATTGATTTTTATTTATTTGCGTATTATTAAAATTAATAGGCAATTTATAATTATTTTATGTACAATTGACAAAGGTAATTCAAAGGCAAAACACTGTGTACTTGTTTAGACGTATGTTTCTATTCGTACGTTTTACTAAATAGTTAATAGAATCAGTTTAAGACATACAAAATGTTTCTTCACTTTTATGTCGAAATATTACAACAATGCTATTTTAAACACTAGAACAACTGAATGCTCAATTTTGTAAGTAACTGTATATGCAGGCGCGCAGCTGGTTTGTCGCAAAACGAGCGGAGCGGCGACCTTTTTCATTTCGCGTGGGCGCCGCGGAAACCCGCAAATCGTCCTGCTTCGATGACTCCGATAGCAGCGTGCCCGCCTTTCCAACACTTTCTTTTCGCCGTGAAAATCTCCTGAAAAGCCATTCTCTAGGACTAAACTCTACAATACACGCAACATTGTATAGTCTGCATGCGTACATGAGTTGAACTTGTCCTACTTGCAATAGCTATAATGAAGTTATTTTAACCTTTAACTACTGATGTGAGGCCTCATAGAAATTGATTTTAAGTGAGGTTTGAGGAAAAATTCTAGGTCAAAAGGTTTAGTAAAGAGTTACAATTAGTGAATACTTTGAATAAAAGTCGATCAATTACTTATTATGTGTCTACTTTTTCTATTGTTTTATTCTAGGACTAAGGAAAAATTCACATCAGTAATTAAAGTTTAAGTTATTGTTTCATGAGAATGTGAAGCCATTGTTGTTTAGCTTGACGTATATCGATAAATTTAATACAATAATTTAGCACAAACAAACATCCATCTAAATATGGTAATAATAGAGATGGTAACAGAATTTGACTGCAACTTTGCAAATACTTTACCCATTTCTTTTTACTCTACATATAACTAAAGCTTTTCATTTGCCATGTTCGTAAATTCATCTCAGAGTATATTTTACATTTGAACACCCGCAATTTCACATTGTTTTCTTACACTGACCAGCTGATATATTTCGATTAGCATTGTCGGTTGCGTGGGAGTGTTGTATAGGAGTGCTCCCAATTTAATCGTTAGACGGTTAGACAGTGTTCTGACGAAGGCATCAAAGCGAACGAGGCAAAGGGGCCAAGGAAGCCTTCCGGGAATCGCTCCTAAAAGCACGGAACGAGTGCGTTCTCATGCTTTCGAGAATTTGTATTCTGTCTAACGAACACGAGAAATCATGATCTTCCGCTGGCGTCTGGCCGTGACCGGACTCGGAAGTTCCAGGTAGCTCCAAATACACTTTTCATATATCTTCGGGAGCATTTATACGACTTAAGTGGTTGTAACTTGATGAATTAATTAATTTACGATCACTTAAGTAAAGCGAAAATCGTTCTAGGACCAACTACTTTTGCGCTTTCCTTTGATTTGTTAATAATAGTTCTTACTATGTAATAAATCAATTATTGCACTTACAGTATGTGATATCTTTTTTTATTTATATATTTTTATTCTTTTTCAATCTATGTAGAAATTATGACATTAATATTCCGTTATCTGAAACAGTAATATTAACCAGTCGCTGACTAACTAGTTGCTCAGAACTATTAATAAAATTGCAATTATTGGATCGCAAATATTTGTGCGTGCACTTTTAATTTTTACATGCTGAAGAAAGGAACTTTTATTTCAGTAGCACGTTTAAGAGATGACTAATCCAATGTAGGGAGGCGTGTGTACTTGGTCTGATGAATGAAGTTCACGACTTTCGTAGGACCTTAATGCCAATTGGTACCCTCTTCTTTTATATGGCCTACATCTGCTTTCTTTGAGTACATAACTCTTCATTCGAGCTGTCCGAGGATGAGTGGTCAAGGCCAATCGCTGAATTAGGAGCATGTGTGCGTGTACACCCAAAAGATTCCCACTCTATTCACTGCCCGAGCAGTAACATTGTGGCTAAACGTTTCCTCAATCATTTGTTATGTTGCAAATTTTAAAACATGTAATGTGCATGTCATTGTGATATATTTTGTGTGTGTTGTTGTGTTGTATCTTGTATGATACATTGTACTGATACATTTAATTAGCTGTTTAATGATAGTGATAATGCTTTATTTTAAGAGAACCGAGGCAGTAAGTGTGCTTATTCTTGTGTAGTTTGTAGTTATGTACATTAACACTGGAACAACCAGTATTGATATCTATTCAAGTATCATATCTCAAAACCCGAGAATTATTTTTATTTCAATAGAAGTGAGAAGTAAGAAAACTCGTTAATATCGTTTCGTTCTCCTAGTATTGAAACTTTTCATTTCATTATTGGTAGACTTGTGTTCTACTTTTTTGGAAATGACGCCAGATCGACAGGAATTTAAATGTCATTGAATAGAAATGCAGATGATTCAACGTAATCTGCATAAAGTGTGCAGAATTAACTTGCAAATTCGAATTTAAATGCACAAACTGCACTTTTCCAGTTTCGTTAAACTAACATCAAACAACTATATCCATTTTATTTCATTGCTGACTGGAATATCAGTTTGCGGAATGGCGGCGGTCCGTTTTGCTTTGCTTCTTCCACTGAATGCAAATTCAGACGATGTGCATATTACGTAACCAGCGACCTTTCGACACAGTCTCTTTCGCGTCTGGTGTCAAGCGCCGTGACACGAAAAAAGATTGCAAAATGCGAATGTTTTGTGGAAGTTGTCGGTTGTACGATACGGAGAACAAATAGTGAAGATAATTTACTACAAGAATTTAGGAAAAGAATGGTTTTGCTCGAAGTTGACAATGGGCAAAACCTGTAGTTGTTAACTTGAAGTATTGTTTAAGAAAACAGTTTCCTTGAATGCGCGGAGTAGAACAATTAACTACTACATATTGTACACAAAACCGTTTTTTGATTTAATGGTTACAATTAACATGATTCCATGGCAGAACAATCACTGGGTTATAATAGAACACACAGTTTCACAGGTGTGTACAGTTAGTTTGAAATTAAAGAGAACAATACATCTCTTTTTGAATTCTCTTCCAGATTTAAATCTGTTTCCTTCTTTTTCTTTCATCTATTTGTTTATTGTTCTAAAACCATCGCCCGTATTTAGAACCAACTTTCATTGTAACTTTCAAAAATGTTATTTAACAGTCGTAGCAGAGTGAAATCCGAAATATAACTGGGAATAGACGAGCATAGAATTATCAAGTAGAAATTAAACGAAAGCGGTCAAAGATCCATCAGCGAACCAATGTGAAAAATCGTCCATGATGACAGCATCACTCACGGCGACGTAATCGGCTGAACCCGATCGTTAACAAAGTGTGACAGCGCCGATGATATTGTGCATTCGCTTTCAAGGCCGCGCGGCCAATCAAAAATAACGATTACCGCGGTTGATCTGATTCTAACGAGCGTCACTCACGGGATACATGGAGTGCTGAGAATCATCATATTAACATATGACATCATATCAGAAAATACACTTTAGATAAATTCCAGTGGCCATCGTTGTGGTTTCAGAAAACTAATACTTTGAACTTTGTACCTCTGTGCAGAAATATTATTGTATAAACAATATAAATAGTCGTCGAAAACACAAAAGTTATAGAAAATGTATAGAAACATTTAAAGCGTCAATATATCTTATTTGAAATGCAATATTTATATTAATTTATTCAAGCTAACCTGATAAGTTTGTCACCGAATTAGTGAAAAATGTATTTTAAACCAATGTCTATTAGACAAAAAAAGTAAAACATTATTTTTACTATTTTTGGGTAATCTGTCAAGTAAAGTTATGAAATGTATGAAACATCTCGTAGAAATGGGTGCCACCCTGTCCGAGTAATGAGTAGTCGACCATTAGCATTTTGAACACAGCTGTAATATCCGCCGTTAATTAACTAACTAGAAGCTGCACGAGTGATATATCCGCTGCATTAAGCTGCGCTAAGTAACGCGAGCGGAGACATTCATTTGGAAGATAAAGTGAGGCTAAAAACGACGTTGCAATTCGAGCGGAATAAGAGTGTGCGGATTTAAAGAAAACGTTGAGTCGGCGCGTTCGACGAAATTAGCCGGCCGATCATGCCCGCCTGTTGGCTTCTGCCTTTGGCATCGGCGTATAATACTTTTAAACCTGTCAAGAGGCAAGATTGAACGGAAAGCTGGTGAGTCAGCCCGCTTATTCGATCTTCGGGTTTCCTCGTTTTTATTTGAAATCGAAAGTAGCTGTCAGAAAAATGTATATTCTCGTAGCAAGCACGCTCGATTTTTATTGTCTGATCGTTCAAAGTTATTTTATTTCTTAATACTATTTTTATATTAATGTTTTTATACTTTTATACAATGTTTTTTTTCTCACTTTTATTACTTTCCTTGGTCTAATTATTTTTATTACGATCGATGGAATGTTTTTACTTTGTTTTATAACATTTCGCTCGAATATGCTGTGATTGCTTTCAATTTACAAATTACTTAAGTAACGGGACGTGTTCAATCAAAAGTACCATCATCATTTCGAATGCAAATCTCTCCAGCGGAAGTTCTTACACGTATGCGACGACCGATTAAGTAAGCATTTGTAAATACACTTAATGGGAACGTTTCTTAGAATACGAATGACTTCATTTTGTGGTCACTAAACTTCGTAAGAAGCTCAGTGTAAGAAGGATGAGTTAGAATTTCAACTATTTATATACCAGAGAATTATACCCGCCATTAAAAAATAATAAAATTTCATATTGAAAATGTAATATCACAGGCTATTAAACCGCGCTATATTTATGATATATTGCACTCAGCGTTTAGCAATAAAATGACATGGTAATAGATTTGGTGCAGCAAGTGTTTGTCAATTTGTAGCCATTATATCGAAAATTGCTGTCATTACCGATGATTGGAAATTCCGTAAACGTGCCAATCAGGCAAACACTTAAAACTCGCATATTGTTAGCAAGACGATCATGTTATCATGATGAATATCTATCTACAAGTCCAGTATTAGAGTGCCTAGAAGTATTTTACGAACACTATGCTAAATTACAGTACTTAAAGTGAATTTAGCTAGTTCTGTCTCGTAATACGAACGGTACACGTGAAACGTGATATTAGAGTGGGTGTAAGACTGTTCACTCAGGAGAAAGAAGCGGAAAGAAGTGGTCAAATTGCAGTTTAAATGTTTAGAAAGAGGTATAAGTTTCAACTTATGATGTCGACTGTATATAATTAAATTCGTTGCTGAGGTAGTGTGAACTCGGCGTATTAGATGTTAAATGTAGTGAAAAAAGAGAATGAAATGTTTCCTAATTAGAATTGATGAACCTAGAAAAATAAAATTTATATCACGCGTGCAGGAGTGATAAGTTCTACATTTACTTTAGACTCCTTTTTTAAATGTGTGCAGACATTTACCAAAGATTATCAAATGACAACAATATGCGATAACAAAACAATAAAATTTCAATCATTTTTTATGAAGACGCAATACTTTATTTATAATAAATCGAGGTATTTGCACTACAAAAGAAGTCGTCAAATCTATCACATTCATTCAATGCCCGGAACTTCTCCTAAAAGTTAATGGTTCGAAAAGTGGTTGTTTCTTTCGCGCGATGCACTTTTGCACGTCGACTTAAAGTCAGTGGGAAGTTTCACGGATTTTTATCGCAGCTTCCAGTAGCGCTAGCGCGCTAGGGCGCCGAAGGAGGAAGTAAAACTTTGCTTGGCGTAAATTTAACGCGGCCGTTTGACATGACGCGGGTGGCATTGGTCCAGCCAACTGGCGCCCAGCATCTCCGCTCTCATCTCTTTCCGATCTCTTTCTTGCAACCCACCCTGGCGCGACTGCTCCCACTGTTTCACCGGCACTTTGTTTAACCCGCGTAAATATAACCGGCCAACTTTTCTGAAAGTAACGCGCAGACGAGGTCCTCGCGTCGGCTCGATCTTTCCGATCTTCCTCTGCCTTGCCAAGAAAGATTCGCTTCCCTTTATCGTGTTTTTGCAATGATTTTCATCCAACTGGCTACTGCATGACTGTTAATTGGATTTATAGAGTATTGAGCCGAACTATTTTCATTTTCAAGGCTTAGCGTGTTCTTAAATGTTAATTGTGTCAAAGAAATATAATGGAAAATCAAAGCAATGCATCTTTCAACAAATATAAATTTATATTCATTCATAATAGATGAGTACTTAAATTAAAATAGCAATAATGAATGTTTTGTAGATATAAAATCCGTAGAACAGGTGTAATACGCTCGGAACCAATCTTAACGTGTGTAATTTAACATTCTGTGCACGTGCAGAATGTAATAGAAGTAAATATCAAGGATTGATACTCCTCTTGCGGTGGTTATCAGTTTTGGCGATACTTGCACATGTATCATATTTGTTGATACACGAGTAGTAACTGTGTATCCTAAGAGACTGATAACCATTCAAAAGTTCAAGATTATAACATCATTTTATCATTCAAAAATTGTTATTCAATGATAAGATATAAGCACTGCTAATTTAAGATTGTCTGCAAAATCATATTTTGTGTTTGAAATTTGGTAACAATAGATTTCAATTCGTTTATACTGTAACCATAAAATTATTAAGTCATAGAATACAAGCTTTCCCAATTTCTGATTTATACATGTACACGTATCTATGTTACGAAACATTCCATGTTCTATCATACAAAAACGATTTCGGTTTTATGGGACAGGAAAGTACTTCGAGTTTTACACTCGATAAACCCGAAAGCATATCGTTAAAGTCGAAAAAGGAATTGATGATTGAAATTAGGAAGAAAAGTAAATTGAACTTGATAGCTCGGTTTACTTCGTAACGAGCAATTGGACGATGAGGAAATAAACAATGACAAGAAGCTTCTATTATGTATTTATTCGTAAGATATCGTGGATGTCATTGCTACGCGTCAACCGGGACACGAAATAATAGCAAGGAAAATAAGTCGGCGAAGTGAGCTTTATTTCTGGCGGTGCGCCCGGCATCGGCCAGTTTTATAAACCGTGGTCCAATATGTTTTTGGCGTAATGCCTATTTTCGTTCCTACCTTTCGTTCCTGCTGTGCCCCCCTTACCGCGATGAAAGAGAGATTACGCATTATTTCTATTCTTCCTTGTCCTATTACTCATCTAGGATCCTTCTTCTAAATGCAAATCGAATTATGAGAGCATCGAGATTGTCTACCTGTCGCTGTAGCAAATTACTGGTTTCCATAAGCACCTAAACATGATTTTCATCGAAATAAAACAGTTTGTTTATGTAATAAATAGTGTAACTTATATTTCAGTGACTTTGTATTATAATTTCGTAACTGTTACTACTATTATTATTGTATATTTTCTTTGAACTAAATTGTTCGTGATGTTTTGAACTAAGTTCGAGTACAAATACTGACAATCATTTCAGTACGGAAATGGAACATTTGTAATCCTGTCGGCCTTAAAATCTTGTTTAATTTAAACGATAATCGCGATTACTTTATATTCAAGATATATCGATCTTACAGTCGACAATTAATAACCAGCGTGACTAGTATTTGCGTGGTGCACGTATAATTAATCTGGTAATGCTAAGCAGTGTTTAAGCAAGAAATCTTGCAAGTTTAACTACGCGATCAATAATAAAATATTGTAGAAATAATATTTTATAAAGTATAGATTTTTTTTTAAACTATGTACTTGAGTAGAATGAGTCACAGTTTGTAAGGCTGCTCTCGGAAACGAGGAGATTTATCTCCTGGAGCGCCCGGGGCTGTAAGAGCCGGCTGTGGAGTGGCATTAGCTGCTACCTCACTGCGAAATGAGCTCCGTAATTACGTGTTTACATGTAAATGTCAAGAGTATAGCGTGGCGGCTCACCCGCATCACGATCTTGGTCCTTGAATCGCGCCTTACATGGATGAAAGATCCACAGCGACACAGAAAGTGAGGGCCGACCTTCCGGCTGCCACCATCCAGACACCGATCATCCACGCGCAGCTTCCGAACGACCAAGATTTAAACGCTCTTTTCTTTCGGCCGAATCGAATTCAATGTTATACTTCAAGTTGTACTACTTCGTGTATCAAAAATCGAAAAAAGCAAAGGAAATATTCGTTCATACAATGTGGAACATATGAATTTTTGGTATAATTATTTTAATATCATATCAAGTTTTAGTTTGATAGTGAATGACACTCGCAGAAGTTTGAATAGTAAAGTAAAGAGCAAGTATTGTGTTTGTGTAAAGTAGGAAGATATTTACTTCGGATAAATCGAATTTAAAATCATTTTGAAAATCAATTTGCAAGAACAAAGACTGTGATTAACTTTTGTAAGTAATTAACATTGTTTTAGTTGATTCTACTTGTCAATATTATTCGTTTAAACTAGTTAATGAAACATCTGAATTGATATATTCAATTCCAGCAATTGAATATCGTGGAAAGTGAGCCGTCAGAATCATAAATAAACCACAGCCGCCTGTTTTTCTTAATATCAAGGCAGAAGTTGCAATGCAGGATGAAACACTAACTAGCGACACATGTGATATAATGACCGTCACTGTCTTCAACCACTCAAAGACACCGATGACTTTTTGCGGCTGGAGTTTGATTACTACACTCTGCAGGAATGCAGTGTAGTAAATTTGTTCAATAAAAGTAGGAATGCAGTGCGCTACGAGTTGACGTTTGTATCAGGAAGTATATTGTAGATTTATTGTCATATACTTCATTATTAATCAAAAATCCCCAAAGCAAATGATTGAAATTTTATTTATCTCATTAAATCAATTTCTTTTATAAATGTACGAGTTCTGTTTATAGGAAAGGGTTGATAGATTCGCAGAAATGTTTACGAAACTGTTTCTTCTTACTTCCAATAATAGATTTTTCAGTTGCAATCACAGACCGCTAAATACAAAATTACGTAATTTTGAATGAAGTTGTCTTTAATAGAAATGTAACTTTCAATGAAATTATACAGCTTTAATAGGCCAATAAATAGTTTCGTTATAATAATTTAAAGTCGCCGAGCAATATCTGTTTCGAAGCTCTTTAAAATTTACTGTTTCGAACAAGAGTGCTATCATCGCAGTCTGCAAACTATGCAAATTTCGGCATCGAGCTCTCACGTCGAACAATAACCGGCAATATTTATTCGTACTCAATTAATACGCATGAGCGAGCAGAGAGCAAACAGCGGCGAGGATCGACTGAAAAGCTCCTTTCGTGTCGCGAGCACATACACGCGCGCGTCTACACCGAATACATTAAACTCGCCCACCCGAAATAATTCCTCGTCGATGACTGCCGAGCGAGTCATTGGAGAATTTCGAGGCGTCGAGTCAGCGGCGAATCAATGCAATTCAAATCGATCGGTGCAGGTTTTAAAGTGCAGTTTGTACTACTTGCATGAAAATTCCTTAGCATTCCTTCAGTTACGTACCACGCGAGAAAGACTTGCTGGAATCCTAGAAGAAGCTCTCTCAGAGTTTTCCACCCACGCACAATCGCAGCAGTTACCTCGAGTTTCTCTCTCCGGCCGTGTTCTTTTCCCGGACACAAGGAAAATCGCGCGATCGATGCCTGATCGATCGCGATCTCGGAAGCAGCGCACGTGACTGCGCGCAGGAGTGCCCGACCAGTACTGTCCGCATCCACTTGCCGCGGTCGCGCGCGCGCCTCCGCTCTCTCGCGTTCTGACATTCACGGCGACCGTCGTGCACGCATGCGCTCGACCGGCACAACTCATGCGAGAGCTACGTTCTGTCTGCGACCATTCGGTTTACTTGAGATCTCGTCCTCTGGACCACGCCAACTCGTCCAAGTTAGCATTATTCGAGTGGAAAGAAGGATTATTCAATGATTTCCTTCAATAATCGTAGAAATATTCATTGGAAGTAAATGCAAATCGATTATTTTTTGAAGTAGTGGTTTAATTTAATTATTTTATATCATAATTTTGTTATTACTGGTCGCAGTCATTTGTGATCGAGCCTGTCCTACAACTCACAGTCAGCTCTGTTCTGTCTGTGTGTCTATTCGATTTACTAGAGATCTCGTTGAAACAAGGGTTTTATATCATTTCCTTCGACAGGCATACAAATATTACTTGAAAGTAGAAGCAGATCGTTTAATTTAATAATTTGATATAGTAAATTTATCAGTATTTTAATTATTATTATATACTTCCCCTCCACCAGACTGTGATATTTTCAATTGAATTTGAATATTAATTTCATTGTGTATAGATTATGCTTATTGAAATGTGAAAATAGGATTAACAAAATTATTTATAATTAGACCACAGCTCTTTATGCAAATACAGTTTTGCAAATAGTATTTCTTAATAACTCAAACACAGTGTTTGAGACGTACCACATGACCATGTTACTTTCAAACCAATCCTAAAATCAAAATCTGTCTATTCGTCTAAAGAACCGTACCACGGATATTTTTAAAACATCAAACAAACTTTCTGTTAAAATGATTCCTTTCAAACGTTAAATAAATTAGGACATCCGGCCCATCTTTCTTTTTATCAAGTGTGCCATGGAATACCTAGAATGCTATTTCTTCTAAATTCAGAATGAACAATAGAATTGCAAAATTGCAACTGACGCTCAGAATTTTATTGCGTCAATGAGATCATTGGAATTAAGTGTAATTACTCTGTTACTGGAGGAGTAAGACTGGCAACACTAATACCATCCTAAACAAGAGCGCTCATACGCTCAAGCTATTGTAGTACCGAAACCACGCTAGAGCCAATCAAAAACCACTCACTCAAGGAATGGTCTGTGCGGAAGGTTTGTTGGGAAGCGGGGAAGGTTGAGTGGCTATTGGTGTGTGTATGCCATCCCAGTACGCTTATAGAACCCGTCAGAAAAGCATACCGTGCAAAGCTTGTTCGGCCAGTGTGTTCGCAGAAGTCGTATTACTCCTACGTGCAGGGACGCAGAGATAGCTCGCTTTTTCGAAAACACCCGCGATTTCTTTATACTTCAATAATACATTTCATGCTTCGAATTTCATCGATAATTAAATTATCTTCCTACACGAACGATAGTTTTCAATTGTTGGGTCGAATTAATAAATGCAGAACTCATACAGATTATTATGAAATTCCGAACATTTTTGAAGTGTTTATAATCGCGAATTAATTAGACTGAAATGTTCTGGTATTTAACGATAATAATAAATAGAACTTTATATTTACTTCATCGAATTCCTGAAGTATAGAATTCCGAGTAATTAATTTGCGATCAATTAAATACAGCGCTTTCATTTTATTCAATCGTATAGTAATTGAAAATGAAGCTCTTCAATTTAATTACTCATTTTCTATACACTGGTAAATGGTCAACTACGTAAGAAATATTTAATCATCAAAGAAATAAATAACAAAACATAACTATGGCGTTGAATAGTTCAATCCGTACAATATTTTAAACCCGACACAGTTTCCAATGTACTATTTTGTAGCAGAGTAGAAACTTGGCTGTTAGAAATATTTTTAATAAATTAAATGTCGAAATGTCCAACTGCTTAGAATTAGGGGAAGCCGATCGTAACCCAGGAAGTTTGGCAGATATAACAAAGAATATTTCAGCCTTTGCGAAATACTACCGGCAATTCTACGTCCCTGACTCTGTCATATTTCTTCTCTTTCGCCCACGATACCGCAGCTCTGTATCCACTTCGGCCGTAAGAATCGTTATTTATGGTAATAACCGACTGGACACGAACGTATCGATGACGATGTTACCCTGCAAATAGCCCTGCGAGCGATTCACCGTTCTACATCGACAGTAAAAAATCACTGGGCCAATTAACACCCGTGCAATGAGCACAATTTAACAACAGACGGGATGAACAGGTTAATTTACATAGACAAATTGAAAGTATCATATTTAGTGATCAATTAAATAGTTTTTTCCATCGTGGCTTTCAAGTCGTCCAACCAGATTTCTTGTAATTAATTATTTGAGATTCCTTTTGCCATTTACATTTCGTAGACAAACAATTCTTATTTCTTGCATATCTTATCTTTTGCCAAAACCTGGATTCAATTTGCGGTATAAATTAAAAGGATTAAATAGAAAATAATAAACGAAGGATATTTTTTATAAGCGCCTTCTTGAGAAGATGAATTGTTTAACAAACGAAATTATTTCCAATAAGTTTTGCTAGGATAAAAACAAGTTTCTCTACTAGATCTTTCAAAATATCGATTTCCGGCTATGTTAGACTTTCGAACCACCCACCGGGTGAAACGTACAACTCGATTGAGTTTCATTCACAAAGTCCAATGTTATGTTATGAAATCTACCTTACGCAACCAGCGGTGGGTGGTTGCTGACGGCCAACTACACCTTTCTCATCCACATTTCATCCGGCATTAGATGGAAGGGCTTCGGAAGGTGCCTCAAGAATGCGTGTCCACTTGCGATTAGCCTTTGATATGCTAATGCGTGTGTGCCGCATTCATTTGTGACGTCAGCGGCAGTCTGGTCAGTCCCTTCGGCGGTCCTTTCACATGAGCGCGCATCCCTCCGGCCCTTGGAGACTTGCTTGACAATAGCCGGAGCATTGCAAACGTGGGCGGCCTCCTGAGAAATTCTCTTCCAGAAGCACCTGACGTTTTATTCCAATTTTTGCATTTTAAATTATGCGAAAATAGATCGAAATTGTCGTTCATTGATAATTATTTGTAACAAACAACACTGCGGAAGAAGTAACAAAAATGGTTTGGGAATTAAATTACTTTTCATGGAAAAATGTAACTAATTGCTTCGGAGTGGAGAAGTAAAATTGCTAAAATTAATGTTTCATTGTTTTGCAAGTATCACGCGTGACATGTAAATTCTTTAGTACTGTGTTAGCTAAATTTGTATTTTCTTCTTATTCATTAATGCACTGTTTAAACTAGAACAAGTGGATGAATAATGAACTATCAAGGAAGTATTGGTATAAGAATTGTTTAGTCTCAAAGTGCAAACTCACAAACAACTTGCAAAATTATCAAACAAAAATTCGTAACAAGAGACGCCAGTGTAACAATCATTTGCGCAGTTGGAAACTGGTATTGTACAACAGCGCCATATCAAATCTTGTTAAGACGAGAGCTTTACCAACTGTTGTATCTGCAGAGTACAGTTTTATCAACTCTGCTTTCTGCGCTTTTTCGAAGATCTATGTTTTTAATATTCATCAGTAAAACTAATTATTTATTTATTCTGAAATCAGCTATTATTTACTTGTTCTAGTTACGACAAAACCATACTTACAATATTGCGTAATTACAATCCGTACTTAACTATTTACTAAGATATTTTGTCAATTATGACGCAATACTTTGAAGACTTAGAAGGAAAAAAGAAACTTACTTGTTTCTCCCGGTATTATTCATGTAAACTGATAATTGGATACACAACTAACGCAATACACTGCATTGTTAATGCAAGGCAATTTTAAAGACCCGCTTGTCAGCCAACAAAGAACAACGACGGATATTTCTCAAGCCTTATAATTTATAGTCGATATTCTTACCAAATCCTGGAAACGATTTCAAGATTGTTAAATCCACAAATTTCCATTGTCCTTCAAATCTTAATTTACCTTATACACGCGTAACGGCGTTCCGATAATCCCGGACTGACACAATAAATTATTCAGAAGGAAATGTGGTAGACACTGGCATGCAATAAAATCCGATTTCACAAATTCCCGGCCGTCTATGCCATTTACGGTGGCCGCGTCACAAAAACAAGTTTCCTGCCTTATCCGGAGGCATCCCGAGACTTTCGCTAAAACGAAACCACTAATCGCGTAAGATTGATTTAATCAGCCCGAGCTAATAACTTTACATAAGCAAAAGGAAGGTCGATCGAGTCTAGCCTCCTAGGCTCCTCGCGCGGAAGCATCTCTTTCCCTTCCCTTCGCCTTCGATTCATTATGGTGTCCCTTGGATGCTGCCTGGATCTACAGTGTTTCTCTCAGGAACAAGGGGGAACCACACCACACTTGCTGGTGTCGCGGCTGTGTTGGTGCTCGTTCACTGCTTCTGTACAGGGTGATTCATTATAATAGTCTTCGAATCATTTCTCCTTGGTACATTACAATATATGTCATAATTATAAATTAAATATGTAGTCATTTTGATTATGTACCAATGTTTGGTAACTCTTTTCTGCATTATGTATATTAGAAATAATATTATATTGTAAACATAATGCAGATAATACAATATACAATGACCAAAAAAGTATTGGCGCTCATAGTATATTTAGAAGATTTTTCTTAAGGAGAATAATTTTTTTTATTTAGAGAAAAGCGTCTTCTTGTTTAAGAACATTTTTCTATTTGTCATAATTGGAAATGAATTGGAAATTACTATTATACACAAACGTTTGCTAACAGTTCTCTAGATTCTGCGCAATACAAATAATACTATATCCTAGATTAAATGGAGCTAATACACATTGAAAAAGTTTGATTAAAAAACTGTGGTACGACATTGTGATTTAAAGGGAAATGAATGAGCCTGTACAGGTGGGAAGTGGAGGTGAGAGTAGGTGGGAGGTCCTTCCTTGGAGGGAGAAGGATAGCCCAGGCTAACTTCCAGGGGAATGCCGGTTGACCTGCGGAGAAGGGGAGGTAAACTCCGCGGCGATGAAGGAGGGAAACGAGATGAACCTATGTCGATAGCGCATGCAGGTATACGCCGTACGTGTGCGTGATAGTTAACGTAGTTGTGGCGTACATTTATTTTCCAAGAAGTTTTTAAAATTTCGACTTCATATATTTATATTATTGTATGTATAATGTTATATTTAGAACAGTAAATATTATATTTATAGATATATACATATAATAATATTTATATCATTTATATTATTATACGTGTAATATGTATTTAGAATTATATTAGATTTTACTGTATTCTACTAGTACAATTCAAATGAAAAACTATACATTCCTAGAAGGCCATAATATTTGCGAAAAAAAATAAAAAATATTCCGTTTGATTTAAAAGATGCAAGTATTTAAACTATGAAATTTGGAGTAGTTTCAGTCGACTTTGAACCGTATACAGAATCTTTCATGTGTAAGTGCGTAGCACGATTGTAGACAACCAAAAGTTTAGCGCCATTTAACTCATATTATTCGTAGCTTCCGTGCATACATTGTACTATAAACTTTTTAATGATATTGTCGCGAGAGAGAACTACCTTTTAAGTAACAACTCGTAGAGGTTAACGCGAGATAAGAGCTGACCGAGCATAAATTTCCCCTTTAATTTTATAATCTGATTTCCTTGGAGAGCAGAGTATCCGCAAGGGATGCAGAGTGTGTAATTGTAACCACGAGGAACTGGATTATAATCGGTTTTACATTCTGCGTCTTTCCCAATCGAGGCCGCATAATTGCAATTTAACGGTATTATTAAACGCGTGTGTTCACTCGCAAAGAACTGTTGTGCTTTGAAAATGAAAATGGAATTTAAGGTTTCATTCTCAAGTGCGAATATATTTCCACTTCCTCTGAAACTAAATAACTGTTAAAGTCATTATTAAATCAATATATTGATTTGCCCTGAATTTTGGGAAACCTGGGAAATAATAAACAATACTTAAGAACGTTTCTGCATTATTTACTGTGTTTTGCAAAATTCAATGGAACTAAATTATATTCAGGAGAATATAGTTGAAAAATGATTATAAACTTAATTACTTCTGAGAGATAAACCGTGAAAGTTAGTACCGATTCATCTATTAATACCTTTTAAGGTCTATCGTTTGACAGTGTCAGTTGCGACGTGCGACACTTAGTCGTTAGTATTGCGCCGGAATAGTAGAGTAGTCGAATGTACCGCTAGCTCTGACGTCACGTAAAAACCCGATGATTCCTTGGCGGCGAAGCAGCTGACTTAACAGAACATTGCCCAACAGTGTCAGTTTCCCTCTGCCTAAACGTTAGCCTGACAATGGAGACAGTGCAGACGCATTCACGAAAGATGCGCCCTGATTGATACGCTACTGAATCGGATGCATATCATTATTTCCATTGCTGCAAGTGTCAGGTAACATGGCGCTCAGGAGGTGACGAGGGAGGGTGCGAAAGGCAAAAAGGTTTTTCAATCTGACGGCTTGAATATTAAACTTATTGGGAGCAATGACCTTGCAGACACGCACATGCGTTCCACCTACACTCTAAATGATTGCTGTTTATTTTATGTGTTTTTTCGTTACGCGTCTTCATAAATTCTGATAAAACGTTTTTAAACATTTAAAACATGTTAATAAGTCAATATCTTACGGTCTAAATTAGCGCGAATTCCAAAGATCGATTTATATTTTCCTTATTTTAATAAAAAGACATTTGATATCATTTTTTAATTTGTCATAAGTCGTGAAAGAACGCTTTAACTAGTACTGGTCAAAGGTTTCTTCGATTCACGGGGAAAGACAAAACTTTGCCTGTCGTCGTCGCAGAAGTTTCCGAGGGATATCTTAAATTCCTGACTTAATTATCCCCGATTTTTCCGCCTTAATCTATTTGCAGCGCCACTCCGCCATACTTCATTTCCGGCTGAGCTATTTCGGCAGCCGTCGCCGCCACCGCCCCTTTCCAGACTGCTGAAACCCTCTCCGGTGAAATTGAAAGGGCTCAAAGGCTCATCGCCACAAATCCCAAGTATAACGCACTTAACGACATCTCTATTACACATTTTCCACTGCCGACTGGCCAGGCCTGTTTTTCCCGAATTTTATTCTTCAGCCAGCAACAAGCATTCCAATATCCGGATGGCCGAGCTTCGCTCCCAGACACGTTACGAGGTTATAAATCTTTGGAATAGCCCTTGGCTTTGGCTCCATTGGCGGCCCCGCCCTCGAAAATAAGGGTGTAATGCGCTCGTCCCTAGCAAAGTGTTTACTTTCCGCTTCCTCCCTTTTTTCCCCTCCCTCTTTTCTCGCGCGTACAAGTTCCATTAATGAAATACAAGCGAAGCGGTGTTGAACTGTCGCTTGGCAAAGGTCTTTCTTTTGACCCCCTGAATCCAGTCTCGCCAATGGACTCGATGAAACTTTATTCAACTGCAATATTTCAAGGAGGATCGTGGATATTCTAGTAAATTGGACGGCTGTGACTAATTTTAAATATAACTGCCAGAGAAAAGCAAAACAACCCTCTTTCTTTAGTACTGACTCTGAATTTAAATTTATTATCAATTCTAATCGATTCATGGGTATACTAATTTTAAATAACACCGTAAACTATATCAGAATTATTTTAGTCGAGGTTTCTACTCTCCAAACCTTCTCTTATATCATTTTTACGATTTTTGTTGAAATACAGGAAAACTAGTATAAAGAAACCTGTAAAACTAATATAACAGAACAAAAAATTCAGATAAAAGAAGTTCTTCTGTATTTCCCGGCTGACCAGTGGGAAAATGTAGTTTTAAACATAAGGGAGATGTTGGATTCAGGCCGGTGAGAAACTTTCACCACCCGTTTGCTCGTCGAGCAGAGCACGTGCGTGGCATACGGGGCTCGGTGCGTCTCATAAGTGCATTTGAAGGAGAGTCAATTAAAGAGTGGAGATACTCTCGTGTCCACCTTTCTACTTCTCCCGAGCGGCCCTCTTAAACGCGTACCAATTGGCTGGCTCCTCGGTGTCCGAGTACTCCTACGAACCCCATTAGCACACCTGACACTATTTGAACTGGATTATTGTCCCAGCTCCTTTTCTTGCCCGCCGCGCGCGTTTGTTAGAGAGGCATACATGTGCTACACGCTGGGAGCGCAATCTCCTCATTAAGGGTTAATTGCGCCGCATGGGACTAGCCTCTACAATTTCGTAGTACCAATTACAGAGTGCAGTTAAGAGAAATTGCTTCGAAATGCACTCGCCTCTTCCTAGATAGAAGAATCTATTTCCTATGTATTTTCGAATTGGTAATTCGAGACCTGTTGATGCAATCAACAGAATGATTATGAAAGAATCTTCAGTCACGTTTTTAAAGTCGGAGTTCAGTTTGCTAGTCTGCTTCAATGTTTAGTATAAATCTTCAGTCATGTTTTTTAAATCGAAGCTCAGTTTGCTAATCTGCTTGGTGGAATTCTATGTAGTTCTGCCAAGTATGGTAAATATATCGGAGGATCTGTTCGTGTCTTATCATTCATTCATGCTAATTTAGAGCATTGCGTCAAGAGTGTCTGTTTCTCCTCTCTCGGATGACCCGCTTCAGAGTTGTGCACCTGTCGTTCAGCTAATTCGTCCCAGACATGCCATGTATCGGTTTTATTATATGTTCCAACTCGTGGAAATGCTAGTGCAGGATAATGATGAATGAATGACGTTGTCATACTTCCGAGGCTATTAGTTCTCGGTTCTAGGCCTTCACCTTCGATACTCATAGACACGAAACAGTTAGTTCCAACGGGTGCAATCGTATTGAAGTACCGGAAAGACAAATACGTCAACTTTCGGTCTTAAGACAGTATTACACCAGCAGTTTCTACACAACAGATACATTTACTTTCAACATATAACAGACAACAGGATACAAAACAAACTTTTTTTAAAATGATATCTAAATAATAAACTTATCGGCATCTCAACATTACTTAAACTTTTCCGCGTTCCTAATATTATCACTTCTATCGAACTATATCTTACTGCATCACAACAATATACTTTGCTCATGAGCCAATTTCCCTCAAACAATACAACTTTCTCTTCAATTAAACCCCACCAAAATTCCATATAAATCACACAAAATTGAATTACATCAATTCAAAAGAATAACAATAAAATTCCGCATAATTACAACCAATACTGGTTCCTTGTATAAAAATCGATCGATGGAAAAAAAACACAGAGAACTAATCGCGTGTCAGTAATCCCCAAGGAATGAAAGGAATCGTGCGATCGAGGCATAAGTCGAAGCGTCCAGGTCGGCAGTAGCGTATCCACAGGAGTGGTGGATATCGTGAGGGGCCAGCAAGAGCGGCGGGTGTAGTGTTGCGAGCGGAGAATGTCAGGGCTGCTGGTGGGAGCCGAAGCTTACGAGCGAAGCGAGCAGCAAGAGCCGATGCTACGGACAACAGAGCGAAGAGTACAAGAGAGGCCTGGTCGTGCTAGGAGGAAGGTAGGGGAAACTAGGAGGCGGTTGCGGCGGCGACTGCGCCAGGGTATCCGGCGAAGGCATCGCCGTGCGGCGGTGACGGCGGCGGCGGCGGCGGCGGCGGCGGTCGTAGTGCCGCACAGTCGTCATGCTGCTGGAGAAGGTCTGACCGGAGTTAGGTGAGGGTGCGCGAGAGAGACAGTGCGAGAGAGCGGGCACGGAATGGAAAGGCAGGAACAGCAGCAGCAGCAGCAGCAGCAGCGGCAGCGGCAGCAGCAGCAGCAGCGGCAGCGGCAGCAGCAGCAGGCAGGCAGGCGGCAGGCAGTCAGGTTGGCCGTAGCAAGCTGACGGCCTGTGCGGCGCGCGGTGGGAGAGGCCGGAGAGACGAGGCAAGGCGAGCGGTTTAGCTGGTGCTGGCGGTGGCCTGTGCGCCGCTCGGACTCGGACGAACGAACGAGCCGAGTACGAGAGTGTGGTGGCGAGAGAGCAGCCGAGGTCCCGTTGGCCGTGGCTCTGCGTGTTAGCCCAGGCGGCATGTAAAGCCCGCCAGTCGACCGAGTGCACCTCTCGTTGGACGAACGCACTACTCGCGCGATCCCATTGTCGTCGTCTTCGTCGTGATCCTCGTAGTCCTCCTTGAACCCTTGGACGGCTTCCCTGCCGTTCCATTACCACCACCGCTCCCCTGGCACTCACTCTGCTCCCATGCACCAGTTCAGCTGATGTCCGCATGCTGGGGAGAGGACACTTCGAGGATGGCACCCTGCATCTGTACGGATGACGGGAGCCCAGCTTGGCCCGGTGAACGTGGGTTACTCTACGGCTGAAACATTGGCTAAGAAGCGTACGGAAAGACTCAAGGATTTGTGTGACTACCTCTTCCGCTTCCTTGATTAGTGGATCTGATCTTGACCGGATGTCCAGGTCCCTTGTGTTTATATTATCGGTATCTACTTAAGGAGCACTCGTGTGATTGGATGCATAGTCCGTCAAGTCTTCGGCTCGACGGACGACGACAGGACGGACTAGAGTTTCGCGAACGCGCCAAGAGAAACTCGTTTGTGGTACTGCTTCGACTCTAGCACGCCTTTCTCTAGTATTCCTGGCGTCTCGCACTTCGCTTTACGGTAGCTAGTCATTGGCGTATTGGGTGTGCTTGCATTGTCCTTTCGGGCAAGAGCGACTGTGTGTCATGAATAGGTGGACGGTCATTGGAAGCCAACAGATGTATTGTCACACCGACAGCATTGAATGCTACGCGTGGTGTTGTTAGCGTGTACCTTGCGAGCCGCTGCCAATTGATGAACAGCAAGTAGTGGTCCCTGTGAGAAGTGTACATAAAGAACATTCTAATAAAGAAACATACGCGCGTATAGTGCGAATGGACAACCAACTATTTTTCCCGGGGATATTCCACATGTAGCGACCAGTAGGTTTCGATAGAATCGAATCCCCAAGGCCGAATCGACTTCACGGAAGATTACCTGTGGCTCGTTGCTCGTTTTCAGACAGCATCGTTCGACAGGGCGAAACGACAACCTCACTCTCGGCAACTTTCACACCCGACAGTTTTATGCAATAGAACAAGAAGAGGAATAGACAAGGAAGCAGTAGCGTGGCACCCTTATTAATATCACGCCGCTTTCGCTCTCGGCATATCCAGCTCGATACATTCCAATCAAACACAGACACACAACACACACACACACCCACAAAGACCAGGAAAGAGAGGAACTCCCTGTTCAAATAGAAAAGACAGGAGTGGCGTTTACCGGTGTCAATTTCCATACGTCTTCCTTTCTAATTAAGATACACGGCGATATTGGAGCCGCGATCGACCCCGAATCTTTATCGCACTGCGAATACCAATCATATCGCTCGTAAAAAGGCTGGAGCCCGCATTGTGGACGAGCGAGGATTGCGCTTGGTAGCGTAGACATCGTGCTCCCGTAAGTCTCGGGAGACAGAGAGAACCAGAGAGAGAGAGAGAGAAAGAGAGGACGAAAGGGAGAGAGAGAGAGTATCCTGTGGTGCGTCGCTGGGTTCGTTGGCTCTTGCCACCGTCCTGTCTCGCCTACGTCGAAGGGTGGCATCCCTCCGCCTCGTTATCCCATTCGACGCACGTTGCACGCCCGGAGTAGCACACACTACGGGGGACGAGAGACACAGAGAGAGAGAGAGAGAGAGAGAGAACGTTCCTCCTGCTCGTGGAAGCACAGAGCCGTGCAGAAGAGTGCTCCGCAGCCGATAGGTATTTGACATCGAGCGATCGGAGAAGCACGGAAGAGGGACTAAGTGACAGGGTCAACGGATGCTAGGCCTGTCACCGCACTCGCTCTCCGCGTGTACCGGAGACTCGGAGCAACTCTCCGTTACACAGCCACACTCAGCCTGCTTTGGCCCCATGTAACACTCCAGTTGCTCGTCACTGTCACGCTGTCCCCGATGCCAACCGAGGACTTTCTAGCCTGACATTCCATTTCGTACGATCGCTCCAACTCTTTCCAACAACCGGATGCTAAAGAGGAAATCCCGGACGAAAAACAGTCGGCAGCAATCTCCGGGCAAATAATTGCACGGATAAAGGGAATCTCCGTTGATAGAGGAAGGAAAGGAGTAGCAGAAAGAGGGGCGAAGCACCAGTGGGCTCTCCTACCTGAGAAGAGAGAGAGTCCATCCTGGATCGATCGGCCGAGAACGAGGGTGGCAGGAACTCGAAGGGAACGAGGATTTAATCTGCCCTGTTTCCTTGGAGGATCGGAGGCCCGTCATACGGCTTCGTAGTCGAAGACGAGGGATTTCTTGCGAGAGTCTGTCCGAAAGCAAAGCAGAGGGTGCTGGGTTTGTGAATACGTCTTCTAGGATTTCGACACGTGGACGTCGTATGGCTCTCGTCGAGTTGGATCCGTCGGCGGGCTTAGCTATTGGAGGGACGGCTCGGATGCATAGCTGCAGGAAGAAAGAAACGGACTCTTCTTAATAGTGACGAAAGAAAAAGAAAGAAAGAGGAAGGATCCGGCTAGCCGGTTGATATGGCAGCTGAGTTCCTTTCCAGGAACACTCTTCCTAGGCTCCGTCGGCGTTCCGGCTACCTGTGCCTTTGGCAGCTGCCCATGTCGTCCTATCTATCAGTCGGGCGAACAGGTGTTGTTGTCGCCATCCAGCCACGCTGCTGGGATATGTGATTCCTCGTGATATCGAAGGCGCGCGCGAGCTCTCGACAGGTAGAACAGTCCTGGCAGTTCTCTCGGGCCGAGTGTGTCTCTCCCAATCGATCGAGGGACACCGACGCACACGCACCAATCCACTCGAACACCACACACGTGTCTGCACGCGTTTCTCGTGTTTCCGAAAGTGTTTTCTTGGCAGTGATAGCGCCGCGAGAAGGCCGCCTCTGTCAATCATTGCGCCCGCCCGCAGGAAGTAGGCCAGGACGCACGGAGAAAGGAGAGAGGACGGCGAGAGAGAGAGAGAGAGAGAGAGAGAGAGAGAGAGAGAGAGAGAGAGAGAGAGGGGCGAGGCAGGATTACGGTAGCCAGGTTGCCAAGAAGGATACTATTGTTTCGTCTCGTGCCAGTTTACGATCCCGATGAGAATGATCGGCAGGACAGTTAGGTGCCCCAAACCGATCTCTAGGTTCTTCGGGATCCTGCTTCTCGTCTTGCTCGCCGAGGTGAGTACTGATCAATCCCTCGGATATATACTTGAGTTTTCTTCTTAAATTCAAACTAGTAGGAATGTCCTTAGATAGATCGTGTATGTTCGGTATGCGCGCGTGTTGACTCGGGACACCTGATACACTTACTATGATTACCTTCACTTGGGCGTACGTCGTCTTGGTCTGTTTACCGAGACCCGCTAGACCTGTTGCAAACTCTGTTCTTTACCGGTGGGATTAGCATTGCCCTGGAAACGATCGTGCGAGCCACTCCGAACGCTGGATATTGAGTTCAGCCGAAGGAACATTCCAGCACGGTGAAAAAACTTCATTCGCTATACCGAGTAAGTGAGTGATTGATCGATCGCCTTTTTTGTATTGACTTTATCATCGCGTAGCGTTTTATGAAAGTGGGGTTGCTTTGGAGTGGGTAAAAAGGATGGCTGTTTTTACTAATCCAAAGCAAGCTAATCAACAATGATCATAATTGTGCCGGTTCAAGGACGATTATTATATTTTATAGTCATTTTGTCGTGGTGAATAAAACAGAATCGTAGTTAAATGAAATACGTATTGAGTATTGAAATATCTAGGAATACAAGTTGGAATTAACTAAAGGACGAAATAATAATTATAACAGTACAGGTCTGTAAGAATATATCGACAGAATGATTCAATTCACACAGCTTCGCAAACGCGTCTTTGAATGCTCAATCCCAGCGTTTATTTGTATACTCATTGAGGACTTCCGGTTAGCGCATGAATCCCACCCGCAAACGTAATCAATATCGCACGGGAATAGTTGGCGCATATTTTATTGCCACGTCGATCGAACGATTTCCATTCAGGGAGTTCCATTCGTTCCGCATGCTACTGCGGGATTCAATCTGCTCTGGAATTTAATTCCTCCCCCCCTTTTCAACCCCACCTTTCGGTTTTTCATTTTCCCGGGCGCGCGCTCCGATAAGCACGCTCGTTCATCGGAACGATTTCTGATCTGTCGCCGGCGCGCTTTTTTTTTCTTTCGCCGTCGACGACAGAAGCGCACAATGCGACCGCGGAACTTAATTGTTCCTTGGCTAATTCCTGGAGCCGCCTTCAATCCGACTGGATTCGAAGCCGGCTGTCCATTTGTTCGGGGATTTCTCGCTTGGCCACCCCGATTGTGTGTGTCCCCCAATGTGTCTGGGGTTGCGACGCCCCGATAATCGAAAGGAAAGTTTGTCTCCGATGTGTCCTTCTCCCGCTCTTTCCACATTTGCAGCTCACTAGTTCTGACCCCTGCGATATGTTTCTTCGATTTTCTGTCCTTTCAGGTTTACTCGTAGTCACAATTATTTCAACACGAATTTCAAGTATTTGGAACTTGATTAACCTTTTTAATGATGATTTTATTAAAGACCTCTGCGACACGTTTCTTTAATTTCCTGTCGGTTGATAGGTTCATTAACAACCCAGATTATCTCTGCTTGAAGTTAGAGCATTCGGAACTTTATTAAACTTTTCAGTGATGATTTTATTAAAGACCCCTGCGACCCGTTTCTTCGATTTCCTGTCGTTTAGTAAGTTCCCTGACAGCTCCAATTTGAGAACTTATAATAGAGTATCAAGGACTTTATTAAACTCTTCAGTGATGGTCGATTAAAATGGAAAATTAATAGTATAATTTTTGATTGGGTTATCAGACAAACTGTTTCGTTGCTTTAATATTTTTTTTACTAAAACTGGAAAGATAAAGAATTGTAAAATCATAATTCACTAACATTTATTCCACTAACATTTATCAATAGTTTCTTCTATTAGTCATTAAAATTCACCACAAAATATATGTTTTCTTACCATGAAAAGTAACGCCACTTACGGAACGGTGCTCGATGTGTATTTCGAAACGTGAAATGACCATAGAAGCCAATTGAATTTGCTATCGCTTCTGGCTAAAGCTGAGTGCACTCGCAGCCGGCAGAAGTGGGCAGGAATCGGTGAAGGGGAACACTCAACATCGTGTGTGCCTACACCCAGTCTTCTTTCCTCGGCCGATTTGTGTGCCTGGATTGCGAAACCACCCACTTTCCCAAGTGTGTACCACATTCTGGGCTTTAGGGCCGATCGACCTTCAAATTCGTGCTGAGATAAAAAGTGAGAATCTGCGTCTCGTCCGACGGAGCACTGAACGCATTGAATATTCTCTGTCCGTGTCCTTGGATTTGCCTGGGAAAATAGTGCCAGCTCTCAGACTGAAACTTCCAGTGTAATAGTTAACACGGAGTTTCACTGAGCTCTGCGTAACCGAGATTAAGATTGTCAGTGAGATCGACACGTGCATCATATATTTCTCGCATGGCTGCAAAAAAGTATTGCGCATTCATGCATAATATTTATATTTTATCGTACCATTTCAGTATAATATTTAATACAACCATTCTCTATTAAATCGGTTGCATTTTGTCGGTATACTTTTATAACAATGCATATACTTTTGCGCAGCAGTGCAAAAAAGTACTGTGCATTGATAAATTGTATTTGTATTAGATCATGAAATTTCTTTCTTTATATTTTTAACCATTTTCAATTGTCTTCAGAAGTGTGTCATAGTGATTCGAGACAGATTTTATTCTTAACCGTGTAGACAATCGGTTGCATTGTTTTTTGTTAACGAATTTCAAGGCGTACATTCTCCGTTCGTATCCTTGGATTTGCCTGGGAAAATAATGCCGGGTCTGAGAGTGAGACTCTCAGTGTAATAGTTAATGCAGAGTTTCACTGAGCATCGCGTAACCGACACAGAGATTACCAGTGGGAGAGTCGACAAGTTGCATACATCAATTCCGAGAAATTTGACGCGTTTAGCGTTGCAGTTTGCGTCAACTCAGATTCTCACCGTTTTGTCACCACGGATTTCTTCAATAGGAACTTTGCCTTATTCGGTTTTGTTCCACGAGAATGAAAACAGCCATTGTTCCAGTCAACTTGGTTAACTTTTGAAGTTAAAATCAGAGTTTCTTTATGCTTGTTGGATGTTTTTTTTTATTTTGTTTTCACTATCATGGATGATCTATATTTATTTATTATTCGCACATACATTAATCGTTATTCTTTTCAAAGTTTCTCTTCATACTCAAATGGTATTATTAAACTGCGGAAGATTAGGTGGGTAAAGATTTTTCTTTACATATTAGAGATTCGTATCTAGAGAATCGTAAAAGTGCGTTTCATTTGCCAGAACCAAGCGTTGCTTTGAATATATGTATTATGAAGAATTACAGTTATACGTACAGCAGATAATCTACGGTTGAGAGAACAAATAAACTTCCGCAGTCTTATTGTACCACAATCTTCATCGAACACGCTTGCAGTATAATATTCGGTATCGTATAAAATGAATATTCTTCGAATGAATCATTCAATGCTTCGAGTGATTCTTCGATGAGTTACAAACTTTGTGATAACAGACAGCATCCTCTTTCATTTTCGTTAGATATTAAGCGAGGTTAAATAAATGTCAACTGACTTGAGCGACATTTCACCGCGCACCGCCAGTATGTTACGGATCATTGATTGTCACCACTTCATTTAACATTTATAAATGTTCGCGAAACTTGTTTAAAATGCAAATCACGCAGGAATCTGGTAATGCAAACATGGTTTGGCCGGCACGATCGGGCACATACATATGTGAAACCAGTCATTATCTACACGTTCGCCGTTAAGTGGGCTTTGATTACATCCAGACCCGAAGAAGTCAATTCTCGTTTCGTAAATTGGTTGGGTATTGCACAGTTCAATGGAAAATTGAAGTTGAATAATACTTGGTACGAAAGAATCAGCAAATAGTTTATTAATCGAGAAGACCTCGCAAATAATTTATTGCGGAAAACAAGCTGTCTTTTTTTGTTTGCACTACAAACAAGCCAGCAGCGGCATAATAATGTATGCGTACAACAGTATATGCTTTTTGCAATTGGGTACAGTCACATTCATCATTCGGCAATTTGTCGGAGTGCATAATGGAGGGCGAATTTTGAAGTCAGTCTCCATTATTTCACCGATGCAAATATTCCCGCGCAGTTTCTCGTGCCTATTATAATTTCCGGTTCCCACCGGGGTTGCGCAAGCGAGACATAACGTGTATCATGTAACGTGCTTACTCATACATATATGCAGATACGCTGTACTGTCTCTGTAGATGAGAGTTATTGTAATTAACTTCCAGAATTCTTATAACACGTCGATCTTTGTATTCTTCCAACAATTAGTATTACTCTGTTGCGAACTGCAACAGTCAGAAACTATATTTTGTTAAATAATAAAAGATCGTTGATGAATTCTTGATCTACAAAACATACACTTGCAATACATAATTTATTTATTAATGAGTAATTATTGTAATAAGTGCAAAGTCTTCAGTCTTACTATTTAGCTTTTTATTATAAATAATTATTTACTGATTAAATACTTTTTCACGATTTCGAAACAAAATTTAAGTCTTATTAGGACAACCAATTGAATTAATAAAATATTTGTGAAAATATAGTTTTGCAGATAACAGTATTAATAGGGAAGATTAAGATTTTAGTTGGCCGCATGCTTAAAGTGCTGTATTGACATTATATGATGGTAGTGGCATTCGATATGTTCCGCCCGCGGGCCACGTGCAGGGATCAACTATCATAATTAGCAGTTGACCCGGCGTAATCACCGGCGGCCCAATATAAATGTGTTTCGATCCGGGCACTGTGGCTGCTCCATTTACCCAATGAATTTAACTCATTAGTAGCGAGTTACATAGTCGCACTGGGGTCTCAGTATCGATTGTACTCGCATTTAATTGGAGCAATCTAAAATAGAAAGTGATCTTTTGTGATCATCTATAAGCGGATATTATTTACTAATTAAATTCTTAAATTAAGTCTGTGCTGTTTATCACTTTTATTCTACATTTTGTTATTGTTTGAATTTCTTTGTCAGGTTTAAATAAAGTTTTCATAGCTTGTTCAATATTATATGAAGAAATTTCGATATCAAAAATCGAGGTGGAAATGTATTTGGTGGTGTGTTCGCTGAGTGCCAATTCAATTTATTAATCGGCACGATTATAAGCGAAATGGGGAATAAACGAAACTGGAGATGACTTGTTAAATATGTTGGTAATTGAAACCTAAGTTGATGAAAATTAATTAAACTTCTCCACTCTTGTTGATAGGTTTTGAACAATTAATATCTATAAATTCTATTGAGAATCTCTACGACCGTTGAAAGATTGTTCATGACTGTTGATAATGGAGCATTCCGTGGAGCAGATCCAAACTGAAATTAGCATGAGGCGGCGATAATGCAGATAAAGGAAGAAAATAAAGGAGCCATCTGTTTCAATTTGTCACGACAGGCAGGCACCGCAGGCCACGAACTGTTTTCGCTCGGCGAGTCTACGTGCCCCGGCAGAATGCGGTTTAAGGGAAATTTATCGGCAGACATTGCATTCGTCAGCAATGCATCTGCCCGCGCGCGCGCCCATCTGCATTAAGCACACATGGGGTCTGCTAAATGTCGTTAATCATTCATATCGATTGTGTTTTCCCTTTATTCAGTATTTGTAATAGATCCATCATAGGCTTGTTAAGAAAAGGACAATCAATAGTTTATTTGTCACAGTCATGCTTGTATTTTAGTATTTATTTGCTCTCTCCGAGGAAGTTTTCGAAGATGTAACCAGAAAATATTGTTCAGTGAAGTACGATATACTTATTTTTCTATAGTATTGCTGTGTAATGTTTTTTATAACTATTTGAATTAATTGTATGTACAAGTGTGATGTGTTCATTCGGAACACATTTTATTCGCAGTTATTCAAAATTAGTTGGATTTTCTTGGAAAATTTCGAAGTGCATTATGTTCATTTCGAACATATTTCTGCCTGTTTGCCTTACTGTCCATCATTTCGACGTAAATATCTCAATACTGACATGCAATACATTTTTCTTTATTCCCTTTTCTCTATATTTCTTTAACCAAGAATTTATTAAGACACCAATTGTTTGCGCATGGTTGTGCTAAGAATTTTAAACACCTAAATTCTTTATCGAAGAAACAGTGAAAAAATGATCAATCATTCATCATTCGTCTCTTAAGAATAAATGAACCACTCTTTTTGAAAGTGGTCCATTTCTTCTAGTTTCTAAATATTTGGTGTTCTACATTTTTCCTATTTTCGAAACTCTATTTTATCACCAATCTCTTATTTAAGAATTCTTAAAAATACTATAATACTGAAATAAAATACTATGAAGAAATCGTCAATCTGTAATAAAGACAAGCTGCAACTCAATCTTTGGGTGAACCGAACCTGCACCACTTTCAAAAATAACGGCAGAAACGTAGAAAAAGATTTTGCTCTCGTTTTCGAGAGTAGGAACCACGTGGCTGGTGTGCCGGTATCCACACTAGAAATGTCCGGAGAAAGCCGTGACATTATTGGCCCAGAATTCGGGGATCATGACCGCGTGCTAAATTAAGCTCTTATTAGAACGGCAACGCGCGCCTGGTAAATAGCTGACTTCGTCAACTTTGAGCTATTAGGTTATGCAGCTTTTGTTATTCATCGTGCCGGATATTATCCTCGCTAACGTGCATACTTCCGGCAAGCTCGCTGTCAAAGGCTTGACCGTATTCTATTCAGGGAGTTATTCGTAACATATAAATAAATAAGAGGTCGCATTTTCGTCATAATGTATCAGTTTGGTAGAATAGACAAGAACTTTTAATGCACAACAATCTATTTTATAAGTATATTAATAAACATCTGTTTAGAATAAATGTATTAATATTGCTTTTCTCATTCGTATTACTAAATATTTTTATTATAGAACAAATTTTACGCTTTCTATGTTCACATAAGTTTTCATACTAGTATTTTTGAAAGTACCGAAGATTGATTTGAAGGTATCCATGTTCTTATTAACTCTAGCTAAAGTTTTCTAATGACTGAGTATCTTTTGCTTCCTGTTGCTTTGGTTGCTATCTTCCTAGCAATTCGATACTTTAAATGTTGCTATATTTTACAAGGCATTATTCTCACTTTTGATTGTATAGAATTCCGACAGCTTGCATAACCGAAGCTGCAGCAATTATATCTAATTGTAGCTAATTAAGAACAAGAGTTATTAAGTTTGGAGCACTCTCTCAATTTGCGTTGAGTATCGTAACGAAAATAAGTATGAGATCGATTCTATTTTCCGAACGTTAATATATGTACTTCAACTAATAGTTCTAGTTGATGATAGAATTCGGCCGGATCTAGCAACAGGCATTCCGAGAATCCGTGAAACTATGCTGGCGCAATGCCAAACGAATTTTTGGATAATCTTACATAACTAGCGATTTCAATACACTGTTTCAAACTATTATGAGACGACTGCGACTATTAGAATCTGACACAGTTAAATCAACGCCACTTGTACTTACTTACAAGTTTAATTTAAGTTTTGAAACAGTATAGTTATTTTTAGAAACTTACTATTCAGTTTCGCCTTCCTTTTGCCCTTCCAATGATTTACCCGCTTAGATTTTCTTAAACTGTGTAAAACAATAGAAATATTTACTTCTGCTTGCAATATTTTATTCAACAAAATATTCCATCCAATCGATAATTACTAACTTCGTCTTCATTCCCTAGAATAACAATTTTACAGTTAATGCATTTACCTTGAGTTCTAATCATAATTAGGTATTATTTACATAATAGATGCAGAATTATCATGTGCAGCATGAATTTTTACAACGCACTAAAAGTTCTAAACCGTTAAAAACGAATTATGCCAGAGATAAAGTTCTTTTAATGATCCAGATAAATATGAAATTTCAAAAGTTTAACTATTTTGTAATTAAGTCATTGAAGGCTGTTTTCTGTAGTTTCCATGAACAGCCAGTCTTCCAAACGCGTATACATAATATTTTCGATCCATCATGGGAGGGTCTAGTGTACGTCTTTAGAGTGTAGCGCAGATAATTAAGGCGTGACTCGTAGGCACAAAGAGTCAATTGGTCGCTGGCATGAGGGGAATTGCGTGCTCGAATCGGTCGTCTGATTGTTTGGCGTGTCGCGAAAAAATTACTAACAGGCTAGTGACCCAGAAACCTTCGTGGCCGCGCGCGTGACTCATACTCGTCGGATATAAGCAGGCGGTCTTATATTTCTCTTAAAATAATTAGTCACCTGACACGTTCATGGAATAATATACAAATTTCTATTAGCAAATAGGCTTTTTTTAAATTTTAATATTAAAGCAAGTATGATTAATCTTTGTGGATTTAAATATTATTTATACAAATCTTCGAAATTAGAGCAGTGAATGAAAAATGTTTGTATCTTTTTTTAATTGCTTAATTTATTTTCAGTCATTTAAAAATGGCTTGACATTTTTGATATAACCTTTTAGAACGACTAACTTCGATATATTCTATTTTAGTATCATTTAGAGAATTCCGAGATTACTCTGGTATCATGTTGAGAATTTCGGGATTACTCTTCGAGATTAAACTTCGAGCCACGGATTTATTTGATTTTACTACAGATTTTGGAGTACTTTATACAAACACGTGGTGGACCTTTTAAGTTGACGTATACTACATGTATGTTTGCACATACTTTGCAGTTTCAGAAGATCATTTTAATTCTAACGGTGTAACATCCACAGTTTCAAATTTATTTACACGAATAATCCTTTGAAAATCGAGCACGAAAAATCTGACACCTTTGTATCCTGGATTCGTTCAAGTTTCAGGATCCGAAAACCTCTTTTTTTTCCCTTTCTTCTGTATTGTTCGGTGTTTCCTGTGAAAGTGTATCGACAGACCAGCGGCCGCGGCCTCTCGTAACAAATCGGGGCCGGATTTTGATTCACCGCGCCGCGTCACGATTTGGAGCAGCTCTTTTTACAACCGGGCACGCCAGCACGCTTTCTAACTAGATACATATAAACTTTATCAACGCGAAATCAATTCGTTACGGGCGCGCCGGACGAAGCCAGAAATCGTATCTAAATGCAAATGGGGCTCCGCTCCGTAGAGACGGCTGGTTTGAAGTAATTAAGCGTATTAAAAGTAATTAAAAGTGTAAACCCAATACTTCTCAAACACAATGCTCTAAATAATTTGGACATTACTCTTCTGAGGAAAACTGGGGAAAGCGAATGTGTTACAATATTTTAGAAAATTAGTTTCTCAAGAAGTCATTCTCTAAAATAAGTGTGATTCAATATTTTATTGTCTATTGTAAACGCTTTAAATTATTATCTTTTATTATATATAGATAGCGATATTTATAGTGCACACTCCTGTTACAAATACTAGCATTTTTAACACTTTAAAAAGTAAAACACTAAAACCCATCCACTTTCTCTTATATTTTCCAAAATTTGTAAAATCCTTTCGAACCCCATACAGATGAATAATCCGTTTCTTCTGCCAAACTCGTTCGTACCTCAGATTGAGATATTTGCGTGTATCGACGAATGCACTTCCATTCGGCAACGGTTTATTTCGGAAACGGTAGATAGCTCAATTTAGAGATTGCTTGAAGTGTTCCATTCATGGAGCGTACTTTCGCGCGGAGAGGATGCTGCGATCCAGCAGCGGTAGCAGCAGCAGCAGCAGCAGCAGCCTCGAGCAATATTGTACCGACAATAAAGCCGACTATAAAGCCCCGGCGGAGCATTACAGTGCGCCGTATAATGGAATGCGATACACTTGTGCTCCTCCTCTGGCAAGTGTCACTCTACTTTGAGGCTGTTTCTGCATCCGGCCGCACGCTGCTACGAGGCACATCCTGTCTAGGCCTCGCAGGATATAGCCTGTACCCGAAAATAGAACAGATCAGAGAACTCTGCCGCTCACGGTACCTGAAACCAACTTTGACGAGGCGAAACGTTCGAGCTCTCATTTGTGCCCGCTTCATCGTGAATGTTCCCCGTAAACTTGTTTCCTTTTTGTAATTGTGCAACTGACAAACACAGACTTATCAATGCGTATAAGCTAGTTACGCAAGTAACATTAGTAAATTAAATTTCGTAAGGGTAAATATTAGAGATTTCTTTCACTAGCTTTTACTCGTGTATATTTGATAGGTTTTATGTTTCAGGATTTTGTAATCAATTTATTGCTTTTGACTAACTTTTTTTAATTAGAGTTTTATGTGCGTACTAATGTTTTTAGTTTATGGAGAATTTGTAATATTAAAATATATAATGGTTTATATTTTTTTATTATTATTTTGTCAGAGTATTTCTTTTATATTTTCGAGAATATTACATTTCTTACAAACCGGTTTATTCAAATCTGCTATTAGATTATTCTACATATAATTAGTGTGCTATAATTATATCATATAACATTACACATTATAATATATAATCATAATGCAGTGCAGCAACGGAAATTCCAAGTGAAATGCTCTTCTAACCCAGAAAATCGATTTTCTCATTTTTCAACAGAACTTTCTGTTCTGCTTGCTGCCTAAATTTCCCATATCTACTTAGTCTGTATTCGTTTCCAGAATGAGTAGCCGGCAACCATTAAACCATAAGTTGTTTCGCTTTCACTCTGCCCAGATGTAACTCATTTCCCGCAAAAGTTGGGACTCATTCTATTACAGCACAAATTGCTGCTCATTGTCTTCGAGTCGCGAGGTTAATCGCCCCCGCTTTTATAGAAACGCTCCTACGCAATTCCCCTTTTTTCACCGGTCGATGCAATGCTCATTATCTTCAATTCTTGCGATCTCGATGTTGCAAAATGAACGAATCCTTTTATCTTGCTCTTTAAACCCTTTAGTTATGGTGTTTTTATAATTTTCAAAAAATTATCTTTATTCTGTGGAAACTAGGAAGCAACAGAAGGGTATTTGTGTGTCCTCTTTGTAATTTTCATCTAGTTTCCTTTATTCTGTCAGCTTCTACGCTTCAGAAAAAGACGATTGAAAGTATACGAAATCAAATATGGTCACAAAAGGAGTGTTTTCAAGGATAAACTCCAGTTGATACGTGCAAACGTCTTCCTGGAATTGAAAAGGTTAAAGCTGTTTAAGAATCGAAGTGACTGCGTGCACGTGTAATGCGATACATTTATTAACCAGTCATTTCGCGTACGACGGCCTGCCTGTTTGTTTTCACTACGCATGCCATTGTATTGGCTTCATCCACCGCCCATCGGATTTATTGATGTAGTTGCGACGGAATGTTGCGATAAGTCTGTCGATAATTTTATATTACGAATTTATTCCTTTCTAATGTCTCATAGTTCATATCATCTTTAACCTTGAATTATCCGGGAATCAAGTAATAGGAATTTCGAAAGTCCGCATATTATGTAATAAGACTAGTTTTAAACTAGTTTTATTCCGATAAAAGTGTTGATGATCATTTTCTTTCAAAAGTGCTTCAATAAAATAAAACAAACACATATACTCCAATCGCTTTCAATAAATAAATGCATCAATAGTTAACGCTTTGCAAAATCACGCGTTATTAATTTCGTATTTTCCATTCTGAAATTACGCACTTAAACACGCGCATGCACTTGCTTCCGGCAGCGGTTGCAGTTTTCGACAGGTTGATGGCGCAACTTCCAATGCGGGCGAAACATAATCCTTAAGGCATAATCCTCCCTCCCGTAGAAGAATATATAGAACAATGGAACAATAGGTTTGATCGCGTAAGGGTCTCTTAAAGGAGGAGCACGAAGCATGGTGGTTCCCGCTTATGGTTAGCCGCGAGCGATCGCTTATGGTTAGCCGGTCGACCACACGTTCGTGGGAACGCGTTCGCACTCGGCGAAAGATCAACGCCATTTTCTCCTTTTTTCGCGCGGCCCCGACGAGAGACAAGGAGCGACAAGGAGAGCTGAAGAGAGCCGTGGCCGGAGACAAAAATACAAATGATGCAGTAGCGTGCATGTGGCACACAGTCAAGGGGATCCGGCCGCGTGGCCTGACGTCATTGGCAGCATAAGAAAGGAGAGCGCCCCGAGTTCTTTGGCTCTCCTGCCACTTTTAACCTTTACCCTCATTTCACACACGCTTCCTCCCAAGCTTCTATCGGATACGTCACACTTTGTCATCTCGGCCCTTTCCTCCACGTCTTTTGCTTTAGTGAAATGGAAACAGGCCAAACGTCGAGTGTCGAAATTCTAAGATAATATTTATTAAAGCACTTTATTTATCAAGAGACGAGTTATGAAGAATAAGGCATTTTATTAAGTTTACTAAAGTTCTTAGTATGTAGTTTTTAATATTGCTATCATTTAAAGCTCTTACTAATCTTTTAACCGTTGAACTGTAGTGTTTTTGGCTAATTCTTCTTTAGCTCTTTTGGCATTTTTAACTTTTACCCTCGTTTCACAAACTGTTACACGAGCTTTTATCGGATATGTCGCACTTTGTCATCTCGGCCCTTTGCTCCACGTCTTTTGGTTTAGTGAAATGGAAACAGGCCAAACGCCGGGTGTCGGAACGCTAAGATGATCTTTATGAAAGCACTTTATTTATCAATAGACGAGATATAAAGAATGAATCACGTTATTCAGTTTACTAAAGTTCTTAGATTTTAATATGGAAATGTATTAAGTATACAATAATTTAAAATTCGTAGCAAATTTTCGTCGTTGAGTTTACAAAGCAAACTCCATTTTGTAAATTGGATACACATAGATTTGTAAATCAATGATCAATCATGCTGACAGGAATTATTAAACAAAAATACACGGATTAGTGAATTAGTAAACAGTTGCATTGGCAGATACAATCTGCTTATGCGATCAAACGAGGCAGAGAGATTAACATCTTTTCAAATTCTTTTTATTATCCGTCTGATAGACATTGCCTCACCAATCGGTTTTGATTTTTCTCAGACATATAAAATATCTTTTTGTCTCTCAGACGTCATCACTTTAGTCATTCCCGCTGCCTTCTCGCTCTTTCGTTACGAAACCCTTTTCCCGTCACTCCGCTACTCGTCATACCTTTTTTACCGTGTTTTAATAGCACATGTATGCACACATGCATATTGCGTTCATAAAAGCGAGCGTGGTTTTTGTCATTCGGCAAACGCAACTTTTCGAGCTCCAAAGCATCCGCATACAATTGAGTCACTTCACGTGTTGTTATGTTCCCTATTTCAGACTAACATAAATACATGTAGGACATTAAAGTCATTAGGGATTTTTTTGAATTGTAAAAACGACCACCTTTTTTGTTTCATTGTGCTTCGTTCGTTTTAAATTCATAGCAGTAGAATAATGCTTATAAATTGAAACTAAACTCTTCATTCATATTTTTCATCAGAAATTATATATGTATTTTTAGAGGAAATTAAACGCACACAAATACATCAGTGTTCCTAAAGGGAATGATTCACGGATAAATACGAAAATTAATTGAATACAAAGATAAAAACACATAGCAATCAAAATTGAATGCACGAGCAAATCGAATATTCGAATGTGTTGCAAACACTTTGGAAGTGCATTCACTGTGTGTTTATTTCGTTTGGAAATTTCATTGTTTTTTGTCATTCCTCGCTGGCTTGTTTTGATGATCCTTTTCATTCGGTTTAAACGATCGTTTTTGCCGCAAGCGTTTGCTCAAACTGATTCGTCGAATCAAATGACGCATTGACCGCGTTATCGAGACGCGCTATCATCCAACTCTCTTTCACCAGGTCGAAATGGATTCTGCGAATCTTCCCTGTGGTTTGCAACACTGCTTCCTTTTGCATGTATTGCAAAGAGCGGTTGCACTGCGCCGGACGGACGCAGTCGCTTCTATCTCGTCGTGTCATCATTGGTATAACTTTGCATTTTTATACAGCCCATCTTTAACGAAGTTGCTCGTCTCACCTTGAGCCAAGGATCAACGAATCCTTTTTTCGGCAGAATCAGTGAATCACTGTTGCAATAAGGTTGCGATGTTTCGGACCACCAACCACTTTATTTGTACGATCTGTATTTTGTTTTGACAGTTTGGATCACAGTTATAGTAGAGTCCGATTGACAAAGGTTTAAATTAGCTTTGCAATTCTGTGAAGCAATTCTTTCCCACTAGCGCTAATAATATTGATTTCGTGTATTCAACTGTCAGAGAATTTCGAAACCAGAGTGATCAATCATATAATCGTTGTTTTATGTACGAAGAATTAAAAAGTCCCAAAAGCGTTTTAACTAATTCATTCCACAATTTAAAGCAAGTCTATTTTTTTAATTACCAATGATTTATAGCTCGTGATTATTAACGAGTGAGCACTCTTGCCAGCTTCTTTTGTGATACGACAGATCTTTAGAGGTTAAGTACCCAATTATACTTCGAACAAAGCACTAGTTTCCTTCGCCTCGGAAGTTGTACGAATAATAGGAATCGCTAGGTTCGGTAATTCCTGAATGGAGAGAAGAATCGAATATATGCAGAAGAAACGGTGGGAGAGTTACGGGTGATTAATGCTTTTCTAGTATACTGGCGAGGAGTAAAGCATTGCTCGGCGCGCTTCTCCCTACTCTCGCTTGGCATACTTGTACCGAGTTTCTGTGCGGAGTTCCGTTAGCGCACGCATAATTACGTCGAGCTGTATGCGCCTAGAGCCGAGTTTCAGTGGGTAAGAATACATTTTTAGTGGGCAGAAGTAGTCGTAAAGGAGCAGCAATGAGAAAAACACACATTCCTTGAGTATGATACGGTTCACGTTACATAGAATGAAGAAAATAATCCAGTAAATTAGGAACTTGAGAAATATGAGAACTGAGAAGTCATTTAGAATATCATAATTAGTTTCACTAATTGCATGTAGTAAATTACGTATAAAGAGATTTGATAAAGGAACGAGTTACTTGTTTATAGAAGTTAATTTTTAATGGCGTGTTTATCTACAGCGCTTATTATAAATCAGTATACATTTAATAGGAATTAAATTATATAAATCGTATTTATGAGTTTTTAAATATTCAAACTTTTCATCAATTACCTCAATAGTTTCTCGTATTTTAATGAAATACTGGCTGTAGAGTTTTAAATGTGTATTAACATTGATGCTGATAACTTCAACTTTTATATCATTAATCGAGGATTTAAGTACTTCTGAAGTAGTATAAAGTGCGATAGAAGTTCTCAGCCATAGTTAATGAAGTCTGAGTGAGGCTCTTCAGGCTGCGCCGTCGACACGAGTGGTAATTAATGTTCGACTATTCTTTAGATTTTCCGCAATATAACACCACCTTGAACGTGCATCCTGCTAACTTTTATGTCCGGGATCTTTAATCGATGACGATTCGCGTCATAATCGATGAAACTGTGAATATAGTCGTACAATTTATTCAAATGCTGCGAGACAAACATAGGAAGTCTGTCTGTCAGGGACTTTTAATGAGTTTAGAATCGAATGAAAGTTAATATGAAAGGTCAAGGACGATGTGATGATGCTAGCAAGCATTTGTGTTACTTAGAAATCGCAGACGGAAGTCGAAAATATAAATTGGTCTTCCGGTGGATTTAATGAAGCTTATGCAGTTTAATTTTTGGCAAGTCTGTGTTACGATTTTTAATTCCTTATATCTATTAGAGTTTCGGAATTATACTGCCAAAAACAGAAACTATAAAATACACGAAAATAGTTATTTATGCGAGAGGATATTTTATTCGTTTTTTGACACCAAGAGTCCAACCACCAACTCAAAATTTGTTACTATTTCGAAACTTTTGACTATTCAAGCAAGCAAATATACATGGCGAGAATTTGACAATTCGGATTGACAAGCTCTTACTACGTACAAATTGTCTATGAATCAATTTGCAGTTGCCAAAAAGAGGCATCTGGCGCGTCCACTCCCAATGAAACGTGCCACGATTTCGACATGAGTTTCACGCTCACACGCGAGCGCGGAATTTCGTTTTTCACAATCGCACACTTTCTATGCGCATGTTTGCGATTTGTAGGAACGTGTGTACGTACATGTGTACGCTTTATTTCGAATTCCTCGCGACTCTGATTGCTCACACCCGTCAGGAGAAACTACCGGCCGAGGCGCACTAACAAAGCGGAGGACGCTTTGTCGAAGTCGAACAAATAAACATAGGAAAGATTCGATAAAGAGTATTATTGTTTACTTGCAACGATTGAGTTCAAACGGAAATGCACTGCATTGATGTGTTTAATATTGAAAGACGTTAAAACATGATTTTTAATTGGAATTAAATTGCAATGGGAAAATAAATCACTGGTCTGTTTTAGTATCGATTATCGACTATAAGTTCCCTCTGCGATAAATTCGTCTTATTCCTAACAGAGTGAAAAATTTGTAATCGATTTAGAATAAAAATCGGTAGATAATAACTATTTCCATCTAACGAAACTGTTATAGTGATTATCAGTATTCAAAAATAAATTTTACTCCAAATGAAATCATAGTACACAAACAAATTCTCTCATGTATTATTTCTTTCTTATATAAATTGAAAATATATAATTGATTTACCCTAAAGTTTTATCCTGAAACATACTAACAAGTACAGAAATATTACTTTCTGTAAGGATTTCCTAAAATGTAAAAGGGATTGTACAATCACGTTCTGCCGTTGATTAGTTGACTGGCAGACGTCCTCGTTGCTCAATCGTCGAGGGTCGTTGCTACTTACCTAATGTACAAATGTACATACGTGCACACATATATGCAACTAACGTTCTCGTGTACATAGTCCGCGCGTGTATCTACGATGGTACATGTATGCTGGTGCTTTTTTCACCCAGCAGTACAAGAGTTGCACGAAACTTGGGATTGCACAAGCTTGCTCGGCGGAGAATTGGCTTCCGGTAAACAGGAAACGGAGAGACCGTGCGCAAGTTTAGATCTTATCCGGACGAGTGCGATTGTCCTTGGAAAAATCCCGATGTTTCGTCGATTTTATTGGTTTTCCGAGAAGCAACCACATCGCTTTAATTGTATGCGTGCGCGGACCGCATGTTGATTCGTGAATTCGTGGTGCATCCGGGAATTTCCAAAAGCGTCTTCTGTGTGAATGGGAAAAAAGTACGAAAGAGATTGGGGAAATCCTGGGAGAAACTCGATTGCTGAATATTCCTGCACTGAAATATTGGGGATTTTTAATACCGTCCTGTTAATTTGTCAGATATAATTCCCAGGTTTTGTGAAAATAGAAAAAGTCGGTGATTTCGTGCGGATTAAGTATTCCGATATAATTAATAATATCCACGGCTTCCATTCGAATTTGTGAATTAATTATTATAACAGAAAGTTATTTAATAGTGTTTCTAAGCAGTATACGAGTTTTTAAAACGATGACAGAATGAACGGTCCAGATTTCCGTGAGACTATGCACTCGACACTCGTCGCGTTTACGGAAACAAAAGCGATTACATACTTTGTTACGTTCGCTACTTAAACGGTGTTATCGAAAATTGCGTCAGAATGAGCAAGTCTCTGGAATTCTTCAAGTCATAACAGTCTTTTACACTGAGCTCAAAGAATAAACTTAACATTCCTCCAATTAAGGTTTCTTTCATTAAAAACTCACCGTAAAACCATAAACAATCAACCTGTGCTAAAGCAATCATGCTATAAAATATACAGAGAACTTCGACTGTTATTAAATGATTAATTTAGTCCAAAGTAGTACAAAACAAGTAAATTATTGGAAATACAGCAAAATGTGCGGCGTTACATGATGCATCAGAACTAAACACGAATCCATTAGCGGTCACTTTTCCCTAATGATTTTGGAGCTTGGCAGTTTAGGCAAACGGTTTTGCTCTCCAATGCCATTAGCGGGCGAAGCCATCCAAACTGTGCGAATCCATTTGCTGGTCGTTATAAAGCACAATCGATAAAGCTCACTGGGAGAAGCCGAGAGAGGTGTGTTCCTCGGGCGAAACCAGCCGTGACGCGCGTCGGTCTCGAAATGTCTGTGGAACATAGTGGTTCACACCCTTTCCATCCAATTACTATAATTCAGAGAACGCCCTGTTGGTCAATAGCTGTGGATCAGGTCAATCGGTGAACTACGATAAATCCTGCTTAAACAATAAAACCCAATTTACTTCCTTTGTCGGTGTGTCTCTTCCATGTTAACCCGATCAGAGATAATTTCTCGTAGTAACGAAAACGAACGATGTAATTATCGAGTAGACTTTAATCGATTGAAATGAATGAGTCGGCTCGAAAGGAATTATATGAGTAAGCAAAAAAAGGAATTGTATTGTCTTTGATTGTATGAAAAATCGACCTGATGAATAATTTCAATTTGACAAGGATGCGGAATTAAATGTTGTTTAAGTGGTTTATCTAAAATGTTTATCATTTAAAAATACTGATTGCAGAGGGAAAGGTGTTCTTTTCTGTACCAGATTTGTATCTTTATCTCTTGGATATGTTGGCAGTGTTATTCTGCGCGACAAAACTATCGTGACATTATCTGGTTTCGTTCTTAGGTTCTTGTTGGTCTTTTGATTTCGAGCACTGCTATCGGCTCAGCATGTATCTCCCACGAGTTTCTATCTACGCAACAATCGGGATCAGTGGGACGGTCGAAGATGTCAACTTTCCAGCCGCGAAGAGTTTACTTTTTGATTAGACAATTCTTCCCAGGAACATGCATACTTTCACATTGAAAAAGTCAGTGTCACCCAAACGTTCGATACTAATTTTGCTCAGCTTTAGTATTAACACATTATTTTATAATGACTCAGAATAAAACTCAAAACGACAAGACACTAACAACAATTTTATTAAATGAAACTGTGCAAAATCGAAACTCAGGCGTTCTTTTTGATGAATGCAATAATTAGTTATTCATGTATATTCACAAATAAATGACCGATAATTACCCAACGTTTTTTGACGAATTAAAAATTCGATACGTGGTTAAATAGCGTGCAAGTATGCAAATGCAAGGAACATTCAAGATTTCCTAGACCCGCAATACATGAGTGACGTATGGGCAGGTTGAAGATGTGAATTTTATAGCCGGTAAACCAACAGTCTGGCAGCACAGAAACTCAGGTGGATCCGGAGAACTTGTTGTCAGCAATATTTCACGAGCGATGTTGCAAAGAAAGGCTGAAGTATGGATGCGTCGAAGTGGCACATACGATGAAGAGAGAGTCCTACATACATTTTCAAAGGCAGACGTATAAGCGAAAGTTTGGGGTCATGATGTTGCAGAAAATCATTAAAAGCCTGCTGCAAAGCAGCCCTGACCGACTGGAAAAACGAGTTTAAGCAGGCTGTTAAAAATAATTAACCACTCACATCTGAACTATTTTACTAGTAGATTTTCTGTGGTACTTTCTATTGAACAGTTATTGATTTCTGGCTTTTTTAATTATCGTTATTATCCCTATTGTTATGTTTTTCATTAATATCTTTAATAAAGAACTCTTAAGTTCTTATCTTAAAAGTAGATATAGTAAGAATTTATCTTCTCCAATTATTATTGCTTTATAAGAATAACATGGAACCAATTAAAAAATTCAATATCATGTCATTTTCCTTCAATGGATTATAATCGTTCACCCGCTTTATGCAAAGGACCATTCAGAATTCCGGTATCCGATAGATTGTGTTGGAGCGGTCGGGCAGCAATATCGCTTCAATTAATTAATGACCCCAAATTAATTACTTACAAATATCCACACCGTGCATAATATCGCTTAAATAATATCACCACAAAACAAAACTCATCTGTTTAATGCATTCGTGATTAACTAAATAACACTCATTATTTAAATCATTATTTAAATCACGTATATTCAAACTGTGTGTGCCACATAAAATTTATTTATCAAGCACATTGCACTTTCAATTTGTGTCGCAAGAAATTCGAAATTGGAAGGTCGATTTTGCGTTATGCAAAGCATGATTCAGACAAACAAGTGTTCTAATGTTTCCGGAGTGTCTCCCGACACCGTGATGGATTCCATTGGCACAGAGCATTATGTAATTATGATGGCGAGTCATTGGTGCAGATCGGCCTTCCTCCGGCCACAGGATACCTCCGGGCCTTACGTAATGACGCGATGCTAACGCTAAGTAAAAGCATGTGCCATCGGCGTGGAGTCATGGACAGCTTCTTATTCCGATCCTTTCTAGCATCAGTTTAAAATAAACCTGCCATATATTTCGATACTCAGCTTGTAACTGCAAAAGTGAAACTTCATTATGCAGTTGAGATACTTGGAATTGTGAGTCTAGTTTGATAGATCTGTCATTAATTATTTGCTAAACTTTCAATTAATTTTACATTGGTTTAGTATTTAGAAATTTATAGAATAGTTTGTGTAATTTATAGTCGATAGAACATACTAATATTAGTGATATTAATGTCAGGTAGTTTATGTGCAGTGTTAATTGGAAAATAGAAAGGCTGCCTCTTTCAATTAAAAGTTTATTACACTAATAGTAGGTTTACAAAGTCTTAACACTGAAAGGTGAAATTAGTGGATTCGCGACAGAAAAAACGCTAGCAGACGACACGCATTTGGCTAATGGAAGGACGTGCTAATATCACGTGCGGATGAGAGTTGGTATGTCTGGAACAAGATTTTATTGGCTTTATGGGCGAGCAGTCTGGCTCGATTCCATATCACTCTTTTCCAATCTTTTCTACCCCTCGAATAGCAAGCTTGGCAATAACAGCTATTGGTTGTTCCTGTCGGCCATTTAGGCTTTTACAGCTATCCCATCAGTATGCAGTTTCTAGTCGTTACGCAATCGATAATAAATCATAGATTGTCAAAACCTATTCCTATTAATCAATTGGTGTTGTGCCTGATCCATTGGCAATAAATAGTACACTGAAACTGGAAACTCGAAATAGAACAAGATCGAATTTTGTAATATATTAAACTGCGTTCGGCGTTTATGAAGAAATAAATCATATTTGCAGATTACACTATAGTTTAAATTACAGACATTGCAAATGTTAGGACTTTTGCCGACTTCTATCGAAATAAAATATATGATTGTATACTTCAAATCATCTCGCATAAATCACTCGGATTTCGAAGACCTCTGTGATACTTGAATAAACAAAATCAGTGTTGAATCTAATGTTATATAATAATTATTGCAACACCGCGATAGATCTGAAATAGATGTGCAGTATTCCTAAAATAGAGTGTTGTAAATCGGTCGTTAGTCATCGCAAGCAATTATAACGAAGCACAAGCAAGAAAAATTGCCCTGTCACGTTTGCCACACATGTCAAACAATCCGAATCGCGACGACTCGTTATTCCTACACTCAGTAATTTTGTAATCAGTCATTACACACAAACGAGGTTTCATAGTTCGGGGAATTGCTGGAATTCGCCGCAATCGATTATGTCAGGCATTCCATAATTGCATTATTAGACGACTTTGCAGCTTCGGGAACTAACATCGCGTGCAGTCGTGATACGCCCGACGCGTAAGGTCATGGAAATGCCGGGAAAATCCTGTTACTACTGATTATCTTTGACTGTAAATGTAAATACTACGTAATCATTATGTTACTACTGTTGGACGCTTGGGAAGCAGAATACGCAGAACAAATTACGCTTTTATCATTAAGATATCTTTATGGTATACTAAACGAACTGCGCTTTGCTGTGTTACTGCAATAAATCATGATGATTCCACTGGGATTAATGATCAGACTGCGCGAGTTTATCAAAAATGAAATATATTCCTGTTCGAATCTATATTTGCGTTGCAACGAATACAGAAGTAAACTGTCCGTAATGTTTTGCATGTATCACTCATGTGTGAGAAATAAAACACATTCGTTCGATCACACACGAATCTAAATACAAATCAATATTTGCCTTGAATGTACAGCATAATATTATGCATTTGCGCATTACTAAAATTACTGGACCATTAATAATTACGTTTACGTATGCATGAGAGTATACAATTGAATTCAAAGGCAGAATAGAATCACCGTGTACAATATTAAATAGTATTGTACTATTAAATTAACAATATATTAATAATACAATATTAAATTATATAGAATACAAATATCAATTGCAGCCTTTATGAAGGAAGCTTCATCCGAGAATTTATTTCTAAGCTTGCCATAAAAGTACATGTTTGCCATTACGCATATGTTGACCGGTGTACTACGCGAAGCGTTTACATGGAATTTCTGCGAGGCAGTCCTCCTGATTTATATAGATCGCGACTCACTGGCAGGAGACTGCGGGTCGTGCTTCCAGTCAATGACAGCGTGATATAAAGGCTCTCAAGCACGTATTTTTAGCGGGCGACGTTACGCATCGTCCGACGTGGCACGCGACTTATTTCTTCGTGAAGATGCCTTTAGTTTGACGCACGTTCCACTGTAAATGGATGTAACATTGTTTGAGGTCAATTCAGATTGAAAGGCGATGCATGTGTGTGTGTATGATGTTGGTGATATATCAATAGTTGTGGCTTCTGTTGTCGCAAGATTTAGACCACTGAAACATTTGATGCTACATTTCGATGATTGGATGAATTATATGATTACGTATCGATGTATTGATCGAGGCGAAATTTCATTCCAATATTGATCAAGTATTCATAAGAAATTATATCATTGAAACTTTAATTCTTTCTTACTCTCTTCTTTTAAATTAAAAGGGGTTTCGTTAATGAAAACATTTACACTATAATAGAACATTTATATTTTCCTATCAGCAAGTCAGAGGGTTTGAGAAAAATATTGATGAAATTCTGTGCTCCTAGATAAAAGGATCGAACAAGTACAAAAGCAGCAGGTTGGGTGTTTGGAAAGTGTCGGTTTCAGATAAAAGTCGACGACCTAGACAAAGGAATTCGAAATGAGAGACTGGTTTCATAAAGTCAGGGGGAGTGCGTCTGGCAGTCTTTAAAAAAAATCGGCAACACCTTGCGAGCTTGGGAGAGTAGTAATTGCACGCACTCGCAGCGGAAAGCTCTCCTGGCTGGGTGGAAAAGTAAGGGTGGATTCGAGGTCGTTATCGCCCCAAAGTACCGCGCGCGCGTGTATATTCTGTTGCAAGTTCTCGGCGCGCGAGCGGTTTGGAAAAAACTTGCGTAGCAATTTTAATAGCCGTCTCGCCGCCGGCTTCGGCCTTTTTTTCTCTCTGTCTCTCTCTTTCTTTCTCTCTATCTGCAATTTTTCTCTCGGCGATGTCTGCCTGCTTGTAACTCGAATGGACTCGCTGCACTTGCTCGGCTTAATCCGGTTACCGTCCCCCGCAAAAGGAGGAATATCAACCTGGGATATCAAACTGACAGTGAATAAAAGTGCACTTCGATAGCTTGATTTAATGACGGCTGTAGAAAGCGGCTGTACAAAGTCTTGCTTGATATTCAGAGTTTGCTAGGAACTTTTTTAAATACTGATTGATAAAAACAGTGGCGCATTATTTAGTAGTAGTTGAAGAATTAAGCCTGCAGTTTTGTAGAAAAAAGGAAGTTCTTGTAGAAGTTTTACAAAAGAGAAAAGAGAATGATAAAAATATCACAGTGCAATTTTACAAAAACGAAGTTTTAATATATAATAGAATTGTGATATATTTCTGTGTAAACACTTCCATTTAATTCAAAGCTTTTAAATTCATTTTCATAGTACAGTAGAAATTCTTGAATAACGACGATTGAATAATCGTTTTTAAATAACCTTTATTGAATACCAGATATTCACAGACCCACAATTAATTCATTGCTTTGTGAAATACTGATTTCAATTGCTGATTCGTTGATTGATCGCTTTTCGAGGTATTCGTGAAAGTGCATACCTACACACAGTGCACTCCAGTACTAACTTTAAAAATGCACGAAACCCTTGAGAGTTGGTACAAAAATAGTGTCGGGGATTTTGCGTGACAACGCTACTTTGTTTCCGCTGACAGAAATGTCTCTGCCTCCGCTTGATATAAAAAATTAATATGACAAATGTGCGCGTCGATGGGAGCAGCAGTAGTGGGTGGTTCAATATATAACCGCGAAATGGTTAATTCATATCACCTCACGGTGCGAAACAGAGCCTCATAAAAACATACGGGGTGTCCGAAAAATCTACCATAACATTCTAACAACTGATAAACCAATTTCATCTTTTAACATAAAAGTAGGATTATTCATAGAGGAAAATTGATATACTATTTTCATATAAATATCTTGGAATTTCCGAGATTCTTTCATTGTAGTACCGAATATCTAAAAAAATGCTATAGATTTTGACATGCAATCTTTCTTTCCCCATCAGAAAGTATAAATAAATGAATAAGCATGTCATATTCTTATTACATTGATGAGAGAATTTTACCGCAGTTTTCATGTTACAAAAAGTATATATTTATTTTATCTGATAACTAATTTACAGTTATTTTTAAAGTGACTTCAAAATACTAAAAAAGTGAAAGAGAGCAATGCAATATTGATAAATATCGCCAACATATAAATAACATATTACTAATATTAACCACACGGAGAAGGTGAACATTTAAGATTCGTTTCGCTTCAAGTTCGACACTTTCAAAATTGAGAAAAGAATAGGGGAACCTTAATTACTCGGCGTAAGGGTTAAATTAGACTCTCAGGGAAAAAGTGGGGGTGATATTTCGCTCGGGGGTTGCACGGGCCACCCTGTATACATCTGTGCACAGATGTATACGCGCATTGTTCGAAGTGCGGGAGGCCAAACTTGGCGGGCGAACAAATGATATATTCTCGCGAGCAGCCCCTCGCGGGATTGAGCCGGCTGCCGCCCCCTCCTTTGTACAATTAGGAGCTGCTGTCGCCGTGAAACGGATGGAAAGAGCCGCAGCAGCACACCGCCGTCGACGTCGACGGGATAGGGCGTCCCGGCGCCCTGGCTTGTCTCTCCGCTCGGCTTCTGCACAGGGGAGAGAAACCAGAAAACCATGGCCGGGCGCTCTCGCAAGATCGATATGCGTCACCACGTCGCGACCGGATATAGGAAAAGCGACTTCCAGCTTACGCGGCCCTTTCCAAACCCCCGCCCCTCTTTTTCTCCCCCATACTTCTTTCGCAAATCGTGCTTTACTCCCTTCCGTTTTAATGTAACTGGATTTCTCGCTCTTGACTTTCTCTCGACCAGCGTAGTGTTTCAAAGAGAAATTGATTGTATGAATTTTGGTTTTGAGTTGTATTCTTAGTTTGGAAGATGGCTATAACAAAATGCGTTGGGCATTGTTTGTCAGCATAGACTGAATTAAATTTGTATTTTATTATATTTACATACTTAAATTATACTTATTTCATTTTTTATATGAAATAAGTAGAGTTATTTTTATTGTAATAAGTTAAAGTTTCCGAGAAACTAAGTAAACAGTAGCAGCATAAAACTAAGAAGACTATTTTCTATAAGAGAAAATTGGTAAAAGTTCTGGAAAAGGGTGTAAATGTGATAAATGTTTAGTTTCAAACAATTCTACATTTTATGTACTTCTCTTTGAATTGAATGTCAGTTTCTAAACATCAAACACAGCAACCTTAACAATTCTGAACAATTTCTTTCATTAAAAGTTAATTGTTCAAATTTATGCTACATGAATGAACCACTCTGCAAATTGCACAGCATTTTTAACCCAGAGTGTATCGTATTACAATGCAGTTCAACGTTACGAATGTAGCAGATAAAACTAGGATATCTCGCAAAGTCGTAACTGGAAGCTACAAACGATGGTACAGCTGGCCACAAAAGCGTTCATGCCAAGCTCGAGAAATTACGATGGCAATTAACCGGGTCTTTCGCCACTTTTATTTCACATAAATCTCTTTGGACCATCTTCCTTTTACATTTACAACGTTTTATCTTCCTGCACTGATGAATGTCCGCATTGTTCTTTTACAGTATACAATTATACGCATTACAAACTATTTATTATGAAAGTGTTTGCCATTAGTCAAGACACATTATTGCTACGATAAAAGTTTCAAAACAAGACTGTAAATTTTCAGGAAAAATTATTTAACAAAACTAATATAAAATTGGACTTTAAAATTAGCGAAAGTGAATAAAGGCTTACAATTAGTTCTTATCGTAACAGTTATGTGAGCTAAAGACTTTCGAAAGCGGCTGCAAATGACCTGGGAAAAATACTGAATAACTGGTTTGCTGTTATCGTAATCCGTTAACCGGAAACTTCTGAGACCAACTGTAGATGTTTTAGAAAATGGTGGAAAAAACGTTAGTTATTGTTGCAATAATTATGACTTTTGCGACCAACTATAAATATTTTAGAAACTGCTAACAAATCACAAAATATCGTAATAGTTATATCAAATCTTTTGTAGACCAACTACAAATAAATATGGTACATACTTATGATAAAGAATTAGTTATATTAGCGAGAGATTGTTGCGACCAACTGTAATTGATGTCGGAGAAATTGTGGGAATACCGGGATGTGCGTGTAGCATTACAGAGAGTCGAGTATGTCGAATGATATCTCTTGAGGTGGTTTCGCGCTGCAGACTTCTCCACCACACGCAAAGCGGACACGGGAGTGAAATTAATCTCGTTTTTAATATATTTGCTGTCCGTTGCAGAGCTGTCCTGTCGCGCAGCACTCGGCGGCGAGAGCGGCGTTATAGATTTGCGGTGCGCGCCTCTTTCCCACGTCCATTTCGCCCTTTCCGGTTGCAGGCCGCCGCGTGGGCGGACTCCCTCACCAACACACACGCGTACCTGTTATTCCAGCGAGACACAAACCAGTCCCATGAAAAAAAGATATGAATTCAGGATGGCTGGCTTTCCATGAATTCCCTGTAAAGTGTTTTTTGCGCGACACCCGCGTCGCAATCTAAGGGCATCTGCTCCTGAACTCTATGAAATTCTCACGAGTAAACAGCACTCGGAGCAACCTCGCAAAGTAGCGATCCAAGAAACATGTCTTTCTCATATGTTATTTGCGATTTCTTCCAATTGATATTTCCAAATTCGCAATGATATCACTGTACTTTATAACACTAAATATGTTACATATTGTAACTAAGAAAGTTCTTGAGTATTTATTTACTTGATCAAAGCAGGTGTTGAGCAAGAATGATGTATTAATCATATATCATATCTAGCATATATTTTACTAATATCAGAATTCCGTTGTATAAATTGGTATTCTTTGTATTAAAATCTCTACTAAAGCCAACAAATACCGTATTTTCTCATAATCGGTGACCAAAGACGATTGTCGAAAATCCTATCTCAAACAATCCAAATAGATAGAGCAATTTATTTCCGTGGATTGGCCATAGAGTAGACTTTATTTCCTTTCTCTATTACAGCGTGTTGTTATTCTGTGCAGGTCACATATTCGGCGGACCTGGCAATCGAGATACCGGGGAACCTAAGCCAGGGTGGCTCTTGGTATCGGCTGGATTATAGTCCCCGTGTGGGATATCCACTGCCGAACACGACGATCGCTGCCACTGAGATCGGGGATGTCATCAAATTTCGGGACGGTCTGCCCGGTACCAGATATGAATTCTGGTTGTACTATAGCAACAGCACCCTCCACGATTGGCTCACGTGGACTGCTTCCATCACGACGGGTAAACATTACTGATCGCATCGTGAATATGCTGCCAAATTATCAGGCTAAGATCGACCATACAGTAAATATTGATAGAGAATCAAACCATGAATTGGAATATCTGTATTAACAGATTGATTCGAAATTGTTTTGTTAATCAACAATAATACTAATGTCTTAGAAAGTTTAGAATTAAATATATCTTATAGAATGTTTTAAGCAGAATGCTTTAAGTAGAACACAGTTAGTGACATCAGAATTTAAGGTTCACTAATAAGTTTCATCATCGTCGATGACACAATAACTCTTTAACACGTTCCGAGAATCACTTAAAAATCTGTAGAAATAGAGAGCGGAGTATTAAGAAGGATTGCGCCAGTCTAAAAAGGGCTGTTGAGTGACAGGACATTTTTAGAAATTTAGAGATGGTTTGACCTCACTCGCGAACGATGGGGGAACAATGCCCTCGAGCGCGTGGAAGTAATAGGGAAGAAGTATATGTGACTAATGTTGGATTCGTTTCAGCGCCGGATCCACCATCGAATCTAACCGTTTCGGTACGAAATGGGAAGACCGCAGTGGTTTACTGGGCGCCGCCCGCCCAGGGCAATTATTCCGGTTTCCGGCTGAGGGTGCAGAGTTTCAGCGATGCCGGAAATCCAAGAACGAGCGTGATCCCTGCGGATGCGGTTCCCTATATACTGCGCGACCTCACGCCCGGGGCGACCTATTCCCTCCAGCTGTTCACAGTGCTGGACACCAAGGAGAGTGTCGCTTATACCAGCAGGAACTTCACGACAAGTGAGTAATCCGAATTAGTCATACTTGATAACGGCAAAAAGGGGGCTGGAAATGATCGATGCTCTATGCGTCGCACTTCGGAGTCACTGCTCGAGCATTTCATAACTAATCTCTTTCTTTTTTATTTGCAATTCTTAATTCTATTGAATGGTAAATTAAAACTTCATTCTACCTATCGTTTAGCTTACAATATATATTTTGTAATAGTTTGACTTGTCCTTAATGGAGTTTCTGAATGTAAAGAATTAATTATTGTTTTTTTTTCGATCGCCTATTTTTACAGTAATATTTCAGTCCCGTTTAATTTATTTTTCAGTTTCATACTATGATTTTCAGAAGCTTCGCGCTATTTCAAAAGTATGTTACTTTTATTATTCAGTCCCTGCTGTACTGCAATTGTAGTAAAAGCGGCGCTCTCGTTTGTTCAGACAGTGTGCATGAAATGTTGATAGTCACATGGAGTATTAAACTTACCACGACTTTCTTTCGCGCATGAAAGTTAGCAGTAGAAGTGCGATTCTTCTCTAGACACATGCTCTTCTCAAGTTTAACTAGCGGCTGTATAAATCATCGTAAATAACTAATGAGTCATAGTAATTAGCAGTAGAAAGGTATTAAAGAGGTGACGTTTAACTTCGCAGAGCCCAACACGCCTGGAAAATTCATTGTGTGGTTCCGAAACGAGACGACGCTGCTGGTCCTATGGCAGCCGCCGTATCCAGCTAGCATCTATACTCATTATAAAGTTAGTATAGATCCGCCGGATGCCATAGAATCGGTTCTTTATGTCGAAAAGGAAGGAGAACCCCCGGGGCCAGCGCAAGCGGCATTCAAAGGACTCGTGCCTGGTAAGCCAACCTATTCTCTCCACTATTATCTATCCAATTTCCAGGAAGTTTATTCTAATTTAAAATACTGAGAAATGCAAATTTTCCAAAAAAGTTCCATTCAATTCTAATTAGATTTCTATTTAATTTCTCATTGATATCTCGGGGAATTGAAAGGAGCAAATTAGTGGTCACTTTTGTCTAGAAGTATTAAGAATAAATAAATTCTTTGTTTATTTACTCTGAATTTCATCATCGTGGATTTCAATGATTTGGAGTTTCCTATTTAATTAAAGTTGTGATTATTATGTATATTAGGAATTAATTCAAAAGGCTATTTTCTTAATAGCTGTCTGAATTTCTATTACTGTAAAATTATTTACTCAGAAGCTATGAAAAGTTTGCTTGCTTGTAATTCTGAAGTAAGTATCTCGGTGAGCAATTTGCATTGTGATGTTCACTGCTGGATAAAATCCCTCTGGCAACAGTTCCTCTGTCGAGTCCGACAGCGGTGAAAGTTATTTAAGAGTTGTGCCTCGTCATGCCCGACCGCCATCAGCTTTTCACTGTTCAGTTCAATTGTCTGATGGAAACGGTAGTTTCGTATTTTTTGTCAAGTACATACTTTCTAAGTGCTTTTTAATTAGCGCGACAATCGTGACGCGATAAACTCATGTAATATTTGTGACAAGCTTTACATAATAATTAATAAATCAGTATCAGCTTTAACGTCACTTCAATAAAATCTGCTGTTTTCGCAATGAGTCAAATAATATTACAATTTCCATTTATGTATTTTATATATGAACATATTTTTAAGCATAAAATGCTGTATATATATTTTATTAAATTTTAATGATTGTTCGCAACAATCTCTAAAGAAGATGAATGCTTTCTTAATTGGGAGACCTATCACAACATTTGGCAATCATAGTTTTCTTCCGGGACTAAAATATTGTATATTTCTATTATTATTCGCATAGATCGTGATTATTGTAGCAATAGATATACCCATCGTTGAGCAAAGCTCTGATTTCCTTGCCATCCGGATATTAACGAGAGTCCCTCTTGATCTGCCATGCTCTTCATTACCGGAGCTTCCAATCTTTTAAAGCTTTTATGCTCGGAATACAAAAGCGGAGTAACGACGCTTTCTTTTCCCAATAATAGGTCGAGCGTACAATATCTCGGTGCAGACGGTCTCGGAGGATGAGACTTCGGCACCGACGACCGCCCAGTATCGGACGGTGCCGTTACGCCCGTTGAACGTGACGTTCGACAAGTCGTCGATCACGTCGACTTCCTTCCGGGTGTTCTGGAATCCGCCGGAAGGTATTTCCGAGTTCGATAAGTATCAGATATCTCTGGGTGGCAACCGGAGACTGGCACCGGTCACGAGGAACCGAGACGATGAGACCAAGTGGGAATTCAAAGAGCTCGAGCCTGGGAAAACTTATCAAGTTGTCGTGAAAACCGTCTCCGGCAAGGTCACCAGCTGGCCAGCAAGCGGCGATGTCACACTCAGTGAGTTCACTTTTACTTCGACAATTTACATTGGCTGTCGCACCGGCGCCAATTTGTTCGGCAAGCACTGACGGTTTCTTCGCCTCGGACGTACTATTGTCATGCTCCCCGAGCGTGACAGGACTTGTGAACTAATCTTATAGATTAGTTCAGATTTAATCGGATATTGTATGCGTTCACGGTATGTTGACTCTCAGCAGTTATATCGTGTTATAAATAAAATGGGAACATATTCTTTTCTATGATAAATGGACTTATAATCCACAGTTTTGTTATGAAATTAGAGAACATTGATCTAAATCTATTTTTATCGTGGTAGAATTTATCGGCAATTGTTATATTAGTTGGTTATAATGGAAAAGAAATCTAGAATATTAAATTGCTATTGAAAAATAATGTTAACCAACAATAGAAATAGGTATTTGAAACATGTTTTTCATCATCAGAGCCATTGCCTGTGCGCGATCTCCGCGCAGTTATCGACGAAAAGACGGGAATGGTGGAGGTTTCCTGGCACCCCGAAAATTCGAGCACGCAAGACACCTATAAAGTTCAATATCATGAAGTCGAAACTACAATCGGTGGGGATAGTAATTCTTTTACAACAGATAAGACAAAAGTAAGTTACTATAAATACAAATATAGTTCCTTAAAATATATGATACACGCAATTCATGTTGTTATCGTTTACAGGTCCCTTTAGAAGCACTCTTGCCAGGCAGAAATTATTCCATCATTGTCCAAGCGATCAGTAACAAAGTCGAGTCGAACGAGACCATATTGTACCAAGTGACACGGCCGTCCAGTCCAATAATCGAAGATCTCAAGTCGATCGAGAAAGGCTTGAATATCTCATGGAAGAGTGACGTTAATTCGCGTCAGGAGAAATTCGAAGTGACACATAATAGAAACGACACCGGTGAGAGTGCCACCACTTTGACTACGGAATCTCACATTGTCCTGGAGGACCTTTATCCTGGCGCAGGATACGAGGTCAAAGTATTTGCCATTAGTCATGGACTCAGAAGCGAGCCACATGATTACTTCCAAGCAGTTTGTAAGTATCCCTATTGTATTAAAAGATACATTAACTCGAACCAAAATACATAATAAATTCCAGTATGAAGTGCAACTTCAGAAACACTTCAAAAAAATCTTGAAGCAATTGTCAGTTGAAAATATTAATGTATTTCACAAAATGCGTTGAATGTCAGTGTTCAATATAAAATCAATTTGATTATTAGATTCCTTGCATTTTTAATATTATTCATGTAAGAATATTTTTATATCTGACAAAAATTGTTATGTTCCAGTGCCTCATCCCCCGAAAAATCTCAGTATCGAAAAAGTGACGAGTAATACCGTCCTGGTGCACTGGGACGCTCCTACGGATTCATTGTTCTCCGAGTACTCTATCAGATATCGGACTGAAGATGATCCCAGATGGGTGAAACTACCAAGTGTGCGGGAGACTGGAGCGGAAGTGGCGGACATGACACCCGGTGAAAGATATACTATCCAAGTAAATACTGTGAGCTATGGTGTTGAGAGTCTTTACCCTCTTCAAGTGAATCACACCATCCGTAAGTATCCAGAACAAACATTTATAAAACTCTACCAAGAAATTTACAATTTTCGTAGAAGTAACTAAAATCTGCTGAAAAACTCATATATATTAAATAAAAAATATTTATACTTGAAATTATCAAAAGAATTCATAATATACGCTTTTTGCGAGACTGAATAAAATTCTAACATTTGTATTACAGGTCCGAATCCTGTATTGAACATAACGCCTATTATCGATTCCACAAACGTGACCCTCGAGTGGCTTAGACCGGAGGGTAGAATCGAGACCTATGTGATCAGATGGTGGCCAGAGGAGCATCCGGATGAGATTCGATCGAAAAATGTGACAGAAAGCAACGACGTGTCCAGTATTATTTTCGAAGAAAACACTGCGCATACTGAACGGGTTCTCGTAAACGATCTAATGCCTGGTGTTCAGTATTCCTTCACAGTTTACACTGTCTCCTATAATTTAGTGAGCGATATCACCAACCTGACAACGAGAACCAGTGAGTTTGATTTGAGGATCTCTTACAAATATTATACAAAAATTAGTGCGTTTTATTGTGGATGATAGTTTCGAGTGTTTGATTGTAATACTAATGTGTGCTGCCTATGTACGAACACTAACACGGATGGTTTTCTTTGTCACTAATAAGTCTCATTCGAATTCAAATGTTTCAAAAAATTACAAACCTCTTTGAATTATCGCTGCAAAAATATCGATAATTACATCGGCTCATTTAATTATTATTACATTATTAATTACATTTTTCATAAGGGCAGTTGCACATAAATAAATGCTGTATAAACTTCTGAGAATACAGAATCGTATTAGGGATCTCGAAATTAGTCAGTTATGTTAATATGAACAAAGACATCGTGAGCAAAACCGCATCTGTCGAATTCAGTGCCGCTAATCCAGTCGGAGGTCGTGGTGGTTATCGACCGGGACAAGCCAGATTCCCTGACATTGAGGTATACCCGGACTCCGATCCAATCATCGAAGTTCGATCTCTATCGATTCCGGATCAGCGACGAGAACAACACGACGAAGGAAAGGCTGGTAGAAGATACTGATACCAAGGTGACATTCAGTGGATTGACACCGGGTCGATTGTACAATGTCACTGTGTGGACTGTCAGTGATAATGTCGAGAGCAGACCTCTCCTTAGGCAAGACAGACTCTGTGAGTATTTCGCTTTTCCAAAGCGCACAAAAGTATTAAAGTCAAGATTATTCTGCGAATCAATCAGAAAGGAGAAGTATTTTAATATTTGTTCGATACATTTGGTTACCTTTGTGAATTTGCTTTGCCAATTTTCATCAGTAAATAAGAAGAAACGAAATCTATAAATATAATAAGTTTCTTCAGCACCACTTGAAGACGTGGTAATGCTTACCGCTTGCTATACATTTGAATGTTGTCATTGAATTTCGTCTGCAATTAACAATCGGTTAGACACTTTGATATAATAAGCGATAATCATATTAGCAGCTAGGAACATACATGTATTCGTGCAATTTACACTGTGATAAAGGATTAAGTAAATTGCGTTTGAAACAGTTTTCAGAAGGTATCTTTTTTTAGAATATCTTTGAGAAATTATCGATATAACTTCTTCTATTTTTATTGCAATAAATTAATCAAATTTAGTTTAATAATCCATTTGGAAATTATTCTTTACAGATCCTGAACCAATAACTGCAATTCATGCGATCGATATCAACGACACGAGAATTATTCTGACGTGGGACACCCCACGCGGCGAATACGATGCCTTTGAAGTCCAGTATATAAACACAGAAGGGAATTACATTCAGAATCTCACCTCGATGAATGTGATAACGATATCAGATCTAAAGCCGCATCGGAACTACACGTTTACTTTGGTAGTCCGCTCTGGAACCGAATCCTCGTATTTGCGGATATCAAATCCGTTGAGTGCCAGCTTTACTACTAGCGAGTCCTATCCAGGCAGGGTGGAGAAATTCCATCCGACGGATATTCAACCCAGTGATATCAGCTTTGAGTGGTCGTTGCCCAGCCAAGAGCAAAACGGAATTATCCGGAAATTTACAATCACTTATGGATTAGAGGTGTGTAAATACTTCAATATTTATGTTCTTGTGAAAGATCCTCCCTGAAGTATTTCTATCATAAAAAGGACTAAAATCTACTTTAGTAATTAATGGAATAGTTATATTTAAATTAATTTTGGCGGATTTTCACAGTAATAATAAATCGTGTTTTCTTATTATGTCTCAGGGTTCCACCCACACGCAAACACAGGACTTCAGACCTACTGAGTTCCGAGGTGCCATCAAATCACTGGTACCAGGGAAGACATACATATTCCGCATTCAAGCCGAGACGAAGATCGGTTTCGGTCCAGATGCAGTTTGGAGGCAGAAAATGCCAATCTTGGCGCCGCCGAAGCCACCTACCCAAGTTGTACCCACAGAAGTTTGCAGAAGCAGTACAACTATTCAGATTCGCTTCCGCAAGAATTACTTCAGCGAGCAAAACGGTGCTGTGATTTCATATACGATCATTGTCGCGGAAGATGACAGCAAGAATGCCTCTGGGCTGGAGATGCCTAGCTGGAGAGACGTTCAAGCTTATAGTATCTGGCCACCGTATCAAGTGAGTAAACTTGAGACTTGTCATGACATTTAAACATCTTCAACTTTCCCTTGATTTTAGTATTTGTTACTGTATAATTTAGGACATCACTGTTTTCATATCACACAGTTGTGATTGATATTTTACTCTGTTATATCTTCCGTGTTACGTCGTTGTGTACATCGTATCTTAATATTTTGGATTCGTTGGTACTTCGCAGTTTCTTCATTTTGCATTATTCATCATTCTTCATTCCGCGTCATACTTAATGATTTATTTTACATTAAGTGGGATGAAAACATGTAGCTTCAAGCTAGTTCATAAACTCGATGATTCCATTAAATGCAGTGAGTTATTCCAAGTAGTCGGTTACCTTGCAAGATCACGGACAAACCACGCAAAACGATGAACTAATGCACCAGCGTGCGATCATGCGTATCGAGCGTTGTGTCCCATGTGTGAGGAGACTTCCGCGAAGTGCGATGCAGTGCAAAGATGCAATCTCTTGCTCAGTTTCTTTCGCGCATTCCATTGGCGAGGAAGTGCAGGAATCGCCGGACGTTTTCAGCACCTGAACGAGCACTCAGTTTTGCACGTACTCGACCATGCGTTTGCAGTTTGATCGATGTAATTATGATAACGTGCAAGTTAAACCTAGTGTGATTATCGGGACGGTAGATAACGATAGTTGATAGAACTGACAGATGATCTTGTTATTGTTATTTAAGTCTAGTCACGAAGCTTCTTGATAAAGCAAACATCTCAAGAGTGCAGTGCTACTGGTGTTTATCGACGACTGATTCACAATTATGTAGTATAACACGATAAAGTTATCACAACGAGGCTATCTTTCCTATTGTATCGTTCGTATAATTCAGTTGTTTGTGAAATGAGAACAAAGACAGAGTTCATTCTTACCGAGGCGACTGCTTGTAATGGATTTCCTACAGGATCTTGTTTTAAAAACAAGCAAACTTTTCACACAGGTAGATCACTTCGGCATTGGGATATATTAATTACGGTCCTCCTTAGTGGTTACAGAAAATGTTCAATTAACTTATGTAAATCGCGGTATTCCTCAGAAAAGTGAGTTATGTAAGACTAATATCGGGAAAACGATGCGGAACTAGGCTGAGGATGAATAAATTCTAAACTCGATTGGACTTAGAATCAGAGTGCTTGATACCTATAAAGGAATGATTGAAACTTGAAATGCAAATTTCATTTAAATTGTTTAAAAAATATGATTTTTGGAGCCGGTCTTTTATACTCTATACCAATCGATTATTGTAATTATAGTAGAGGAATTACATCATTATTTTATGAAGAAAAATAAAGCAGTGATTCCTTTTTGATATGTCAGTTAAATTTTAAAAGATAGTTTGATGCATGAAACGTCTGTTGTTCTAAGGTAATGGAACCCTATTATCCATTCAAAAATGGATCAGTGGAGGACTTCACGATCGGATCTGAGAATTGCGACAACAAAATTGGTTATTGCAATGGACCATTGAAGTCTGGTTCGACTTATAGAGTGAAAGTTCGAGCATTCACGGCAACAGACAAATTCACTGATACTAGCTACAGTTTTCCTATTCAAACAGGTGAGAAAGATTGCTCGTAGTTTTATTTTAAATGATTTACTCAACTAATTTTCTTACAAAATAATCTCATTTATCCATTATTTGTAACAACTGCAATCGCCAACAAACCATACATTTTTTATTTGTATGCGCGCTAACTATCATATTCGAAGTTTATCATTCGGATCGCATTTTTCATTAAATTTACTGGCACGCTTCAAACTGCTCATAAATTTCATAATTCAGTAGCTAAATTTTTGTACACTTTGCAACTTCATTGAACGATTTATTACATTCTTTCTATCATTTACAAAGTAACGGCAATCGCTATGAGCATGTAGTAGTAGAAATCTCGCTAAATTCATGCCTCGTTATTTCGTGTACATGTCTGCCCAAGGATTGCTGCTGGCAGGTAAGGCCATAAAAGTAGTTACTCAGATTGCCTTTACGATTTAACTCTTTCAAGCAATATCATACAAATTTCGCCCTTTAACTCTTACGCTGCGTAATTCATTTTTGGAGTTTATTAATATTGTATTAGTTTGCCTCCATGTTTGTTCAGTTATTCGCAGTAAAAAAATTCTACTTTAGTCTAATGTTGTAGCGTTTAAGTTAAAAGAGCTTTAAAATCGACACAATTCACATACAATCCATTTCGGAAATATACTACAATTTTTAATTCATTAATTTTTAATCAATTAATATCTCATAATGCTTAATCGTTTACTCATATTCTTATTCATAATCTTGTCTATGAACTCATTCTGAGTACCTTGTGCTTCAAGTTCACGAGTGACGATTAATATTCGCAATGCGTTTCGTTCAGATAAGGACAACACAGCCATTATAGTCGGAGTGACGGTGCCAATAGTGGTTTTACTGACCCTCTTAGGCATCGGTTTGCTCGTTAGGCGACGAAGAAGCCAGGGTCGCAAGACGACCGAGACCAGGGCGACAGACAACCTGTCGTTGCCGGACAGTGTCATTGAGACCAGGTAACACTCTGAGTCATTGCTGAATCTGTATTTACATTTCCACTTACAATTGCGATGCCAAACTTGACTACATACTGCAGTCCCATCTCTTCATTGTAATTTATAATTCTTTCTACATTCTGCTTTTCAAATATAAAATCGTGGTTTTTTATAACTATAAAGTAGTATAATGGAAAGTGATTTATTCTAGCAGCTTGCTTTCTTAACACTAGAACAACTAAACCCACTCAACCTCGAAACAATGTATTTCGGATTATTTCTCTTTTGGAATCAAAGAAATTCTCAAGTGCTTTTGTCAGAATTATTATTTTATATTTGCTGAAACTAAAATTATATGTGCAAATTTATTTATCAACCACTCTTTGAAGTTACGTGCGTGACACCAGGATTTCTCAATCGAGGTTTATTTTAGTTGTTCTAGTCAAATAGAAACTTGCAATCAACTTCAAGTTATTAAAATAGTTTTTTGAAATTTTCTGTGTCAGCTTTCATCAATGGCATTTACTTATGTTTCTAGCCGACCAATTAAGGTCGAAGATTTCTCCGAGCATTATCGCACGATGTCGGCGGATTCGGATTTCCGATTCTCCGAAGAATTCGAGGAGCTGAAGCATGTGGGGAGGGACCAGCCTTGCACCGCAGCTGATCTGCCTTGCAACAGACCAAAGAATCGTTTCACCAACATTTTACCCTACGATCACAGTAGATTCAAACTTCAGCCTGTCGACGATGAAGAGGGATCTGACTACATCAATGCGAATTATGTTCCGGTAAATTTCTTTATGCACATTCTCGAAATTGTGTTACGTGTGTAAAGTCAGTGCAGAAATTACGGGTAACACCTTTCTTGGATTATGTGTTTAATTTCAGTTAAAACTGGGAAGATGAATTCGACATATGAAATATATTAGAAAAACGATAAGATTATAATCAATGGTTTTCCACGTGAAATAGACATTTTTCAAAAATTAGATAGAGAATATAATTACAAAGCGTAGTGATTATTTTTATGCTGTTGAGAAATTACTTACAATATTTGATTAGAAAAACGATTTCTTTTTTAATAATAGTATTTCGCTCCTTTCACCAGGGTCATAATTCTCCGAGGGAGTTCATCGTCACTCAAGGCCCGCTGCATTCGACGCGCGATGATTTCTGGAGGATGGTATGGGAGAGTAACAGCAGAGCGATAGTAATGTTAACGCGCTGCATAGAAAAGGGTCGAGAAAAGTGCGACCATTATTGGCCCACGGACACTCTGCCCGTTTATTACGGAGACATTTGTGTCACGATACTAAACGAGGCTCATTATCCCGATTGGAGTATCACGGAGTTTATGTTGTGCAGGGTGAGTAATACATCTGTACATTCAATTTTACTATAAATATTAATTTACGCTGTGAGATTACGGTTTATATATAAGTAATGAGTGAAAATGTATTGATAGACCTTAAATCAAATATTTCTACTTGATTCTCTACTTCAGGGTGACGTGAAAAGGGTCATCCAGCACTTCCACTTCACAACATGGCCAGACTTTGGGGTGCCAAGTCCACCTCAAACTTTAGCAAGGTTCGTGCGGGCATTCCGGGAACGGGTTCGGCCGGATCAAAGGCCCATAGTGGTTCACTGCAGTGCCGGTGTTGGTCGAAGTGGTACCTTCATCACGCTCGATCGAATCCTCCAGCAAATCTTAGTCTCGAAATACGTGGATATCTTCGGGATCGTGTGGGCCATGCGAAAGGAAAGAGTGTGGATGGTTCAGACTGAACAACAGTACATCTGTATACATCAGTGTCTGTTGGCAGTACTGGAAGGCCAAGACACGACAGGCCCGCCAAGGGAAATCCACGACAATCAGGGCTTCGAAGGTGAGTGTGCTTTCGTTTGCCCCATCATCTCCTCCCAGAGAGACACTCGGATTACGAGTATTGGGAGTAGTGTAAAGGATTCCCAGAAAGAAATACTTTATGGTATATCATACAGTGAACGAGAGCATGTCGTACCGTGAGGTTCATGATATCTGCAGCACTCTGTCTTCACCCCCTTGTCGTGTTGTGTCTCTATCCAAACTTTTTTTGAATATTCGTCCAAACCTTGTACTGTCTATGTAGATCGGACGGATCGGAGGAAATCTTTTAAGCAATATATTACGAAATTAATATTTATTGTTTGCTTCGGTATTACGGGTATGATAGTTTTATATATTCCGAGTAGTCGATTGAAAATTCTTGTGGGTTTTGCTTGATTCTCAAGCAGGGAATCAAAGATTCTAGTTAAAATTCAATATTTTGGCTTAGTAAATTTAATATATTTATTCTCATCACGCAAATGACTCAAGTTTATGAACTTCGCTTTACTTCTAACAGTCTACGAGAGATCCAGAAGGTAGTGCATGAGAAATTGATTCGAATATGGTCATTGGTAAACTATAGCCCCGCATATCGTCCCGTATTCTACACATTATGTGAAACTCAAATTTCGCTAATTTGGGAAAGATGGTGATGGGAGCTTGTACGATGAGGTCCTCAAGTAAACTGCACGTTCATGATTGATGGAATCAGTTACTGTATGTATAGAAAATTACAGGATATACAATATTTTGAGTTTCTTCAATCAATTCTATAACATTACTAAAGTACACACAAAGTTCTAGCTTTACAGTAAACCACACACAAAGCACTAGCTTTTTATGAACAAATATTTATCCATTATTAAGTTCAAGCTTCTATGAAAAAACAATGATAATCGAATCTTGCTGACTTGACTTAGCAAATATTTATTCACGTTTCAATCAGATATATATTTTTGTCCTTGTACTCTTTATGCACACATCATTCGTATGCATACTGATTCCCTCGATCGATGACATCGCATAAATCCTTGGTGAAGCTGGTAATGATGGTCTTCTCTATCAGTAGTGACAGTGCTGCGTTAAAACCCTTGCCACCCGTGTCTCAATGATTGTCTGTATAGTAATACTAACACACTCGCGATCGCTTCTCTTGCGAGCGAAAGAATGTCCCGACTAAACAAAAACAAGAGTTTCACCTCCCTCTCTGCAACCTTTCACACCGTTTGAATACAGGCAAGAATCGGAGCTCGCTCGAAAACACAAAGAGTCCTGCCGAGGATGAGAAGGAGAGGTGACCTTCGAACTGCGAGTCCTCCGTCGATGGTAATTCCGACCCTCGCTTTTAATTGTTCTCGTCTGGCATGCCACGCTCTTTCTCCTCCCTCTCTTTTCTCTCGCCAATGCATGATAATCTCACATACGTGTACTAACGCATGCTACGCTTTGCCTAACGACAGTAATTAAATGAGGTAGTTAACAAAGACTAACTGATTGTTCTCTTGTAGCTTAGAAGCCTATTGTTCTCTTAAGATCGTAATAATAGATTAAACATATTTTAGAAGTACGCTATTGAATTATGCGAATTCCTTAGTGAACAGAGCCATTAGATCATGGGGGGATATTATTTTTCCACACATTTCCTTTGTTTGAATATTCATCATCAAATCATTGATGAATTAAAGCATATATATCTATTTTTGCATGTTTGCTAGTATAAATCTATTTTTTCTACTTCGTTCCCTAGTATTTATAATTATCATCTCTTCATGTATTGTGCAATACGTCTTTGTAGTACATTGAGCATAAAGTGTTCTTTTACGAATGAATCTTTTAAAGAATGTTGTAATGTTCTCGATGTTTACGCATGTGTCTTTTAGATTTCAAGGGAGGTTTTCTCTCCCATCTAACTTTAGCTGTTTGATATAGTTTGGCGATTTTGTTGCGAGACTTCAGTGTGAATTTTGCCGGGCGCTCGCAGCTATTCCGAAGCATGAGTTTTTCCCAATTGAAAGATTAGCTCTGGTTGAGCTTAACAGAATGAATTTGCATTATGTTTCTCCAGATGACGAAGGAATAGCAGAGTCAGGAATGTGATGGCTGGACTCTTCGTTGCTGACGATAAGCGGCGAGAAAGAGGACTGATCTCACGACCGGTCGATCAATCGATTCGCCGGACACACCTGTTCTTTGGACGCCGCTTCGGGGAATTGCCAGTCGTGAATTCCAAGTCGTACGTACGAATGGCGTCGACCCGTCGCGGTTAATCTTCCGATGACGATGATGGAAGGGAGGATGACGAATAGAACGGTGGAAGTCTTGGAACCCCACGGATTGGGGAATCCATCCTAGTTTCAAGATGAATCTCGCTCGAGCATCTAACAGACTTCCGAATAAAGTCCAGAACGCCAAACTAACTGGGAGATGACTGTTTCACTAGGTTTAGTTTGTTTATCGATAAGGAGTCATTTCTTTCCTGACGAATGACGGAATTGGAAATGTTTCCAAATGACTCCGACTAGAAAGTCGATCTTGTTTGATCGGATGTTTCATTTGGCACGCAGATCAATGTTACTATGATGGTGAATTGAACTTGTTTGTTTGTTTTAAAATGTTTTTGGGAAGTTTGAAGCGGAACGTTCACATTGACCGAACAAGTGGCATTAGAAGGTGAAGGAAGAATTGTCCAATGGTTGTCGTAATTTGTTAGTATCGAAGGTAGGCTGTTCTATCGGTGTACAGCGAAAGCATTCCTATCTTTTATACGTGCAGTAGCCAATCGCTTAGCTAGAACTAAACTGCTTCTCGAAGAAGCTTGGTCTTACGAAGACTCGTGCGGAAGAATGTACAGGGAAAATGGGTTTGTAGAAAAGTGACCAAGACAGAAGAGCAGCTCGCAAATGTTCAAGTTCATGCGGGCGAATCGGGTCACAGCTTTTCTGTGTTAAATTGTTAAAATGTTGTGGTAAAATTGAAGTTCGGTAAAGGGTGTCTGCCAAAGGGAGGAAGGTGCATGATCAGGTAACTTCCGCATTTTTAAAGAAACCGTCTCTAGCATAGAAAGTTATAAGGTAAGAGATCCCATAAATGTTTCTTTTTAATCACAAATACAATTGAAACGTTTGCAGGATATTTCTGCCAATCTAAACGTGACATTATTTTTTACTTTCGATCACAATGTTCTAAATATTGTGTATTCAATTTTACAGTTTTCTATCTACCACTAAAAGTATTAAGTGATATTAAATCCATTTGAAAAATTGCGCCATTAAGATTAACCGCACCAGGGCCGGAAACAATTTCGCACTATAATAAAACGAAATTCGGAGTCTGTGTGACTGATCAGATGGTAAGAAAATACAGCGTCTAAATCTAATATATTGATTATTTTATTATTACATCAAAGTTATGTTGAGCAATATTTCCTACAATAAATTGATAATTCCTTTTATAAAAACAACGTCTATTTCGTAACCGGTATAATTAGTATTAAATGTTTTTGCGATCAAGATTCTTGAGAATGGGGCCTCTTACTTTAATGCGCATTAGTTTTCGATTAACCAGCTATTCTATAACAAAGACAAACCGAGTACTATAAAAAAAAGTATGTGTATAGCCAACGAAAGAAGTGTTCTGCTAAGAAAGACAACAGTGTTTTATCTTTTGCTACGATGTCCCGTGCGCTTGTCGTCTTAAAGTACATCAGCGGCTAATGGTATTTCGATGTTGGCCCTGCCGCTTTTAACCCTTTGCACTTGAACTTCAATAACTTAGAAGAAAATATTCAATTTCCATTCACAGAGTAGTCACCACTGAGTTGAAAATGTTTTTCCAAAAAACGTTTCTCATTTATTTAAGATGAAAAGTAAAATCACTCAATTATATAACAATAATGATGAAATGCGCTGTTGCTACAATTAGATATGTGGCAGACTTACACATTATTATTAAATTATTACAATTGATTGTAAATTAGGTTCTTGTGTAAAGGGATAATCGTATGAATACAATAACGTACATAGCTTTAACGTTGTGCGTACGATCCTTCATTAGCGTACATGTGTAGTGTACACCTGTTGCGTCGATGTTGATAAGTCATGAACATATCTCAGGCTATTTCGGAAATAATGTGTAACATGTCTCTAAAGTTTGACATTTATTAAAAATGTATCAATTTGCAAATAAGACCAAGCATTGGAATTCAACGGCATAACTGCATTTATTGTGGATTTCTAGAGCTTTAACTAGTTCGATGTGAAACCAATAAAGCAATTCAATGGGCGACAGAAATATCTCGAGAACTTGAAGGATTGCGAATCTCATCAAACGCTCTCAGGCACAAATAAATGACAATTAGTCCTCCAAAGAGAAGGAAGCAATAATGAAGTTGATACTTCAATATAATTGTTTTATTAATTGGTTGCAAGCGAGTTGGAGGATTTGCAATCCATTAATGCATTATTCCGGAAATAGCTTGCTGATCGAATTCACGGCTAAAGATGTTACAGGTTGTTCGTCCACCCTGTGAGGATTAGTACTCTCATTCCTCGTATTTATCGTCGTATAAATCTAGTTTACTCCGAGTTACATATCGCATGTAGTGTAGGACGCGAGGAACGTTGAGTTGCCATATTTTCGGAAGGTATATCCAAGTTGCAGCAAAAGCATAAAAGAATGTCCACTTGCAACAATTTGTTGCGAAATGTAAATTAAAATTTATTTTTACATCCCGTTGTGATTGTTTATTTTATTTGTTGGAAAAGGAGGGAACGTTCGAATCGTTTCGGGAATAAAACATGATATGTGGTAGTTTTAATTAATTTCAATGGTTTCACTATATTACAATTTTAATGAAGCACGTAGCGAGTGTTATATTCCATATTGAAAACTGCTAGAATCATAACTCTATTAGATTCAGGAAAAACATCCTTATTCGGTGTCCCATTAATTTTTACACAAATATTACTAACTCCCTCGAAATAACAGTAATAATAATGCGAACAAGATATCCCAAAGTAATGAAATTTTAATTTCAGAAGCATTTGAAATGAAATTTTATCGTTAACATAGAATATTGAATTTTGACGTTCATCCGTTTATTTCGCTGCACCTTGGACAAAGGTAAATTTTTTGAAAAAACCGAATTACAGAGAATAGGAACTGTGAGTGGCAGCCATCCGTCCAGTGATCGCAATAGAGGTATCAGTTAAGCATTGACAATTGAGAATTGTATAGGGCGCGCAATAAAGAATGTGGAGAGATGGACGAGGAGCTTCTTAACAGCTTTTCGTTTACAAGATAGATAAAACGATTCAGTGGGAACAAGAAACTCGCATCTTCTTAGAGACTATATCACTTTCTAGGGAAGCTAATAAAGCCGAATCGCTTTTAGCTATGAATTCCAATAAATTCAGAATCCCGAGACCAATTGAACTAATATTAAATATCAAACTTTCGTTTTTATGGTCAATCACGACATTTATTCCACAACATTTACAAATCTCCCGTTTACACAACGTATTTTTACATCCCACTTTAATAAATAATTTGTCGAACTACTTGGCAATTAATCCCTGAAAAAATCAATTAAAGAAATTGACCAGTTTTTGATGTCTCGTGTACACACTGTCCTTTCGATATTTTCTTTACATCACCCTGTAATTACATGTACACTATGTATCCGACAATATACGTGCGAGAGAATTGTGCTACTTTATTAAAGGCTACAAAAGCTCGAGTTAGGAACTCGAGTTCCTGCATAAGGTAGTGATTTTTCACACAGACACGAAAATGATACTCCAACCATTTTTATAAATGCTGTACATATGCATTTAATTAATTTATTATCAACAATTAATTGTGAATACTTATTATGCTTGGGATTTAAATTATAACAAATACAATAAGAAATCGAATGAAAATATAATGTACGCAAAAGCGCTACGGTAAATTCATCCCAACAAAAATGTCCAATCAAATTCCTGGTTCATGGTATGATAGAAATTGGGATAATGGAATGTTTCAATAAAAAAGCAATTGGTCTTCGAGAGTAGAAATTCGGGGGGATAATATGGAAAAATTTAGTTATCACTTCCAGTACTTAGAACCTTTAGAATAACAATAGCGCGGAGGCGTGTACTTAATTAATTGCATTTTGCTAAAAAGAATGGTAAACAGGGAGTTACCGAATTATATACGGTGAAGGAAAACCTTGAGAATTACATAGAATAAACTTGCTAGACTTCCAAAAGATGTGTGGCATATTTATTCTATACTTTTCCACTAGGTTTTCCAATAAACAGAGAAAGAGAAACAGAGTGAGATAGAAAGGTAGTGAAAGGAACATAAGCAAAGCTCCTAAAAGAAGTATTTTGTATTTTTGGAGGAATGTTTATACACACGAGCTGTACATAAACAAACGGCCAATTTTAATGTTCGTCAATCATTCGTAGGATTCAATGTTCACGTATTTAAAGGCACTCGCCAATGAAATCGATACTTTTGCCAGTCCATTGTGTGTTGGCTTAGTCTGCCGACCAGAAGTACATGACACACAGAAATTGCTGCCAGTTGCATTTTATAACATGAGAAAATAAATTTAATATTATTTAGCTCTGAATTTTGGTAGACTAAAACAGTTGGATTGCTTTTACAATACTTAATTTGCATTGAATAAAGCCGCCAAATAAAATAAATCTAAAATACAAGGTCACCAATGTTGGTTTTTTGATAATTTCACAAAATTTATATTTAGTTCGTTCATACAAATTATTTGTTCGAGACAAATTATTTTTTCATTTCGCCTGAGTAACTATAATATAAATCAAATTTAACTGAGATAGATGAAATGAACAATGTTAGCAACTGTGTCAACAAGAGAACCTACTCTTATACTTTTGAGGACTAGCGTACAACTTCAACAAATCTTACAGTAGCAATTCTAAAGTTCAGTAAACAGTAAGTCAAATTACCTTTCTCCGTAATCTTGTGAGGGATCTATATTCTTAGTGGATGTGCTTAAATTACTGTATTGATAGTACAGCTTCGGCCACCAAGGAATTGCAAAGTAAAATGTATTTTAGCATGACGTTGTATCCAATAATAGTTATTGATACAATACTTGTATCGAACATTCAACATCATTCCGGTTGTTCAAGTTACCTGAATTCAAGCATTTCGAAAAAGCACTTAATCAAAACGAACTTACCATTTACTTGACTTGAAATATCTGTCGAAATTGTTTTCGAGTTACAAGTGAAATAGTAGATCGTTCAACTGTTATGAGTTACTTGAATTCGAACCGCTTGAATTCAAATAATTTGAATAGTGCGAACGAGCCTTTCGTATACCTTGTCGGTGTTCAAAATAGGATTGTGCTGTAGGGTAGAATATCGTAGAAGAGATATTTTTGTGGAAGAAAAAAGAAATCTTGTTAGTCGATGACGATGGACAGGCAAAGGGCTTGGCCAAATGGACAGAGAGTTTCTAATCCACCGAATTAATCCGGTATACGTATCTCTGTGTACAAGCATACATATAAACTAACTTGTATTCGTATCTCTACTCTTGAATGTGTAACGCATATTTTGCTGATAATAGCATTCCTAATGGCACGATGTAATCACGAGGAAAGACGTAGAAGCTTTCCAAAATTGCTCTTCTAGATTTTCGTGCAGGAAGTTAAAGTGGGACAAACTCTTATGTAAACGATATACGTATCAGAATGCTTGAGTACTTCAAGAATTCAAATGTCAAGGCATAAATACTTTTGAATTTAAATTTTTAATTTATTGTGGAATCATATATTCATTATTATTACACTTTCAGTCGATTAATAGTTTGATCGACTTAAATATCACCCTTAAGATTGAATAAAAAAGACTTCGAATAGCGTTTTGATTTTACATACTGTTGAAAGTATTGTAATTACAAGTAAGTGTAATTTGTGCAATTAACCGATTGATCGATGATAAATTCGTGATAGTTGTCAACGATTAAATATTCATTTTCATTATTTCTCCTGTAAAAACTCTGAGTAAGCACTAAGAATCTTCATTAACGCCGAGTTTTTTAAAAACTGTGGATGACTTCGCAGTACGATGATTACAAAGGTTCACTCACCAAAAGGATTATTCCGTAAATATTCAGGATTGCTTAGCAGGTTTATCGAGACTTCAATATCGCCTAAGAAAGCACTGTGCTCACGTAAATTGGTTGCTCGATCTGATATCGGCTCTCGATTTAGGCCAGTCCGCCTAGCGGCACTTCGATCGGTATATTTTGAGATTGTCCTTTGACGTATCTGGACTGTTTAAAGTGCACAGACTAGTCTACTAGTCATTTGAAATTAGTATCCAAGACGAACTTAATAGAATAGTCTTAATAAATTAAATGAGCATTAATCCATTTATCTATTTACCAGAACAACAGTTGTATGAAGTCAATCATTTGGTAAAAATTTATATAAGAGTGTGTCCCGCTTGATGAAATGATTTTGTTCGTTCATCAAAAATGTTTGAGTAAAATAAAATTACTCTCGTTTAAAGTAATTACATTAATTTCGTTTAATAAAAATCGGGTGTTTCGTTTAATGTTTAGTAGATCCTGAAATAATGATATTATCATTGGTCCGCAATAGTAAAGTAGAATCGGAATACCATCCAAATACGAAGTTCAAGTAGAAGAGCGGTTATGAAACGTGCTATGAAATAATTATTTTATTTTAATCATATATTTATGAATAACTGCGTTCCATTTTACGTTTTACGTATTTCGTTTACTTTCGAAAAATATCGGTCAATGTGACAGTAAACGTCTTCCGTCTTATAAATTCGCAACACTCTTAATTCTTATCTGTAAAATGATGAAACGAGGGCGACTTAATTCTATTGTTAAAAACAAAAGTATCCCTGGACGTGTAGATCTTGAAAAAGTGAGGATGCTTCGAAAGGTTGAAAGAGAATTTTTCTAGGGAACCACGCACATGTGACTAATTACTAGTTGCACTCGATCGAAGGAAGGAAATCCAAATTGTGCATTTAGCAAACCAACGTACCATATCACATAAACTAGTATAAGAAGGCGGGTGTTCTTGTATAATATTGATGGAGAATAGGAAACCGTAGAACCTTCTATCTGGGCGCAGAAGTGACGAGGCGTGCGTGAGCTCTTTTACTCATTCTTTATACGTTGCTTAAGAATGCTTATATGACTTAAATCATAAGTGTATCATTTATTAAAGTATAATTCTTATATTATACGATTGATGTCGACGTCTTCGGGATTTAGAATTCCAATCGTGTGATACAATGTATACATAATGAGTTTAATACTTTTTCGGAGCATCTTCGCCCAATTTTCCCTTTTTAAATCTCGACGTATTAAGCAATTTGAGTTGACTTCGATTTAAAGACAGCGAATTCTCTTCATCTTAATGAAAGATCTTAATTAAAAGGAGAGAAAAGTCCATCAAACTATGATTTTTTTATCGAATGAAACTCTAATTGAAAATGTATTCAATTGGATTAATAAATATAATGTCGTATCGAGATGCAAAATATAAAATGTATTTATTGTATCAGCGAATCGGGCGAAGAATGCAATGAATTTAGGTCTCAGTTCGTACGCGATAAGATTATGTTACTCTGTGATAATTTACACTGCTCGATTGAATGTTGAGTAAGTCGACGAGCGCAAGTTCGGAGAACCTTCGGGAACAGATGTTAGAGTGATAATTAGTTAAACATTATGATTGTATGGTCAATGCCAGAGGATTGTGGAGGTGAATTGTACATAGGATTAGACCGAAAGAATTAGCGGATACGTAAGGTCTATATTTTTTGAATTAACGTGCAATGCGTCGCGGAGTCTATGTCTATACGGTGATTGGACAGAAGTAACTGTTACAGACATTTATGCACTAATCGGAACATAGTTGTCTAAAGGTTTGTGCCAATTTCAGTTTGTAATAGGTGCACCATGGGAATTATATGCTCGGAATTGAAGGCCGAGGCTTCTCTATAGGAACACGTAATTAACTCTATGAGTCGTTCGAAATTATACTCGTGATTTTCATAAATTATTTAACACACAGCGGAATTGTTTAACAGTTTCTACAAACTTCCCAGATTATAAATTCGTTTTAAATGCGTGGAGTTTAATTTCCCACTGCTTTGAATTTACATTTCAACATTTTGTAAATCACCCAAAAAGAAGAATAAATTCTTTAATTTCAATACTATTAATTTTGAATGCATTGAGATTTCTTATAAAATAAAACACCAAGCCTTTCATTATCTAAAGAACTACCAATAATTTGATTACCAAAAGATGCATTGGAAAAGCTCGACGATGTATCTTAAATTACACTAGATCTTCCAGATCCTGCAAATACTCGACTCTTAGAGTTAAGAATAAAGACAAGGTTCGAGCAGCAAGAACCGTAGGCTCGAATTCGCCTCTCTTGACGTACTAACATTAAGACTAACAGTGGCATTTCCGATTGATTGTCCTGCTGCTCGTTCTGTAAATAGGAAGTAATAAGTTAGTTGCAAATCAATGTAAGCAATAGCGCGGCGCTTTACGAGGCAAGGCTTTACCTTTATCGTAATTGTAAACGTGAGGTAATTAATAGCGGTCAATGTGTATCTACGGCAAAGGCGGAAGTGTATAGCGTGCGAAGCACGACGAGACACCGGTTGTCTCGGATTTTGCACTACTCGGTAGAAACTTAAGATTACATAAGCGCAAGCCGAGAGAAATACGCGCGGATAAAAAGAGCGCGCGATCATTGCCAATGAAAAATGAGTGCTGCGCGTGCATAATAAAGGTGGCTCTTCCAATAAAACGACTCCAGTCTTTTATGCCACCCCTATTTATCCCTGTAGAACTAACCATCCTCTCCTCTCGTTAACCCAATGGACATTCATTATTAATGAAAGTAACCGCAATTATAATATATCTTTCGAAGAACATGTCTTTGCTGACCAAACAAGTCGAAATGGGAATTAATGTACGAAGTATCATTCAGTATTAATGTAGACGCGCCCACCGATTGGCAATCCAATTCGAAGATTGGAAGAACTTGACTTCTTAGAAGTAAATATCTTTGGACTCACAGCAGTTACTCTGAGTTCTACATTGAAATAAAATGCTGATTTTGGATAATTAATAATTGAAACATTCAGAACTTAATGTTATTTCCGAATATCAATATGTAATTATAAGGTAACTATTAAAGTTATATTATGCTTTCGTATAGTCTGGTCTTACCACAATAGTGCTAAGCGTTTCATTAAATTTGGCATTTTTCCATAAAAATATAAATATTCCATAGTTGTGGTTTTTGGTATCAAAGTATTTTTAAAAGAATCCAATATGCTCCATCGGCATTTAATAAAACATAAAATCAGAACCAAAATAAAGACCGATACCAAATAATCAATACATTCTTAACAAACTTTTTGATCTCGCTTCATAATTTCAAATTATTCAGTATTTCGTATTAATTTCGCTACGTTAGCTGTTTTATTTGCATACACAGTAGGCAGAAGTTATGAAATTTAACGGATAGCGAGGATGCGTCAGTTTCATTTATTACCATCGTTCGCTTTGAAGGGCGTACATCGCAGATCGTAACAACCTATATTTTATTTGCTGGCAATTTTCTGTTTCCGCTTGGTTCGTATCGAAATGGTGAGTGCGCGCTTGTGTTTTATCAACGGGAGTGCTTAACATCCGGCTCGTTCAGCTGGGACGTCTGTTTGGATGGCGTGGTTGTAGGTGAAGATGGCGTGGAAGCTAAATGCGGTGAGGTCCTGGAAGAGGATGGTACCTTAGGCGGTAACGAGGCCGTTTTCCCTTCAACCCTCGGGCTTCCCTCGCCAGGTTTGCTACCACTGTGCTGCCGACCTGTATATCCAACAACGCGTGTAAATCAAACATATTTTATCTCAAATAGACTGACAGCACTCTGCTTCTACTCTACCAGCAAACCGTTAAGGAGATATTCTAGTCTAGATTGTACTATTATAGTAACAATTTTTGGGATTTAATTACTAAATTAGAAGAACATAATTTGCTGCCAATCTTTGTTCTACATTTATATGCATGTTTTAATGACAAGTATACATTTTTGAAGAACCGATAAACATTTTCCAAAGAAGGCACAAATGGGCTAAGGAAAAATAAAAAAAGGTTATTACAATCTCTGAAGATGTGATTCTTGGAACAATAAATATAGAACAAAGATTGTAACCGAATGATGTCCTAATTTAGTAGTTGCATCTCAAAAATTGTTAATAATTTTACAATCTAGACCAGAATACCCCCTTAAGGGATATTTCGACGTTCTACATTCAAATAGTCGATAATACGCGTGGTAGCACGCGCACCAGTGCAACGGTCGGTTCAAACCGCAAGTTAAGAATGTTATGTATTTAAAAGTACTAAAGTATTCAAAATAGTTATTACAGTGAAAAAATTTAATATTGTTTGGTGAATATAACAGAACTATGCTTTCCTCTGAGTTGGTTGAGCATTCTAGAAAACATGCCGGGTGTGCTCTCAGTGGGAGTATTCTCCGCCTCAGGTGGATGTCGTCGGAGAATACGACTGAGCGAGCCCGATCGCGATGGCACGAAAAGCTTTTTCGGTGATCCATCTTTGTCGACAAGCTTGAACATCCTGCCTAAAGAATTTGTTTTCTGCTTTCGCCTTGCTAAATCCAGTTCACTCCCACCGTTGGTTGTTTCCACCTGATTTCAAGAAGCTCGCACTAATTATTTCAGGATCAAATCCACACGCAAATAAATCCGCAGGAATTTCTGGAAGTTTCTTAACGAAGCTCCCGCGATAATTCCGGATGTTATTTCATGAAAATTTCATACTTAAGTAAAATTTAGCAAACATTTTCTATTTATTTTACCCAGGATTGAAAATAGAAAAGAATTACAATTTCTAGAATTATTCTACGTCAGAAACGAAGAGAGTGATGATACAATTCTATCCACAAGAACTTCTATCGTGTAACTTCAATAATTAATTCCCGGATGAGAGTAGTTTCAATATGTAACATGAGGCTGTAATATGTATGGCGTCACAGCAGGATTGCCGGGCGACTTAACTCATGTCACACTGTACCCTTAACGAAATCGGATTCCACACGACCCACTCAATTTGGAAGCTTGCAAGCTTGCTGTGAAAGCTCAGGCACTAACGATACTCTAGGAAACCGTAGAGAAGTACAGGTTGAACTTGGCCCGGACATAGACAGATGCATCGCACCCACAAGCGACAATATACTGCAGCAAATCTTGTGCATCGCGTGATTCATGTGTACAGGGTGTTCCGAAAATGTCGTTAATTACTATAGCTATCTTGTAGAGGAGAAGACGGCAATGAAAATAGCTATTTTCAAGTATAGATTCGAGTCTCCGTCTTAAAAAAAAATTCTAAAACACTGGACGAATGAGATGCTGTGTTGTTAACCGTAAACGAAATACATAATTAAAAACTAATTATCTCGTCTGCCGAAGGAAGAGACAGTGTTTCATTGCCCAACAGTTTTAATTTTTTCGAAAATGGAGACAGGAATTTAAATTTTAAAATAGCAATTTTTATTCCTGTCTCCTCCTCTATAAGATGATTATAGTCATTTATAACATTTTTGGAACACCCTGTATCTGTACACACGTATACTCACAGACGCTTTATCTTCACTGGGAGCCTTTGGCCGCTGTTTGAACATCCTGCCCATCCTGTCTAGGGTGGCTGTCTTTAGTTTCATAGCATCTTGCTTGACGGCCTCGGTCCTCGAAATCCTGCGAGCTAGTTCGGGCGAAGCTTTCTCCTCACTTTCCGGTGAATCTGGAATCCGCGAAAACAAGCTCTTTATCAGTAAGTACAAGTCACGGATTTTTAACCGATCTATTACTTTGAATACATAAGTGTGTATGTAAATACATATGAATAATAAAATTGACATCTGGTAACAGTAGCATTAAGAATGGAACTTAGTTTGTAGACAATATTGCTTAATACTTGTTGAATTAATGTTGAATTACTCTTTTAGATTTCTAGACTCTAATTATAAACAAATCTTTTATAATCGAATTTATCATATATAAAGAAAAAGTGAATTATGATTGGAGATATGAAACCAGCCGGAATTTTAACTTGTAGCTTGATATTATTCTAGGAATCCACTCCCTCAAGGAAAGCAAGATATTTTAGGATGCTTCAAGTTTAGGGGAAGAGCGCAACGAATAAGAAGGGTTTAGCCGTAATATTTTTATTAATATACTGGCTAAATTCATTAAAAGGTTATTTCAGGGTTTTCGCCTTCTACTTGCTAGGACACTCCCGTCATTTTTCCCGAACACTCAGGTCTTGCAGGAGATAAATTAATATCAGAAGAGAAAGGTCCCATCTAGCAGGGAGGACGTTGACAGTCGTATAAATCGCGACGGTCAAAAGGGCGTACCCATTGAACGACGCTCTCGAGATAAGGTCACTTGGACATATACGAAGTCCAGTCCTGAGTGAGGGTAATAATGAGGACGTTCCGATAGGATAGGACAGCGGATTCCATAAATATAAGGAATGAAACAAAAGGAGCGTGCCATTCCCACACCACCCACGTGTACAAACAATTCCTCGGGGTTAAATGCCGTAGAAAGTAATTCCTTTTCTGTTTATTACTGCCTCTCGTTAGATCCAATTTCCATTTGTCGAGAAATTCTACCTTTTCCCTGTTACGTTCTCTCGGAGAATTTAGTTATGACTTTAGGAAAGAGGAAATTTACTGTAACATTATGTTAAAGTATCTTCAATGTACGCTTTTATATGTTTATTAATTGTGTTGAATTATTTTATTCGTGATTTTTTAATATTTATACTTCACAGACTACATTTTTATAATATTTCCTGGTTAATGTGGATGGGAAATATTCTACCATCCAATAGATTGATGATGTTTATCGCCAATGAACTTCTACAGGAGATGGAAATAAATTAAGCCAGTTTCTGTCGAATTATCGTAATCATTAATTTATTGTTTTTATTTCTATTCTGATATAGCGTAACGCTTTATGTATCTGGCTGCTTCCAACGAAGTCTTATGCTTACTCTTTAGTCTTTGCTTCCATGAAGTCTTACACGGACCAGTCAATTCATGCGTATTATTACTGTCTAACTGTCGGGTCTTGCCATATTTGTTCTTACTGAGACTGGGCTTACGCCATCTTTTCATGCCGCTTCCGTAGAAGTCTTACGCTATCTATGTGGGCATACGCCATCTTTTACGATTAATGATATAGTGAGTGGGTGTGTAAGACCCGTCACTAATTATCTTATTATAAGAAAGATCTGGACTTACAAATCGTAATCTAGTCACTGCCTTCTCTGTCCTCTGGTCCGTTGACTTCGACGATCTGTGTCACAATGCCGATCGCTCTCGCCGATCGGCTCCTTGCCCGCCGTCACATGTTATTCTTTCGGCGCAGCCTCGGGCCTCACATACATTCTACGGTGACACACACATACCGAGGCGATGCACTCTGGCACCCCGCACGGCGGTTGTCCCTTTTCCTCTGCTCCTTCAGAGCCACACATACTTTTGACTGCATTGACGTAGTCTTCAATTTACTTGTACATTTCACGGCCGTGATCACTCACACGCCGTAACAGTTGAAGTAGTTGAAAATTGAGTTATCGCATTATTTTTATAACTTATGACTTTATAATTATTCACATCTCCATGTATTTTCCTAATATAAACCCATAGGAACAATGAAGTGCAAATAGAAGTGTAAAAATGAATTTCCCTTCCACGTACGTTTTTGCTTTTGGAAGCGGTAATTAAAGGAAGGAATTCGGAACGAAAGAATTTCATTAAGTACGCTTTAGGACCTGTTTTCCGTAGCAGAAGTGAGACTCGAGAGGAAGAATAGTCCGATTAATCTGACAATGAGAGACGAGCTTGTACCAAGAGAACGCATAGAATAGCAATCTCAGCCATTAGTCACTTGGCGCGCTCTACATTAGCAGTAACACGTCCCTCGCACTATCTAACTGTTAGATTCTAACGCTTTGCTTCCCATTAGACTGCTAAATACGTGAACCACTGAGCATAGTTAACTGAAGATCGAAATATTACGAAACAATTTCCGATAACGAGAACTTCCTACCACGTTATACGATAAATTATCCTATTCCGGCAATTATATGGGACAGCAAGTCTCAAGGTATGACATAACACAGATATAGAAACCGTTTAATTCGTACGGTATATGCAATCAAAAGTTATCGATATGTTTTGAATTTATTTGATCGACAAAATATTCGTGTTACTTTGATGTTATATTTCATGTTTATATGTGCTGTTTCGAAAGAATCTGTACGTGGAAATTAGACGAATTATTTTGTAGTAAAAGTTAAAAGCTTTGTATTCTCAAATCTGCTTTACTTTGGTTTGCTATACATAACAATAATTGACAGTCATGGCAGTTTGGTTCAGGTCAATAAACGTCAATCGCAGCCCTTTGACCAGATTCAGAGTCGGTTAATAGTTTTTGTTCATCCTTTTATGGGATATTGGAAAAAATGTGCACAACTGTCACCTGTTATTTCAATAACTTTTCCTTCTGCCTATCAGTCTTTATATCCGCGAAGGCATTCTTCCAGATATGTGAACATTTGAAAGCAATGCTTTGCGAAATCATATTGAATCTGTCAAGATGTTCTGTGAGCTTGCAGTGTTTCATAGCAAGTTACACAATATTAAAGATGCGCTTTCTCATCTTTCCTCCCTTTTTTCACGAGACTTAATTGTCTTCAAATACTAATTACGTACTCCCTTTTTTACTAATGTTATAAAATTTAATTTTTGCACGAGCAATTTTCAGTTTTATTTGTTAAAAACCTAACATTACCTGAATTTGATAAGCCGAGGTACTCAACTCTGTTCCACTCTTGTAAAATCCACATCATATCGGGATTATTTTTATGCGAAATATAGAGTAGAATCGTGCTGCGAGATACACGTAAAAATATTGGAATATTTTGGTTACCACCTGTTACAGTGTATAGCTGAATTGACAAAAAACTGGTGCAAGTGGTAGCATTGAACCATTCACGTCCACTCAAAAGCTTTTCTATCCTCCCATCAACTAAAAATGATAAGAATTTTGCAAGCGCTCGCCTCCTCGACACGGCTAAATCTGCGAGATTCATCGACACTCTGTAAAATGCAATGCTTGACGAGCTTACTCTTGAAAATCAAACAGGTAGTGGAAATGCTTTTCTGCTTTTTTGACACTCGACAAGCATTGACTTATAGATTAATGGACTAAAGAGTTCTTTTGACATTGTTTTAAACATTCTGTTTATTAAATAAATATTGTTCGTGACTTTTGAAACGTTCGTAGCAAGCTGAACTTCATTTATTGCTTTAAAAGCTGTTTCTCACGTAGAGCTATCTTTGCTCTTTTTTATTGGAAAACACTTCATTAGTGACAGTGAATTCCTAACACATTTAACGAATTAGATAAAAGCTAACTTTTTTAATTCACAATACTTGCGAGTTTATTTGCAAAGTTCACGTATGGTAAAAGTGCCAGAAAAATGTACAGCAGATTATAATTTGTTTATATTCCAAACAACAGTGAATATTACTGTAAAAACACAACACGCAAACAGTAATGCAGATTTCTGGTCGAAAGACACGCAAAATAACGCGGTTACAAATCCCAGCATTTGGAGATGTCGGGATTATTTTCGCTTTTAGGGATGCCGCGCTTTTACCAAAGATTTATGACACACGCTTCGCATCGCTCACTTCATTTCGATTTAAACTGTTAACCTTCACTGCATTTTATGGATGTGGAGATTTGCAGTTATGCAGATTCAGGCGCAGATGAGCCAACAATGCACGAGAAACTTATTCTTCATTTAACACAGAATGACATAGTATCATATATGCATCGGTAAAGTGAACATAAATTAGATATAATTGGATATTTGACAACTTTTTCGACTAAACAATGTACATAGATTATTCGTAATTAGCTGTTTAGTGTTTCAATTAATAAAGTCAACAAAAAGAACCTTCTAACTCATCATCAATATGTGTATAGCAAAAGCGAATTTATGGTACATATTTTTATCTATCTCTCAAAAATTGTTAGTTTAAAAATTCATGAGAATTCCGTGTATTTCCAAATGCTGAACTGAAGCATTGTAATTTTATATTTTCAACTAACCATCGACACAATTGTTGGCGAAAATGCACTAGCATATTCCATGCGGTCTCATTTTATATGAGGTGATGGAAAATATAACCATTTTTAGCATACGTGCTTTTTATGCAAAAGCTTTTATAATATTTGATATCATTTATTAGCAGTCCGTAGTATCAGGTATGAATAATGGACAATTGTCGTAATTTTCACAATAGCCTACTAATTTCAATACAAGTCATGAACAGACTTGATTACGATAAGATGTGAGGCAGAGAGAAACAGGAATTTGTCTGTTAGGAGAAATCAGTTGACTTACTTGATACGGTGTGCACGCTGATTGGCTCCGGCTCGTTAATTTCTTCCTGCTGCGATGTCGAGCAGCCACTATCGTCCTCACTCAATCGCTCCGCCGTCTTGACCTGAGCAATGCAAAAGTACCCCTCTGATTTCGTTTCCACTGCTCCAATTAACACAGCAAATTGCATTCTAGCTCCTAATACGGAAGTCGCAGAACACGCTGCACTGACAGCTGTGCTGTATGATGATAAAACTTAGGAGAGGAAAATTTATTTTGAAATTCAATCAAATGGTTCATTGAACCAGAAAAATTTAAGTTTGTCTGTGTGTATAAGAAACTCCTAAGTTAATGTGATTTAGTTATTATTGAATATACGAAACTTACAAAAATTTCTGTGTTCTCCTCATTTGCAAGTTCTTGATTTCCATTACTTATTTCCATAGTGGCAATTTCTACATTTAACATGGCTTGTCGATAGAATTTCTCCGTGTGCACAGTTGTTTTTTCTGACCAGGATCAATATGTTGTGTCCTAAAGTACATAAACGATTACTAGTTGAATGTTAAGAAAGTAATCAAAGATCGAACCCCATTAATTTAAATTCAATTTGATAGTCCAGTCTTTCAAGTTACTAGGCTTAATATACAGTTAATTTCAAGTCCCGATAAATATAAAAATATCCAAAGCTCTAATTGTGACATTTACATTGTGCTCTAGGATTAAAAATCACGCGTCTTCCTTATCAAAAGCAGCTGAGGATTAACTTAAAATAAACTCTCTTTCACTTTTTGAAATACGATGAAAATGTTTCAAGCAAGAGGTTACGCATTGAGCAAATGGATCATCCAGATTAATAGTGAAAAAGTATTCTTACGATCGTTCCAGTTGCCGAACTTCCAATCCAGCTTACAGGATATCTAGTTTATATCTATGTAGAGCTAACTTTGATCGTTCTTAATGGCAAACTCTTTGAAGGGATGAGAGTCTTTGGCCAGCAAAGTTTACTGCGGTTCACAAGACTTTTCGCTTCCTTTGTCAGGGTTTATGCTGGTGGATGATAAGTATGATGCATTCCTCGAACGAAAGCAGCAGGTGAAATGATTTATTGTACACTTGGGTCGAGGTTCTCACCGATTTTTGTATCCTCACAGTGTGTACTCTCTTATAGACGACCCTGATCAAACATTTTCATTGACGCTGACTGCTGCAGCCGACTTTCCGACGTTTCTCCTTGCTCGACCGTGATCGATGCTTGTTTTATCGCATTGGACGAACGCTGCGTTGTATTACTAAGCGGTTTCATAGCTTTTGACTTCAAGGTATACTCAGTGACAAACGTAGAATCATGAACTAGATTTTTCAGTATGACAATATTCTCACAACAAAGCTTTATATTTATTTTATTTAATTCAAGCTTACTAAATATATATTGAGATTACAAAATTATTCATGCACGTTTCAAAAACTGAATCGCGAAGCTTTCATTTCTTATTCACTTTCTTTATATGTATTTTACGGTTTGACTTACAAACAGTTTATAAAATGGAATATATACTTATGTCGGGGATTGACTGCTTTGATATTTGAAGAGTATACTTTACGGTACGCTTGAAACGTGCTTCTTTTACGATGGTGGAATTTCGTTGGATGTTACGTCCATACGTTTTGTCGGCGCATGGTATGTGTATCTTTCCAACATAATACGACGTCTAAGTTGATGAGAGATCTCTCGCCGAGCAAATACTGTGAACGGTCATGACACATTTTACGAGTCCGCTGAAAACTCAGCAGCCGACTTTATGCCAGCGGCAATCGCCTGACAGTGTGCCTGAAAATCCGGCAAAAACTCGCCCGAGAATTAGGATGGTCGGCAATTAATTTCGGGTTTTAGAAGGGAATCAAGTCGGATGGGATGTGTCGCTTATAAACCGAGAGATTCCTTGGAGAATCATCAAAATCAGAATTACAGTCTTTTTTTCTTGAAAATGTTTGCTGCTTTTCACGTAAAATTATAAATCTTTATTCGATCTTATCTGACTTGCAATTATGGAATGAATATCTTAATTATGAATTAGCTTAATCTATTTTCGATTAAACAGTTAATTGAACAGCACATTTGTTCTTTATCGAAGTTAGCTCACATAAGAATGAAATGGTATACTTTTAAATATTCATATTGCTCCAAATACAGATTTCATAACATTTTCCCTGATAAGAACAAACGCTATGGAGAATGTGACTAACATGTGCAGTCTGCTTCTCAAACACATTCTGAAAATCTGTATACTGATGCAAAGCTTTGACTTGGATGAAAACGGTATTCATTCGATTGAAGACCAGTGAACCAAGAAGGTTCGCGCTTTGTGAGATAATCGAAGCGTTATTTCGATTTCCTCTGCAATCCTTTGACCAATACACCTTTCACTGGCCGCTTGTCGTTCGAGAAACAAAATAAGGTGAAGATTCTGCACTCGCTTTTCAAAAGATCACATGCACATACTGAGCGGATACAGTTTCGATGGAATATTATGATAGCTGTAACAGAAACACGAGTGTATTTACATATAAACTATTTTTCTCCATTTCGTTGATAGAAAAAGGGCAAGGCTGATCTTATTTAACAGTTGCAATGGGGAGTATCTCCATTTATATGCAAATGATATTTTGTCATTTCATTACTAGTAAAAGGACAAAGGGACTTTTGATTCATCGATTTCATTTTTAATAGAAAACTTGAACATCAATAAATTACAAAATTCGAAATGCCCTGTTATTAATTTGTATAAGAAAAAATTATTAAAATGTATAATTAACAATATCTGTCCACCTATATATGCATTTATAAGCTTCAGTTTTCCCCGCCTTGCTTTTCTAGTCCTTTCGACAACTAGAATAATCATTCATGTAGCAAAGGCTTTTCAGCTCAGAACGTGTGAACATTACACTTTCAAACCGTAACACTATCCTTCGATCTCCACACGTAGATTGAGTGTGTGTGAATTATTATCGCATTAGAACCGATGAACGGTCCGCGATAGTGCAGTATATTAGGCGATTAGTTACATACATCTCACGATGTGCATATAGATTGACCACCTGTTGCATTTCGTCGAGTTTATCTTGTAATGATCTCGATATAAATCATACAACCCTGGAAATTCCTATCAAATGCAATTCCCAATAGAAAAAACCTTCATTCTTTTCAATACTGCAAAAAATAATAAATTACAAAGGAAATGGAGAAGGTATTATCATTCCTATTAATGTTCTATATGAAACTTATTTATAATTGATTATAGTGACAGTAATCAGTACTAGCTAATAGTTTAGTGTCTTTTTAAATAGTAAGGGAAATAATAACAACTGTAATATAAGTTTTGCACGGTAAATTAATTGAACATAGAATTCTTTGTATTTATAAATATACCGAAGTTATGGCTTTGTTTTATTACAATCGATTGCTGTGTTTTTCGTTACAAAACAGTAATTGTTTGATAGAGGTATGATTTGCATTTGAAAGATTGTTTGTGTTACATTAATCTTTCCTCAATGTAGAGTGTTAGAAACACATTAAACAGTGCCGTTGGAAAGTAATTGGAAACTAATTACAAGCTGGTGCTTTGAGTGCAAAGGATTAATACAAATACACAAGAGCATAAAAATTTCATTACCAATGTCATGTGTGGATACTTCAAACAAACGTGTTTAACAAGATACAATTGACGATGTCATGTGTGTAAATAACACGCAAATATTTATACAAGCATGCATTATTCTAAATGCAAAATATGTTAGTCTTTAAAGATTACAAAATATCTATTACATCCATTGTGCAGATGGCATTCATACAGAACAATAGCCCTTACTAAACTTATATTATATTTGTACTTGCACGAGTATTTGCAAAGTAAGAAAAATAGGAACTTAAACACTGCCTTTCGCAAATGTATATAAATCATGCTCAAATATAAATACATGTAAATACATGTAACGAGTTCTTCTTGCGGCTGTGTGTTCTTTACAGGGCTTCGGGCGTTTGGAAGCAGTTTCAGAAGTAATTAGAAGGGTGACTAGTCTGCTTAGGTGATCGAGATGTGTGAGTGTGTTGGAGGTTCGAGATGTGGTCTGCTTATATGGAAATACTAGTGCCCATTGAGTGGGTGTTGCTCGTGCACAATGTGAGTGCTTTGGCCCAGATTTTCGGATACTGTTTCTGCTATACTACATTAATTACCACTCTTATTATTTCACTATGCACACTGTGGCTTAAATGTGTTCGGTTAAAATTGAATTCTTTTGCGATAAGTTTAGTTCGTAATATATTGAACGTCTTCAATAGTATTCAATTCAGTGTTCAATATATTTAGAGAATATTAATGCTTCGAAGATATAAGCAGCGCAGCTTTGCTTGGGAAGCTTATTAAGTTACTTCATCAACTGTTGAGCTTGCAAGCGCAATTCAAAGGATTTGAAGCCTCGAGGAATTCATTCACCTGCTTACAGTCCCTCTGAGAAGGCTCCTTTATTGCTCGGAAGTACTGGTCTTCTCAAAAGCATGAGCGAACTATTCGGTTAAATAGAGTCTTTCAATACATGGTGTACTTCGCTAACTAAGAGACACTCTGAAGAGGTTCCTCTTGCTCATTAGAAACCCCGATCAAATGCATCGTTATTTTGAATTCCTCCTTTGAATTAAGCGCATATTATTTTTTTAACGCGGTACTCAAACAGGGTTATCGATAATTAGTCGGACTAATATTTTTGTTTGTTACAGACTAATTTATATTTTGTTGTTTCAAATAACAAGCGTGGCTTGATAAATTGATAAATAAGATTGAGTTGAATTTAAATGTGAATTTAAAAAGAACTTTAATTTATTATTAGTTACACAGAGAACAGTAACAGGCGTGCATAATAAAAGCAATTAATTGTTAGAATCTGTGAGAGAGTATGAAATAGTTTTGCTTAACCAACCTTAAACATACTTAACTGTAGCTCATATTTAGACTTTTAACGTGCTATTCAATAATTAATTTCCTTCCACTTACAGTTAATTCAGCTTGAAATTAATTATTTCAACCGTACTCTACTATTGTTTAATTAGTCTAATGGTTTGTTAATCACGCCCTGTCTTTTAGTATTAAAGAGCGTCTATATTTTAAGAAGGACACCAACAGGATATCCCATTTACCAAGCAAGAAGTCGAGAGATTGTTATCGAACCCTCGTGAATCTCCCATTCATTACTTCAAATTACCCGTGCGTTAGTTTGATCCGATTTCTAAGTGATCTTTGTGCGATTACTGAGAGAAGTAGCGCAGATTAATCTATGGTCCAATTTCGGCTCAGGCAATTACAGGAATGGCAAGTTCACGGTTACATTATACCAGATGCAATACTCTTTTATCAAAGTTTGGCGATCGTAAAAATACAATCTCCTCTATGATAACACGACAACGGTGCAAGAAAGCGGCTTTGTTTCGCAAACTACCATGACAGTCAAAGCACAGAAAGTAGAGAAGCGCACCAACGTGTAGAATAGAAGGTTCGTGATAGATACTGTTGTAACTTGTCCAACAGTACGGACAGAAAGCAATTTCAACTGGCGTGTCTTGACTATTTCAATCTGGACAAAACAAGCGGCTGCACACTCAAATATAACCGTGTAATCTACTGTGTCACCTCAAATCGTTTGGTTTCTTCGTTGTTTGACCAAACATTCTACATTCTACGTATTTACAGTGTAGGGTGCAATTTGTAGAGTCGATTTCAGTGTTGACGATGTTATCAGTAACTATCTTGTCTCCTAAATCGTTCAAGGATAAGTCATGCTTTTTTTCAGATTATCTGATAATCTTCGTTTACATTTGTTAGTATAGCGAGTTAGGTTTATATTATCTTTCGATCATTCGAGGAACAATAATATATCAACGAACGTTTGTTTATTAAAGTCATCTTGTTCAATAATGAGCTCCATGGTGCGTTTCAATATTGTGGTTGTAATCAGAGTAATGATTATTTTGATAATACACTATTTCCATCTGATTTTGCTCGATATTATAGATTTAACAATAACAGTATCATTGCGTGCTTTGCTTTCCTTTGCTCGAAGCAAACAGGCATCGGAAGAGTTAAAGAGTTGTTAATATTATTGAATAATTTACGCCTCAAGAAGATTGTTATCAAATCCTACATTAGTCATTAGAAACGTCATAGCCTGTTCGGCTAAACCGGTATGGCCGAAATTAGCTGCTCAAGCGAATGAGAATCCCGAATTTATTGATCCTTAATTAAGGCGCGTTCCAGTTCTTCGCCCGATTCCCTTCATTCCCTAGCGCTAGCAGTGTCTAAAGCACTTGATAGATAGGCACCGATTAATTATGTTCATGATCGATGGAATTTGAATCCAGGCCTGTCTGCCGCAGAAAATTCGGAACGCCTCCGTCGGCTTGAGCGACACCTATACAGATAATACAGAGTGTTTCATGAATGTAGTGAATGGCTATAAAAATCTTGTAGACAACAAGTTGGAAATTAAGATAGTTATTTTTAACATTCTAATTCGGCCCTCAGTTTCGAGTTATTCAATACTAACTTAGAATAAACACCCTTTCCTGTATAAACTGTAATATACTTGTAGAAATAATTATTAGTAATAATTATAACCTTATTTATTCATTTTAGTCTCTTAATAACCGACTTTGCCCTTTCAAACCAGTGTCCTGTGAAAACTTGTAATATTTATAGCCTTCTTGTTAGTCTTGTTAGTATCACTTTCATTTTGCGTGAATAAAGTAAAATTTCCACATAGTATCTCTTTCGTCTTCCATCGCTCTATCAGTTTGATTAAAAAAGTAGCTATAGTCATTCGTAATATTTAAATAAACACCCTGTAGACACATCGGCGCTAGCCCTATTGAAATAATTCTGCCTTTTCAGAGCTCATTAAGGAGCACGTCAATTAATATACTACTCTCGCGGAGTGTATGGTTGCTGAGAGAAGAGCTGAATGGATCGGAAATTGAAGTCCCAGATCAATCAATGTGAACAATCCCGTTCCCAAAGTGATGATAAACGACTTTAATATGCCGATTGCTGTTCGGAATTCGCTCGCTTTGACTGCTAATCAAATCTGTCATTAAACAAAACTTTTGCATTACGGTATAATAAATTTGTGTAATTAATGAAGCGTGCAGGGTGCTCCGATATATTATTCGGAGGGAAGATTATTTGGGGCAATTGGATTTCGCAGCGGCATGATGCTGAATTTTAATGATTCATAGAAATTTCATGGGTATTCAATGAATCTAGAGAAATGTGGCAAAAAGATAGGTCTTTAACCCTTTACCTGCTCTCATTGTTTACTGACTGCTTGTAACTTTATAAATAGTCTTTTATGTTTCTAACATGATACACTTTATGATACACTATTCCAGTACCCGTTTTTAATGTAAGATTAACTTTTATTACAATTTATTTTATTTCTTTATGTAGCATCAAGGATTTCCAGAACGGGTCCTATAAAACCGCGGATCTCGGCCACGCGCGCTCATTACGCTGTTTCCGAAGGGAGAGAACGAGGTGAGACGGACGGGTAATCGGAGCGCTAGTAGGAGAGTTCGGCGAGAATACCTGGACGCCTACTAGCCTCAACGGGAGAGTACGGAGAGTTCCCGTGGACGCCCTCGGTTAGGAGAGTTCGGCGATGATACCTGGACGCCTGACCGAGAGGAGAGTACGGGAGAATATCTCTGGACGCCTGTCTGACGAGGGAAAGTACGGGGAGTTTCCGTGGGCGCCCTTGACCAGGAGAGTACGGAGATAATACCCGGACGCCTGATCAAGGGAGAGCACGGGGAAACATTCCTGGACGCCCAGTTCATGATTATACGAGATCAGTTGGTCTGAAAGTGTCAGAATGTCGATCCTTAAAATCATTCCTCCTTGTATCATATTGAGTCCTCTCTGTACACTGAACCTACTATACATACGACCACCGCCTGATCTTGAGCTCTGTACACAAAAAAAAACTAATTACCTGTCCTCGAACCTTTTTCCATGTATCAAACTAATCATATCCTGAATAAATCCTGTTATAGTTGCAATTCCTGTTTCCAACCCATTAATCCCTGGCTACATTTATAATTTTATTAGCTTATTATAGTTTATTACAATTTATAATAGTCTCTACGTAACAAAGTGTTGGACGTATTGCAATGAATAGTTAATTATAATGTTTTAATATTTGTAGTATTTTTTATAATTCAAAAGCTCCATCTTCTAATTCTGATATTTTATAATAATACAAAAGATTTTTCTCCACGTTACAATATTTTTCAATGGTTTTGCGCCTGGGGGAGCAAAGTATCACACTAATTGTGCAGTTAAATAATTAACACAAACCTAGAAAAAGATAACCATCTGCCATCCATAGAATTTCAAACTATACAAAAGAATTGATGAGTCACTCTACTTTCGACACACACAATCCTTAGAGAATAGTAATTCCTAATTAGTTCTCGCGTAAATTGGACATTGGTAGTAAGCAACAAGTCTTGAAGGTAAAACAGTCTGGGATTATCAAAATCGGGAAAGCGAGAGTTCTGACAGGCGGTTTAGCGCTCCGCGATCGGCCGCGCCAATACTCCATTGGAAATGTGTTATGCAAAGTGGACGCAGAGCAGACATTTAAATGAGAGTGCGAGCAGTCAAGGTACACCATAAGCCGAGTGTAGTATAATCGTATCTCGGTTAACTGTCGCCCTTCGTCTTATCTTAGTCCCCTTGGCTAACACCAGAACATTGACGAAAAGACCGCATTGATAAACGAAACCGCAGCACCTTTGACACCGAAGGTCATTCTCGCATAAGCAGTGATACAATCAGTTTATTCGTGTTCCGAGAGTGTGAGTATACAGTACTTCGAATTCAATAAGTATAAATGTAGATGACTGCGACATTGGCATTCTTTTGAATCGGAGCGAACTTACAAGTGGCATATAAATGGTACTTAAGTGGAAATTAAGTTTTTCTTAAAATCACAGATTTTGTTGGAGAAATTCCTCTTTTAATAAGCATATTTGGCAAGCAAAAACTCCGTCCATGATAAATTCATTTCAGAATTATTAAATAAGCTTTTTAATTAACTGCTAATTATGACATTTTCGCTTTTTTATTCCTTATTATAAGAATTTTAATTTCACAAAGTGTAACAGTTGTTCTTTTAATTCTGAATTCTATGAATAATGATTAAGGAAATCTCTGCTGTCATTCGTCACTTGTTTCCCAAGTTCTTATAGCATTCATACAAAACTGCTGACACTTGTGCTAAAATCCCTCAGGCTTAAAATCCTTTGAGGGTTAATCCGGGTAGAAGATCGGGCATCAAAGAGTTAAGGAGTTCTTTGATGCCAAATTTGAAAATCCTTGGCCCTTTACGACAGGCGTGGCTTATTGATGATTATCTTTGCAGTTGACCATACCGCAGCTTTACATAAATCAAGTTTTTAAATTCAACTTCGGATTCTGTTTAGGTTAAGCTATTTTTGAATTTCGGCAATCAGGATAAGCCGCCGCAGTGCCGATTGATTGTGCGGATTGGGTGGTTGGAATGCTTGAAATTCTCGACAATCAAATCGGATTATATCTGATAAGCCTGAGTTTTCATCGGAAGCAACGATTGCCTCGCAGGTCACTGTTTCATCGTTGCTCTATGCCGGTTAGTCACAGAATCTAGTATATTCGATTCGAAGATAATTAGTGAATCTTCGGTCCTCTAAATGCCACCGCATTTCAAATTACTCCGGATTACGTGGTCTCGCGTAGTATTTGATAGTAAAATTAGAGCACTTTAGTTAAAATCCAATTGATGTCTCATTATATCTTCCTTTGAATTCTGAATAAATCTTTAATATATCGCAATATATCACGTGAAGGCTAAATATTAATTAGCTTTAGTGGTATAGTTTGACCTACGTTTTGGATTCATTCTTAGATCTACTTTAAAGTTCGATATTAAGTTCAGAGTTAATTTGGTTTATATTTTAGTACATTTTAATACAATAGTCTAAATTATTTATTAGCACTTAAAGTTTATAGTTTATATAATATATTCATTTCAATTGAGTGACCAGGTTTTATGGAAAATGGGTAGATTTTACGAATATTGCCAGTAAGACATTCTATTCTTGGTTAAAACGAGAAGTACCACTGCAAATTTTCCAGTTCTTACAGTTCATACTGAAAAAAGTTTATGATTATACATATTTCTCTAATCTTCCTTTATGCAAATCCCATCGTTGACTTCTTGAAAGTTCACTTGTAATATTCTGACTTGTATTACACATGCCTGCGGGAAAGGATCTACGGGTGTAATATTATTAAAGGGAGCTTTAACTCCTCGGAAAAGTCGCGGTGAATACGATACTTCGTGAAAGAACGGCTTTTCATCGCGGATATTAACTCGACCACTCTCGCTCGAGGGCGCTTTTAACTTCATTCGGGCAATTTTGTTAAATTGAAAAAGTTAAGCGAATTATTTCCTTTTTGGTTCTTTTTATCAAGGATATTCATACAGCTCCAAATTCGGACTTCTCCGAACACTCTCACTTTCGTCTGAATTCTCGGCCGATTTACAGATTTTGATAGAAAATGATACTCTGTGATAGAACCGCCTTTCACCGTGGATAACTCGACCATTCCCGCTGGTAGCCGTTTTTAACTTTTATCCGGCAATTTATTTAAATTGAAAAAGTTCAGCTAATTATTTCCTTTTTGGTTTTTTTTGTCAACAATATCCATAGAGCTCCAAATTCGGATTTTTTCCAATACTTTTTCGTCTGAATTCTCTGCCGCTTTAAGGCTTTTCTTAACAAATAAATTACGCTTTAAACATAGCCGCACGTTATTATTTTTTATAGTTATTATGCACACACAGAGTCACTAAAGCTTCGCAGTGCTCGAAAACTTAAATACAATTAAAGTCAATGTTCCAACGACATTTAGTCTGCTAATAGTAAATGCAAGTACTTATTAAGGAGTTCTCGCAACTAGGTTTCTGAGTTAACAAAGAAAAAAGGATCATGCAAATATCCGTCTTGATTACAAGCGTTCCTAAAGTTCTTGCGTAACTGTTACAGCAAACGTTTCTGTCTAAAGGTTTAAAGGTCCAATCGTTTACGAATCCTTCCAAGCGAACTCTCGATAACTGTTAATTATAGCGCAAAACCATTGTAACTTCTAGTTATTTTGGTCGTTTAATTTTCTTTGTCAGCCTCGCAGTTCGGACTTCTTTCAAGTTTTTAAGGCACTCGAAGAAGTAATTGAACGCTTCGACAAAGTTTGCATGAATCTGACTAAAAAAATGGTGACATTTCCGACGCTACCCCGGCTCGTAACATCCGATACTCGTGTTTTTAGGAGGCAGTGGTGCTGTACTATGTACGAGATACATTATGAGACGATAACCGGCAGCCGGCACGACGTATATTTTGCTGGAAAAAAAAACACCGGCGACGGATAAGCGATGTAGAAAAGTTCAGGGGAACCGTTATATGTTAGTCTCTCGTGTTACGATTAATGAACTATTGCAGGAAAAATTTGCTTGAAATTTCTTCTCAAAATTTCTTCTCGAAATCCAAGTGAGATTTTGCATTGTTTTCTTTGTACCTTTTTGATTGACGGTACATTATCTTAGCTTAGTAAAATAAATGATATATCTCAGTAAATATTTGTTATAATCTTTATTGCAATAAAATCAAATATATTTTCTTTTCAGCTGCTTACAAGTACATACATTTCACCGTAGAACGAATAATGCGAATTTTTAATTTATATAAAAGAATTGTAACAGCGTGAAAATAGTTTTCGAAACATTTCTGTGTTTATTTAATTTGACAATCTGTCAAAGAAACACGATACATATTGGCGTGTTGCTATGACGATCCCGCGCCCTCCTCGGGAGGCACAAAAGTGCAGCTACACAATATTGACTGCAGTATTGAAAACTTCTAATCTTTCGACAAAAATCCACTCTCCAACACTTCACCGCGAACTGAAATAAAAACAGCAATAAAATAAATCTCTGACGAAATCTCTGACGAAATCTCTGAACTTATAGTAAAACTATACACTAGAAACTATAAGTTAAATATCGCTTGAAGTTTTCTAGGGCCAAGTCGATTCCGCCACAAGGGGAAACGGATACTGCGAGTTAATTAAATCTTTTCATGCCGGAAACTTACTTTCCGCACGAGTACACTTTCAAAAAAAGTAGATATGGCTGGCGGCTAATGGGGCTTGAGGGAGCACGCAGTGGGAGCGTTGAGTGATTAGAGCGTGTCATAAATAAGCCTAATATTAAGTGGGCCCTCGTAAATGTTATACAAGGTGATTCACTTATCTTTGAATCACCACTGTTGTGTTTACACTGCTTTATATAGAATAATTATAAATGATCTACTAATTTTTATTATACACGAATGTTTCTAAACTTTGTTCTACATTATATTATACGTAAATGGTATTTTTAGAATAAAGTTTCTTATAAAAGAAAATTGTCTCCTCTAAGAAAATTTATGTTCTCTTAGAAAGGACACTTTCTTAATCAAGAAGATGTATTTCTATTTAAAGAGAAGTGTTTCCTTATAAGAAAATTGTTTCAAAGAACACTGGATGTTCGAGTAATTTTTATCACTGTATGTATAATTACATTGAATAGACATTGTATAACTATAATTTTATTAAAATATGTATTTTACAAGTACACATGGCACTCGCGTATATTTCACTTAGCGTCGAGCAAATACAAAGTTACGTTTGAACTATAAAGAATGAAATTTCTGAAAAAACTCCCGGAAATTAAAATTGATTTTAATAGAACATATTCGCAAGCTCTCCGGCTGCAACACTCCCGCAAGAAATACTATCTAACTTGAAAACGACCTATTCGTGTGGGCCGGTGGCTGACAATTAACGAATCACTTCTATGAGGAAGCCAGGCCCGCGTTTGTAGAAAAGGGGCACGCGTGGGTTTCTGTCAAGGACCTTCGAGTCATTGCAGCAGTTATTGCTGACACTTTACGGGAGGATGTGCAGGGGATAGCGAGCAGGAAGGCGAGGATTGGCTGTGGCGTTGGAGGTGCGTGCCAACGGTAGCAGAGAGCAGCCGAGAACCGATGTCCAATAGTCCTAGACTCAGTAGCCGGTGAGAATCCGTCGCGTGCGCGTCACTCGCTGTTCTGCTCCACGCTCCGTCTGACTACGCGTCGATCGTCACTACTTGCGCGCCGCACAGCGCGCTCCCTTTCGACTTCGAGCAGCTCCTCCAAATTCCTCGCACTCCTCAGTGAACCACCGTCTGATCTTCTCCTCTCATTAACGAATCATTCGCATCATTCTTGCCTTGTTTCAACTGTGCAATTGTTTTAATAACTGTAATTTGTCAGAGAATATTTTAATTTAGCTGGGTGCAAGCATTGTGTTGTGCATTGAATTATTGAGTAAAAATTTGAAAGTTTTAATAAATTTGAGTCTATTACCTCAAATAATATGTCGAATATTTAATTCGTTGTTGGTGCAGAATCAATTGATTGGACAGTACGTTGAACAGAAGATGTGAGCTTTGTGATGTGGTGCATTGATTGATTGACTGGAAGATGAAAAGTTTGGACAAATACGAAACTGTAGTTTGAATAGTATATTGAATATAAGTGTTCGATTTTAGTTGATAGCATGCATTGAAAGAGATTTTAGTTCATGGTATACGAAAGTGAAAAGTGACTGCCACAGTGTGAACCCTTCGATGATGAACGTCTGAACTGTTGGATGAAGGTTCGTTGTCGGTGTTATATGTTCCAATACATTGTTGTACCTTTGTTGTTTTCTCGAGGTCTGTTTGTTCGACAACCAGTGTGTGTTTGTTTGGTTCATTCATTCGGAGAATGTCAGGTTTCCCTGGAGTCATGGATTCATAATTGATTCAGTTTACCAACCAATATTTGTGTAAATAATTTGTCAAATATTTGTTTTATTTCCTTGAACTCCCGCAAATCCAAACTTTACTTTTTGCTTTTTTATTTGCATCGGTTTTTGCTCGTTCATTGAAAGCAAGTTTAAGAAAGAAAGAATTGAAATTCAAACATTCGGTTATTTGCTAGCAATGTTTGCTTTGCTAGCTTCTCTTCGATAGCATCTAATTCCTGAAAGGATAATATTCGTGGACTTAATTTGGAATTCTCTCAAACATAGCATCCTAAACACATTATGTTTCAAACTCAGAGTAACCTTATACATGTATATTCAATTTAATGTTGCAGTGCATAGTATCCTTGTTTCCACCAGAGCCAATGCTTTCATTTAACAAAATTTGTTTGCGCTTCCTAGAAACAAATGAAATTAACCGGAGATAATGAAATAAAACAACACAAGATCGTTTATTAAGCAGTCGGTGTTGTATATTCTGACAGATGCAATAGTTCTGGTAGAAAATGAATTACATGGCACCAAGAAAAGGGAGCTTTTCATATGTGTGTCGTGCACTGTAAACCAAACCAGTAAAAAGTAAATATAATAAAATGTCGCATCGCATACAAACTAAATTACGCGAAATGACATTACTCATGCTCTAATCGAATTATAATTCCGTGGCTGTTAACATGAAATTTTAATCATTATTACTGGGCGTACTTTCGTGTGTTGATCGAATGAATTCATCAAGCGTTTCTTTAATTGTATCAAACTTATATATTTTTAGTATGAAAACTAGAAAAACCAAACTCGTCAAATTTATATAAATTCTTAATGTTCGTTTGTTATATATTTTTTTTAATTATGTCGAGGTAAATCAGTACAAATTTTAGAAGGTTTTCATGAATGATTTGAACATGCACAAGTTCAATGTTGATTATGTTTTACGAGTTCGATTGTTCTGTTTCAAGATCTGCAGGTTATAACCTACATATTAGACTTTTCGATACGAACGGCAGTAGAGTATCAAGAATCAATTCCTATATGACTGTGTGTAAACATAAAAATGCCACAGCCACAACTCCGACGATACTGACTTTATTTACTTCCCAACTAATCGATACTGAACTGTTTGCTGCGGTATTGTTAAAAGAACGCCTACTTCTTCTAGATCTGTAAACCTCGAACTTTCGCAATGGCACGTAAGAAATACAGTTCACTTTAGTCCATGATAATTCCATCGCTACCCGTCAGGAAATAATAATTGCTTGATTGAACTATCTGAAAACTTATTTCACAATCCCACAAAATAAAGTAATAATATTGCGTATACTTTAGTAGTGTTGGGAACTGTTTAATTATTGAATCTATATGGGAGAATAATCATTAATTATCATAAATTCGGGATTTTTTACCTTCGCAGAAAAGAATTACTTAGTTCGACTTCTATAACATTTGGCTGTATATTGAGTTACTAACATTTCAATATGATGTGGCGTGGCAATTATCCTTAGTTGAGTAATTAATCCTGAATGTATACCTTACGAGTATCCATTGCAAATAAATTACTTTCGATAATTATAAACACCGCTGGCTTAATTAATCCGAAATGGAATTAGACTATTAGAATTGCAGCTTAAAAATAGTTTAAAATTTGCAATTAAATTGCAATTAACATATTTGAAAATGCAATTGAAGGAACTTCGATTTTTGTATACTTATAAATGTAATTATAAATCAGTTTTATACTTAAATGTAAAAGCACATCGAGCATGTAGTCGACAGTGCTTGCAACCTTTCCCCACTGCCATTGTTGTAAATAAATCGTCATCAAACCACGTAGAACTGTGTACGAGAAATTCGAAGATCCTGAATTTTCGAGGGTCTTGTGGTTGCAAGTGGGTGACTTACAAACATTTGGGGAATTCTATTTGTAGAGCAGGAACGGCAAGATAGACGAATGGAAGGGTACACGTATGCGAATTCCTTCTTACTTAATATTCTAGAGGGCCTTCCGCAAATACTTACCGTTCCCTTTCTAGAAATCGCGTGCCTTTTTTTGCTTTCAGCTTTTGGTAGAAAATATCATAGCGTACGAACTTTCGTGAGATTTGGAGCGGAATGCATGCAAATATACGAATATTTTCAGATAATCTGCGATTTAAAGTTTGTCAAATTGCAGCACACATAAAAACAACAAAATACTATTAGTCCAATAGAAATGGCGCAGACAGAATAATAATTAAAATTAGTAAATCATTTTCTTTATTGGAGTCAAAATTCACGTTACAATATTTGAGATTAAATTTGTTTAATCTAAATATTATTCTCGGATTATACTCGCTGATCGAATTTCTCCAGGTGAAGGAAAAGTATTCCGATATTTAATTAAGAGCTACCTTCCTGTCGAACACAATCTAACGCGTCTCTTGAGATCAAGCCTTGCCTTTATAAGCCCGATTAATTATCAGTTAATGGACTTCCTGCCCGAGTAAAATAAGGCAGGCGCGTATCGTCCTTGGTAATGGAGTGCATGCAGTAAACCAAGAACTTTGAAAATGTTCGCGCAGGTATTTACGTAACTTCGAAAACATTCTTGTTGATTTTCAAACTTGAATGTATATCAGAGGTAAATGAAAATTGATTCCGGCATAGGTTTCTGTTAGTTAGTAATTGTTCATTAGTCTATCTATAATTAATAATTTAACTTTTGTAGTACAGTAAAAGTTACAGTAACTTTTAAAGTTATATCACTCATAGTGATAGCTTTATTCTACTGTAAATGTATTATTTGCCCGGAACAAAGAATTTTTTCGGACAATCTCTTAAAATACCGAATTACAGAATTGCAAATCAAGAAATAGGATATAGAACGATTCATGGTCATAACTAAGTGAAATTGAAGAAGCATAGAAACGTAGTAAACAGTACAATAAATTTCAGTCTCCCAGAATGTAGAAAACTAGTTTGGGGAAATCGGAACGAGCTGTAACTTCGCCCTAATACTAGCCTTTGTACTCAGACGATCACTTTTTTAGTGGGTGCATTCCAAGTTCACATTATTTTGAAAGATCGATAGTATTTACGAGTGATTTTCACTGAATGATCTTTTAGTTTACAAAGAATCGATAGCCATTATTCGACCAACATTCGTTGAAAAACGTCAGCTATTTGAAGTGGATGAATAGCAATCCTTTGTAACTCTTTCATTCTATTGAAACCAGAATACAATGTTGGACAATTGAACATCACCAGCAGTACTTTCAAATGCTTTAAACCACGCTAAAATGAACAATTTACCCAAGCGTTCCGTGTTGTTTTAACCTTAGTCGTTTTTTATCACCTAGCATTTTTTTTAACTTTGTTGAACGTTGAACAAAAATGCAAACCGAGTTTCTTATATCACTGAAAATCAAATTACCGATCACATACTACTAGCATGCTAGTTATTACCAATTTATTAATTGATACTTAATTTATTAACAATTTAGTACATGAGTTCACTTGACTTTAAGATAGGCTTACACACCACTCTATTGATTCGACATAGCCACGCAACTTGCCAAAGGTCAGGCTCATAAAAAAAGGATTTATTATGTATTGATTTTAAAACTGTATGCCTAGCCCTATTGTTAGGTGTTTGAGCTATCGACGTTTTATAGTTCCGATTCGACATGACGCTCGTAAATTGGATCGCTATTCATTCTCCGGGGAAATTGGCCAATGCCCGCAACGCTGCCTAAAACAAAAAGTCTTTCACAAAGTGTTACCTTACACTTGATATTGGTTTAATCCAATTATCACCTCCGCTCTTCTGCTCAATATGCATTAATTAGTGTGGTTGCAAAAAATTGGATAAATAGGAACTCATTCATTTTCTTTGAATTTCCCCTGAGCTTTCGCTGAATTGTAAGACTAAGCGGAGCCTTAACTTGGTGGATGGGTGATCCGAATGAATGCGACACGTCGGGATTTCAATTGAGAGATGCCACGTATCCATATATTGTGATCTCAGGTTAATACAGGAATGTCGTCGTTGCAAGTCAGTCCAAGAGTGATGCTCTCGGACATCACTCGCCGTCAGGTTACCTGCGGCAGCGTGGCCAGGTTTGGGGGTTTATGACCCTTGGGTTTTCCCTGAAGGGGAGAGGTGCCCTGCAGAACCTCCACGAGGTCTGCTCTACACACGCATACTCATGCCGATTTCTAATTTTCTAACAGAATGGTGCTTCGCTTTTTACCAGCTACTCGAAGTTTCAAATGTATTATTACCGCGATGACGTTAGTTTTAATTTTCACAGTTATTTCAACCACTGGGAAGCTATTAAATGGTCCTGGATACAGTCACACCTTACAATGTAATCTTTATATTACACTTCTCGGTGGTGGATCCCTTGTAAAAACTTTCTTTCGTGATCTGAATGCAGAGTAAAAATTTACGTGACTAGAAATACCTGAGGTGGCTATTACGAAAAGAGACTGTCAGTATACTCGACTGGAAAAACTCGCAGTATTTTCCCGTTAATGCAACAGACAGTGCCGGTGTGAATTAATTTATGTATGCTTCGATGCGCTTCGAATATTGATCTTACTGATATAGTTTTATCCGATTCTATTCCCATTGCCCTTACCTATACGGTTTCCCATTTCGAATTGTGCAATATTAGATTAAAAATATCCCCTTTAATTGTATAATCCTTTTATTAAAAAATTATAAGTAATTTGCAAACACTATATTTAGTGAGTAATTCCAAGTAAAACTATAAAGCTCACTATTAAAAATAAACAGTTTTCGAAGCAAAAAAAATAAAAACGGTATTCAACTTGACAAGGTTCCATCTACCATACTTTCAAAATAATTAGAATAAAAATGATTATTTTTAATTACACTTGATGATATTTCAATGATATTTCCGCGATACATTTGCTTCTCGTTTCTTTGAGATCAAAAACGAAAAAGGAAATAAGAAAGATGATAACACCGCACACAGCACTGTCATGTATTGCAGGATATTCATCCGCACCTTTTCTTTCTAGAAATAAAGACCACTGCACTGAGATAAACCGGGAAATGATCCAAAGGAGACCACGGATTACGAAGTGCAAGCGCATTGCTCTACAAACGATCCGTTTGTCTCCTAAGAAAGTCTCTAGTAAATACTAGAGCTGCTCCTGGTAACGTCGGAAAATAGAGCTTTCGCAGGAGCTTAATTGAGAGCTTGCGCACTTATTTATTATCTCGTTTCGTTGCTTCCGGCTTACAATTGAAGTAAGAACGCTCCTAGACTATTCAATTACAATTACGTTAGCACTTTGCGAATAGAAAGGCTGGATGTGCTCGTTCTAATTAGGGCTTCATTGAAAAATATTCATTTAGAGCAAGTCTTGAATTTTTAGCAATTGATTTATTATTCTTCGCATACATTCTTAATATGACAGTAAAGTCTGAAACAAGTCGATTTACCAAAGCAATCTCATATTTAATAGAATTGCAAATACTATTACCATTAAAAGAAAGGTGCAGCTTTGAAAAGTGATATTATCCTTTAAGGGACTTTATACCTTGGCAGGGTATTATGTAACAAGTTATGCGAATAAAGTTTGCTAAGAACACAGACAAATACAATGACAAGAAGGATCTGAGATATGCGTAAAAATATTCCTGGGTGAATATATGACAGCAAAAAGGGGTTGGCTAGTAATAAAAAAAAGCGAGTGACAAATGTAAGGATAATACGCAGTGTTTCTGGAGCCCCTTGCGCCCAAGTGATGTAACTGAAGATTACTCTAATACCTTGAATGAAAGATCACGTTAATGCTCGCGTAACTTACCTGGCAAGCCAGACAATGTAATCACCAGTATAATTCTGACATAACCGTTATGAAACGTCATAATACTAATTGATGAGTATAATAGGCAGTAACGAAGTGATCCTGGTTTCTAGCAAATGGTGTTCAAATTTGTTTAAACCTTTCTGCTTATTGTCTTTTCTATCATATTTAATTATTCAGAACTATCATTATATTACATCTGTATTCCATAATTGCTATTATTTTTCCTAGTAATCTATTAATAATTACTATCAAATCAAATATGAAATATCAAATGGTTTGTAAAAAAGGATTTTGCAGATATGAATGACAATGGAGGAAGTTTCCAAACAATTACATAGGGAAAAGACTCTAAACATGTGTATGAAACCTATAATCCCCAGAGTCCTGTTGAACGAAAGGAACGTCAAGGGAGGCACTTGGAGAAATTCTACCCACTTTACTTTATATTTGCCTTCCACTTTAGTACGTTTCGGTCTCCTTTTCACTCGGCTTTATTTCGGGATTCACTTTGCCATCCATTTGGCCCGGGGGGTGGTTATTCCATTCTCCGTGGTCCAAAGGCTTCGCCGTCCATCTTATAGTATATTAGACCAGGCGAGTTCGACGTGGAGGTATGCGTAGACGATACCCCGGGCGCTCAGAGCTTTCGATATACGGAATATCCTGGCTCCGTCCTTCCTTCCAACTACAATTCCACATGGTTGCTTTGCTAGCCAGTAACGCGCCAGGCTTTCCCCGCGCTAAGCAGATAAACACCAGTTGACCTACTGCGGTGACTTGCCACTCAATATCGATGGGAAGTCATTTGCGAACAGTAAATATCGTAGTCCGATTGATACCTGCTCTGTTGAATTGATATCACTCGTGTAAAGTAGTTTATCTTCTTGAATGCAATTAACATACACGGAAATTTGATCGGCAAAAGCAATGATCCGTGGTAGGTTATCCATTTGTTACTTGTTGAAAATGAGTTTATTTTTCTTATTTATAGTGGGATTAATTGTTCGCATTTCAATGCTTTGTGCGAGTTACAAACAAAGAACGCACAAAAATAAAACATAAAACATAGTAAATGCATGTAATAGTAAAAGTATGTAAGAAAGTCTCTGTGTAAGAAGAGTTTTCGTAATATTTAATTTTTCTTCCCGGATATCCCCTTAGTAATACATACAACCGAGATTGAATTTCCGGAGCTACAGAGATGCAAGACACTCCGGGACTTCCAGAATCGTACAGAGCTCGGGCTAGTGTTTAATGCAAAAAGTAGGTCTTACATATTATATGTATATACTTTTAAAAAGTTAAAATAGGATATAAAAACTGTACTACAAACCATCGTGAAATATATGATAATTTATTTTGTAAATTTACAGTAACTTTATTTTCGTTATACGTCGAAATTATCATACATATACGATGTTTCCCTGAAAAGTTATATGATTCGAAATTTTTCCCAGTGCGGGGAATTTAGCGGACACGAGAGGAGCGCTTGTTTGTTTCAATAATAGGGTGAGTTCCTGGAAAAGGCACTGATAAGAAGGAGGGTTAGATGACAGTAGTTATAAGGATTCTTTTTTACCGCGGTCCCAACAGTCACGTTACGGTAACGAAGAACGCGCACCTGAAGCTTATCCTTCGATACAGCAGCTTGTATCCTTGCCCTGCTTTTACAAAACTGGACCACCATGCCGAGACCCTGAGTCGTAGTCTCGACTTAACAGCCTACTCTGATTTATCTTAAATGACAAAACATAAAATGGGCACGTTTAGCTCGAAAGCCGCTACTGCTTTCAGTAAAATGGTTCAGCTATCCCTGCGATACCATAAAAGAAGCCATAGAGAAACCAGTACAAGTTATTTCGTGGCTTGTTCGTGCGTAACGATAACCATTTTTTTTTGGTATATTATTGCGCACAGCTGTCAGTTTTCACCAATTTGTGCGATATTTAAAGACTGAAATAAATTCGTCTATTTCGTTCGTGTTATTTATTTAACAACCGAAAAAACAGTTACAATGCTTCACTGGATATGGATCAAAAAACCGGGTAACAACAAATATTTAATGAAAATATCACATGTCTGATATTTTCGTTTCTAGTAAATTGGAAAAAAAAATGATACCATCGTTGATGACGCGCATACAATATTAAATTGTTAATAAACATATGAAATATTAAAAACTAGCTTACAAATCGAGGTTCATCTGATAATTAGGTTGATTTAACAGAAAAGCTTAATCTCGCCTTACACCCAAGCTAGTAAGTAAGGTGTAATAAAGTTCGTATCTTTTACCATTTATTACTTTACACCACAGTTTGTAACTTGGCGAATGTTTTCGAAGGCTTTGCGTGACTTCGGTTGCAAACCGATAAATAATCCGGATTACCCAATGGCTCTCGATAGCGCCACGCAAGAGTAGACACGAAGGCGCCCAACAATATTAAGCTTAGCTTCCCATCGATCACTGTGTAACACGTATTTCATATGTTCATTAATCCCAGCTCAGCGTGACACCGGCTATCTTACAAGTTGTAAAGTTCACGTAAACCGACAACCAAATGAATGGTGAAAGAATTAAGCATCGGAGCAGATGTAAATAATCGAGATAAATCATTTTTAACTTACAAGAATGTAAATCTCCATGGAATTTGTAGGGAACGTGGTTGATTTCGAATCATGAATCATAATTATGTTTCATTGTTAGCTACAGATTGTATCATTAATTTGACTGATGATTCCATTGTCATTTGTCACTTAGTAATTCCATCAAATTTCATTAGTCACACCTACAATTTAACCCTTGATTTTGCTACAGCTAAGCTTATTGCTGCCATCAGCATTATGTTTACCAGATTGGAAAGCAGATTGTAAATTTATATGTTGATGTTAATGCTCTACCAACATGATGTTTGTGAAGTAATAACATTTGGATGACGGGATAATTGGCACGTGGGGCTGTTAGCGAATTGATCTACCGTTTCAAATTATTGAAGCAATTAATTGTGTTTGAGCCTGCTGTGCTTCTGGTTGATTACTTCTCCCACAACACGCGTAGATGACATGATAAGATATTATATGAAAATATCCGCACTTACGGTTATCGATCGTCCGTGTAATGATTTTACAATACTTTATCATGAAATCATAAAATAATAGCTATTTTCCATAATGCTGCTTAATAACAAACATTAACAACACTTAGTCGTATTAGTATTATTAATTAGTGAGTATTAATGTGTTACAGTCCATCAGAAGTTTCTCAACAAAATTTTAACAGAATGACAAAAGAGTAGTTTCATTAGATCTTCATAAAATTATTACTAATAATTAATTGAGGTCCTTACAACATAATTGCTATCAGTTTTCTGATAGATATGCTTATTTATTTATCTATATGTTGGTTTAATGAATTGTGGGCAATAAATAGTTTAAAGCTTTAATTAAAAGCAGTTATGAATGAACTCAACGTGTGAAGCAAAAGCATAAAACGATCCAAGGGGAATGAAACATTTGAAGTTGCCAGGAACTGGTCTCACTTACCCCTTTTTACAACCACTCGCTTTTTATCAAATGATTATCTTTTTCTTTTCAAATATGAGAGCACTCCAAGTTTTCCAATTATGAACAAGTTCACACCAGGTAATAAAAGTGGCTTTAACGAGAGCGTAAAGTGCTGGCGAAGAATCTGTTGACTTGACTTTCAGTTGCACTCATTAGAAAGCGTTAATGCGCGTCGGGTTTCCAGAAGTGGCTTCCGACCTCAACGACAAGTCTAACTCCGATTCAGTCCTTTTGCGAACTGTATAACATTCTCTTGGCACTTCAGTGACCTGATCCAGTTCAGTCAAGCTGAGGATGTCGGAGTGCCATAATCTGATCCAGTGCTCTCCCCCGATATCCCCAGGGATATCGGAATTCCATCAATTCTACTTACGAGATTTTTTTTGACGCCCCTTGCGAACCGATTTTATATAACAATTTTATTCAATAACATTTTACTTCATTTACTTGCACGAAATGTACGAATGATATACCCGATTTTCAATTTTCTAGTACTATATTAAAATTGTTAGAAAATGAATATCGTTTTATTAACATAAGCAGAGTTTTAAAGTTTGAAATAATGATCGAAGAAGTTCGTTAATATGTAAATTTACTTCTTCCGGCTTATATTAGAGTTACAGTTACAATATTTGCAAAGCTATATATGTTGGCAGTTGCGAGTTGCTTAATTTCCAGGTTTCACGCCCCATCTCCAGCAGTTTCTGCACGCACTGTTGTCGGACTTTCATTACAAAGTTATGCAATAAATCTAGAAAGAGCGCGCGGAGTTGTTCATTGGACCACAGTGAAGTTCACGATTGCTATCGCTTGAATTTATTCCAAAAGAGTTAGCAGTGTCTTGATTGTCCAAAACTTTAGTTTATTTCATTCCACTCATTTTCTGTACGAGAATTATGCACTCTTTCGAGAAATGCTTTAATCTATCACATTAAGTGGCTTATGTGCAAAGAGGCCGTGCATAAGAAGCTGAGAATTTTATAACCTTTATATCTTTATAATAACCCGCTTAGTTGTAACTCTGCGTATTTCGTGACTGATACGAGCGTCAGTGAGCAGTCACGCAAGCATCGCAATGAGTGGCGCACGAAAGTGCTCGTTTACCACTTCAAAGCTTGAAGTAACCGTTTGAAATTCAAACGCTTACTCGTTGAGGTTTTTTATCCTTGCAGCCGTGAACTTTTTTAAATTCTCAAAAGTCATCCTCATTCGGCTAGGTGCAAACTAGGAGGAAAGTGGGTAACGGAATAAAGGAGAGCGAGCGCAAATATGTGACCACGTATGTGTTCTACTTTTCGTTTCATTCTCTCCTGATTTTTCCTATTCATTGGAACCGAAAGGAATGACCGATTTTAAAACAGGTCGACCTCAATTTGACTTCGTAATTCAAACGAGAAATTGTTAAATTTGTGATTCAATTAAAACTCGTGTTCGAGCTTAACATTTTTCAAAGTAATTACGCTTCTATTGTAACCTCATTGCATTCAGATTGGATTGCGAATGATACACGGCAGTTGCAATCTGTCAACTGCATTTTGTATTCAAGCTTCATATCTTCTTCGTAGGACTTTTATTATGCACGTGTCAAGGGCTAAAGTGTAAACTCGCATTTGTTGGAATATCGCGCTACGAACCATTTATTTTCGTCCCGCGCCGCTATTGCGGGTGAGAAATGACATTGTCCCAGCCTCGTAGCATCCTCCAAGGGTGCACTGTATTTTCCCACCTACGCGGACACCAATTGTTTACTCCTTGCAACTCACGGAATTCATCAATATATCGGCGTATCCGTGGATTTTCAAGTTCTCATACGCAAAGCAGTCAATCTTCTACTTTAATAAATTTATATAATAAATATTCGAACGCGATCATTTTTTACATATTTAACCAGCATTGAAAATGAATTAGAAATGACTGTAAGCGTTTGTTAACATTTTGTTGCTGCGATATCCTCGACTAATACTGAATGAGACAGCGTTTCTTTATCGCGTGAATTTAATAACACAGCAAAATGGTAAAATCTGTGTCATAATGTTTGTAAATTCGTAATGACGTAAATTCGGAGCACACTTTAGCGTGCTACTTACACGTCAAGCGATGCTACAATCTACGGCAATTTCATAAAAAGTAGAATAGAAGAATGATAATACCAGCCAAGAGAGAACCCGTAATAAATTGATTTCGTCGAAAATTAAAGTCCACGAGAAGCGCTCTTCATATGTTTGGACAAACCGAAATTTGCAGTGTATTTAGCGTATAATTTAATCATCTTAACTACTACTTACATTCTATTTTAAATACAGTAAAGTATTTGGTGCGCAGTCTGGCTTTTCATTAACAAATTTCAACGGATGATACCATGTAGATTAATACATCATAGAAACTACAGTATAAGCAGAATATGTTTAAAAGTCCAAAATTTCTGTGTATTTCGAGTACAGTTTGTTCGTCGTAAATATTAATTACATCAGCAATACACTTTCGTGCAATCTGCTTATTGCTAGCCGACGAAAAGCTAGTAAAACATGTGGTGTGTAGACAGTGTGACGCGCGTCGACCAAACAGCGTGGTGGCGCTTTCAGTCACTCTCAAGTACTTTGCCCTTACTCATCAGGTTCCCTTTGCTACACGACCAGATAGTTGCACATAGGGAATTTCCCAACGAAATACCGAACATTTTGACGTTGCCTCTAAAACGTAGAGAAATAGTGATTTTTGAAGGAAATGAGTTTTAGATGATCGTACGTTTGGATTACTATCAATTAATTAAAATTGAAGCTCACAGAAGCATACACAGATTGTCAATCTAATCATCAATCCTTGAGAATCAATAACTTTATTCAATTTTGAGATAAGTTGAAATGGTGAAATCATACTAAATAAATTCATTGCTTGAATTCACTCGAATGATTCTTCGATTCCGGAAAATGTAAGTTGGCATGTTCAATGCATAAATCAGAGAAAGTCGAAAGCAGACAATTTACTGTCTATGTGTGTTTCAAACATAAATTGTCACGGAGAGTAATAAAGGATATATTATAGTATTAAAAGCGTAATTACACCATTATGGAATGTTCACTATTGTTATTTAATTTATTATTATACATTCATTCTGTACTTATTAAAACTTCTATCTTTTTCTAGAATCTCCCTTGAAACTCAACAGCAGCAGTCAACGGAGTTATTAACGAATGTTGCCTCGACGGAAGGAGGCTCGTCAAGGAGGAACAAAATCTACATAAATGGATTAATAAACATCAAACAATATAAATCAAGAACTCGAACTAAAAAAATGGAGGTGATTTTCGATCACGATCCTCAAGTGAATTGGAGTTCCTTGGACTATTATGGGAATCTCGACGAGGATTCGTCGCTGTTTCTTGCGACGGATATAGCTCATTCCGCAACGGCTACTTCCGGCATGACGAATGTGACAATAATGAATTCTACCAATAATTCAACGACAGTGAAATCTGAACTGGGAATTCTTCTTGAGAAACTGATTATACCACTTTATGGGACAATTTTTCTTCTGGCTGTCGTTGGGAATTGTCTCGTATTGATTACTCTCGCCAGGAATAAGAGAATGCGCACCGTCACCAATATTTACCTGTTGAACCTGGTGAGTACATTACTAGTCATTCATCAACTTCTTCCTATGTAGAATATTCTTGCGATTCTTATCACTTTCTATAGGTTTGTATGTGCATGGAAACTCCGAGCGCTTGTCGTGGGGGCGAATGGAATCGATTGTTTGCGTGTGAAACCAAAGACCGGCTAGAATTCGCAATAAATTCTAATTTTGAAAGCAGGCGACACGTATTCACACGTTGATCAATTTAAAGCTGACTGCGATTAAATCGATAGTGTATTAGATGTTATAATTAATAGAATGTTTTAAATAATTAAATGTAGAGAGCTTGAACTTCTGCTTTAATATTGGCGTTATATTATTGAATCTAGAATAATTTGATTGTAATATTTTTATTACTTGTATAATATTTCAAATAATTCAAGGAAATCAATTCATACTAGTTTGACAGTTTAGTCGTATTTTTCAAGAACAATACTTCTAAAAATACTGGGTCTGCCAATATAATTATTAGTCAATATTTCCTAAGTTCGAAATACACAAAATTCAATGCACATTAGTTTTTCCACGGGGCTGCGACATCAGTTTTTTGCCGTGCCGGAAAATGTCATGCTTATTTATGCGCGTCAGTTCAAGTTTCCGTATTTCGTAGCGTAGACGACAGAAGAAGTGCTTCCTGGTTCGTAGTATAGAGCGACGACAATGAAGTTATCAGCTAACTTGAGTCTTGTTTGAGATAGAAAGACGTGGTGCAGGTGGAGAGTTGGGTGTGTGGGCGATACTATATGCGAGGCAGCCAACCGAGCGTTAGTCGGCTCTCGTTTTCCTCATCGAAAATTTATGTACTCGAATCGCCGCTCACTGGACCGCAAAGTTTCCCTGCGTCAATTCGCTCGAGCTCACACGCGAAAGCAGTGAAGCATAGTTTTCGTAGTTTCACGCAAAGCCATTTATCACTTATTTTTTAGTCCGCTCTTATCGAGAAAAATCAACATAATTATTTGTCGTATGTGTTGTAAGCGAACATTGATTGTTTGACAAAATTTTATTCAGTAACATAATTATTCCGTCTGTATCGTAAGAGCAGAATCAATTGTTCTTAACTTCGGTAGCTCTGCAATTTATTTGTTAAGTAATTACTCACTTCATTTCTCTTTCGCTCTTTCTGTCCTTTGACGGCATTCTCACAAAATTTTCCAAGCTCCCACGTTTTAAGGATTCAATTGTATGTCTGCCTTAATCCCTTTAGGGTCCGGAAAAACCCCTGCATGTAATCAAATGGAGATAAAGCCTTTGGAATATTCCGTTTGAAGGCATACTTGTGTTCAAACGCAAATACGTGGACATACCTATTCTCATCAATGCAATAATTCTCTGCAGTGTACAAAAAGGCAAAGGAATGGGACTTTGTAAATTCGATTCCTGAAAGAAGAGATGCGTGTACATGGCCACGTACACGCATTTTCTCGCTTTTGTGGTTGCTGTCTCTCTCTTTTTCTTCTCCCTTTTTTACTGGAAAAGACAATTCCTAAGCGTCTGTAAATGATTAAAGTAGTTTTAATTATAATATAAAAACTTTCTTATTACACTATGCACGTTACAAAAATCAAAAAATCGATGTGGCAATGACAAGATTGTTGGCTCGAGGAAATTCTTTTCTACTCGAGGAAGTTATTCCAGAACAAATGAAAAATCAGCTTTTACGCAATAACAATTGTTAGATAATCGAAATTCAATTGTTCTTATACTGCAACCATTTTAAAAGGTTTCTCTATTTAAAATTAGAATAAAATGTCGCCGAACAAACATTTATAACAGCAGTAAATAAGTAAATAAATATAATACAAGAATGTAAATAAATACAAATAAATATCCGAAAGAATACAAGAATTAATTGGGAACTCGAATCGGCGTGCAACGGGTCACGAACTTTCGTCATTTTCAGTCTCTCATTCTCGCTCGAGAGCGGCGTAGTATGTTTTTTGTAGCTTCTCGCGGAACAGCTCGCTATTTATTTTACCCCACTGCTTGTTGCGACGGCTTCGTGAACGAAGACAAATATCGACCAAGTTGCATTCCTGACATTTTCGACTTTCTGTTTGCCTCTCCAATCACGGGTCATGCGGGTTTCCATTGTCACAGGATAGCCAAGCGGTTCCATGGACGAAATACAATAAGAGGCCAGCGGCCAATAACACCGTATGTGCTGCCAATTTTATAATCGGCTCAGACTCGCGATAAACACACACGCATATAATACATCGGATTGCAACGCATATTTCATGTGAAGAATCATACGATCGTGCGTAATAATAATCGCAATGGGACACTTCATTCTTTTTGAATGAAAAATAATGCTGGTCTGTGCAATTGAAAATCATAATGGGACACTTGGTTCTTTTTGCGTGGACTATAATAGTGGAGAGAGTGTTATAGTCAGACGCTTTCCTTTTTCTAATCTGAAAGAAAATTCGCCTGGAATAATATCGCATTCTCGCAAAAAGTAGCACAAATAGATACTGTTCGGAAGTCTTTGTACAATTTATGATTGATTTTAGATTAATTTATAGCTGAAACAATTTCGAAAATCTTATAGAATATAAAAGACAATTGATATTATTTTAATTAACAGGATCCATTTAGTGCAAATGTATAACTGTGTCGAAAATATGTAATTTTCAAAATCTTATAGTAATCTTACGTACCAATATTGAACGTTTTCAAACAACACCCTTTCGTTTTACCCTTTTATACTCCATTAGCTTACAATTTCTTGTGGAGTAATGTCCTATGTTAAAATTAATGGGGACTCAGTTTCTTAAATATAATAAATCGAACTTTAACCTACCAAGAATATTAATTCATGGTGACGACAGAATAATAAAAACTGAACTCGGTGATCTTTTCTACGCTAGGCATACTGGTAGCATCAAGTACAACTCAACAGTCAGTTTCAGCGAGCATCAGTCTGTTTGCAATGCAACGCTGCAGCCGCTGCTGCCCCTCCCAATTTTTCATCCCCTTTTTGTCATGCGCAAGCTGTGCCACTGCATAAATAATTGGATGGCGAGGTCGGCCACTGCTGGCATAGTGCGGCTTCTCTCGAAGAAAAATGCTTTCTTTTAAATCGTATATTTATGCGAAGCTTTCAGTCCTACGAAATAGTGCATTTTATCGATCGGGCCAACCGGTCAAGAGTTTCCGTATTCAATCGTGAAAACAATGTCTTCTGTCCTTCTCTGAAACATCATAGTCAAAAACTATGCATAAAGATATGTTTAGATATTATTCACATATTCACTCATTCATTTAAGACGAACCTTGTATGTTCGGATTAATGATATCGTAAACTTTTGAATATCGAAAACTAGAAAATCTGATTGTAGTATTTTAATTATTCGTTTAAGATTTGAAATAATTCCACCGATTTGATTCATGCAAATTTGATAGTTCGATAGATTCATTTTGGTTTATTGTCACTGTTTCCGTTAACAAATTTCAAGCGATACTATAATATAGACTAATACCTGTTATGAAAAATTAAAAAGTAATATACGATAATGCATTAGCATAACAGCTTATGACCATGCAAATGCTTGTCGATACAAGTTTCTGGTGTAGCCAAGGAGATGTAATACACCTGTCAATATTTAAACTTAAGTATCGACAGCAGTAAGTGCGGTGGAATTAACGCTGGGACACTGCGTCACCTTCCATTTATTTCATAAAAAATTCATGTATTCCATTTCACTATCCTCGATAAACACAACAATAATTATTTATCGCAGGGTTCCATGAAACTTTCTCTTTCAACGTTACTTAAAATAGCACGTCTTTTTCATTACTCTTCTCACGTTACACAATCAAAACTAATCGATAGAGCGATGAAAATTGATTGGCTCTATAAAGAGCATTCATGGATTTTTCTTTCTATGTGATAATTCACTTTCACTTTCTATGTGGTACTATTTTTAAAAGAACCAGAATGCAGATCGCAACTAGAAACATGTCTCTTCAATATACCATTATCATCTTGTTTCGTGAGTTACGATTGCTCAGCATCCAAGCTGTTTCGATTTGCAAATAGGAGACGAGCTGTCAGATCAATGTGACGCGTATTTCCCATAAATCTCACTCGAGCGGAACGTACTAGGAGCTCTAACTGCGGGCTGAGTGCAATCTATGTACGTATCATCACGCATTTCCCAAGTGACCCGCTGCTCTCAAACAGGCTTACATGTATAACGAGAAATATTTGTTTCAGAGCATCTCATGCAAATGATTCTCGCATCAGGAACTCAGCATTCAAATATTCAGATTGAGATACGAATGATATATTCGAAGTAGTTCGAAACGCCAGACAAACGCGGAATTATACTACAAATTTTCAAGCTTCCGAGCAGCTTCGATTTGTATAATGCCGAAAGCCATTAGCAGCTTTTTGTTATGCAACTTCGCATTACTTTTTCACAGTCCTCTTTCTTTGTCTTGCTTTCCTTTGTACTCATTTTCTTGGTATCCTTGTGACTTCATATGTATGACTGCCGGGTGCAAAAAATTGTGTGTCATGCCATCAGTCGGGAAAATCTCAACAAAACTGATTATTTTGACGATCAAAGGAAATGTCAGTGTTATTGAATTCTAGTTGTCGATCTAGAGTTAACCTTTGACTTCTGGCGTGGATTTTTTAAAAAAGAGTAGGAATAAGAATAAGATAATAATTAGATAGTCAACTTTTATTTGGACTTCTGTAATCGTACAAATAGCCTTCGTGTGAGACTGCATATCAGCAGTTAAAGATTAACAACACAATAAATGATCTCTTTTAAATATCAGCACATTAATATATTATTTACCTCGTATAATTAAATTTCGCTGTAAAATACCCTAACATTATCATCGTGTTCGATCTTTCGTCAACAACACTTGCGATAATTGCCCTTCGTGTTTTACCTGCTTCAATTTAATATAATTTCACGTCAGCCTTTACTTATTTGCCATCGAGGCCGCCGAGAATTTGTAAAATTTGCAGAACGCATTTCACTTTCCAATAAAACTGCAATCACTGATGCTCGTCAGATTTTCGGTTTTATCGTTAAAATGTGAAAATAATTATACGCGAAATAATGTGAAGCATGCGTGAGAGTGCGGCGCAATCGGAATTCCGCTTTTCGTATTTAATCTCCACGAAAGCTGGAAGCTAGTATGCCAAAGGTCTTATTATGCTCATTTTCATGCAATCCGTAATGAACGATCCAACGCATCGCCCCTTAAGCGAAATTCCTTTCAAGTTTCGAGGAGAGTTCCAAGTTTCACAAACGTTTAGGAGAAATTTTTAGCAAAAAATGATTTCACTATAAACTGCAGTAATATGCAAAATCTTTTATAACTCAGATGATTATTCCACGAGTGACTATCACAAAATTTAATCGGAAAAGTTATGCAATTAAATAGTTCAATCTTATAATTATACAAATACTCGGTTGCATAATTGAGAATCGTATATTAAAGTCGAATTTTAGCGCTGAAAGAATTCAAATTCAAAGAACTTGAATTTTATAAAATTCAGGGGACAATTAAAGAATTGTATAGGAGAAACAAAGGCAAAATACAGCATTCGGAGTAACACGTTTCAAAAGGAAATTTCTGAAAGGCAAAAGGTTATGCTCTATGCTATAATTAATGTAAAAATAGTCCATTCTATTTCGTTTCGTGCGATAATTCTACTGACTCGAATTAGAGAAGTTCCGCTGATCGATCATCCATTGTCACACCCACAGTAAGATATAATCTGAGAATAGGTACTAATCAGATTTTGATAAGTTAGTAATAACTTTGCACGCAGACATCTGCTACGAACGGACAATATTATCCCCGATAATGAATTCTATTTAATACCATTCAAGAATAATTGTTTGTAAAAATAGTTAAAAAGTGTAGATTCATAAACGTGTAAGTCACAGTGATACAGGATGGCATTACCGTTCAAAGTGAGTTAAAATTGATCATATTTTACAATTCATATTTCACATAAAAAAGCGATTGGTTCTAATAACATTGGACGGTTTCTCAATTGCCGGTCGTATTCCAGGGATTGCGCAAGCAAGTTCGAACGAGAGTTATTTGGATTCGCTTTCTCATTCACCGGATTCCCACTGCACTTATCCAGCCGTATCTTGGTAGAGTCGACACCTTCAGCAATGGCTATTAGCAATAAATTTTCATTGACATGCAATTGTCGTAATAGTGTTATATATCTATCTTGAAAGTCCCTGGGAGGAAATTGTGTTTCGAATAACAGGTATCGAAGAAACCATCAGTACATTTTCTTTCCATTTCGGGCTTTGGCGTTCCAGATTCTGCTGATTAGTGAATTTAGAAAGATTCTCTTGAAATTGAAAAATTTTATCAGAAATTAAATTTCACTTTAAAATGACGAAAAAGGAAAGAGAAAAATAATACTAAATAATATAAATAGCAGTAAACGTAGAAAGCACCATAATACTATGATTATTTTCTATATTAATAAAAATATCATCACTACTAATATTAAAACATTGTAATTTTGGCTGCTCTCAAAGTTACTGCTATTTTACGCTTGCGATAATTTAAATTTATAATACAATGGGAAGGACCCAACGAAAAGTGAGCAGAATTCCGTGTCAAGGCTAGGAAACGTTCTTTCTCAAAAATCGTCGGTTCGGTATGCTAGAAATATTTATCGACTTCTGACTTGAGGGGGAAAGTGCACAATCGTGTTTTAGCTGAGAGAACTCCGTACGCTTCAAATCCATTTCCATTTTGAAGACGTACGCCCTATGAAACGTAGCATGTAATCATCAGCTTTCCTTCCTGTAAATTCCTAGCTGACACTGAAACTTCAAAATCGCCCTGAAGCATCTTTCTTAGTCAAACAAATCTTTAGACATTGCACTATTCACACAGTTCCTTAGCCATTCAAATATTTGCAGTGTGCACCAAGGCCGTGCTTAAATGACAAGCAGAGGGAAATCTTCGATTTGTCAGCTTTTTCATGCGCCTGCTCAGGAAAGCAGATGACGAATGAACGAGCCACTATCGATGAAGGACCGAAATGCTGTTTGCGATGACAGATTGCATTGGTAATACGTCTGCAAGCAGTCGTCGTGTAAAAGCTGGCTGGAAACAGCTTGCAGTTTTTAGAAATATTAATAGTTATAATAATAAAAATAAGGATACTAGCAATAAGAGAGTAACAAAACCAAGTTTTAGTAAATCGGATTTTCCAAAAGTACTTTAGTCGCAAAATTAAGCATATGGAAAAGTAAACGTTACATAAAAAAAAGTGAACTCTCCGAAATATTAATAATTTGCAGTCATTAGCTATCTCGGTGCTTTTTTCTACAATAATCAAATGAGTAAGACTCAAAACATGCACATACATATAAACTTTTTGTAATCAAGATATTTTTTAAAAGTGACAGTCTTAATATTATGAATTTCAGACGCTATACAGTTTCAATTGCATGGACATTCATATTCAATTTAACATTGTCCAAGCTTTTTGCAAGCCGATATATCCTTGATCCGAATGACAAACTGCCGAGATTCATCCGAATCAATTGATAGCTGACACATGATTCGATTAACTATCACGAGCATGATAGCTTTTGAAAGCCGAGTGATTCAAGGTTTTCCGCCATATTGTGCTGGCTGGGTCACTAGTCCCGTAATTAGAGTCTCTTCGAGGATTTAATTTCACTACCCGATTACGCGATCCTCGTGACTCTCGCTAAACGAACTCCGCTCGAAGCAGTTGCGCGCAAAAAAACACATTCTAAAAGAAGAATACGATACATTTTTTGGAAAAAGTGCATAAGTGAAATAAAGAATAAAATGGAAATCTTGAAGCAAACCTGATTCTATTATAAATATTAGAAAAACTATATTTAATACCACATAGTATGCATTTATGTATTTTGTTTCTAACGTAATTTATTTCGTTAATTTCTTCTTGTATACAATTTTACACCATACTAGAGTTACTATTGATTCATGATCAAACAGTTGAAAATTAAAGAATGTATTGTTTGCTCCAGAATTAATATTCTCAAATTTGATAAAACACGCGGAAAGTAATTTACGTAACTTAAGCTTTCTGCTTACTAATCTTTTCTATGCGCTTATCGATGAAATGCCGATCATAGATATCGACTAAGTTTGTTTTCCTTGAATTCACCCTCGCGCCTAAGATATTCGCAGTGTAGTATGCGTTCCGCGTGACAAATGGAATGTATAGTGGAAGTTTGTTCACGAAAATGACTTCGGGAAAGTAGTGTTGTTGTTTTCGCATATGAAACGAAAGGTGTGTATCACTCGCTTATGCTAAATATTTTTCGTGTTCTTTTTTTTCTCTACTTGAATTTCTGTTATCCAAGTTTAATATAGTCGTCAATGTGTCATTCGTGTTCTTTGCATTCTGTTTAATCGAAAATTACGTGGACGAAACAAATATACTTAGTAGAAGAACATATTTAATGACTTGCAGATATTTTTAATGAGATGTCATGTTTCCTTAGGGTCAAGTGGAGTTTTTGCCTCCCTTCAATAATTTGAGTAATTTCTCAATTCTGTAACTAAATATTTAAGTATTACATATTAAATAGCAAATATTATTTCAATGCTCGCGACAGTCCACATTTGAAAATGGCATTAATGCTAATAAGATGCTACCGAATCGTTTCGCAAACTGCCGAAATGGAAATTGAAATTACTCGGATGATTCATTTTCAGTAATTTCGCGAGCGAATGGCAATTGAATGTTTCACGCCTCTCCGTAGAGCGATGCTTTCCAATTATCTTGTTTATATGCTCAGCATTCTAGCACGTTCGAATGTAATCATACTTTTGTGCAAAAGCAACGAAAAATTATCAATATTTTCTTTTATTATTACGACTGCGCCTTAACATTCCTCATGGATTTCAGGACAATTTTAAACCATTCGTAATGCATTCATATCTTCCCCGTAATAATATTAAATTATCGATCTTCTTAAAATAAATTTACTGTCGAACATAGAGTTTAACTATAAAAAAGTTTAATAAAACTGCACCACAAACGAGAACTAGTTAATACAATGTTAAAGTACACTTTGTTTGAATTCCCTTCGAATAGATGCAAAGGGCACTTTTAATATCCAGGATGAAAAGGGCTGTCGTGCTCCAAAAGAAGGCCACGTGCACAAATAGCTAGGAGGCTTTGTAAATGCCATTTCCGCGGCCCGGACTTTTGGTCGGAAATGGTGCCGAACCGAATAATATGGCGTGTTATTTACAGGTGCCAAAGCTGGCAAAGCTGTCAAAGTTATTCACGGTCAGTTTGATTCGAGACGTGTTAAAAAGTTGCGACTCATAGAAATTCAAAAGTGAGCTTCATGAAAGTGCCATTCGCATGTGGCACGCGCTGAATAAAAGTTGTTAGAGTCGCTAGAGGTGTGCAATAGACCGAATTTCATTTGCTGGTGGCACACAGCTGAACCGCGGAAATGCAGATCGATCAAATACCAATGCATGCTAGTGTCAATGCTGTGAAATGGTTCACAGCAATAATCAGAGCTATATTATGGTAAACCTTTTAATGGAAGCGATAACTTTTCCATTTCAGTTTATTGAAGATATAACATAAATTTGTTCAAGTAGATGAAAAGTATATGAAACCACAAAATTTCGAATTGAAATAACAATTTAGCATGCATAGATCGATGAGCAAGCCATTACTGTTTTTCTGCATCCCTTCAATATCAGAGAGCGAAAAAACTTCGCCAACTACCCGATAAGAAATGACCACAACATTATAGGCAAAAAGTATTTCTCGAGTCTGAAGGACGCGAGGTGATAGTCACATAAGCCTGCGGCAAAAAGAACAGGGAGACATCAGACAATAATGGTGCCACCCTCTGAAAATCAATGATATTGACATATCTTGTTTTTATCTTTTCCAGGCTGTGTCGGATTTGCTGCTTGGCGTGTTTTGCATGCCATTCACTCTCCTGGGTCAGATGCTCAAGAACTTCGTTTTTGGTGTCACGCTATGCAAGCTTATTCCCTACTTTCAAGGTACGTACTTTGACTTTAAAAGAAATATTAACTCTTTGACAGCCACGTATTTTGCATTATTTTCTCGACAAAAATTATTAATAATTATTCCAGCACTTTTAGCGTAACTTACTAGAAATGATATGTTACTTAAAATGCATGTACATGCTTTGTCATCTCTATGCGAATGTGTATGCAAAAGAAACTTATATGGATTTTGAAAAAATCCATAATACATATCTGACAACTTTCTTTTCGTTATAAGACTCACGTTTTTTCAATAAATAGTAATAATAGTGGGAAATGGAAACAAAATTTCTGAAATAGCAATTCGATTTGCAAAGTTGCCTCGGCGAATTTTCCTCGCAAAACTGCACAAATGCGTCGAAGTCAAAAGATTAAGTGTTCAATATTATGAAGTCGACAAGTTATATGATATAAATGAGGATTCTTTGTGCCAAACTGTACCAGTGTGAAATTGAACGATCATATTTAAATCCAGCGAGCTTTTCCAAAGTCAGCAAAAGTACAATGTCGAAAAAAGTAAGCTCAACGATAAATTACTATCAAATCCCGACAGCATTATGAATCCCAGGCTTCAACAAGTCCCAATCTGTAAATCATTTTGTCCTCGCCATCCATCAGTTGCGTCGCACGAAATTAAAGGAGACGTTTACCTCGCGATAGGGAGATTCTAAATTGCTTCCATTACTTGTTGGCTTTTTTGCGCGAATCAAAGGATGAATAGGGCTCGGTGGATATGCGGTGCGTTCGATTGTGGTGGTACAGTTAACACGACTCGACAGGGCTAGTTTGGTCCGGGCGCTTTGAACCGCTGCTCATCATTTCGGCCCACTCGCTTTTCTCGTGAAAAAATATGCACGGGATTGCCAAAAAATATGTGCCAAAGTTTTGACCTCCGCCCTTATCTACCTTCGATACAGAACTTGAAAGTGAAACCCTTTCTCATGCATAGCTTCCATTCTTATTGCTTATAAAAAATAACATCGGTATATATCATATTTTTATTGCTTACGAAAAATAACTTGAGTAAATGTCCATTTTGTTTTGGAACTTCTATATTTATTGTACTTTTTATCACTTTAAAAATGACCTTAACATACATATTTACTCACTTGACGGTGCAGAGTGGTCTTGTCATATATATCGATTTTGAACAGATACATGTGTGCCACATGCCAGGTTTATCGAGACGATGGAAAACCAATTTGAAATCGACCAGTGGCAGTGCCACGCGTCGATATTCTCATTCTCTTGAATTTTAAACTGAATTTGCTCTGAGCGTAGTCGTGCAAATGGACATTCAAGAATTGTATTTGCTCGCTCTCTGCAATTACGGACGATTAAACTACCATTGAGAATCCTACTCTCGTTCTTTTCAATTTACATCCCACTTATTCTTTTCACTTGGTGCTAGTAATACTATTATCTTTCTTTTTATTATTATTAAATTTAAGAAATGAAAAATTCCTTTCAGATTCCGTATTAACGGACATTCATTAATCCTTAATGAGTTTTTACTGGAATTGATGTATTATTTATTATACGGCTATATGCGAAATTCGACACATTGTAAGCTTTGGCAGAGTCTAATTAAAACTATCAGAACAAACTACGTGGGAGTAACTAGCTGTCTGACGAATCCGTTACTCTCACATTGATTAAGTGAGTGTGCAGTAGGAACTCCAATTCACTCTGATGGCAATACCAGTGGATTCAAAAACACTATCTTCATTAAAGTACATTGAGTGCATTCTAACTATATTTGCTCGCGCGCGCAGAGTCAAATTAAAGTAGCAACTGTTGAAATGGAGTACGCTCATATTGAATTTGAGCCGAAGCGAGAACGACTATCGTATTACCGGAAAATGTAGAGAACGCTAGCATTATAAGTATGATAAGAAATAGATGAGAGCCTAATTTTATACTGTTGATGTACAGTTAATGTAATATCCATTCTCGTTACTGTAATGAATCTCCTGGATAATAATCTATCGATTAAAAGTAATAGGGACTTGCAAAATTAAGGATATTATCCACTGAAAATCAGTGTACTTCGAAGCTCTGTATAAACCTTTTGATTAGCAACAGATATTAATTATGTACTCGATGGCCATTAATTCTGAAATACAATTTACTTTAAGTAGTTGTAATTAGTCACCCTTTAGTGATCCAATTATTTTCAATTACATTCGACGGTCATTAATTATCTAACCCAGTTGGTATTATCCTTTGGGAACTACATGGTAAAATTACCGTAAATTGTCTAACGCGAATCTACCTTCCCAAAGTGATCGCATTTGCACAGGGGTGGAAACTGCAGTATTAATTCGCAATGCTTAACAAGCCGCTTTCAAGGCATGACTTATCATTAATTTTCGTGGATTGCCGGCATACTTAATTTCTCTTTCCTTGCGCGAAAGAAAGACTTTATTAGATGCCCGCTCATATCCCATTGTTCCTCCATTGTCTTCCACTGTGTTACTACATTTAAGAGAATGTAGAATGAGCTTATTAGCTGCCAACTATTATATTCATAAAATATAAAATAGTATTATGGTAACAATGATTGAACAGTTCTATGCTCTTCGCGTATTCGTTTTGAATATTTTTGAAATCGAATTTATATTATTACTGAATCGTCGAAATCCTTGATTGCGCATTGTTTTCACCGCACCGGAATTCTATATTCACATACAAATGTTTCACCTTGCACTCCTTCTTGTTACTTTTTCCCCATCCGAGATTCTCGCCGGTTCTCTATATAAATTGCTGTAATTCCGAATGATTCGCACATTCAGTATAACACCCGTGGGATCAAGTACTCGTCCAGATTTCCTGACTTCTTTTAAAGTCTTTTTTCGCCTTACCCTGAATACAAACGTTCGCGCTTACAAATGGTAACCCTGGTTTAAGCGTAGCTTTCTATCGTGCTAGGAATTTTGAATGCCGTCGCGCCGTTGCAAACTCCTTTTTCTCATTTTCCTTTTATTGTAAAATTCTTTTAGATAGTAGTAATAATTTAGTCTTAATAAGTTGTCCGAGTATTTCTTTTATTTATTTATTGCCACATATCCTTGGATATTATTAACATACAACAGATATAATATATAATATATTATTCATTTTTATTTAGTTTCATGTAAGTACTGTTTGTACGAATTTATATATCACGAAACAATAACGCTCTCTTTAGGAATTCGATTAAGCTTTATTTTATTTGGATTGGAGCATTAAGTAGTAGAAAAATGGGAAGGCAATTATAAACAGTTATAGTTTGAATTTATTACACATACACACCAACATAACGACTGTGATAATACTACGTATCCCAGAAATGTTCTCAAAGAAAAGCGCGTTTGAATATTTTGTGAAAGCGTTACAAACATAACGATACATAATTAATAGCTCACATCAGATATCGATACTGTTTGTAAGACTAAATTTTTCTTGCATTTTACCGTGATATTATACATTATTCCCAAGTAATAACTCTGTATACATTGTTCACCAATGTTTTCAAAACAAGCTGTTTCTCGTTGCTAAAGCCTTTCCTGTAGTATCGCAGCTGTTGTCGAACTGTTACAATAGCCGGATACATTGTAGGCATTCTAAGAAACACGGCACCCCTAATGAGGAAACTCTCGTAAAGTATGTTTATACATAAATTCTCGCGATCCTTTGTTTATTTCCAAGTTTTCGTTGCGGCAGGTAGTCCATGGCGATCCGTTTACTCATTACCTACAAAATATTAATTAACTTCGCTTGCAAACATTGTCGAATTCAATCTATCGCGGTTCTCCAGCGTGTCAGCCACGATATGGTATAATGTTTGCGTACTTAATTTAGTATTAAAATGGATTATGTGGATACGTATTTTCTATTTTCAATTATGCTTATAGAATTTTCCTTTGGCATTGACGCTTTGGAGATTGGCTTTTCAATCTCCAATTATTAATCACGTTTTTCGTATATAAAACAAATATTATAAATACTTGTCATATATATTTGAATGCCAAATATTTCCTAATCTTTTCGTGATGATATTTCATCATTCTAATAACCAATTTGGTATATTATATTAAAATCATGTAATTGTATATCCAATCGCACTTTTCAAAGTATGAAATACTGTTTGCTTTGATTCTTATACATCGTGGATTCTTCTGCACGTCTGCGCACCAGATGTTTCACAATATGAATTTATTTCGATCAGCATTCACAATTAGCCGTTCCAAATATTAATCGCGCGAGTAATCCGCCTTTGTGAATTGTTCAGTCAGCCGAGGAAAATGGGGCAAAATATTTAGTGTGCGGACAGTGGGACTTCCTCTGAACAAAGTGGGTGGCACAGGTAAACACGGGAATTTCATTTTAACCAATTAGAAGAAACATTTTTTGCACACCTAAGCTCGGTCTAAATAGTCCCACGTAAGAAAGTAGGAAGTGGATGTATTTCGACAGTTTCAAACAGCGCTCAGTTAAAGTCAGAACTTCAACAAACACACTCAATCACCTACACTAACAGCTCTTGTGCTTCGCTTACTGTGTCGATAGTTTTAGTAAAGTCGTCAAAATGTGGAATCGTCCGTGTGTATTCTCGTGTTTCGGTATTGTAGGGTATGAAGAATGTGTCTGATTAAGAGCGAATGCAACAGTATAAGATATTACAAAATTCGGAATGTAAATGTTAAATAATGAAACAGTTCGAATCAGAATCCAATTCCATTCGAAGTTACATTTTTAATTATGACAGTTAACGTTAGATAAATTTAATTTTTTGACCTGGATTCTCTTTAATTATTAGTTTGATTTTTAAATCAATTTTCATACTGTACCTTCGAGCTTCAATAATTTAACTTCAATGCCATCACAAAATTTACTTACCTTTTATTTTCATTGTATCATTGAGTGAATAATTATTCAATTTTCTCAATTCATTTTCTATGAGAGGAAGACAGTCAGTCAAAGTGCAGCTTTACGTTGATGCGCCAGTGCAATACATATTTTATGAGACGCGTAGCAGAATATTTAGGACATTCTTTCGGAAAAGTGTGACTGAAGGAAAATGAAAGAAGCAAGGTATGATATATGACAAACATATGAAAGCAGGAAAAGCATGCTATAATCCACATAGCTGCCTCGGAACATTTGCTTGTTCGAATAATTATAATGTTCTATGGTATCGATCAAGCAGAGAATCAAATTAGCAAGGTGCTGTGTTCCCATTATTTCCAAAACGCTTGTAGGAATGTAATACTGCGTTAGAACGTAATTAATCCTAATTTGGCTGTCGGTAGCCTTATGCGGGTGTTCATACTAACAATATAAACTCCAACGTCGGATGAACACAGCCGGTATCGCGTCGTAGTCATTAATCACGAAAGTGGTAATTCGTGCGAACTCGTCCTGGAAAATCCAACGACAGGAAGTAAAGCTTTACGTTGAAAGGTACGATTTTACTTTGAAAGAACCTTCCTCCCTTTTTCTGTATGTGCGACAATGAGACGAACAAAGAAAGAGAAAGAAGCTCTTTCCCACGTTCCAAGAGGCAATACATTAGCACCGGCGAGTATGTCTCCGCGCCAAATGAGACGTAAAACTCTTGACATAAATTAAAGCCCTTGACAAGGTGAATCTTGCTGAGAAAGTTCGTGTATTATTCCGGGTGTGAAATCCGACTGGCTTTCTAATTACAGGCAGACAAAAATTAGCTGCGCATAATTGAGGAGATCCCGCCGGACTTTGTGATGAAATTCCAGGGAACGCCATTGGCGCGGATATCCTTTAATTTTAACCCCAAACTTCTCTCGAACTCCTCCGAAATTAAGAGGTTAACGAGAAAAGGCCAGTGTTTTCGGGAAATTGATGGAATTTCAGTGAACGCGAATGAGAATTAAAAAACTCGGAATTTGTAAAAGTTAAATGATAGAGTTTGAATCAGAGTCTCATTCGTTTCAAAGTTACCGTTTGAATTATTACTTTTAACGTCAGTCAAAGTTCTTGTTATCTAAACGAGTTTCCTTTAATTATTACCTACAGTTTTCATTTCATTTCATTAATCGGACTTTTGAGTACTAATACTTTAACTTCAATATCCTCGAAAATTGAATTACTCTTTATTGTTTTATTCTATCACTACGTAAAAATTATTTGTTCGATTTTTTTATCTTCAGTTCTTTGATCAGTTGAAAGGTACAAACAATATAATTCAGATATATACAGAGTGGAAACAGACCAAGTATGAATACAAACCAATATGGTCACTTTGCAAACTACGGCTTCAGTTATTAATTACAGCCATTTAGAAAATCTAGATACGAGAACAATATTTCGTACTACATGAACAATTCATGGTTCCATTATTGCATACTCAAATCTAACGCACACAGTATAATATTGGTAGCTATTATAAGGTCTCAATTCTCTCCTTATTTGAGGAGGCAGCAGATGTCATAGGAGCACTTAGAAACTAGAAATTTGGCTGCAAGATTAACATTGAATATTAATATTGTAGACAGTCACACACCAAAGTCCAAGGTAAAATCGCATCGTTACAGATAACGTATGAATCACGCGAGAACTTCGGCGAACATTCCACACTGTTTAGAACAAAGCACCTTAACATAATAGTGGTGCTTTATCTGGGAATGGAGAATAGCCGCAGGCAAGGGTATTTGTGAAACACAGTAAATTCCAACACTAACCAATGCCCGGTCGAAACACCTATCAAATTCTAATATGTTGACCAGCGATGTGCGTAATACTACGAATTTAATTTATAATTATTGCTTTTTCGCCTTTTGTTTGTTTAGTTTGTGATTAGTTGTGCAAGTTTAACAATTTGTTTCGATTACTCGCGATAGTTCACATTTTTATTATTTACTATGTAGTTTGTATTATTTTTAAGTACTATCGTTATCATCAAAATTCAACAGCAGTTATCTGTTAATTGTATTAAATAATTCGCCGCGTGAAATTGCTTTTAACTATAATTAAGTAAATTGCTAAAGCTATATTACAAAGTTACATTTCCAAATCGAGTTTTAATCATTTCTTATATAATCTGATTTAATCTTTGCTACAATGTTACAAAATTGAATTATTAGTTTAAATTTATAACTAACACAATTATCTGCAATTTTTCTCTCGGAAGGTGTCCATTAATAAAAAAAATACAAAAATGGGATTGTAAACCTCGAATAGCCTGTAGTACATTTGAAAGCTTTTTTCATTTTTATAAATTTGTTCGCTTTCAGCACGAAATTCATTAATTCCGGCTGCTAATGAGTGTAGCTTGTTTCCCCTATAACAGTACATGGCGCCTCGTATTTCCATTAATATTATTTTCAAAAATAATATCTAGAGCATTTTTCGTCAACATTTTACGGTACTGAAAACTCGTTCGACCCAATTGACGAGACTTCCTTACAAACAACACACACGCTTTTGTATAGAGTGTTTCTGTTAGCTTTATTTTTGCAATGTTGGGGAAATGAAAGGAAACAATTTCGCTAGCTTGTTTGACACACTTGCTCCGTCGTGTGATAAATGCTCCTTGCAGCTCTAAAGAAATTCGAATTGGGTCAAGAAACTAGCTGACAACGTCCAAGTGATCACGAAAGAAGCTTCCTAGTTTACGTAAGGTGTAAACCTTCATGAATCATTCATTTTCCGCTAGCAATTCTTGAAGCTAAAGCAAGCACATGCAATTTCGTCCAAAAAGTATTCGGTTGTATGCAAATGCGTTTTGTTCAGATTATTGTAAAGATTATTGATGAAGGATTAATTTTAGTTTTATTTGATTTGAAGTATCTTAGAATTAAACTTGAAAATTATTGCAATTCACGAATAAACGATTTCTTAGAAACTGTGGCATGTTAAATTCGTCTTATCGTGAATTGCTGGTTTAAATTAATGGTATACGGAGCAGGTAACTACTGTTAGACACATCAAGTTGGACTTCGCATTCCTGAGATACTTGATGAAACACGAGTAAATGAAAAACTAAGAAACAAAACCGAACGCATGTTTGGTAACAAACAGCAACTGTTTGAACTCTCGAGAATCTCATTCATGCAGTATTAGAAAGAGTTTGCAAACCCGAAAGAGTAGCTTGCTTATCCGATGTCCTCAGAGGGAACTAGAACCACGCTCCGTTGGCTGCGAAAAGTAAAAAGCTCTCTCGCGTTGAGCTTCCGGATGAACGAAAACCAGCCGTACGGCTAATGAGATTTGTTTGCGACGACTTCCATTAAAGACTGATTATACGTATTTCCGAGGCGTTGCGTTCTTTCAGTACTTTAATCCAATTCAAGAGGCATTAATATAATTATTTTTGAAAATAGGTGGGTCTTTTTAATTGCGACAAATAAATTCATTAAAATTGCTAAATGCTACGAAAGCGCCAATAAGAAGTGTAAATGAAACTAGCAGAATAGAACAATTAATTGCTAAAAACGTCACTGTATTTTAAAGTACATTTGAAATTTTTTTCTTTAAGTAATAATAGCTGAATCAATTTTAAATACATGTGCTGTAAATCTTTGCATTATAAGACTTACCAAACATGTCGGGAAAAATCAGAATTGTACTATTCTGCAAAAGTACAACAAACATTAGACGAAACAAATTGAAATAATCAATCGAAATTGTGCAAGGCACAAAAATAAATGCAATGGTTAGTTAAGTAGTAAATACTTAACAATTTGGCAGTGTCAGTCTCACTCACACACATCAGTAGTCACATAGTGTCGTTTTAGCACCACTGTGATGCAGAAACAATAACGCTGCCATTGTAACAAATAATGGTATTCGCAACTCATCGGGCAGAATGACAGAACGCTGAAACTGCACGTTACTGAAAGGTCTCACGAACATTGAAATTTACTCGAGCATTACTCTCGCCTCGCAGACATTGAAATTTACTCAGGCATTTCTCTGATTCTGTAGACATTGAAATTTACTCAGGCAGTACTGTGAAAGTTCGAATAGAACTAGCAAATAACAGAAATGCAAGAAACGCTTCTAATGCGATTTCATGTTTAATGATATATTGTATTTCTATAACTTTTTTGTACTTCATTTAGTTTGATGTCCATAAATATTACGCTTGTTTTTAATCGCAGTAATGATTGTCACGGGAAAATCTGGTTGCTTGAAAGGGCCCAATATTTTAATAAGTGAAATGATTTTATTAGTTATATTTCTTGAGATTTTAAAATTATCGTTATATTTTTAAATAGAACTTGACATCATATTTGTTTCTTTCGCATATGTCATGTTTCCTTTTGACATAGTTTGCCGTCAAGGAAAACAAATGAGATATCTAAGCTATTAAATTATGATAATGTCAGGATGAGATACCATGCGTTCCTGTGTGGGCAAAATAGCAGCAGAAATAATGAACAGGCTGATATTCTATACGTGATAAGCTCGGTAATTTAGTGATGGGACAACTCGTATCGCAGTTTCGTTATACAGCTAACTTATTAGTTGAGCATGCAAATCCGGCATCGGGTCTTTGCGAATATAACCCCAATTTATTCGCAAGTATCATTTCTGATTTACAGGTGTATAGCCAATTAGGCAGACAAGGAACGAAGGAACTGATTGGCGCTGATTTTTTAAATTTAACCGGCCTCATTACGAATGAATCGTGATTTTATGCTCCGAAATTACTGAAATTCGTTTTTACTGACATAAATAGTAGCTGGATTGCAATTCCTTGACAAAACTGTTATTGTAGATTTTTACGGGTTGTTACTTTTTAACATTCTGCTGTAGACTGACAAATAAACAACACTGTACTGTGAGAAGGTTTTTTGGTAGGTTATTGTGCAAGATTTTGGAATACACAGGAATTCTAGGAATCAACAAAATTAAATTTTATTGGTACGGAGCATAGGAAAAAGTACATTGGAATTGGGATTCATATTTTAGGTTGTACATAATTCAATTTTGTAATAAACAATCCCAGCAACGACTTTAGTAAAGAGAACGAAAAACGAACCTCTCCCTATCGTAGGGTATAGTAGAAGTATAATAGAACCGTAAGGCGTAAGGCGTCCGGGCAACCCCCTGTTCTCTCCTCTCTGGGAGGCGTCCGGCTTTCTCAGCCGAACTCTCCATCCCAGGGGCGACCAGGTGATAGTTCCCCGGTCTCTCCTTATATTTCCCAGAGGTTCGGAAAGCCGCCCTGTACTCTCCTTCTGGAAGGCGTCCGCGCTTTCTCAGCCGAACTCTCCGTTCCAGGAGGCGTCCAGGAGCTGACCCCCGTACTCTCCGATGCAAATACTCTTTCGGGCGGCCGTGGTTTCTTACCTCGTCCTCTCCCGAGAGAATACTACAAAAAGGGGCGAGCGCGTCCGCGATCGCGATTTTATAACTCGTGGTTGCTAAGATTGTCAAGCCGCCGCCACCGCAATCAACAAGGCGGTTGCCACGCAGGTGGCCGCTCCGTTCGGAGCGTGCTTGCCGCTCCCCGCCGCACCCCGTAGCACCAAAAATGTTTTTCCAGGGCCGGCCTTAGTTTTTTGGTTCCATCATAATACTCTATTTGATTTGATGCTCCGATATGAGTGTAGTCTCGTTATTAGTAAAAATAGCAGGAGGAATGCAATTTTTTAGGAAAATTGATGTTGACTTTTGCGTTTTTTACTTTTTGAAGGTCTAGTGTAGACTGACAAATACGAAAGAGAAACACTGTTCGATTTTACGATCCGATAACTGCAATCTTTTTTATTCTCTGTAAATTCTGGTATAGCTATGTGGGATAACTTAATACATACCTACATATAGTCATAGATAGCTATTGCTAGCTGGGTTGAAGCACCGGCGTTATTGAATTCATAAATTCGAAAATCCCGACAAAAGTGTTGTAGACTTTTACGAGTTTGCACGCTTAAAAATTCCAGTACGGTGGTATAGGATGCTTGGTACATAGAGAGCCATTGTTGGTGGGATTATGAGACACGGGCGTTATTGAATTCATAACATATACATATTGGGTTATTAATTTTCTTGCAATATTGCTTCAAAATGTAAAACGTAGGCAGAGTGTGTAGTGGGGATCGTGTATGTACAAATTGAATGCATTCAAAATGTGCGGGCGACCATAGTTTACCATTGAGTAGTATCATATACGAAACTGAAGATCAAGTAAAAACTCAGAATTATATCAATGCAGCTTTAAACTTGGAGTCAAATTTATACATGCTCGAAAAAGAGAAAAAACTATAAATACACGAGTGAGACATTGACATTGTAGGTGGGTTAAGTATTTTTTTCTTGGTTTTAGACTTAGAATGTTATTAATTTTAAAAAATAGTATTGGGCTAGAAATAGTAAGTTTATTTAACAATTCGATGAAATCCATTTTTGACAATAATGATATTATGAACTGAAAAAGGCAGGCATAGATGATAATTTATGCCTGCTTTTCCTATATCTCAATTTCTTATTATAACTAGAAACTTAGAATTGCACCAGGGAATTATCGCACCAAGCATGGCAGAAACTGTTATAAATTGCAAATACGTCATTAAATCCTACTGAGATTAGCGTAAGCTACTCTGATTTCTCAGGGAGACGCTCGAGATTTATGGCGAGGAATTCAATCGGCTGAAGATTTATGTACACCGATGAATATTGCTTCCTTCGCGATGGATCAGCGTGTGCACGTTTCGATACCGTTTGATTGATCAGACGCGGCAAAATGCATTTCGGGGGTGAAGTCTGGTGAAGCAAACCGAATGGAGCAGTTTTTACAAACGAAAGTGCTCTTTTCAAAATTCTGTATGATTGAGAAGTGTAGAACAGCATAAGTAAATCATAAAATAATCTTAATTATAATAATAGAAGTTTACTTCAACGCTAAATAATATAATTATTCAGAAACTTTAAATTAATAATTCACAATGAATTTCGTAACATCGTCTAATATTACATTGATTAATTATAGTATTCGTGCGCTTACAACTTTCCAAATTAAATCAACCTGCAATTACATATCGAGTACAAAATATTCACAATGTTTTCCAAGTTAGTAAAGGCAACCTATATGTAGAGTTCAGAGTATATTTGAAAGGAAACGTGCTGCGAATATTTTAAACGCATCTACCAGGAGATTTTGGACGTATCACAATATTTTTCTATTCATCTTGGCTCCAATAATCCTCAAATGAAAATAGTCGACACGCGCAAGAACATATGCATATTGCAAAAACAGACCATCCGTGTGAAATTCTACCGCACCTGGTATTTTCAGGACCATGACCATTTTCTAAATAAATGCAGTATAAAATCTCTGGTTCCGCAGTCAGTAAACTGTGATGTATTTATCGTAGCGGAAATCATTCGTATATACAAACATATTATACATCACACATGCAAATAACACCTGATAAATAGTCTTTTAGACGCTAGAATTATTGTTCATTGCGATTTTAAAACCATGAAGCGTGATCTTTATGCGAAATTCATGGAATTTACTTCAAAAACTATTCTTTGCACGAACGATCCCTAATGATATAAGGTTAGGTATAATGTGTGATTTATGGGGGTGGTGTTCCCCCGTTGAAGAAGTTCATATGCGCGTGTTGGCTTTCCCGTGAACATTCATATTGTATACACGCTGTCAGTATGCCAGACGGGAAGTATGTAATATATTCACGGGATTCTGTCTATCTGTATATGCAATTAATAGACATCATACAATAACTTTTGAGAACAATTATCACTGTAGAATTCAGCTTGTATTTCATTAGTTTACTAACGAGGCATTCCAAAGTGAATGAACGTAAGATTGAAAGTGTTTCTGTAACCCATACGATTAGAGAAATTAAAGAATATAAATAAATAAAGAAACTAATTGAATTGCATATGAACTTAAAATTCGAGTTCTTACTTCATTAGTCTTTTTTGAAACTTAAATTCTTATTAACTTCTTAGTCATTAGTTTCTTATTTTTATTAATTCTGTTAGACTGCAATGTTTTATGATTCGCAGATAGAAGGAGTTGTCCTGAATGTGTTGCATTTGCATGGCTTGACAATGACATATGCAAATGTGCGTTTGTTGAAGAAATGCCTCAAATATTTGACTGTCATAAAATAATTGTCTGTCAACGACACGTCTGCATTTCGGAGGCAAAACAGCCCTTCGTCTTTCTTCATAGCATCGTTCCTTTATTATACAGTTTATTGAACTGAAAACGCAAACGCGCGTCGCAAGCGTTGGCTTTCATCGTATCTCAGCGATCCGTTCACACCAAACGCATTTTCTTGAAAGTTCGTCGGGGCGAAAGGGTTAAAGAATGTCTACGATCAGAGTAAGCACTTCTTTTTAACACATTCAGTGGCTTGAAGGTCATCGGCGAGCTGTGCTAGACTTTTCGTTGAAGCCGTTTAACGTATTACTTATAAAAATAAACTAAGTCCGGACGAAGCGGATAGGTTAATAGATTGTATTATGTTAGACACATATCTGTAAAACATCATTTCTTCTGAAGTAAGTTTTCTTAAAGGTGAAAACAGTCTGCTTTGACAACAATTATTTTCTTTTGAATAGAAAACTTTCTTTTATATCAAAAGGTATTTCAAGAAAAACAGTGTGCTCAATCATTCGAAACACATTTCACATTTGTTATAATAATTATTAAAGCAAAAGATAAATCATTTACCGTCGTGAGAATTATTCTCGTCATACATCATTAAAGGGTTAAAATCATCAGAATATATTGTTATTTCTTATACTCTTTATCACATACTTTATATTTATCATACACAGCACCGTATCATATACTCGACAATCATGATTCAAATGGCAAGTGAAACACCCAGTAGATCTACATGATATCTCACCGGCGATCCACCCGGCTCGTTGGCCAGCAAGTCACATAAACTAGAAACCAGTGTCTACTCATTTTTTCAACCAGACAAGAAATCGCCCTGAAGATCCTCCGTTCGCGGGAGACGACACCGGTTCCAAACATTTGCCCGATACTACAAGCACGTTGAGTTTGCCTTTGTAAAGCAGATCACTACCTTTCGGAGGGCGACTGCAAGCATCAGAGAGATAAGCCTGCTATAATCCGAATTCAATCGACGAACCAATGGCAAGCAGAGGGCAAAAAGGAGAGTGACGCTTTATGTGCGAGAGGGAATTTTCTATCGAAAGTTTGCTCGCCTCGGCAGAGGTAAAAAAATGTCGATTGAAAGTGGGAGAGCAGTGTTTTCAAGCAATCTCGAGAGCGGACGCTCGAAAAAGTTGATAGGTTTCTGGAGAAATTAGTTTCGAAGAAGAATGCTCCAAGCGGGATAGTCATAAAATTTCGGCGAACCACGCAAACCGGTGGTAGTTGCAAGGATTTTCGCGAATCCATGGCTAATTTGTTTGGTAAACCGCACTGAATATTCAGATGCGCGTCCCTCTGCTCGCTCACGAATTATGTGGCTCATCGTCTCTATTTGCTCGGAAGTGGCCTCGGAGGTCGCCCGGTCGATTATTATTCCAGAAATACGCTGTGATTAGGGGAGACCGAGGACTCTGATAATAATATGAGTTTGTGTATGATTTATACTGCTGCCACTGTGGAATGACGTTCCTATGTCAAGAAACTTGTCATTCGGTATTTGGCCCATGATACAGTTTCCTATGAAATGTTCCCGTTTAATTCGTTTAACTTTATTATTTGTGTTCATATGAAAACACAATGATTGGATTCTTTTTTTTATTAGTCGTATTTTTAAAGGTTGCGCTGGCTTTGCGACTATATTCGATTTATTTGAAGTTTTATTCTCCATACCTTGTAAAATAACATTTTATAAAATAGCTCAATCGATGGTGCTACTTTAAAACTGTTGCGATAATATTCAATTACTCAATAAATTAATTAATTTCGCGTTCCTGAAATCAGCGTAATTATAAGAAATATTGTTTATTTTTATTCCGTTAGTTTTCCACCAGTTTCCAATCCAATTACAGTACTTCGTTTCCTTCAAACAGATTCATGATAGATATCGCCGCTTAGCGTAGCGCAATCATTCGAGTCTTTCCGGGAATCCAACCACACTAATCCCACTTTTCAATTACGAATTAAGATAAACCCATAAACCTTGAAATGCTCCGCCTATTAATTTTCCTCGTTTAAATTTATTCGCAATGAGACCCAACATCTGCCGGCGAATAAATGAGAAACGATTTTCTATCAAATAAAAGTATTGTTCAAGAAAATCTATTTCTATTTAAAGAGAAATATTTTCGTGTATAACAAAATTTTATCTAGAAAGGCTAAGTGTGTGCGAGTACTTTTTTTATCAAGTATTAACCAACCTTTTTCGTCTCTCTACTAAGTCTCTCATCGGAAATTTCAATTGGGATTATTTAATTCGATATAAGAAAAATTATAAAGAAAGCAGCGAAGACGGCAAAAGAGAAAAGTGAAGGAAGATCAAAGAAGACAACAAATGACATTACCCTATCGAGTTCCTAAGAGCACCAAGGACTTTACCGCCTATTGCCTTTGACATGCCTGAAACACATCATACTTCCTCCTTGTTCATAACACACTTCATTCATTCAATTTTTATATTTTATTACGGCACTTCTTTCATGATAAAACAAATTATTATAAAGGTCTCATTAACACCAAGATTATTAATGACCACTATGTTGAACTTTTATTACTCTATATTCCGCGCAGCGCGTGTCTAATTTGTGTAAAAAACATCTTTATTTTCCAGTGCGTTCATATATTTAAGTTAAGTAATTTATTGTAAACAGGCAATAACATTACTGTATCAAAATTGAAAGATCTTGGTGGAATTATCCCATCAAATGTGAAAGTATTGTAAACAGTACAGGTAGGATGTGAGGGCGAACTTGTTAAAGGATGATCAGAAGTGTGGTGGTTTAGCGATTAATCCCCCATAGCGCACGGAAGCGTGGAAACGCACGTGGCTTAGAACCCATTCGTGAACAGGTAGAGGTTTGCTTTGTTAGGGAATTCGTTTCCTCGATTTTAAGGGTCCTGCGTGCATTGTGAAACCATATGGTTAATCCGGGGTCGTTAGGCTAGCCCTAGTCGAAGCCCTGACAATCAGCTATGCAAACCTTTCACGAGTAGTTTAAAATTTAGTCTAATAACAATCGCCTGAGAGACGAGACACAATTTTTTCTTCGCACAAGCAATACTTTATATTAAAGAAAATCAAACAACATCAGTTTGGTACTGTATTTCAATATATTTGTTACGATTTTTGGATTATTTAAGTTCTTTTACATATTGTATGGGACTTAAAAGTGCTGTTATAAAATTGAGTTTAACTCGCTTGGAAATATTACACAGGCATTTGCATTTACAGATTTGTTATGAAATTCGAGATAGGGGATAAGTACAGGCGAGCAACTCAGAAGTTGAACTGCGTACCTGATCCCTTCAGGTAAAAACCCGGATACGTAGGGTAGAAAGACACATGGTGGGCTACGCTGGCGGGAGGTTTTGCCTACAGACCTTGAGTACTGAAAGGCACTCCTAGATTTAGAGTTTAGTCACTCTTACTTTGACTCTCAAAGCCGAAACACTGTACGTTTACCAAAATATAAGTCTCAACTACTATGAATTCGCCCGACTCGTTCATCGCCCACAAGTGTATTACATACATTCTTTACATAGTGCTTAAAAATACTGTTATAAAATTGAGTTTAACCTGCTTGGAAGTATTACAGACACATTTGAATTTACAGATTGCTAATCAATATATATTCATATAATATCTTTATTTCAATCCTACCGCGTTATTGTAAATAATACGATGATATGAACATACTCTCGGACACCGGAATTTTGTAATAGTTTTTCGCGAGTTTTTAAACAATAATATGATTACCCGTAAATGCCATATCGCTAGCAGCTGTGCGGCTGAGTCGAGCCAGGTCCGCATTTCCCGGAAAGGTCGTCATTAAATTTGCTCGTTTACCTGTGAGTCCGCTGCGCGCCTTGAAACCAGTGATGCTGAAAATATTCTACCTAAAACTCGTGTACCAATACCGAATTAGGAAAATTAGTCCCGTGACAATAAAATTCTCTTTGCAAATTTGGAATGGGTGACAACCCGTGTTCTCGCTGCAAAGGGAAAATGCATCGTGTCAGATCGAATTAAGCCGTCCTACTGAACAGATCTAACGAACATTCTTTTTTCGAATGTCAGAGTAAACCACATTGAAGTAAATTTTTACTCTTTGAGAATATCAATCAAAGCTTGAACCAAGTATTCGGTGTTCGATTTTCTGAAATTCGTTTTCGCAAAGAAATACTGTAAATTCAACGAAATTTTTGACACAGACAGGTATTATTTTACGTATGTATGCTACATTCAATTGACTTACAATATATTTGCTGATTACACAATACTAATTGAAAAATCGTAAAAATAACGAGAGGCCCTTGTTGTGTGCTAATAAAGCCGTGAATACGCAATCGACGCCGAAGTATGCACAGGGAATTTGTTCCCTTCATTTATCCAATTCGGCCGAGCTAGATTGGACTAAGGGCAAACAGTTCCTTTGTCCTATGTACACTCCACTTATAGTAACGATGATTGTTGCCTATCACTTCAGCAATTTCTGACTGATTTTCTACAATATGTATTTGTGCTTTGAGATGCAATAATTGTCTGACTTTGATATACATGTCTCTTCCGTCATTAGTAAAATTGAAAGTGATAATTGGGTATTAAGGTAGTTTGAATTTGATTTTGTATCGCATATTAAACGACTGTGTTGCAAGAGCATTATCTGTTATACATACTGATACTGGAGTCAATATTTTATGTAAATAGAATTCAGATTGCAACTTTCATGTGTCATTAATTTAAAACAATATTTCAAGAAGCTAAGATAAATACATGTGCCACACGATATCTCTTAATTACCAATCAATTTCTCGTATTTTCAAACAGTTATTAAATTCGGGAGATATGAAAGTTTGAATGAGTAATCAAATTTAATTCCCATTTCATTCTATACTAATTAAAGAAACACCCGAAAGTTAAAGCTACAATTTTATTAGAACAATGTTTATGACTGCGCAGACACAGAATTTGTTGTTGGACATACTTATTGGTATCCATTGGAATCCAATTCATGTCAACTTAAGTAGACATGATACTCCTCTTAGGGTAGGTAAAAGGAGCCAGCAGTGACAAAGTGTAAATAAATAAAAGAAGAAAAGAATAGAAGTGAGCTAAATTGGGTGCCATTTCTTTTGCAGTGGTGTCAGTGTCTGTGGGCGTTTGGACCTTGGTAGCGATCTCTCTGGAGCGATATTTCGCCATTTGTCGGCCACTCCAGTCAAGAAGATGGCAAACGCAGTTCCACGCTTATAAAATGATTGCCGTCGTGTGGGCCGCCAGTCTCACGGCGAACTCTCCAATCCTTATTGTGTCACGCTTGATAAATTTACATGGAGGTGAGTGAGTCTCTATCAAAATTAAGTATTGCCTGTACATTTATTAAGTTTTCATTTATTGCGTATCCTATTATCTGTAGTATATGTACTGCCGAAGCAAGTACGAGTATTGTATTATTTAGTGTTTATTTATTGAGTATTCCTATATTCAGTATTCCGTTATTGAGAGTTGGTTTATTGAGATTTCTTTTAGTGGGTATTGATTTATTGGGAGTTCCAGTCATCTGTATAGCAACGAGAGTCCTATTTACACAAACGTGCAACTGAATACACATAAATAGTACATACAGACGTTAAACGTCACGTGAAGTTATGACAATGGGAAACTTTGGTGTCAAAAATTTCGTCTAAAAAATATGAAATCATAAATAAAGAGATCGAAATAAAACTTGGATCTCAGCTGGAAAATGGAAACTGTGTCGAAGAGGGGAGGAAGAACAGAGCAGGTGTTGCACTGAAACTGGCAGGGGATTATACTATATTCTTCCGTGTGACGGTAACAGACAGGCGTAATTTCCAGAACCGCATGTAGAAAGGAAAGTCGAATCCGAACACGGAAATATTGCTGCAAAGTTAAGCAAAGATTTTGGGATTTTTTGAAATCGCTAAAGACAGTGTTGGTTTTGAAGCCAAGGATCGTTAGAGGCTGGTGTAACCCGCATAAAAGCATATACTTTTCCTTTGCTGGAAAAGTAATTTGCTGAAAGATTAATGTTTGTAAACATAAATATTGACAGAATTCCTCATTCAAACGTTTCGTTTACCAAAGGCTCTGCAAAGCCCTTTGAAAGTTATCAAGCTCTTACGCGCATTTAAAAATACTCGATATTAAATGGAAGAATTAGGTTTCCGAGAATCTATAAGCTATAATTATAAATTATCGTTGCATTTTTTCTCCCGGACGATTGACAAGTTTTTCAAAAAAAGACATTTTAAAATCTATTCCAATCAATTTTAAACTTCGTATTAAATACTTGTATTAATAATGTTTTGTAGAATAATGCAAAGTATTACATTGATCGGGGAAATCAGAAAAAGTCCATACAATTATATCGATAAGAAAGTTAGACATTGAATAAAGTGTAATTTGAATCACATTAAATAAAAATAGATAAACTATATTGATTCATATAGATTTTATGTTCAGTACCTTAAATTCGATAGTACCTTTCTTTGCATTAACAGTCGATGACAAGATTAATAGTTCCTTTCGAATAAAACTAACGCAAATAAGTAGATAATCAAGAGTTAAATGAAGTCATCATCGAGCGAGATTAAAGAATTAAAGTTCCGGGAATGTCTAATTAGAAGTTAAGAGAACTGATTATTCGTAACGTGACTCGAGGGGTTGCAGGAAGTCGGTTTCTGTGCCAAGGACGATCTTTATGGCATCTGTTCCTTTAACGCAACTGGCTTCCAGTTGCAATTCTCATTCAACCTGTTCACTGTGCGCTCGATTTCTTCCTACGTTAATTAAAAACTAGTTCACTGCCGTAAATAAGCTCCTTTAATTGCTTGCTCGTCGAGCATAGACGAGTTCCACGAGTATGGATACATAATCACGACATTTCTTTCGGAAAATATCAGAGAACTCCCATGAAACGATTTTCCGCTAACTGTTAGCTTTTAATCTACGAAATACCAAATGACTCTATTTATTTTTCAGTGGCTTCGTGTCTTCATATATTTTTTCGCACAGATTCCATAGAATCTTTATCATATTAGTGCTGTTATAACTTTAGAGATTAATGATATGATTTAAAAATTCTTTCTCTTTTGTCAATAATAAACTGACATAGTTGTAATTCGACAACAAGTAAACTCATATAAATTTCGGGTAGAACAATGATTCGTATAAAAACCAGTAAATCCATAACTTCCACATGATTAAACAATTACCAGTATGCACGCATGAATGATAAATGTTAACAAAACTGTTTTAAAAGTCCTATCTCGAAATTCCAGATTGCGACAACAAAAAATGTTATCTCAGTCAACCAGTAAATACCAGTGCATAAATTTGAAATCGATTTAGTGAGAAATTGCGGAAATGGAGAAAAAACTTGTCGGGCATCGATAAAAGCTCGTTTCACGGATTTGCGTACGACAGAACTCGTCCTGTTGGAAATATATTATGTTGCGCCTAGCGGAAAATATTTCGCCTCGGGAGAGATGGCGTTTCGCTCTGGATAGCCGGCCGATAATTATATTCTCATCCCGGGCGCAATCCGCCCCGGTAAAAGTTTTTGGCCCCGACCGTAATACATTCTCACCCTCGAAATTATTAATGCCTTTGAACCCGCCCGAATATCCTATGATACTCGGAGCTTTCTCCCTACCAGTTACCACGTTGATTTTGCCATGCGTAAGCTGAAAATTGGGTTTTCCTTTCCATGGCGCTTGGTGGTTCAATTCAATCCTGCTACCTCGCATACCTATTATTTATATTTTGAGCCGATTGCCAATATACGTATCGTGTTCCCACGTGTCTCTCGGCTTTGAATGTTCCAAGATAATAGGTCATTTCCATTACATGGTGCAATGCTCCTTTGACTGCTTCAATGTAGCGGATTATATCTGATTACTATAATCTTCTGGTAGATATTTAACTCATGGAGTTTTGTAATTCGAGTTCATGCTACACCATTATTTACGAAGTACTTATATTTATTATCTGTTAGTAGTATACATTTGCTTATTTTCTTTTCGTTTTCTTCGAAATCTTAATTTAAACGGATTTTCAATGACTTTTATATAAGTGGCCAAGATAATTCGATAAAATTATTATGTTAAAATGAGTTCAGAATCAGTGCGAAGTGATATGCGAAGGCCAAGAAACACTTGTAAGACTATGTCTTTTCACTGACACTGAAACACTTGTCCTTAAATGATGTTACATAAATAGTAATGCATGCATAGTTGACACAGTGTACGAGTGAATCATAAAGAAGCCCAGTTTGCTAACAACGAACAACGGTAGAGTTTATTTCATACACTTTTTCCCATGGTATACTTTCGGTGCGACTTTTATTAAAGAGGACATTCACTTTTGATATCCCAAGGGAGAGGAAAATATAACTGGCTGTGGGGACCGTGTTAGCCTATCATTTGTTACTTGAAGGTCGCACGTCCACAAAACTCGGCAACCACTCTGATCTACGATTTCCTGTAACAACCTTACCCGCTTCGTACTCTTCAAGGAGTCTTATTTTGTTCTCGTACAGTTTCTCCAACAAGATTTATAATTTCTGATTGTTGCCTTTGTCATTTTTTGCAACCGTTAGACACCGCAAATATTTCTTAGAAAATTTAATGGGACCCTTCGCGTTCTTGTATGATATATAATTTCATTTATACTTACAATCATCTGAAAATCCTTCAAAGAGCAACTCAAATGGGGATTAAAAATCCTGATACGGATTTCAAAGTATTTAACAATATTATAAGTCGTCTTTTCGTTAAGAATAGAGTAACATAATAAACTGTGAATGGTATAAATTAAGCAGGATCGTCGACGGAAGTATAAGCTACTTCTCAGTATTTAAGGGCGTTTGTGTAATTTGAACAAATCTTTCCAGTCAGTATGAATTATTGCCACTTGCTAAATCCTAAGTACAGCCATTTAATTAGCTGATGAGCTCAAAGCGAAGAGGTAAAGTTCTTTCTCATAATCTCGTTACTTATTTTGCTTTCAGGAAGAAAAAAGTGTCGAGAACAATGGCCAAGTCTTGGTACGGAGCAGTTTTACATCCTGTTCCTTGACAGCACATTGCTTTTGGTGCCACTGATCGTCATGAGCGTGGCATATTCACTTATGGCAGCAAAACTGTGGCGCGGCTTACGCCAGGAAATCCGACAGACGTCAAATTGTCAACAGCGACGTAAGTGTTTCCTTCTAAAACCCAGCCATAGCACACGTCTTTAGTCTCAAAGTCTCTCACAGCTTCACCAAATTTATCTGTTTTTGTTTGTCGTTAGAACAACCCATATCGATCATAAATACCATTCAGGAACCAAAAACCGATTCGAACGCAAGTAAATCATTCTGTATAATACTTTGAAACTATAGTAGTTCATTGTAACTCTAAACTCTAAAAGAAACTCTAAAATACCTATAATTTTGACTTGTTTGTTTATTGTAGCATTAAAGAATTGATAATACAACAATTACTAGAAAGATTCGAATCAATGGATAGAAACATATTTCTAAATAATGCTTGTAATAATAAGATGCATTAAATGAACACATCGAACGTTTTTTACAACGCCTCATTGATGGACGTATTCCAGACCGTTTGACAAACACGACATCTTTATGTTTGCGGGGACGGAAAAAAAGCTCGCTCGCGCTAATTACACCCGAACGGTTGGTTTCTTGAACAGAGAGGCACATAAATCCGGCGTGCTTTATGGGTGACTATAGCGTATAAAGGGCTCTTGCCTGCTCTTGACGTGTCAGTGTTCATGAAGCCGCCGGATAACGAGGATACTTTATTTCAACTTCATTTTATTGAGTACATTAAAGGTACGCTATTCTTTGTACTCCCATTCCGGTCGGCCAGCGATACGTTTTTCGGTGACGGTGATTACTCGTCGGAAGATAATTGTTCGAGCTTGTAGAGAGTCAGGAGTTTTATATTTTTCCCTATGCATGATTAATTTAAAATCTAAAGATTGCAAATGGTATTCACTTATAATCATTCCGAAATTCATAGCTTATTATTCATACCTAAAATTGAATAAATTTATTATAATGCATATTAATATTAATATAGTATATTAGACTGGTAAAGTTTATGGGAAATAAAGCGCGCTTCTGTTATCAGTATACTGGAGTACATTGAATTTCAATGTACTCCAATATTCAATGTACTACGTTGTCCTTTATGATCCTTTCTCGGTCTAATTTAAATTCTTTTGTAGATTTACAGTCAGGCAGACTTATACTCCCAATGGTTTTTCACGTTAAATGTTTGCAGTTACGGGAAAGCAGTTCAGTCAAATAAAACTAGACTATAAAAACATTCAACGCAATCTTTTATAGAGAGAGTTTTATTGTTTATACTGATCGCTTTGAGTTACATGACATAAATAGAAATACTAAAAATATCAGAACTCTAAAGTGGAGGGAGACCGTCGTTGTCGGACCTAATGTCGAGTTGTACTACTTTTACAGTAGAAAGGACAGAATCGAGCGCCACCGTAAGGAATTCAAGGTACAGCAACGCCAATCGTGGATCAGGTGCGACCATTGTTTTGAACGCCTGCTCGAGCTCTTCAAGATTACGACGAGGATTCACCGGCACGCAGGGATACTTCCACAATCCCACAGCTTCCCAAGGATCAGCAACCAGGGTGAGAAAGTGACGAACGAACATGGCATGCCGCATGTTCTGCCACTCGAAGGGCTCAAACGCTTTGGATAGTTATTCGCTCCCTTCGCTCTTATGGAATCCCATAGCCTTTTTATCGGCCCTCATTGCCGCCGGAATTTCTGGGATTAATGCACACACGCTTTCGGTAATGAACGTTGGGGACACATTCGGGCGAAACGAAGCCCCTTAACGAACAAAGTTCCATATGGAAACTGGGGCGAAACGAAGAGAACCCCTGAGCCAAAAATCCCGTAGGTATTTTTCATATCCCCGATTGTTATCGCGAGGGTATTGTATGGCTAACTATTAATCTCGATAATTCTTGCCTGAATTAGTTCTTGACTTAATTCTTTTGATAATTTCAAGTCATATATCAGTTCGTTTTTCACGAACTTTTTTTCGGCAGCCCGTTTTATGCGTATTCTGCTGTGTTACATTTTCCTCATATCTGACTGATCAAACTTTGTGGTAGTACCGGGAAAATCCATAACCTTGTACAGTTCGGTTCTCGGAAACGTTTTCATCGATAACCATTCGTTTTCAAAGATCATGTAGATCTCTGCACGTGCCAATATTTCCGTCAAAATTGCTGCCGATGGAAAATACTCCCGCGTACGCAAAACAATCTTTTTTTTATCGTGCGTATTTCTGATATTTGTGGTGTAAAAGGAATTTCCGCTTCTGCAGCTTTGTTCCCGACGAACCATTTTTGCGATGTATTTGTTCATGGCAAGCAAAACCGCTACTGATTCAGATATCATTTACCTTGCTTTATTAAATTTGAAAAGTCACCTTTACGTTATTTCAGAATATTAAAATAATCGTGTTATTTCAAAATATTAGAGTAAACTAACAATACAAACCTTGCAAATCCGACGAGTAAACATGTTGAGTGAAAAAAATACATTTTTCACCAACATTGTCAAGAATGCACATAATATGGAAAGAAATGTCAAAGAAATGTATTTGAATACTCAGCGGTATTGCAAAAGAAAAACAGGGTTCATCCAAAATTCTGTTCTAACTTGACTGTATATGCCACTCGAAGCACGTGTAGAAACACTTAACCCGGCTGTGTTTCTCTTATCTCTGAAAAAAGGTGCGCTTGCCACAGGGGAAGATGACAAAAGTACTCTCTGGAAAATGCCAGGAGCCGGATTTCTCCCAAGGGACAAAGCTGCAAATAAGGGCGAACGGCGGTGGTTGTTTATCACGCGACACCAAGGATTCCAACGCGCACAAGGATCCTCCTAATTCCAGTTGTCCTTTGAGCAGGCAACACGTTATAAGGAGTAATTACATGGGCAGAAGCATCGAAGCCAAAAAGAAGGTAAGGTATGAAGACATAAAACTTCCTTAAGGATCTGTTGTTTTTAGGTTACAATAAGAATGACAAACGACAAACCTAGTAATAATGATTGATGTTCTCTTAATAATAATACGAAGGATTTTATTATTTTTACAAGTTTTGCCTATTTCGTCACAAAGTGTTTATTAATATAGTTTATTAGTATAGTCATATACACATAAAATTTTGTCCAAAATTATTAATTAACACAGTATTGTTCATTTTACAGTGTTACCTAATTATTTTCGTTTATCTTAATTGAGCTGCCATGCTAATCAATGCATTCATTAAACGAGAACGCTAACTTGGGACCTTCAATCATAATGTTTAACATTAACATACTATAATTAATTAAATCATTCATAATGAAGGTATTGGTCACATATTCAAACAATAATATTTATCAATCGTTAACCACTCGTTGAACGTAGTTGGTCTACCAATTTCCTTGACAGTACAAACATCAGTATAAATTCTCAAATCATATCAACAGAAATATCTATATTCATTTGACTTTCACAATTGTGTCCCATTATAAATTCGAAGAGCATCTTTTGCAAAAGGGTTAACAGTAAAAGCATTGTCATCGGGACATTTGCGAACACACATATGATTACACAAGCTTGCTTTTCAGGTGATCCGGATGCTGTTCGTGATCGTATTGGAGTTTTTCGTTTGCTGGGCGCCGCTCCACGTGATCAATACATGGTACGCGTTTTCCCCGGAGCTGGTCTACGAGATGGTCGGAAGCACCGGCATCAGTCTGGTTCAACTGGTAGCTTACGTTTCCAGCTGTTGCAATCCCATCACGTACTGCTTCATGAACCGGAACTTTCGTCAAGCTTTCCTCGGCCTTTTCAACTGCCACAGATGCTGGAGGTAATCAAGGTCAAAACGCCCACCAACGCCAATCTACCTACACTTGCGGCTCGCGACCTTTAACCTCCCCGGACACTTTCCCGCCGTAACTAAAATACCCCCAAAATGCACGCCGGGAGTAGACTCCCGGGAACGCTAGATATGATTGCGCGGCGATCCATACAAATGAAATCATTTGCGACAACGCGTGCGTGGAGGATGCGTTCTTTTATTAAAAACATTGTGACTTTTGGTGGTAGAGTTCGCTGTATTACAGAGATTTGTTTTCCCGGAGTTTATTTTCACTTTGTATTTTTATTAGCAAAACTAATTAATACGAATTCTATATCGGCAGACTAAAATAGAATTTAGAAAGTAGTATTGTTTTATTATTCGTTGCGCCACAATGTAAACAATATACGAGCGAAAAAGTTCATTTTTATATAATTAATAATGTAATATTATTTTTGGAACGTATTTATATGTTTGTCGTTAGAATATAAATTGAGTGGAAATGAATCGCGCTCACTACACAAACTATATCATCGACCCGATATTTATTCTCACAGATGTGCACATGCAATTTTCTATGCTGTACACGGCTGCGTGATAAATCGCTTTTTGCCGAGTGAACAGCATCCGATTCTCGCTGCCCTCTTTTTCAGTCATTCCTTCCTGAATACGGATATTTTCATATACTTTCTTACCCCAGGCATGATTTATTCCAAATATAAATTTTGCAGTTTTCAATCAATTTAATAACAATCATACGTAATTAAGTAAGAATTACTAATTAATTCTAAATTCCTATTTACTAATTAATTGCATTGTATTATTTGCTTTGAGCTTGCCGCAATCTACGTCTCCACTGTTAGTGAAACCATGAAACCACAGGATCATAACTCTCTCTTACCATAATATCAGCAACTCGAAACAGTATCCTAGTACGTGATATACTATAGAATTCCGCTAACTCGCATTATATAAAGCAGTATAGCTTGGCTGCTCGATGGTTTCAGCATCCAAAGCAATTAAATACCTTTTCGTTAAACTGACCGTTGACGGTTCGCCCTGCGTAATCCCTCAGCCGCCACCGCAATTAATTACATAGGAGAACCCGGGAGTAACTAATTGAAATAGCTATCATTTATTCTCACTGTCATTTCATATGGAGATTTTCCTTTGAATTCCAGAGTAGGTTGCCGAAATGGCGACATTGCGATGCCTACCACGAGGAACCCGGTCCAGGTCGGGAATAACAGCGAAGGCAGCGGTAATGACTCCACCGTTTACCTCGGACGTGCCTCTCTCGTCGCCAGATCTGGTATTGTATTAAATTCCAACACGTTCGCTCCGAGCGAGCTGCATAGTGGGTGATTTGAATAAAACTCTACCGGACACTGACATCTTGCAAGAAAGGCAATCTCACTGAACTTTTTCTCCGTAATACACAATGTATAGTTTCACTTGTCATTTGGTTAAACCACAATTTTGTTTAGGATAGAAAAAGAATTTGGGTCGAGGATTTTGCAATCGGTATTGCTTTTTGTTAGTTAGTAAGTGTTAAAAATTGATGGAAAGTGCAATTATAAATGAGGAATCTGTTGTATATTTTTCTTATTTATTTACATAAAAATCGAAGTTTTATAAGTAGCCTACATTATTTTTGCTAACTAATCGTCAATCAATCAATAATCATTCCACTTGTATGTTACTCTGTTGAAGTTAATTTTTCCTTGAACGTTTGAACGAATAACGACTGGTTTGAATGAATGACATATGAAGGTGTACATTTTGTATTTATAACATGGAGATAGCATTCATTTTTTAATCTAAAGAATGAACAGTTAAGGTAAACATATTAACATCGCCACATTTGTATCACCAACTATAAATGTGCTTGTATTAAATCGAACACATTATCGGACGATTTATTTAGATTACATTCAGCTTTAAAAGACTATATTCGGATAGAATTGACTGGCATTAGGACATTCGCAAGAAATCAATGATCTTGAGTGCATGATTTTGATTAATTCTGCGGTCGACCCGGGACACGTGGGTGGGTGGTAAAGTTGAGAAAGGAAATCCAAAGACAATTTAGGTCGCATCAATCGTCGCCACGGGAAACAGAGGAGATCAGGAGAAGATCGTTCGGAGGATATAGCAAAACGTCAACCCGTGTCTCAGTGCTCTACTCTTGACAATAATAAATTCCTCTCGGGCTCACCGCGTCAACAATTGGCACGCGAGAACAATTGGAAGAATAACTTTCCAACTGACTGATCGAACTCATTTCATAAAAGAGCACACCGACTTTTCCACTCCTTCTCTTTTCTAGCTTTATTTAATAATAAAGAATCTGAGTCCATTGGGTGATTTCCATAACTTGATTTGTCTCTTAATTTGCATAAGTAAATGGTAAAGTTTGCAAAGCTGTTTAATAGAAAAGTAGATGATGTATTTCATATCCATTTATCTAAAAGATTGTTCTCAATTTTCATGATTAATACGTCGATGTGTAAAGCAGACTTCTTTTTGACAGTTATTTATTTGGAATATTTTATATTAACAAAAGGCATGGATGAAAATTAACAACAAAAACATTGATTTATGCGCGTATTGGATAACCATTGTATCATACAAAATGTTTGTATTAATACACGTATTAAGTGAAAATGCGCTAACAGAAATTGGGTCGATGGAAAAAGTTCATTACGTATTGATCTCTCTTTACCATCCCCATTCGCTCATTACTACCGTCATTACGTTCCATTACTGGGTAGCTTGCAAGGAAACGAGAAGTCACGTTGACACGAGTAAAATTCATGAGAGTTCGAACTTTGTGTGGGACTAACATTTATTAAAAGTATAATTTCTACAAGGAATTTTTAAGTTTCATTAATCTATCGTAGTTTTCTTATACAGTTACACTAATAACTTAAAAACTATTGGGTTTTACAAAAAGATATATAGAAAATTCTGGAAAAAACAGGTGAAAGCCTCCGTGAAAAATATCCTTTTACTTTTAGCCTTACGCCCGCACTGCTGTCACTCGCTACATTTTACGACAACATGACCAAAATTCCACGAAAAATTCGTCGTTTTTAAAAGCTTTTTGCATCGGTCTCGGTAAGAACTTTAAATTGTTCATAGTTTGATTTCACTGATGAGCAACAGTACAAAAGTAATTTTCTTTTAATTCATAAGTTCACATTAAAAACTGACAGAGAATCACATCACCCTTATTTCTTCCATAAATTGGCTTTCAAGTTTCTTATTCTCCCAGATTCAAATCCAATCCTGAAGGACTTCTCTTTTAAATTTATGCATATTATATATTTTTGTATTAATTAATACATGATTATTTTTACTCAGGAATTGAGTGGCCGACAATGCTCGGTGAGCCAGCATAACGTTCAGTTCAAGCTTTTGCAAGAAATCATCGTATAATATTTGGTCTAATCAAAGCAATGGAATGAAGAAACGAAAATAATTTTATTTGCATAGAAAAATAGAATTTTCGCGGAAGGATTTTAAAGAATGTGCTTTTATACTATAGATAATATTATCCTAAAGGCTTCAAATACTTATATGAATTATTCGCTTAATACTACACAATTTTTATTAAACGTTTATAATACAAGAGCATATTCTTGAAAGTATTTTTTTAATTATTTTATTTTTCTAGTGCGACTTTGCTCAGCTCCAGTTTCCTATTCTCAAACATTGAAATCACATCTTTCTGAGTTTGGCTCGTAAAGAAACATTCATCAATGATTTCCTTACTAGAAGTTGATCGATCATGAATGATTAGCTTAACAGAGGAACACACATCGTCCTTATTTGCGCCGCCCGCGACTTCGCGCACCGAGATTCATTCGGGCGAGAGCAGCCCACGGCAGATAAGAAATTTCCAGATTTACCGGTCAACGGGTGTGCTCACTGACCGATAAATCATCGATTAATCAATTGCGGGATTAGTTTGGGTAAGCGAATTATTGGCGGGGGCGGCGGAAATGACAAGTAACCCGATGGTTGACGAGAGAGTGTGTTTCGGTGGAAACTGTTGCAGAGGTTGTGAGATTGCTCGAGGAGGAGGACCGCGTCTAGTACAGGCAGAATGGGCAGGAGACCGACACTGCTAAGCCAATCGCACCATCCCTGCAATCGAATTGCAACGAAGACGGCGAGTTCTTCCTTAAGGTTACTTGGGATCCACCCGTGGAGCGCACCAGCATTTCACCCAGAAGCGAGAAGAACTCGACCTCTCACGATCCGCACTCTTCTTCGTCGAAGTCGCCCTGCATCGACAATCTCAGATTCCTCTATGACTGAATCCTCTCCTCTCTTACATCCTCCTTCTACTATCTATCTACGTAAAACCATTGAACAAGTTCGTAATTATTTAACTATTTCGATGTTAAATAAGAACACTTTCTTGAAATACCGTTTGCAAGCATTCATCAATACACTGCAAAATATATATATATATATGTATACACCACAATTTAAGCATCATCTGCTTTTCGATGTCGCTTAATGAGAATAGGAAATCTTCATCTTTCATCAATTTATATTAGATATTTCAGAGAGTCAGATGTATTAATTATTATAAGTTAAACATTCGAAGAATGCAAGTATTATGTATACTTGCAATATGATTTTAAATTGGACCCTACTCACGAGTTGTTGCCACAAAAGCAACTAATGTAAGTTAATTACACATAAAGGTTTACATGCTGTACATACTCATCAATACACTCATTTTCATTACGCGATTAACATTACAGTAGAATAAATTTCCAATATGTTAAGCACAGTAAACTCCCCACAAATTGTAGAAGCGGATTATTAATCGGTGACAAACGTGATTGATTTTGGATATGCGCACGCGCCCATAGCATCGATAAGATTCAATTATTATAAATGCGAAATATCTCGAGCAACTACACATAGATTTTCGCTACTAAAATCAATGCTTATATTCATTTTTAAAAGCTGGTACAATATTTCTTATTAATTGAAGTATACAGTTATTACAAGTGGTATTAAAAAATAACTGTGCATTTTACAAAAAAGACAGACAAAAAGGGAATTCAGTCCATTCAAGTTTGAAAAAATCAAAAGGGACTGCATCAACCGCGTGTGTATCAGATACCGCAGTACCGCTCAATACTGCTTTCGAGATCGAGTTGACAATAAATCATCAATAGTCAATCGGTCGCACAATCACAGAAAAGCTCATACTATTGTAGGTGATGGGTTTACATTAGTCATATGAGTCGAACTACTCACCGGAATTCTATAACCATGCTTGTAGATTGAACGTCTAAGCTCAATAATCCAAGTCAGTTGTTCATATAGAATAAGTATAAACATAAAAAGATCTCAAGTGAGTTATTCATCTCACATTCACCTTAATTGCTCATATTATAGTACACGTATAAATGTAAAAAAAAATCTCAAGTGAGTTGACCCGATCGCATGACTAATGCAATTGTATAAGTGGTTCGGGCATTTAGGATAAAGTCATTCGTAAGTCAGGAATATCATCTTCCGTATAAGTATATGTCTTCGCAATCCGTACTTAAGGGAAGAGTGTCGGGTCGAGTACGGCAAAAAATTCTCCCCGACGTATTCAGACGCCGTGAAAAACGAGACGTCTACGGGTGCTGTCTCTGTAAATTCGATTGTGGTCCTTTGAAACGAGGAGAAATGGCGTGGCATCATCGAGCAGGTTGGTGACCGCTGACAGTGGAACAAAGGAGCAGCTGTGTACTAACATTTTTGAACAAAGAAAAGGTATCATTTAACTGTAAAGACGGGGCGAAGGCCGATCAGGTTACTGCTAATTTGAATACCCTTTAACTTCGACAACAGACCGCATTTGTAGACACGGTTTCCACTGACAGAGCTAATTGACAGTTCCGTTATCTAATTCTCTCATTGCGTGACCAGGTTAATTCATTTATCTTCCGTCTGCCATTATCGTGCAACTGTCATCTGCACGTCACCCAGACGTCAATGGTTTTATCATTTACAGATTCAATATAGCTTTTAATCGAATTTATATTAAATACTGTTTGTGTTATTTGTAACAGCTCGGTAATAATAATAGTACAAATAGAACGTTTTAGATTCTAATTTGAATTCCAAAGCTCGAACTTTTAAAGTTTCTCGTACGTTGTTCAAATATTATTACTGATTTTCAATTTTAGTTACTTACACTCGAGAAATAAAAAGCAGTCTCAATCGCTTTCTTAACAAGTATTGTCGATGGAAAACTTATACTCTTCACCCACCTGTAACGCGAGCTAGACAAACTTTCCAAAGAGGATCGAACGTGCACATTGCAGAAACGTTCGAGAATTTCAAACTACCCTTATCGACTTATTCACTCGCAATCAGTTAGAATTCACCTGTTACTCTTGGTGTCTACTGCGTATTTCGCTTCCGTAAAACTGACCTTAAGCGACGTCGATTAAATAAGAGTGTGCTAATTATAAGTTTCACTGTAATGTTCAACAGCGAGAAAAAGTTAATCTAATATTTTCAACAAATAATTTTTGTAAAATTAAGAAATCAGTAAGTTTAAGTGTCATAGCATAAGGAACTGTACAGTCGGCCGGAAACGCCTTGGTATGAAACACTAAGGAAACATATGTAATTAATGAGTGGCGGGAAATGATTCTTCCCAGGAACACATTCAAATTTGATTTTGTAAACGTATCTCCTAAAATTCGACTTTGAGAAATGCAATTAACTTCATTTCGAATTCTAACCTGGAGTTGTTTATGGGCATTTAGGGACGTTGGGATCTCTTGTTACCTGACCCACCACCCAACCCTATTCTGACCAATGGCGGGCCTCGTATTTTCACCGCACCAGCTGCACGTTTTCAAAGGATCAGTTTCGAGAGTTCCGTCTTAAATCATTAGCACGTTGACTGCCGTGGTGTTCGCCGATAATAGACGCTCCGTTTATTGCTTTGCACAAGTTCCGAATATCAGAAGTGTTAAAGTGCGATATAGCGAACAGTGTTAAACTCTCGGGAACATTCAAGTGAATTAATAGCTAATTAAACAATCTAAGTAAATTGTACATCGCGAAAAATAGATATTTTTCAAACACGGGTGCGACAAAGTATTCAAAGTTTGTGCGGCAGTCAACGCGTTATTCAACAATTTTCTTTAATTCGCTAGTTCAATGTTACACATAATTTTTCATAGAATATTGTTCTTCTTCGGTGATAATCTAGTGGATTTCTAGTTATTGTGTTTTCCCAAACGATTGATTGATTAGTGATTCAAGGCACGTTAGTGGAACTGAGGAAATGAGGCGTCTTACTTTGAGATTAGTTTCTCGCAAACAAACATTCAGCTTTCCTTTACTGTCTTCTTAATTAAACTCTAACAACGTTTATTGATTACACGATCGTAATTAATTTCTAATTTACTCGGACTCTCGTGTTTGATAATAGGCCAAGTTCGAACCGTTTTCATTTAATCGAGGATGGAAGTTGCTCTGCATATCAACCGTTGTGACAGTAAGTCGTTGAAAGCCAACTGTTTCCATCAAAGTGATACGTAACGTATAATATTGATTGGTAGAGAAAGATGTACTGTAAATGACACTTCATACCAGGGAAAGTGATAATTACCCGGCCGGTTTCAATATTCTTCGTAAGCACATGATTTTAATAATGTTAGGAATGAAGTGTTTAATAAATTTTTGGCAATACAATCAAGTGAAGTGAATTCCCTCCATTAAGAGTTCGATAGTGAAGTTTTGATAACAATTTTTTTGTAAAAAACTAGGCAAATTTAGAAATTGAATAATATTTAGATTTTCTATCCTTTTTAGTTTGCTTGAATTTCTAAACCATCATCTCTTTTTGGTATATGACCTTTTATAGTATAATTTTTTATTATATTGAGTAGTGCTTTGATTTATCTTATATTATACACCGCCAAAATCAGTTTCTGCTCCGATAAGCTATAGTAATTGAAAGGAATTAATCCTCCAATTTCTATTGTATGATTTCATTACGGGAAGAATTTGTTCCACACAATAACACAATTGCCGACGAAATTCGTACTCACAGAAATGCTGCCCTTTTAAATCGAAAGTGTATCGCGTGTCCTTTGGGAAAGACGGTTCTACAAGCTTCTTATTAAGGTTGCCTAGTATTAAAGTATCAGGTTTCTCCAGTCGGAAACGGAGTTGGCGCGCTTCCAATTGTGTATCCAATAAAATAATTTATTCTGACTTTCGGTGCAGAGGGGTGTGTTTGCAGCAAATATTGGTAGTTGAAATAGTTCCAATGCCGATTGAAATCCAATTACAATTGCGCTTGTAGGGTTGTAAAGCTTGCTGGGAACATGAATAATGAGGAAACCGTTTCCGTTTTTTCATTCATGCGAACCTGGCCTCAATCACGTCTTGTTGGATAATTAATTATTCAGGCTAAATAAACTCCCATTTCGCATCGATAGGTTTGAAGGATAAAAGTCTATTATGAGAGAGAGTGGAAGCAAAAATTTGCTGCAGCATAATTGGACTTAATTATCTTGCTAGAAAAATTAATCAGGCTTTTTCAAGATTTATAACGTAATAGTTATTACATCTCGAGCTTTTACATGTAATAACTCTAAAACGTAGTCTTTGTTCCAGATTTAAATCTTACGAAATTGTCAAGTGCATACATATAGATACAATACATATAGAACTTTCACGTTAAGAGTTAAAGTTAATTAATTTCAATATATCATCTGCAGAATTTTAGCTTATGATAATGTTTTTGCATATTCATTAATATCTTCTAGAACAAAGTAATAGTCTATTACTTTACTAACATACGGTATTAGACCTTAGGGACAATGAGAGTTTTAAGACTTAATTAGAGAGACTTAATTAGTCTGGATTGGATAGTGCAGAATTAGGCAGTACAGGAGCGTTCTATATTGTAAATGAATGTACCTCGTTACAGAAAAAAATTGATTGCAATATGATATATGGTTTGAACATAAAAAAATTCCTGTCTTCGCCGTTGTTTTCTCAGACTAACGCCTGGTGTGTAAACCGTTAAGAATAGAAGGAACGGCTCAATTAGCGCTAAGTGCATGTCATCACTTTGGGGGTCGTTAATTTAACAAGAATATCTACCCTTTCCTTTCAAGCTACCATCTCGCAGGAATATTCTTTAAAACGCATTCATCTAGTGGAAACATTAGATAGTTTTATGCGCGTTTTCTATGGGTCGATAAATTTTCCGATGACTCTTTACATTCATAATATCCGTCTGTGCGAAAATGAAATATTCACATTTCTGTGCTTTTATGTAGTTCCTTAATTAAATATTTTAATTTACGTTAGCCTTTCATTCAGGAACGTACTTCAGGGTAGTATTACAATTGTAGATTCATTTTGACGCTTATGTTAAAACAACCTTTTTGCTTATTTAGTATTTAACTTCAGGTTTTTGTTCTTTAATTTCGTTCTTACATTTTCATTTTTGGTATTACTTTATTTCACAGTTCTTATTTGTTCCTAAGTAACTTCCGTATATTATTTTTGTTCTTTATAGTGATCAAAAATTTAAGAGGAAGTAGCTTCGCTTCTTGAAGGACTTCGTGTTCTATTTTTCTACCTAAGTTACCTCTCAAATGATGTGATGTTTGACAGTGCCAAGATAGTAAGACTTCACATTAAATATTGGATGAGGCTCGAAGAAAAGATTGAGAAGCGACCTCCCAATTTTTAAAGCGGTGCTGGGACTTTATCTTAATGGTTATCGACGCTTCGTACTTGCCAGGATATTTGTTCCCCACGGCTTCATCCACTCGCTTTTACAATCCAAGCTAACCCCAACGTTGTTCTATTTTCTTATCAGACTATCATAGTCACTTTTCACGGTTATTACTCTCCAAAACAATACAATAAAATTGATAGACATCAAAGGATTTTACAAAGGTTTATAAGAACACTCTATTCCGAACAAATAACAGTCTGTGTGAACGTTCATGCATTGATTCAACATTCGATTTTACTGTGATTTTAAAATCAAATATTTTATGTGGAATACTTTTGCATCAGCGAGTGGTTTTCAATTGGTTTTAATTAATCCTTTCCATTAGACACTCACGGTAGAAATAACTCTGAATGATTCCGAGCTACGATTTGGTTTAAATTGAATTGTACGCGCAATGAACGTCTGTTTCCTCGTCTGGAATTCCAACGAGGAATTTCTCGAATCAAATCACATTCTAAAAGCTATTACTAAGTAAATTTAATCTTCGGCATCTTTTCATTCGTTTCATTTCATACATGTTAGTAACTAAATTTGATCTTAAGGAGTTACATAAGGTAATCAAATACAGCTTCCTTTATAATTAAACAATTTGAAACTGTATTCTAAAATATTAAAACAGTTATTTGTTCCGAAAATAGTACGGTAAAACTTGAGATAGACGCCATTTTATAGCAAAAAGTGATATCCAAAATCGGCTACGTCAAATACTAGATAATTTCTATAAGCTGTTTCCCTTCTACATTCGACACCGTCGAATAGTATTTTAAAAACCGAGTCTCAAACCAGTACAAATATCTCCTTTATTTATTAAAATGTTCGATTCCTAATTTATTACAGCATAGCAGATGAATGTGTCTGTTCAAAGAAAAAACTTTGGTTCAGAAATCACATGTGGATTAGACAAAATAAAATCCAGAATTTCATTCGATTCATAGTATTCAAAATACACAATCTATATCGGTTCATAGTATTCAAAATACACAATCTATGTTGATTCATAATATTCAAAATACAAAATCTATATTAACTGATTAATTATTCGGTTCAAACTGAACTTGGTACATGTCAGCAGCAATGCATTTGACTAAGATACATAACTGAGGCGTTTGGTAGGACAATAGATTTGTGACGGGCAGTGGCAGTTCCATAGTGCATGACGTAGGCAGGTGTTCGCTATTTTCAGCCAATGCCCGGCAGCTGTCAATATTAGGGTCAGGTAATATTTGACAGGCCGAAGGTGCGAAACAAAAGCAGCAGACCCTGCATTATCAATTGTCCTCTATTCAGGAATTTAGTACCTACGGGATGTGGCCGCAAAGTGAGGCAGACAGGGTTCGCTTCCGAAAACAGGACAGTAAAGGACAGCACCGCATTTATTTTTGAACCATCTTGGTGACAACACGTAAATTTCTTAGTTGACTTATACTTTGAAAAATCTTTTTCCTCGCACTAATTATTTAATGTAAATGAGTAACAGTGAGTAACAAAGCATTCTGACAGTAGTTCATGGGTGACATTAATATCTAATATTTCAGTTATTTTATAAACAACAGTCTTAATTATTTTTTTTCACACTAAGTCCACAACAAAATTATTTTTCATAAATTTAGTATGATTATACAAGATATTTATAATTATTTCATATTTTTTTTATCTCTCGAAACAAGCTATTATTTACTTGTGTCATTCTTTTAAATGAATCATATTTCTTTATTAATAACGTTGAACCACTCATTGTTAAAAATAATAATCAAAACGATCGCTACATAAACAAGTAAGATATCAAATCATAATAATGTTGATACACTAATGTCAGCATATTTCCGTTTCTTACTGTAAGTATAACAAATTGCCTGCTCAAATAAATCGATATTAAATAACCTATCAATATCTTGAATCTTGGAACATTTTCCATTGGCGCTTAATGACTCTTTTGGTTACTCAGATTGCTGTCTAGCAACGAGGGTTGGTCGACATTCGATTAAATCCCGTCGACCCCGCGTTGCAGATGCCCATTGACATTGACATGCTCCCTCACTGTCTTCGATCCGGCCGGTTAATCGAATTCGCGTCGATCAATTGTAGCCCGGTAATACCGGCTTGTTTGCATCAGTGGCTGATTGCCAGACAAAGATATCGTTCGACCAATATTGCGTTGAAAAGAAGTTAATTTAATTGCAAATATACTTGGCAAAATTCTCCGTTTCCCGACGCCTCATCAAAAGTGATAGCTGTTGAAATGCTCCGCCGTGTTTCCCTGAAAATAATAAACTGTCGACGGGGATTTTCGTGGGAAGTTCGAGCATAGCTTATTAAATCGTTTTAATAGGGTGATTCTCGCTTGCCTTTGACTTCACACTTAAACCCGTGTGTATTATATTAGAATACTTTGTCTTGCCTGGCTTCGCACGGATGGCATTTCCTATGCGCGTTAATAATAATTTCATTTAAAGAATAATAGATTGTTGCAATTATCTCTATTGCAAGTATATTTGCGGGATATAAAACTCTGCTTTTCCGGTTTTTTCGCAATTCTTAAGTCTTCCTTGAAAGACCAGGTATGAGTAAGAAATATTAAAATATTGGAAAATCGCATTAAAATCTATAAATCGTTCTCAGAATTATTTAAAAACTCTACCAAATGAAATTTTGTCAGAATTGTTATTCATACTTTGTACAATGCTCGTGATTTTTTATGTTGTTATCTACCAAATAGTTTAAAAGTTATCGTTGTTGTAAATAATAAGTTTTAAAAGAAGGGTTTTATCTTTTGAATTAATTTGAATAGACAAATAACTCTACTAAAGTAGAAAGCGAATGTCTAATTAACCAAGAGATTTTCGAGCAATTAGTTTGAGACAATCTTAATGCTTTCCCGATATTTCTAAACTTTCGAGTTAACTACTTATGTCTGAAAGGGAGACTTGGGACCACTTATTCCACTTTTCCCACCTCGGAACGGGTTCCGCATGGCGCGGCTCGTGCAGGGGAGTGCAAGGTCGTGTCGTAAAATCTCGAGCGGTGATTCCCCCACCTTCAGACGCCGAGAAAATTGGGCCGTTAATCTCTCCGACCGATATCGCAGCCAGTCGTATCGAAGCTACTGTGAAACGCAGACCTCTCTTTTCTCGAGGATTTTCTCCCTGATGTTATAAATACTGGAAAAGAACCAGCATAATCTGTAGAATAGATAAATTCAAGCTCCAAATAGCTGCATGGACGATAACTGTTCTCATATTTTTGAAGGCATTGCTTCGTACGATCTTATTTATTTGTAGTTAGGAACAAAGTGCATCTGGTGGCAGCATAACATTTTGGGAAAGTGGTACTTTCCTTTGAGAACGTCACAAAATAGTTAGTCATCATTTGTAGCTACTCATTAGAGTATCAATTCCTTTAATTTACAAAATCTGGAATTCGAAGAAAGAGAAATCTTTAATGCATAGAAGTATATCGTTTAAGAAATTCAATATCGAGTTATTTCTTTTTTCGTAATGTTGGTTCACTCAACTATTCAAACTGATTGCAGGATAAGTTTATTCGAGACCACTTTATAATTCTATGTGTAATTTTAAAGTGGCCTCATCATGATTGCTTAAATATTTATACAGTAATCTTCTTAAGGGATTGCATAGTCTCTCATCTGTAATGCTATCATAAATTTCGATTAAAGAATTGTAATGAACGAAAGAGCCATTGATACAGATTTAGTAAAGAATTATTTTATTTTTTACAATGTAAATAACTGAGAGTTAAATTTCATAGAACCGTACGTCAATTACTAGAGCGTAGCTCAAAGAAACTGTAGTATTAATTTTAAAGGAATCAATCAATTAGTTTTTCAGTTATGATTTCCGTCGATTTTTATTATCGTATTTCGAGACAACGATAAATACATATAGGGATTAAGGATTGGTGAGGTGAAAGGTTCATAGTGAGCACGTGATGCCCAGATGACGATTTCTTGACGAGGTAGTTGTTAACCCTCGATAGGGTCGTGCTTAAAAGTCCTAAGCACTCAGGTATAATAATAAACCGGGCCTTCCACTGCGTATTGTTTATTAATGGGAAGTCTGTTCCTGTTGGACCTGACCAGGGAGTGGGGAAGCCAAAGTACTCTATTGGTAGAGCAACTCTGTCAGAGCACGACACTTGTATTAGAACTTTTGAGGTGTGCAGACGTTTTCGAATTTTGCTCTCTTACATATAAGTAAGAACTCTAGTGTTGCACGTATGGAATTGGCAAACGTGAACGGCAGAATATTTCATCGAGGAATATTGAAGAGAGCATGGAAATGTGAATGCATGTGTAAATATACGGGAGTACTGCGAAACGACGGAGAGTGTAGAATTTGAAGTAGAGTGATAGATAGAGGAATTTAGTGACGTTGAATTCTAATACACAAAAGGAATACATCCATATTGATTTGAGGTCTGGTTTTCCCAACACTATTTGACGGTGGCCAATGTAGAACTCGAACGGCTTATCCGAAATGAAAAAATGAAACAACATTTGAGAGCTAATGAAATTTTCTACTGTCCATCTGAAGTTGTATTTTGATATTTTCGGAAACAATTAATTCTATTTTTTATTATGTGAACGATTGAGAGTGAAATTTAATTGAATCGTACGTCATTTAATAGAGCATCAAGGAAGTAGTGTGGTATAAAGGCCGTAGGCGGCAAAAATTGCTCCCGCGCCTTTTGTATCGACAAATTAGGAAGATGTTTGCCTCATAACAAGACAATTTGTTCTCAATATTTAGCTTTTTTTATCGAACAGTATTCGAGTATCTGGCGAACGGAATAAGCTACTGGGTTTGAGAAAATACAAAAAGTTAGAGATTAAATTAGAGATTAGAAGAAATTAAATACGCAAATAAATATTAATTTTTTAACTATAGCGCACATTTTAGAAACTTTTGAAAAAAATTGAGGTGTTAGGTGACAGTCCAAAGATAGCGTGAAAAAAGTTTGGTAATTGTATTTCGTGCAATATTCGAGAAATTAAATAGACAAATAAAGAATATTTTTTTTAACTATGGCGCACATTTTTGAAATTTTCGAAAAAGATTGAGGTGATAGGTGACAGTCCAAAGATAGCATGAAAAAAGATTAGTAATTGTATCTCGTGCAGTATTCGAGAAATTAAATACACAAATAAAGAATATTTTTTTTAACTATGGCGCACATTTTTGGGATGTTTTAAAAAAATTGAGGTGATAGGTGACAGTTCATAGATGGCGTGAAAAAAGTTTGGTAATTGTGTTTCGTGCAGTATTCGAGAAATTAAATAGACAAATAAAGAATATTTTTTTTAACTATGGCGCACATTTTTGTAATTTTCGAAAAAGATTGAGGTGATAGGTGACAGTCCAACGATAGCATGAAAAAAGATTGGTAATTGTATCTCGTGCAGTATTCGAGAAATTAAATACACAAATAAAGAATATTTTTTTTAACTATGGCGCACATTTTTTGGATTTTTTAAAAAAATTGAGGTGATAGGTGACAGTTCAAAGAGCGCGTGAAAAAAGTTTGGTAATTGTACAAACCGGCGGTGTTAGTGAAAAAAATTAATGCATCAAAAAATATTTTTTTTCGCATTGATCTTTTACAGCAAAAAAATCGGACCATTTTTTCTTTACTTGCATTCGAACATCTCTAAATTTTCGTATTTTTTCTAACCCAGTAACTTATTGCGTTCACGAGATATGATTTTTTTAAATATTTCCATACACCATTTTTTTACTCGAATACCGTTCAATATAAGAAACTAAAAGTTAAGAGCAAATTGTGTTTTTATGCGACAATCATCCCCCTTATGTGTCGACATAAAAGGTGCGGAGGCAATTCTTCAATTACTAGAGCGTAGCTCAAAGAAACTATAGTATAAATTTCAAGGAAATTTCAAGGAAAAGAGTCAATTAGGTTTCCAGTTATGATTTTCACCGATTTTTACTATCTTATTTCGAGACAACGATAAATGTAGGAATTGGAGATTGGTGAGGTAAATAGTTCACAGTGAACACGTGATGACGATTTCTTGACCAGTTAGTCAACCGTCGATAGGGTTGTGCGTGAAAGACCCCTAAGCTCCAGGTATGATAAGAAACCGGTCCTTTCACTGCCTATTGTTTGTTAATGGGAACTCTTTTCCTGTGCAATCTGACCAGCGAGTGGAGAAGCCAAAGAACCCTTTTGGTAGAAGAACTCTGAGGGAGCAGCCAGAGCACGACATTTGTGTTAGAACCTTCGGTGTGTGCAGACGTTTTCGGATTTTGCTCTCTTACATATCAGTGAAAAATCTTGTGTTGCACAGAGGAAATTGGTGAACGTGTAAGACAGAATGGTTGAGTTCGAAAATATGAAAAAGAGAGTGACTGATCAGTAGTCAATATTTGATCGAGGAATATTGAAGAGAGTGCGCAAATACGAATGCATGTGTAAGTGCACGGGAGTACTGCGAAACCTCAGAGAGTATAGATTTTTAAAGCAGAGTGAAAGGTAAAGGAATTTAGTGATGTCGGATTTAGATTTTCAAATTGGAAACATACATTATTAACAATGTTGGATTGTAACTAGAATTTTTCGACTCGGCGTGTATCATTGAAAGTCAAGTTTATTATCATTTTTACGAAACTTTCGAGTCACTTAGTAGTAACTATAAATCTTTCTTTAGTTTTTGAACGCTTTGTCGATAATTTCTACTGAAAATCGAACTATAGCATATCATTTTAAAAGTGATTAGATAGAGAATCTGATTTTTATTTGGACAAAAGTGTGTAATCGTTACGTTGAACATTTCTTTTCTATATAAAGATACATTCATTTCTTATGTTTTCATAAATTTTATTTACAAAATTGAAATATTCGATTGGAATGTATCCATACTGATTTGAGGCCCGGTTTTCGGAGCATCATTTGACGGTGGTCAACGTAGAAGTTAAACGACTTATACAAAATGGAAAAACAAAACAGGCGTTTGAAAGCTAATGATATTTTCTAGTTCTTGACGTAGCAAATTTTGAATGTCGTTGTTTATTATGAAATGGCGGCTATGTGAAGTTTTACATTAATATTTACGCTACATATTTATTTTATTTTTTATGATGTAAAGAATTGAGAATGAAATTTAATAGAATCGTACGTCAATTACTAGAGGATAGTTCAAATAAGTTGTGGTATAAATTTCATGTCAATCGGTCAATTAGTTTGTGGGTGAAAAGTTCGCATTGAACATGTGGTCCCCAGGTAGTCGTTAATCCTTGATAGGGTTGTGCTTGAAAGACCTAAGCTCTGAGGTATTATAAGAAACTAGACCTTCCACTGCCTATTGTTCAATTAATGGGAACTCTGTTCCTCTAGGATCTGTCCAGAAAGTGAGGAAGCCAAGGTACCCTTTTGGTAGAGGAACTCTGTCAGAGCACGACACTAGTATTAGATCTTTTCACGTGTACAGACGTTTTCGAATTTTGCTCTTTTACATATCAGTAAGAACTCTTGTGTTGCACGTATGGAATTGGCGAGCGTGAACGGCAGAATATTTGATCGAGGAATATTGAAGAGAGCATGGAAATGTGAATGCATGTGTGAATATACGGGAGTACTGTGAATTGACGGAGAGTCTAAAATTTGAAGTCGAGTGATAGATAGAGGAATTTAGTGACGTCGAATTCTGCAAATGGAAAGTATCTTTTTTTATCGAACGGTATTCAAGTAAAGAAATGGTGTCCTGAAATACGTTAAAAAATCATATCTCGCGAACGGAATAAGCTACAGGGTTTGAAAAATTACGAAAAATTAGAGATTAAATTAGAGATTAGAAGAAATTGAATACGCAAACAGATATTCATTTTTTTAACCATGGCGCACATTTTTGGAATTTTTGAAAAAAATTGAGGGGTTTGGTAACAGTCCAAAGATAGCGTGAAAAAGTTTGGTAATTGTATTTCGTGCAGTATTCGAGAAATTAAATAGACAAATAAAGAATGTTTTTTTAACTGTAGCGCACATTTTTGAAAGTTTTGAAAGTTTTGAAAAAAATTGTGGTGATAAGTGACAGTCCAAAGACAGCGTGAAAAAAGTTTGGTAATTGTATTTCGTGCAGTATTCGAGAAATTAAATAGACAAATAAAAAATATTTTTTTTAACTATGGCGCACATTTTTGTGATTTTTGAAAAAAATGGAGGTGTTAGGTGACAGTCCAAAGATAGCGTGGAAAAAGATTGGTAATTGTATTTCGCGCAGTATTCGAGAAATTAAATAGACAAATAAAGAATGTTTTTTTAACTGTAGCGCACATTTTTGAAAGTTTTGAAAAAAATTGAGGTGATAAGTGACAGTCCAAAGACAGCGTGAAAAAAGTTTGGTAATTGTATTTCGTGCAGTATTCGAGAAATTAAATAGACAAATAAGGAATATTTTTTTTAACTATGGCGCTCATTTTTGGGATTTTTGAAAAAAATTGAGGTGTTAGGTGACAGTCCAAAGATAGCGTGGAGAAAGATTGGTAATTGTATTTCGTGCAGTATTCGAGAAATTAAATAGACAAATAAAGAATTTTTTTTTTAATTATGGTGCACATTTTTGGGATTTTTGAAAAAAATGGAGGTGATAAGTGACAGTCCAAAGACAGCGTGAAAAAAGTTTGGTAATTGTATTTCGTGCAGTATTCGAGAAATTAAATAGACAAATAAAGAATATTTTTTTTAACTATGGCGCACATTTTTGGGATTTTTGAAAAAAATTGAGATGTTAGGTGACAGTCCAAAGATAGCGTGAAAAAAGATTGGTAATTGTACAAAGCAGCGGTGTTAGTGAAAAAAATTAATACAACTAAAAACATTTTTTTTCGCGTTGATCGTTTACTGGAAAAAATGCAGACTATTTTTTTTGTACTTGCATTCGAAAGTCTCTAAATTATTGTATTTTTTCAACCTCAGTAGCTTATTCCTTTCGCGAGATATGATTTTTTAACGTATTTCCAGACACTATTTCTTTACTCGAGTACCGTTCCATAAACAAAGCTAAAAATTGGGAACAAATTGTAGTTTTATGAGGCAAACATCCCTCTAATTCATCGACACAAAAGGCGCAAGGGCAATTTTCGCATGCTTACCTGGCTACGGCCTTTCAAGTCAATCGGACAATTAGTTTTCGAGTTATGTTTTACACCAATTTTTAATATCGTATTTCAAGAAAAACCTACGTTCGTTCCACTGCGAAAGCAGTGTAACTCAATGTTAGGCCCAACAGTGTTTGTGCGTAAAAATGCTTGCTGATTCTAAGGTAAAGGCCCTGCAGTTTTCATAAAATATGAAAACGTTTTTGAACATGGCAGGTATTGCAAGCCGATTCGTTTCGTTCTCTATCTACCAAGTTAATTCTGGACTTTACATTGCACTACTTCGTAAAGGGTGAACTTCGCTGTATGAAGTTCTCCGCGCATTCGCGTGTTAAACTGACAGAAAGATGAATGCAGATTGCAGCTACCATCGGACTCATATATCACTTTGATAGATCTTCTCAAAAGGCCATCAAAACTTTCCACATTCTTTCTCGAGATTATGCAGCACTAGTGTAACAGCATCCACTCTAAAAATAGTTCTTGTTGTCCAAGCTCGACACGAAAGTGCAGTCATTATTTTTCAGTAAAAACTTTAAAAAGGGGACACAGAAAAAATTAAAATCAAAGAAACATATGTATAAATTATTTTATTTCGAATCGCTCTAATAAATACACGTATCTTTCATTAGAAAAAATTTAGAAAAATTAGATGAAATTTAATTCTATAAAAACTTATTACAATTTTCAATTGAACTGTATAAAGCATTAATTACTTTTAATTCCATTCATTTCAATTTTTTCATGATGTAGAATTACTAAAAAGAGATTTGTGCAAAAAGCCCCAAAGAAATATCGAATCAATTCTTTAGAATCAGAGATTCACTGACAGGATATCTCCAGCATCTCACGATTTCTTCATTCCAATTTCGTAGATTTTGTAGAAAGTGGTCACCGCGTTATCCAATTCTCTCACAATTTCTCGTTTTCCTCGAATTCTTGCAAAGCCACGGAATGAAAATTCTCGCCTTGAATGCTTCTCTGTTACCGCTCTCTCCAATTCCAGTGAAATCGTGCAAGAACTATCGTCGTAACGCCTAACCCTTAGGTGTGCCGTTCTTACGAATAAAACCCTGTAGCTCAGTAGCTCTCCCCGAATAAACACGGAAACCCCATTGCTTTCACCTACTTCGCTCGCTGGCAATCGCGCAAGTTCACTTGTATTTTGCAACTGCAATCCAACGCCGCCCCAAAATCCTTTGTTCTTATTAAACACATTATAAAAGACATCGACTCCACCGCCGTGTCTCGCAAAACTTTAATTGATCTAATTCCGTGTACGAAACAAAAGCTTGTGTCAAAAACGAAAAACAGCCTTGCTAAAATAAAATAACTTGGATAGTAAAAAGTAAAATCATAGATTTATTATGCAAAGTGCAGTGGTACATGAAGGGTGCCAGCGCACATATGGTGTTCACTTTGACCTAACAACCGTCATTAAAGTTAGGTATTATTTGACAGGCTGAAGTTCGACTGTATATTGCCAATCATCTTAAAGTTAGAAATTTGCCTTCTCGTAAGAGGACTGCGAGAGGCATTGTATTATTTTCCCTCTAACTACCTTGTGAACAATACATAGATTCATTAATGACATACTTCGACTAATTTTTTCCTGACATGAAGTATTTCACTTCATGGCACTCGAATATTTTCGCCGTCTCATTGCAAGTTGCTTAGACGTTTTAATTAAACGCATTTATAACGTGAGAAAGTAGGTCTCGTTTATCACGATTAGTGCATTTCTAGAGGTCATAAACTACAGCTATATCATGTGTTAAAATGATATTTCACATACGCTTTCAATTAAACCGAAACCGATTTTTTTCGACGTTCTTTATTGTCGCGGTTTGAATTTTTATTTTAAAAATCTGAAATAATTTGGTAATCTCGGATTTGCCGCAGTGATTCAGTATTCAACAACGAATTAATGGGATGAGTTCCAAAGCTCAAGCTCAAAGTTCATTTTTTCGCCAAAAAAACATCAAAACCGTTCAGAGTCTTTCTATTTTCTTTCTTTCTTTATTTGTTTTTATCTTTTTTCTATTTTTCATCATTTTCGGCACTTTTCTGAATCGTTCATAGGTCGATAGTTTGAGCATTGTATCGAAAACATTTAGACTAGTTGGTGATTTTATCACTTGCACAATCTCTCCACGTTTTCCAACCTTTCTCCTCGTACTAACTCCAGTTAGTACTTTAGTACTACAGAGAGTTTCAATACCCGTTAATTAGAATTCATTTAGTTTCGTTTACGCTAAGTTTATAACAAGTTAGTTTCTTATTAGATTTCTTTATTAAGTACTAGATTGCGAGGACGATTTCTTTGAAATTTCCCAAAGCTCTTCATATTTCCATGGTCCTACATCGCTGGCTGGTATCCTATAATCGGCAGTATTTGCTAATTAGTAAGTCAATTAGAACTGCTTCGTAGTTGTACACTTTATCTAACACGTCTCCTCCCCGGGATAATATGAGACGCCGGTAACGAGTTCCATGTTTACTTTACAGACGTGAAAAGTTCGCCAGAGCGTCGAATCAATGGAGAAACTTCTGCCGAGGACTTCGAATACACCATCAAGAGTCAGACATATGCAAGAGTCATATCGTTTCGAAAGAAGTAATATTTATTTCCTTCACAATTTAATGCCAAAGTAAATTCATACAATATGTAAATGTAAGCTTATAAGTGTTAATGTAATACTAATAGTTTAAATATAGAAATCCTAAGGAAACTAGTGTCTCTGCTTTTAGAATAAGCCTAAACGACTCCTTTTTCTAAGTTCAAATTCCCTGAAATTCTAACAATTTCAATGACGTCACAGCAACCTCCCCAAGGATACCTCCTCACATGTCATGTACTCCTATTAAGACGTACGAAAAGCAGCAAAAAATCCGAGGCCTAAAAATACCTCCTCACGTATTCTATGTTCCTGTCACAAATTTTGCAAATAAACGTGAAATTTTTTAAGGGGGAAACATAACCCACGAGGAGGTAATCAGTCACTTTTTTAGTGAACGAATACCTCCTCGTGCGATCCATGCTCCTGTTACAAATTTTGTAGGAAAATCCTAATGGGAACGCATAACTCACGAGGAGGTAATCAGTCACTTTTTTAGTGAACGAATACCTCCTCGCGCGATCGATGCTCCTGTTACAAATTTTGTAGAAAAATCCTAATGGGAACGCATAACTCACGAGGAGGTAATCAGTCACTTTTTTAGTGAACGAATACCTCCTCGCGCGATCCATGCTCCTGTTACAAATTTTGTAGGAAAATCCTAATGGGAACGCATAACTCACGAGGAGGTAATCAGTCACTTTTTTAGTGAACGAATACCTCCTCGCGCGATCAATGCTCCTGTTACAAATTTTGTAGAAAATTCCTAATGGGAACGCAAACTCACGAGGAGGTAATCAGTCACTTTTTTAGTGAACGAATACCTCCTCGTGTGATCCATGCTCCTGTTACAATTTTTGCTGAAATTTGCTAATGGGAACACATAATCCACGAGGAGATATTCCGGCACTTTTATAGTGAACGAATACCTCCTCGCGCGTTCTAGGTTCCTAATACAAAATTTCAGGTAAAACGTGAAAATTTTTATAATAGGATCACATGACATGCAAGGAGTTATCTCGGTGATCCAAACAATTCGCAGAATTTCCGTGACGTCATTGATGACGTCACGCGAAAAAAGTTCGAACATTTTCTCTATAACGTCACACCGAACATTTTTAAATATTTTTTGCCTGATGTCATTGACAAAACTTCCCAGAATTTTCCCGATTTCGGACTTAGAAAGTTTTCAACGAAAAGAGGACTTAGAAAATATTCCGGAGGTGTGGATGAAGGTAGGTATTTATTTGAAAAAAACATAGTTTATTTTATTTTATTTATTTAAAGAATGATTGCTGTTACATATTCTTGTTATACACTATTATAAATATTATAGATATTATATAGATAATATCTGTATAATATATATATATATATATATATATATGTATATATATATATGTATTTATACATATATATGTATTGACGTTGGAGACACTGGAGGGATGCTGAAATTTTGATGGACCAATTCCTAAGACGGAGTTCTATGATCTCTAAATCGAAGCTCTATAGCTGTGACACATAACAAAAGAATTATTAAACTACATATTAAAATTTGTATTCTAAAATAATACACTGAAAGATTAATGATAAATTTCGGAAGAGTCTACTAAAACGTACCCTTACTGTGTTGGTTACTAAGTACGTACGATTTTTAAAATCGCAAGAACGTTTTCGCTGACCAATATAATATTGAAAATATCGAATTAGAAAGAATTGTTACAAATACAAAGAAGTTTGAAAAATCATCACGAAACATCAAAGAGATCCCTTCACAAAATCGATCTGAACTTCTTTAATTTATTCGTCTTAATTAACCTTTTGAAATTAATGCCTTAAAAATATATTGATTTTATCGATAATATGGTCAACGTACTCATTCGAAAAAGATTTGAGATGGCAAGTAAAGATTCAACCCAATTCCACAGAGCTTCCTATAATCTCTTATAATCTCCTCCCAAACGCTTCGAGGATCGGGATTTGCAATAGAGATTCCGTACTCAGCAAAGAATCAATGGGATAAGTTCCAAAGCCCTAGTGCAAACTTTATTTTTTGTCAAAAAAGATGTCAAGGCTATCTTATATATTAACTTATTTGTCTTACTTAAACTTTTGAAATGAATACCCGAGAAATGTATTTATTTTATCAATAAGACGGCAAAGTACTCAGATTCAGAATGGATTTAAGCTGGTACGTAAAAGATTCCACCCACTTCGATGCAGCTTTCTATAATCTCCATCACGTCGATGAATCGAAGAAAGCAGAAGGCAGTAAATTCACTGCTTGTAATCTCACATTCAAGCGATATGCTAATCTCTGAAGCGAAGCGTTCTCCAGCAAGTACAAAATGCACACTCAAGGTATTCGCTTTCTCGGATCTACTAGCACAGCTGTCGCGCTTATCGACTATGATATTACACTAACACACGCCAGTTATGTGAAACAATACGTAAGGTACTTGAGAATTTCCTATGAGCAACAATGTAAGCTTTCTTATTATACTTGTAAATCAACGATAAGTAACCTTGGCACAAAATGAACAATTATTCCTATGACGGAAACGAAATGTCCGACACAAATGTGCATTTCAAACCGAGATGTTTATTTCAAAACACGGAAAAGTAGATTCTGATGAACTTACATTTCAGCGCATGAACAAACGAGGATATGTCTTTAAAACAGATTTTATCAGTAGAACAATAAGACCTCTCGAAATTCGTCACTTTTCACTTGATATCTCCGATCACAGAATGATGTGTAATTTGTTCACCATTTAGATTTGGAATTTTGCATATAACACCTGAATACATAAACCCAATGTTGGATCATCAATGAGGCTAATTAGTACGAATTTAATCTACTTTCTGTCGTCCTTACATTATTTGCTTCTTTGTGGAATATTTTTTATTTCTCTATCGCCAATAGTACATAATCTATAATACATTAAAGTTTCTCATGTTATATTCAACAACGAAGGGAATTAACAATTCATAGATTGCACGCATTCGTTGTTATTGCTCAACAAGAATCCCTCGAGACAACGACAACCCCGAAGGCATTCCTGAAACATAAGCATTTTTTATAAGCTAACATTTCTACCACACTCGACCTTCAAAAGTCATGAAATTTTATAGTTCCAGTATCGTCAAGAAACTTTCATTCAATTTTATAATTTTAATTCTGCACACTCACATCCGTGCATACTTGTGGTTCTGGCTGATTGCATCTTGGCTCGCAAGCCGATATACAATCACTGTACTCCGAATTCGGTCCGCAATTCATGCTGGGTATACTCTCAGCATTTGCTGTTAAGAACATTTTTACAGAAACTTTAATACTGTTTAACCTATATCATATTAAAGTAAAAAAGAATTCTTTTTATTATTTATTTTAAACTTTTTTATTTTAAACACTTAAACACTTTTATTTATTTTAAAGCAAACGAATATTAATTCACTTCAGAAAATGAAAAGAAAGTTCCTAGGTTGTTCTTCCAAGACAGAATTTTTACACTTATTTTAATACATTTCAATCCACTTTATATTAAAGTAAACGAAAGTTAATTCACTGGAGAAAGTGAAACGAAAGGCCGTAGACGGGTAAGCATGCAAAAATTGCCTCAGCTCCTTTTGTGTTGACAAATTAGGGAGATGATTCTCGCATAAAAACACAATTTCTTCTCAAGTTTTAGCTTCTTATATCGAACGGTATTCAAGTAAAAAAATAGTGAATGGAAATACTTTAAAAAATCATATCTCATGAATGGAATAAGGTACTGGGTTCGAAAAATACGAAAATTTAAAGATTTTCGAATGCAAGTAAAGAAAAAATGGTCCGTGTTTTCGCAGTAAAAGATCAATGGGAAAAAAATGTTTTTGGTTGTATTAATTTTTTTCACTAACACCGCCATTTTGTACAATTATCAAACTTTTTTCACGCTATCGTTGGACGGTCACCTAACACCTCAATTTTTTTCAAGAATTCCAAAAATGTGCGCCATAGTTAAAAAAATAATATTTATTTGCGTATTTAATTTCTTCTAATCTCTCATTTAATTCCGTTCTCTTAATTATTCCTTAATTATTCCGTTCGTGAGATATTTTTCAAATGCCTAGATTGATTTTCTAAGCAAATCAAAGAATTTTTATATAAGATTTCACTGATGTGCACAGATCAAGGAATGAAGTAGCGATCGTCGTCCAAGGGTTACGGAAGGAAAGCTTTCACGTTTGAGAGTGGGTGGAAAGGTCAGATCAAAGGGTTAAAAGTTTCGACGCGCCCTTCAGCTTGCACCGTTCAAGTGTCCAGAATATGTAATAAACTTAGTTTCCAATCTTCCAGAACTTCCAATAACTACTGCAAGATTTAACCAACTGATAAACTTAATGACAAATAGCGCCAAATGGGAATATAAATAAAATTTAAAAAGCAAGAGAGACAAATAGTAATATATAAGTAAATAAAGTGAGTCGCTCTAAATTGTATGAATTAACCGAAACGCACTACTTCTAAAATACTTGCCAAGTCTATATACAAGCCTCATAACTATTTTCGTATTATTCTAATTCGATGTGATAATGATTGAGGACAAAGATGTTACTTCATATCGGTGATATTTATAGCTAACGAAAAAAGTGTGCTACTTACTGGCAGCCAGAATTGCAGTGGCAATTAACAAAACTAAGAAAACTGCTTTCATTTTGTTACTTTGTTTCAAGAGCTGCGTGAATAACGATACTGAAGCTTAAACCGACGATTTAACTCTTATATTTGCATCGCTTGCCATTTACAACTTAAGATTCTGCACATGGTTTGCCAGTTCCACGGAACTGAAACTTGCTCAACTACACACACGTATATTAACACAGTTGTCGTCTTATCAACCAATGCAGAATACAAATGACGGCCGCACGAAATGATATGCTCGACACAACCAAGTTCAATGTTGCGGAGAAATGTCAAGGAAACGTGATATTGAGGGAATATGCTCGACTGACTGGTTATGAAGATACAACCTACGTATTCTAATAAGATTGCATTTCTGAATATTAGTATTAATTATACTTATATTTAAAACTAATTGCAACCATGCATTGTGTACTATGATTATCGACATCCTCTTTTATTATTATACTAATTTTAAGATAGGCTGACAAAGAAAAAAGACGAAGCTGATTATCAAAATAATCTAACAGACTCGTGTAATTTATTTACTAAATAATAGAGATACGAGTCTGTACTTTGTAACAACTTGCAAGTAATGCTTTAGCAGACAAAGAGGAATATTGAAAAAGGAAATAAAGTGTAATCGCGGAATATTATAGCTTCGATGACCCAGATAAAGTATGAGCTATAAAGTATTGCAATATTTATTACTCTGACGGAATAACTCAAGAGTAACTTTCAAATTTTCGAACAGAATGGAAAGTCGAATTGTGTATTCTTAGAAAATATTTTCAATAAAGGCAATTGGACCAATTTATTATCATTTTAGTTAAATTATTATTAATGTGAACACAAAATGTCACCAAGGTGAAGCCAGATTGGACATTTAATTTCTGATATATTAAATCTGAACTGACTATGAAGAAGCTGTTATTAATTTTTCTCTATGAACGCTATTTCGGAACTGCTTCGACAGGTTGCTCGGCACTAAATTTTATGGCATCATCAAAGTCTAAGTGCTCAGGAAATGACTGATATGACAGCCAATGAGAGCTCTAATATTACTCGCTCTCGATATTCCTCCAAGCTCTAAATTTCGTCGCAAAATTTATGCTATAGCTTAATTAGCTACTATAATTACTACTATTATAGTAGCTCTACAGTTATTCGAAATTCGTAAGCGTAACATTATCGATGAGTTGCCAACTCATTTAGAACTACTGCTTCATCAGTTAGAGGATCATAATTGGATGATTAGGAGACGCTGCTGAATAATTGGATGGATTCGAGAAGACTGGATAATTATACGTGTGGTAAAGTATGATTGTGTGCTCTAATACTATCTAATTAGAACTCATTAGTTCTTAGTAAGCCTAAGTTAGATGCTCATAAAGATTTGAGCTCTTTGTTAGTTATAAAGAATACAAGATAAAATATCGCTGAAAGGGGAACAAAAAAAGAGAATCTTATTATAAAAATAGTTTTCTTTAATATGCGTTGGAATAGTAAATACAAAAATTCTTATTACTATTTGGCGCAGTCATTTACGGTAGACTGATTCAAGTAAATTATACTGATTTGTTGACTATGCTGAATCCTTAGGAGGATTAGGAGGAGGAGTAGGAGGAGTAGGAGGAGTAGGAGGAGTAGGAGGAGTAGGAGTAGGAGTATTAGGAGAAGTAGGATTGCTTTTAACTGAACAATTACAAGGTCTGACACAACTGCCATCGACATCACGCAGGAAACCGTTACGACACTGACAGCCTTGGACACATTGCTGAAAGTGAAATCAATGCAGTGTGAAAATATGAAAAGCTTTTGATTAAAGCAAATTATAGTTCACATAAAAATACATTTGTCCTAGAAGCGAATACTGACGCGATTTCTTTCCAACTGGTGCAAAAGTTGCGTTCCTCATTTGAGAATGTACGAATGAATAAAAGAACTACACGAATGTCAAAGTCAACCAAAGGATAATGCATAAAAACTAGATAATCCCAGCCGGTTTTACATAATGGATAAAGAAAAGTATTCACAGACTCAGTTTTTCTGGAATAAATTTTCATAGACAACGGAACTTTCTTTTTTAAGACAATTTATTCCAGAAAAACTTGGCTTGAGAATATTTTGCTTTTTTTCGTTTTTAGCGCTAGGTAAAGTAAAGGCGAAAAGGACAATAGAATAGATCACTTTATCGATTTATATAACTTTGCTTAAATAAGTTATATAAAGTCGACTGACATTCGACGTGTTAAGTATTAAAATCTCTTAAAGTTGCTAGATTTAAAATTGGAAAATCTCAGGACTACTTTGAAACTACCATCACGATGAATTTACAATACGATGACTATTGCAACTGAACTACTATCCAATCTATAATAATTAAGTACTAACCAAAGTGCACACTCCTGGATTCGGTTTTTCGCAAGATCTTTCGCATGCTGTTCCGCATGTTTTGTAGACCTCGTTCCAATTACGACAACGGTGGAATATTCTGCGAGCATCCGCTGTCAATCACCATGAAAATCATTAAATTAGCAAGAAATTCATTTTGTCATAAAACGCATTATTCGTAAAATATCGAAAATTGGCTAAAACTTATTGAAGAATAAACCATCACTAATTCCTTAGTAATTTATTAACAAACGCGTAAAGAAATGTTATATATGCACAAGTTAACTACATTCGGGAAGCTAAAATCCAACGCTTTAATTGTGGTATCTCGTTGCAAATATTAATCTTTTATCTTTGTAATTAATCACCGGGATCCACTTTCTCTCTCTGCCGCTATTTATTTTTACTAATCAAGCTTATTTCACTAACGAGTACTCTGCGGTGTACGCGAATAATGAAAATCTCAATACGAAGATGCAAAATGATAAAACAAAAAATTCAAGTAAATAAGTGGCTGCTGTTTCAAATAGATGAAAAACAAATTCTCGAAATAAATAAGACAACGCTATATCAACAAATATGTACTTAAACATGTTAGAAATAATTTGAAACTCATACAAGGAATTGGTTAAAAACTTATTAGCAAGACAAATCGAAACTTCCTCAATCAAACTATACTCACAAGCGCTTATGACAGCGACAACGAGGAGGACGAACAGAAACTTGCGCATTTTGGCTGTGATTATTAATTACTGTCGAGAGCTGTTTTTCCAATGGCTACCGAATTTCAGACTGAAGGAAATCCCGAATGCCAAGGCTTTTATACATCGAAATACCACATAAGCGATGTGTATTTATTATTCTTTGCCGGCTTAATCTCGAATTTATCAATGAGCTGCGAATGAGTCATGCATCACGCGCCGTAAAATGGAAAGGCCCCTTTTCCTCCCTCGACACCTGTCGTTTAGTCGAACAATAACCGATTAATCACACTATTTATCTACTTATAGTTCAATGCAACATAACTAGGACGCATTTGAGCAATTCCTTCTTTCCCGGAAATGTACTTCCAAATGTTCAAGGAACTTCCGAGACTCCTGTTTGGTTTTCAAATAATCGAGAACACATCATCATTTGAAACAACACGAAATAATTATGATAATAATATTGGTACGGCGATGATGGTTATTATGAGAATAATATTGTGCTATCGATATGTTGGTTCAAACTTATCACTGTGACGAGTGAAGATGAGGAATTTCGAAGGTTTAATCGAGTGATTCTTTCAATCGAAACATTTGAAGTTATTGACGATGATTCATTTGATAAAGAAGGTTTAGTCAGCAATGAGTGCGAATAGTCTGCAGTGACTGTTAAAAGATCTGCTCTTCCAACTGAGTACATAGTTAATTAGTAAGCAAATAATAAAAATTAAAAAATTAAATAACTAAAAAATTATTTACTGTTGAGTTTGTCGAATATTTCAATTTGATCGAGATTGCAAAAAGACTAATAATTGTAAAAGCACCAAAAGTAAATTTATACTAATAATAATGCAAACATAATATAAATAAGATGATTAAAATAGGATTAAACTGTTATTACCGAATGTCGAACACTTGTTGAATGTTAATATTTATGAAAATTCTATTCCGAACATGTGATATTAAGAATACCGATCAATATAATGTTACGTAAATTCATTTCCGAACTCGAAAGTCAGAGTTGTTTCGCGCGTTATTAGCAACCGAGCATGAACTAAACGATATTAATCCTTTTCTAACGTAACAAGTTTGAGAAAACTGGAGATTAAGCACGGTTCGAAGAAAGACGTGACCAGAAAACTGAAACACGTAAATGGATCAGACAGAAAACAGAGAAGGTGACAAGTGTTTCAGACTGTCACATTTACTGACGAGAACTTCGTAATTATTCTATCAATTATGTAAAAATGATTATTAAAAATGATTACTTTGAACTACGATTCTTTTTAAAGCCGCAACAGCAATTTTGCTATTAGATTATCAAGACAGAAAAATACTCGCGGATAAATATTATACAAACGAAGAAAGTTTCAAAAACTATTTGAATTCAAAAATGAACGAAATATAAGCACATGTTACGTTAATATTTTTCGCGAAGTTAATTATATACTGTTAAAGTTTAATGTTTCTGTAGCAATATCAAATGTACTAAGAATTCAAAACACGTTTTTAATTACGCCAGTTTGAGAGAAAAGCTGAATATGATACTTGTTTCTGACGCAACGAAAGCTTTGTTCTAGAACACCTAGATGTTAACGAGAATTGCGGAGAAAAAGAAACGCACGAAGATGTCAGGTGTAACACGGCGTTTTTCTACGTTGCCGTTTTTCTACGTCATTAGTGTTCACTAGTGTAATAGTGTCCATACATTTTGCTCTCGCGTCTGTGGCCCCGCTGGAACCAGCAATGGATAATTGCACTGAAATCCAGCAAACAAAGTATCCATTTGATTGTAGGCTATGAACGAATCTATGAACTTTGAACTCATGCAATCAGCGAATTTGACTCTAAAGGCAGATTCTATAGTATTGAAATTTAATATTTATAGTTTTGATATAAGAAAACGTAGTTTATGATAAAGGATCCGGAAACCTCTCGGTTTTTTTCCCCAACAACTAATAGACCGATTGACTTAAAATTTATACTACAACTTTTTTTAACTATGCTCTAGTAATTTACGTATGATTCTATTAAATTACACTCCCAATTCTTTATATCATAGAAAATAGAATAAATTTATAGCGAAAATGTGAAAGCAAAACTTCACATAGCCGGCATTTTATAATAAACAACGATATCCAAAATTTATGAAAACATAACAGATGAATGTATCTTTATATAGAAAAAGATGTCAACCTAACAATTCGGTACTTCTGTCCAAATGCAAATCGGACTTTCTATCTAATCATTTTAAAAATGATATACTATAGTTCTATTTTCAATAGAAATTACCGACAAAACATTCAAAAGGTAAAGAAAAATGTACAGTTACTAATAAGTGACCCGGAAGTGTCGCAAAAATAATCATAAAATTGACTTTCAATCACATATGCAGAGTTGAAAAATTCTAGTCACAATCCGACATTGTTATTAATCTATGTTTCTAGTTTGAAATTCTAAATCCGACGTCTCTAAATTCCTCTACATGTCACTCTGCTTTAAAAATCTACACACTGTGTGGTTTCACAATACTCCCGTGCACTTACACATGCATTCGTATTTGCGCACTCTTTTCAATATTCCTCAATGAAATATTGACTACTCATCAGTCACTCTCTTTCTCACATTTTCACACTCAAGCATTGTCTTACACGTTCACCAATTCCATCCGCGCAACACAAGATTTTTCACTGATATGTAAGAGAGCAAAATCCGGAAACGTCTGCACATACCAAAGGTTCTAACACAAGTGTCGTGCTCCGGCTGCTCCCTCAGAGTTCTTTTACCAAAAGGGTACTTTGCCTTCCCCACTCGCTGATCAGATCACACAGGAAAAGAGTTCCCATTAACAAACAATAGGCAGTGACAGGTCCGGTTTCTTATCATACCTGAGAGCTTAGGTCTTTCACGCACAACCCTATCGACGGTTGACTACCTGGTCAAGAAATCGTCATCAGGGCATCACGTGTTCACTGTGAACCGTTCACCTCACCAACCCCCAATCCCTACATTTATCGTTGTCTCGAAATGCAATATTAAAAATCGGTGAAAATCATAACTGGAAAACTAATTGACTGATTAGTAATTGAAAAATTACCTCCGCGCCTTTTGTGTCGACACATAAGGAGAATGATTGTCGCATAAAAACACAATTTGTTCTCAAGTTTTAGCTTCTTATATCGAACGGTATTCGAGTAAAAAAATAGTGTATGGAAATACTTTAAAAAATCATATCCCATGAATGGAATAAGATACTGGGTTCGAAAAAATACGCAAATTTAGAGACTTTCGAATGCAAGTACAAAAAAAATAGTCTGCATTTTTTCCAGTAAAGGATCAAAGCGAAAAAAAATGTTTTTAGTTATATTAATTTTTTTCACTAACACCGCTGCTTTGTACAATTACCAAACTTTTTTCACGCTATCTTTGGACTGTCACCTAATACCTCAATTTTTTTCAAAAATCCCAAAAATGTGCGCCATAGTTAAAAAAAATATTCTTTATTTGTCTATTTAATTTCTCGAATACTGCACGAAATACAATTACTAAACTTTTTTCACGCTATCTTTGGACTATCCCCTAACACCTTAATTTTTTTCAAAAATCCCAAAAATGTGGCGCCATAGTTAAAAAAAATAATCTTTATTTGTGTATTAAATTTCTTGAATACTACACGAAATAGAATTACCAAACTTTTTTCACGCTATATTTGGACTATCCCCTAACACCTCAATTTTTTTCAAAAATCCCAAATGGAAATCAGATTCTCTATCTAATCACTTTTAAATTATATGCTATAGTTCTATTTTCAATAGAAATTACCGACAAAGCGTTCAAAAACTAAAGAAAGATTTATAGCTACTACTAAGTGACCCGTAAGTTTCGCAAAAATAATAATAAACTTTACTTTCAATGATATATGTAGAGTCGAAAAATTCTAGTCACAATCCGACATTGTTATTAATCTATGTTTCCAGTTTGAAATTCTAAATCCGACGTCACAAAATTCCTTCATCTATCACTGTGCTTTAAAAATCTACACTCTGTGTGGTTTCACAGTACTCCCATGCACTTACACATGCATTCGTATTTGCGCACACTCTTCAATATCCCTCGATCAAATATTGAGTACTCATTAGTCGCTCTCTTTTTCACATTTTCGCACTTAACCATTGTACCTTACACACCAATTCCTGTGCAACACAAGAAATTTTCACCAATATATAAGAGAGGAAAACGTCCGTCCACCCTAAAGGTTTTAACCCAAGTGTCGTACTCTGGCTGCTCCCTCAGAGTTCTTCTACCAAAAGGGTACTTTACCTTCACCACTCCTTGGTCAGATCCCACACGAAAAAGTTCCCATTGCTAAACAATAGACAGTGAAAGGTCTGGTTTCTTATCATACCTGAGAGCTTAGGTCTTACAAGCACGACCCTATCTAGAGTTAACGACTACCTAGCAAAACATCGTCACCTGGGGACCAGATGTTCACTGCAAACCTTTCACCCTATTTTTAAAAATCGGTGGACAACATACCTCGAAAACTAATTGACCGATTGACTTGAAATTTATACTACAACTCCCTTGAACTATGCTCTAGTTATTAACATACCATTCTTTTAAGTTTTACTCTTAATAATTTACATTGTACACAATAAAATAAATTTATATTAGAAACATGAAGCTTCAGATAACCGCTATTTTTTTGCACATCCCTTTTCATGCACTTTGCAAACCGTTACAGTAATAGTAGGAACATTGAATACAATAGAAGTATTTAGAATCCCAATCGAAATCCCAGGAAACCAGGAAAAGCCAGAGGGTCAACGACGGACTCCTTCCGACGGTTAACAATAGGACACAATGTGGACTTAGGAAAACCGAATGGAACAATGAAGGATTTCATGGATCGTTACAATCGACTTTATTTTCCTTGCTCGCCTACAGAAGACAGCTTGTACGTTTTACAAGAGAGATAGAGAGAGAGAGAGAAGGCTTATGAACAATAATAAACGTCGGGTGTTAATACTTTGTCCTGGGGTGGGAGGAAGGAGCAGACATTTAAGTGTATGCCCGGGCGAAATAGCTCCACATCGATTACTCCTATCATACATTAATCCCTTTCACATATATATATAATATATATTTATATGTATATAATATATTATAATATTACAAATGTTCGCTTCGCAGGGCGACACATGTATGTACATACTGTCGAGCGGATATATACACACAGATATTAAGTGTACTCGCACTTATTGCGTAAGGAGCGTATTCGTACATATAAATATACGTATAAATAGGAGTACACGCTTAGATATTACCGGCTAAAACATTTGGTATCAAAACCATTGCTGGACGAGTAAAGGGTTACAAAAAGTCGGCAGGAAAGGGCGCAACTCTTGCTGCTCGATTGGTCGCATTCCTTCGCGGTGTGAGCTTTGCGATTAGTGATCGATTATTGATTATACAACGGTTAACAATTTATTTTTAACTGGAGAATCGCGTAAGAACATTCCATTGCACTGAGTTATACGCTTATTATATTCGAAATCATGCAATCATGAAGATCCATCGATTACATATATCTATGGGAGGATACTATTTTTCTGGAAGCAATGTCAAATCGTCTCCATCACTGTATAGTAACTGTCTTCGTTTATATTATTTGTATTATAAATATATTATGTTTTATTCGGGAAAAGTTGCTGTTGTGTGATATTCAATTCCAATAAACTGTCCATCTGCCTTTCTCAAATCGACAATACAATTCCTGACAATCAATTCCATAATAGGAAGAACGAAGTTAACACGTCTATGATCAAGTTTGTGTATGGATTTGTTCTTTCGTACCGTAACGCACATATAAATTCAATTGGAGACGCTTATCTTATGGTAAAATGAATGCGAGACATAGAAGGAATAACTGTACTCTTCCGACACAGAAACCTTTAAGAGCGAATACTTGAAATTGTTCGCTATTTACATATCTTCAATTCAAAAGTGTTGGAAAATTGATTTGGTCTCATAGATTTGTATATGTATGAATTCGTACATGACTAATTGTAAGAGAGTATGACATGCATGGAAGTATGTTGGTAAGTTTTGATGAAACGACAATCTTTAAACCTCACATTTAAGGTCTCGACAGTTTTAATTATAATTAAATAAATACCGATGCGAAACGAATGGAAGTCAATGTTTGTAAATCTTTCTAACTACATCATGGTGGATGGAATCGGAAAAAGTGCTTAACAATCTTAAGGGATCTTTTTTCGCATTGTTTCACAGCTAAGAAATCTTGAATGCTGCAAATAGCGTTGTTCGTTTTGTTGCCAAAAATATTTGAATATTACCTCTCCGACTGTCTAAACCGCAAAGGTCCCTTAATAGACATATCCATTGAACAATGTACAGCAGATTGAAGAGATTGATTAAAAGTACGTCTATCTTTGAATTTAAGTGGTGTGAGTCATGGTGATACTGTTTACTCTACTATTTATGACATCTCAAATTGCCCACTCGTCCACTGCCAGAAAAATACGAGTAGTACGAATGACTTGGTCATAAAGCTATAATAGAAGAGACAAATACTAAAATCTATGCTTTCATAATTTTAGAAACGTGCAATTGGAACTTGGAACATGATCAGTGTTCACGGTAAAATAGTTTAAGTCGTAGTGCACGAGTCTGCCTGAAAAGCAGGACGATTGGCAAAGGTCACACCGAGTCGTAACGTTCTATCATACCAAGTTACTGTTAATATATCCAACGATGACTGCATGGAAACTGATCTTGAATTTTAATAGTGCAAGAAATATCCCTCTTTTACTATCCTATTTTAGACTACTGAACGAATTATCCACCTTATGAAACCCGCTGGCAGAAACAGGGAATCATCAGCGAATCTATTTTGTATGCTACCATACACGAAGGTTTGCTTATACTGATTTATTGGAAATTGTCAGATCGAACGGAGATTCTTGGACTCCATAAAGGCGATTAAATGGAAGAGACTGACTGATTACATTCACTGTGACTCATCATAGTACTATGACTCGAAATCCAAGTAAAGATCGCGTGTAACGCTTCAAGGATTCCTCGTGGGAAATAGAAAAATAGTATTCGAAGACTAGTGGCGATCTTATCGCGAGCAACTTTCAACCAGGATCAATTCCCCAACGACGATAACAGGGTGTGGTACATGCGTGACGCTTTTATCTATGACTCCACTACTTAATGTATCACCACTGACGCTTCAACGATCGTTAGCGATTATGTTAAATGTTCAATATTACTTTAATCTTTTGTCGCATTATAGCATATGTGAAGTGTACGAGGCTTACTGAAACTGCTTAAAAGCCTTTCTGTATCAATACCAACTCAAAATAGTTCTAAAATTACTAGAACTATAAATGAATACTAAATATATTCATTCCACAATACAAAAACTTATGACATTCAAAGTACAAGATTTCCGCAATTAAATGTCGAACTCTTCTAGTAATGAAATATAAATATAAATCTGTTGAAATATCATTATACAAATCTAGATTCAACTAATCTTCGAATTTGTATCTGTGACTGATTCCACCCCAAACACTACAGCTTATTTCACAGCATTTGTTACGCTATGTCGACCAGAGAAGGGTTCGATACGAGCGTGTTTACGTGGCGCATTCATTGCCTTATAAGGCAATGCTTCCTGAGCAAGCAGAGCTTGTAACTAGGATCGAGTTGAGGGAGCGAACTCGGGCGTAATGACTCGCGCGAGTTAAGCGCAATCAGGCTGATATCGAGGTCGAAGCAGTACAAGTAAATTTACTTGCTCGACTGCTCGCTCGCATATTCTCGACTCCGCTCGCGATCGGCAGTTCCCGCAGGCCTTGTACACTCCTCTTCCTCTCTTATATAACTCATCAGGGTGCAAAGGGTGAAGGCAAAACATCGCCGTACACTCTGTGTATGACGTACAGGGTGATTCACTTGCCTTGAATTGCCATGGCGCCTATACGTTGCTGTATGAAGGATGATTATAAATTAGCTAGTCATTTTAATTATACACGTACGTTATTCTACTCCTTCTTAGAATCAATATGTTGTATATAATATTACGTAGGTATGCTGCAGATAATATAACGTCTGACAAAAAGGGGTACGAAATACTGAATAGGAGCCAAGTGAACCACCCTGTACATACTTCTATGCTGCAATGAAAAATAGTGTGAGTGCCTTGTTAAATATTGGTATACGTATACATATACGTCTATGATACCTGCGCAACATATAGACCGCAAATGTTTATGCAAAGAGGCTGATCTATCTTCTTACACTCCGTCAAGTTAGTGAACAGAAATCCAATCACTTTGGAAGCTTTTGCTAAGTTCTGGTATATCTAAAAAGTATGATTAATTGGTAATGAATTGTCTGTAAAAAACTGAACACAGATTTTAGTGTCTGATTCTCTGTACGCACTAGGCTAGAATGAGATAAACGGAATTTACATTTGCATAAACATTTGCAGACTGCATAGAGTAATAAGTGATGCCGAGAATATGAATTTCACGTAGCTAAATCTAGATTAATTACAATGGTGCACGGATTGTTAAGTTAATATGTCGAAGCGGTAATATTACACCAAGTATCACAGTACTGTGATTGTGATTAGTCGGGTGAATCGAGTCACGCTATCCTACCTCGACCTACCACACTTGTTTTGCATGTGTTTTCTATCCCCATCACCGATCGCGTGTGCTTTCGCTTCGCCCTCGACCTATTCTGCACTACGGTGGAGAGTTTTCCATAGCCGTAGCTGTATAATAAAGTTTTATCCCGGAGAGTATCGGGGACACACCCCATACAAACTCCGCCAAAATTAAACCGTACCCGCCGACGGTTATTCATAGAATTTCATCCAAAGCACGTTCGGTTTCCAAGTATGGATTCATTCAAAAATATTTTCGCCTTGAGGTAAACGTGAAATCATCGATCATTGTATATAACAGAAGATGAATTGGACAGTAAATAATTATTCTAGAACATTTCTTACGACCGTATTCATACTCGCTTCTTATACCTAAGTCCACTTTAAATCCGTCTTAATACATGGGTGTAGCATTTATTAAGACAGTCTTAAGGCGGTCTGAAATATAAGTCCCGACTATGAATAAGGCTTTTAGTTTTCTTGCATTGATCTGGAAGACTTCTGTTTGGCAGTATTTTCGTAGATATTGAAATTATTGTTAGCCTTTGCACGAATGGGTGTGATAGAAATTTAAACAAATTGTGTACATATATTTCACGAATACCTCGATGGTAGATGTTAATTTCTCATTAACAAGACTAAGGAAGATCTCGGCTGACAAATTTGAATATCGGATCCTATCAATGTCTACACGTATAATGCGCATAATCCGTATGTGTATATATTATTTGCATTTTTCTGTTCTTTAAAAGAATACAAATTAAATACCCACCCCCCAAAAATATGTCAATGTATGTCATCCATTGCGCAATTTCTAAATTCTCCGCTTCTAAACCTATGTACCCTGACTTGCAAGACGCAGAAACTGCTTGTTACAAAAGCGTCGATAGTATGTTTGGCCCCTGGCAGACATTTTCAAATTCTATTCTTTTCTATTTCTGTTTCGACGTTAATATATATACTTCAATATGAAATTCCAATTAGTTGTTATGCAAAATGCGACGAGTGTAGAATTGCATTATAGTACGAAGCGCATTTATAAAAACGGTAAAATCAAATTTACTCGTAAATCTTATGAAGTAGCATTCTATCCCTTTAATTTTTGGTCAGGCTTACAACTTACGCTTAAATATTGTCCCGTGATTAAATTTGGATTCGTAAAATTTGTCTCTGCAATGTTAAAAGTGATTTCGATCAAACTAGAACACTAGTTACAGATATAGATCAAACTTTCCTTCAGGCTATAGCGCAGTATCGGAAATTCATGCGTTTACAAACGTGTTTCGTCCTACACGTTGGACAGACTTTCCATGAAGATGTATATTAAATGTGTACTGCGAAGTCACATTGTACACAGCATAATCTGAATGTGCGTATTCAATATGAAAATAGTATAGCAGAAATTTAAGAACTCCAACATGTTTTATCATAAACTTGCCAATTTTTATCTGATACTTTAACACTTCGGCTTCCATGACAATAAATAGATATAAAATATAAGTCGAATCACAATCAATGTGTAGCGTCAGGAAACAGACGGATCCACAAAATCTCTGTAGTACTACGTAATGACAATTTCAAGGAAGTAAGTATTGAACATATTTATACCAATTTCGCACCTTACAAAGCGCCCTTAAGCTCGTTTAAAAACACCATCGTAGTTTTCAGTTTCGCTAATACGGCGACCTGAGTCTAAGACTTAAAAAAGCAGCAAGGCATAGTCTTCGCTTATTATATTACTTGGAGCGATTCCGATTAATCTGAGTCACCGACGCCTATCATTCACTACTCTCATTACGTATGTACAATTGTTATATCAGGAACGGACAGTCCGACAACTTGAAAACTCTCTGCTCTTCTTAATTTACACGTATATCAATTCCTTTTCTTTAAAGAAGAAGGTACGTTCAACACGTGAACCCCTCAAACCACGCACTGGCGAATCAACTCTGCCAAATGATTTCGGAACAGATTAACGAATACATCGGGCGGAAATTATCCACTGACGTGGTGTTTAAACATAAACAACTCGCAGTAACTAAGCATTAATAAAATAACGTTCAGTAAGCTTACAAATAACGTATGTACAAATAAGTAACCATTTCAGCAACGCATAAAGTTATCTCTGTATTATATACAATAATACTACACACGTGAAAAAGAGCATACTGTACAGAAAAAGATATTAGTTTGAGGGGTTTACAACATTATTTAATACCTAGTTCAATTTTGCAATGAAAATTATCCACCAACTGTTCAGCGGGCCACGATACGACGAGTATGTTCTCATTCCCTTTTTTTCTCTCCTCGGAATATGCCGATCGAATTATGGTCTCACGTCAATTAGTGCTAGTACTATGTATAAGGCTCTGCAACGTTGTGAATCTCCATTGTCAGATTCCGCGGCGGTCGAGGTTCGAAGCAAAAATGCTATCAATCGACCTGCTACACACGTTCACCAAGTAATCTCTAGCAGCTGACTCTATTATATGGCTTCGTCGATCGAAACAAATGTTGTAAGTCATCAAGACAATGATAGCCAGTCGTTTCTTCCGCGCGATCGAAACGACTTTCGCAAGATACTAACGTTTCACGAAGTTTCAATTCAACTCTATACCGTAACAAAAGATGGGAACTATAAAATAAACTTTATAAAACAATGACAAACTGCAACATCGCTCATCAAAATACAGAATAATCAAATATCATATGAAATAAATAATCTGATATTGTTAAACGCGCATCGAATTATCGTTACGAATTCTAAGTAAAGACAGCGAAAGATCTTAAACAACATTTTTACAAGAAACTTCATTAACAACATAAATAGGTATACGAAAAATTCGGACATCTTGGAGTAATGGCTTACCAAATACGCGAGGAATTTGGACAACGTAAATTACGAACGATGGGAGATATCAACGTGCTGGAACCTAAAGGAGGACTGCAATTTTCGTAAGATTTGCGTTACAACAAAACCGAATCTAAATGCCTGAGGTGAACGCAGATTATATAGCACCGAAACAAGAAATCCGAGATGTCTCGCGTGTAATTGGAGCGAATAAGAGACCATAAATAAACAGAATTTGCAAGAATTTTGTACAATTGCACGGCGTAGGGGGCCCCTGGTGGAATTAGATTGACTTCCACTGCGGTTTGTGGGCCCCCCTTAAATGTCAGGGAGGTCCTCTAGGAACCCACAGCGCCTTGCTCTGTTCTTCGTCTACCGAGGCTTTGACTTGCGTACATATGTATGCCACATTGACGCCCGCCGGTATCACAGCTGTAACAACAACAAGTTATAATTCCTCTAACTTAACAAATCGACCGAATAGTGTTATGTTTTATGTTAAGCCTCGATCAATGATTTTAATAACAACACCAAAGTCTACTGCTATCCAAATGGGTTATGATTGAGCACTACAATGTATTAATTTCTCATGATTTTGATTTTTCTATTCTCGTTTTCAATTGATATCACGAAATAATAAAAAAATGAATATGAATTATTTGCATACCAGAAATATGGTGCCTGTATTCGGCCTCCAGTTTAAGTGCTTGCTCGTACATTTCTTTCGCGGCTTTAGCACTAACTTTATCACTCGGATATCTCGAGTCCTTTACTTCCTTGATTTGCTTCGTGCTCTTGAATTTAATGAGTAAAACAATAGGATAGATTTGATGTCGATGAAGCCTTTCAATCGATGCAATCGACACGTCCAAAATGCAGTGAGTGTTCTGTGAACAGAATTCCTCCAATTAAATACAGTTAACGCAAGATGAAAAACGATTCGTCTGACTTCTTAGTAAATATAGCACCTTCTCAAAAATGTCCTTGACAGCTTTGACTGTCGTGCACTCAAAATAACTGCCTTTTTTCCTGTAATCTACATACAGGGAATCTCGTAAACCTTGCTCCAGTGTCGCCTGAGAGCAATGCATTGGTTCCGCGAGGCACCTGGTGAACTGACCCGGAAACTCCTGCAGAAGTTTCGTCACTACACATTCACTGAGAGGACCAATAATCAAGACTGGCCTCAGAGCAGGGTCTGATAGAAAAAATAATATAAATTAGACAACCAAGGCTAGTTAATATGATGTAAACTTAAAAAAACACGTGCACAGCTTACAGTCTAGCCTTTCTACGCGTTGGTAACTAGCTGGAAGATTCTCTTCGTTCAACGTTCCGCTGTCGCTGTACCAACCGAGGCTGACCCCAGTGAGTTGCGACAGGTCTTTGCTATCTCTACTGGAAGAACGTTGATGTTTCTTCCTGCGGAAGAAACTTCTTCTCGCACTGGTAGAACCCCGTCTGGTGGTATCCGTCTCCAAATCGCCGAGAGACCGACGTAAGAGTAACTCTTCTTCAACTCTGAACACACGATCAAATTCTCCGATAAGTCTCTTCTTATTATGTATCAACGATTCGTATTTGCATACTTTTCCATTAATCAAAAGTCTATTAGGGTGGACTTACTTAAATTTACTAGGTATTATTCCGCATGTTTGCCTTCGTCCGTTTTGGTCCACTAGCCAAGCTCTCCAGTGACCGGGAGTACCATTGAACATCGTATTATCAACATAAAGGATATCGTCCTTATTAAATCGAAGTTGCAAACTATCTCCAACGTCGGCAACACGATCAAACATTGCTTTTACGTAGAAGCTGTCTCCAGGTTTATCCTTCACCTCATTATACCTTTCAGGATTGTACTGAGCAATTAATGTCACTTTATCCGCTGGTCTAGCTAGCTCCAATGCAGCCTGTTCCGCGGTGGCTTGCTTGAGATCTACACCGTTGTACTCGAGAATTCGATCACCAGTACGTAGACCTGCATCCTCTGCTAAACAGCCTGACTGCACAGAATGCACGAAGATACCAACACCGTTTCCACCCACTAGTGATATACCCAAGTTTGAACACTTTCTCGTCTCAATAAACAGATATCTTGGTTCACTTGTTGGTAGAGTCTTACGGTTTGAATCGTCTTGTGTTGGACTTCGTACAGCATTTTGTCTCTGCAGAGCTGCCGGATTCAGCTGTGCGCGTAAAGCCGAACTCCTTACGCCATCGAATGTATTTGTCGGACGAAGTTCAGGCTTTCTAATATTGATGTCTAATGATGCCGAAGCTCGAAGTTCCCGTTCTCTTTCTTGTGTACCTCTCACTTCTAAGGACGCTGAGTTTCTGATATCACGATCACGCAAATTACGGGTATTCGGTACCTCCAAAGTATTTGTTGCTTCTCGCATTACGGTTAAAGTGTTGGTTGGTTCTCGAGTGGCGCTCAAACTACTGGATGCATCACGCTCTGGTTCTGAACTCTCTAAAGGTTCGATTGTGGTTTTCCTTGGGGCTTCAGGACTATTGCATGGCGTTGGTGAACCACTTCGACTGCCACCTTCTCCACCACCAGCGTCAGAAGAACTGGATGATGCTGAGCCTTCCAATTCATTGTATTCTAAAGCACAAATGACTAATGAGTACAATGTTTCACTGCTATATCGGCCATGCAACATTTAAAAATATTGACAACACTTAATATGGAGCATGCAATGAATTGACAACTATAGTACATGTTATCGAAGACTGTTTGTAAATGGGGAGCAAATGCATATGATGCTACACTTACTGTCAGGGCTGTACTGCACCAGCATCGTAATGGAATTACCACATTGGCGTAAAACGTTGGCAGCGAGTTGGTAAGTAGCACTTCTCATATTAATACCGCAAACTTCCAGCAATTGATCCCCAATTTGAAGCCCAACCTGAGATGCTAGACTGTGTTCGCTGACCGTCGACACAAAAACACCTCCACTTTCCAAGCAAGAAATTTGAATGCCTAAAGGCTCCACCGACTTATCTATATGAACCCTCCGGAGTTCTCCAGGTGCTGGTCTAGGTTGCGTGTAACAATAATCTGGCATGCTGGAACGTTTGTTACTGCTACTACCCCGAATCGTTCCCCCGGAGCTGCTTCCGCCGCCGTTCCCCGGACTAAGTACTTCCACGTGAAATGTAGGCATTGGACTACCTCTTTCCGATGTCCTCTCAATGCTCCCAGTCGACAATTTGCCAACACTGCTCTTCGAGGTCACACTTGGGTTCGATGGTATACGAAAGCGCTGGTTTTCTTTCTTCCTTGGGAAAGTGCCACCTTCATACCCATGCGTGTATGACGGCACATCGTAGGCCGTGCCAATAGGAGGGGCTCGGGTTTTATGGTAATGCAAGTCTACAGACGGTGTGTGCAAATGCCCGAACCCTGCCGCCTGTGGCCCAGGACTGTACGGAGGCTCGAAACAATAGGAACGTGCATCAGGAAGTCCTATTGACTCCCCGGACTGTGCAGACGGCAAGGACGGTGGGGACGGGTATCGTGACGGCAAAGAGTTTTGTTGATGAGGATGCGGATGCGAGTTCGTATAGGGTGGAAATGAAAAGTTACCAGCTAATTGCTGCCTCGGCCCTGATGTAGACGAGGTAGACGAGCTGATACCGGAATAGAGCTGAGATTGCGCTCGGTTATGTTGCAATGTATCTACTTGAATCTCGTTGCCAGCGGCATACTTTTGCGCTCTCATTTTCGAGAAGTACTCCATATCCTTGCTCGGCTTTACTGAGAAGTCGATACTCGTCTCGGAAGGTGTTAAATTCGAACTGAGCCTATTCTCAGCATTCTCAAATTCAGCCGAGGGCTTTTTCTCTATCGATATGTCTTTGAATTGAACCGCTGGCGCAAATGATTTTTGACTAAATAACTGCCCGGATTTGCTGAAATTCGGTAAGGGTGTCTCTACAGATTTGTAAACCGTGTGACGATTACTGACATTGGGAAAGTTGGGCAAGGGGATGGGATTGGAAATGCGGTTGTAATTGTAGTTTTCATACTTTGGTGGCTGATTCAAGAGTACGCTTAACGGTACTCTTTCTTTTGTTTTTCGTGGATGCAGTATGGTACCAGTACCATTTTGAATTAATGGTCCACCTCTTGCTTTCGGCCATGTGCCGCCATTTTTCTCAACTTTTTCAGCTCCCCGCCGTTTACTTCGTTTTAGTACTCCGTTATTTGCCTTTTTGTGATAACTTTCTATAACGGAATCCAATTCTGCTATTGCATCTTGCTCCTGCTCGAATGTATTCGGGCTAGAATTACGGTGACGCTTCTTTTTCTCTTCTCGATCTTTACTGTGCTTGCGCCCTCTAACTATATCTATCTTCTCGCGAATATTATCCCAAGCATTACTAATACCACTTGGTTTCTCCCCGCTAACTGATTTCGAAATTTTATAAACACTTCTATCTCCGAAATTTGTCGTGAGGTACCGCCTCTCATAATCATCTGAAGCCGTTTTGAGCATCATTCTTTCCTGATCAGTTTGCGAGCAGCTATTAACCATTTTCTGTTTCTCCGGGCCAAAACTGCCATCAAGGGTCATTGTTTCAGAACTAGTTGCTGATGGCAGCGGAATTCCTTTAAGTGTTGTAATCGTTATCACATCGGCGGCAGTGTCATTTAAGATTGTCATCGCTTCATGGCTCGAATTAATTCCCTCCATTGCCTTACTATTAATCTAAAGCAAATGCCATGCAATAAACAATTATGTATGAGGTATAAATGAAATAAATAACGAAATTTAACTGACACTTACATTTAATACTCTATCACCGACAGCCAGATTGCCGTCCTTTGCAGCAAGACTTCCAGGAGATATCTTAGCAATGTAGACTCCAAGTTCCAACGCAATACCATGTGGAATTGAGCCCATTGGTAACTGTGTTGTACGGAGCGATCTTCTGGTCACTCGACGCCTCCTTATAGTGAGAGTAGCAGGTCCCACTGTGCAAGATCGTAGAGTTTCCAGGATCACTCGCGTCGAAACCGAAGTGCAATCAACGTTATTCACACGCATGATGCAGTCATTTACTCGCAGCTTCCCATCAACCGCACTACCCTGTGTCACTTGAGCCACGTAAACTCCGGTATCATTCGGATAATACGGATTATCACGACCTCCGACCAAAATCAGTCCAAGATCACGATCTGAATCCAGACAGATTCGTCCGAGATCCAAATGAACGGAAACAACTTCCCACTCACTAACATCTGCATCCGAATCGTGAGCATGCGCTAGACCTTGAGCGAATTGGCTAGCCCTCAACGCATGATCGCCCGATTCGATTTTCTCTTTGAGATCCTTCAATTCCTTCGACGCTTCGTTACGTTGCTTCTTAATATCATCGGAGTCACGAAGCGCACCGGCTAAGTCGGAAACAGCACGATCACGTTCCTTTCGCATTCTATCACACAAAGTCCGTAGGCTCTCGCGCTCAAGCACTATTTTATCTCTTTCACTAAACGCCCAATCTCTTCTTCGTTTCGACACTTCTGCCTCTTGAATTGCTTCTTCAAGCTCCGCCTGCAGGGTGTCCACGGACTTTCTAAGTTTGTCCAATTCCAAATTCGCTTGATCCAAGTTATCCATCCGCTCTTTCTCTCTCTTGGAGTAATCCCGGGTGTTGCTCTCCCTCTCAGCTTCCTTGATCGAGTTGTCCCGTTCCCGATTGTACGAGTGCAACTCCAAGCGGTTTTTGTAGTCTCTGCTGGAACCTTCCGAATAATCGCCGAACTTTTGTCGAAGCTCGTTGCATTGCTTTAATGCTTCATCCCTATCTTGCAATGCCGATGAGATCTCCCTTCGTAAAGTTTCGATCTGATACGACAAAGTTTTTTTCTAAAAATAAATGCTCCTGTTAAAACATAGACCATTTACGTACACGACATATTTATACTCTGCAAGCAAGGTGTGCATCGATTTGGAAAAGCGAAATAAAAATAGACGGGAAAGTATAGTACGTCTGATAAATCACTCACAATATTCCGATAGCATAACAATCCCTAGCATATTGACACTGGGTCTTGTTAGCGCGTTCGGGTATTATATAGTAAAAGTAATCGCTCCACAATTTCGCAAAAAATCAATGAAAGCCCAATATCAAAACTAAATAACAATATATGGTTTGAAAAACACACTCCTATCATGTTACAATTCAAGAAACTTACCTCATCTATCACCTGTTTATTTTGATTCTCTAAATGCGTGATTTTCGCATAAGCTTGGGTAAGATCATCACCAAGCTTCTCCATCTCCTTGTGGACTGTATCCCTCTCGCCCATAATTAAACTATATTCTTGAAGTGCAGCATTCCTTTCTTCCGTCAGTCTCTTCATGTCTTTGCTAGCTTTCATTCGCAGCACCATTGCTTGATTAATTTCCTTTACTGCCTCTTCGTGCTGCTGCTGCACCTTCGCTAGAGCTTCCCGATATTCGTTCCGTTCCCTTAATGCAATGTCCCATTGTCTAATCGCAGCAGTGCATTGTTGCTTCAATCCATTCCGTTCTCGAACAGCACTGTTCCGTTCTTGAACCACATCGTCGTACTGTTTTTTCAATCGAGTGGCTTCCTCTTGCGATAGTTCCAACTAAAATATTTAACGAATGTATCGATTGTTTTGGAACTAGTCTTCAAAGTATCAGAAAAGCACTTCTACTTTGTAATGTTTCTTTTTCAAGTGAAATAACTCATTCTCATTCGCATAACGCAACCATTCTCTGTGATCACTAACAAAATGCATACCTTACTAACAGCAGCCGAATGCGACGATATCAAATCGTCGTATCGTTTTCTAAGAGCATCGTACTCGTCTTTAACAGTTTCGTATTTTCTAAGTGTGGACAGATAATGCTGATTCATGGTGTCACTGTTACTACCATCAGAAACAAGAACTTCTTGATTCTGACACCGTAACTCGGAGACCTCCTTCTGCAACGCTTGCACCTCTCGATCAAGTCGTTGTTTATCGTTCACCAGGTCCCCGTACTTGCCCCGCAAGGCGGAGCTCTCTTGCGAAGTTGCCTCTAATTGATTCATGACTGCTATGTGCTGTCCCCGATAATATTCTAATTCCTTCATAGTATGTTCACACCTAAACAAAACAGGATTATGGTTCATACAAGGAAATTATCACAAGCATGAGACAAACAAGTTCATGCAAAGTGGTAAAGGTTTCAAGCGAACAGCTACACTGCGAGAACAGGAGAAAACCAATTGGCAGAAACAAAAAACCAATACCAGTGAATACAAAACCAGGACAAACCGTCTTAGAGTATCGGAGTGCTTATGCCTAAGTAGCTGAAGCTGATGCATGGTCTGATCACACTGAGCTTGTAAACCATCATAGTCACTACGACACTCAGGACCACCGACAGGACTTCCAACACTGCCATAGCTGCCACTATCCCTTTCTGCATGCCACACACAATTCCAACAGAACACATGATAAAACAAATCACAATAGGATCAAAGATAATCAGCCCTCTTATACATATTGGTAAATATGTTTCCGAGCCTTTGACTTTACTACTATCAAACGAACGTTGTATCGAATCAACACTCAAACAAAAATCGTTGCAATTACTATGCAATTCAAAAGAACATACAGAATACTCGAAACAATGAAAAAGGGGCAAGGTAGTTTCATAAAAACTAAATCAAAAGTGCATAGCTAGACTTGTATGATCTTCTTACCCATATTGAGTGCTCCATCTGAAAAACAGAAAGACTCGTCAGACCAAACAAAACAAGGCACTCGCTGCTTATACTATACTATATATATATATATATATATATGTATAATCAGAATTCAACTAATAAACTAGAAGTGTTCTGTAACAATGGGATCAACACGATGGAATGCATGCTAGTTTACAGTAGGTGGAACAATGTAATCAGTAGTCTCACTAGCTTTCACCAGGAAAGAAACTTTGGGTCACGCATGTGAGCATCATGATTCACTGCTTTTTGCCAAGTGAAATTGCCAGGGGCAGAAATTTACTAATACTCTAGAAATCACTCAGTAGAATCCAATACTATCATAGAACAGCTGAGACCCATGACACTCTCGGAAGAGCCACGTTCTCGTCGACATAACAAAATACTGTCAAATCATTGAAAGCCAGGCTTATCACTAATAAAGCATCTCTACTTCACTGAGCTCATTAACTTATCTGATTCCCATCAAGGCCTCCGTGCGCCGAGTTCACAAACGCACAGGTACACAAAGGTGCAAGGTGCATCGGGCGTAGAAACCGAGAGTTCGTGTCACGATTGAAAAAAAAAAGCGGGGGCGGCAGGGAAGGGGGGCAAGGCAGAGGGAATACACATAATTCACTCACCGCTACTTCCAGCACTATCCAGGGAAGACGCGCCAGAAGCCATGCTCTTGATACGCCAAGGATTTACCGCAAATACTTTTCTAACGGGGTACGAGTTGGGTATCGCCTGGAAAGTATCCATGCGCTGTACTTCACGCTAGAGCGAACCCTTTGTGAATTACTAAGAAGTAGCCTTCGGGATGACATTACGGCTATCGTCTGACTAAACGGTGCACGCCGCTCATCCAAGGGATGCAACGGTGCACCTGTCTCGCACAGACACCCATACACGCGCACATGCGCTCACGCACTAGAAATCACTTGCCAAACACACCAACGCACATACTAATACATACACACACAGTTCTCTCAGTCTCTCTCTCTTTCTTTCTCTCTCGTTTCTTAGTGAGCGCTCGCTCGGACAGACACTGGCGCACAAGTCCTCTATCAATTTCGCCCGCACACGCAGACGCGGAGAAACAGAGAGACACGCGTGCACAAAGTGGCGGTCGCACCAACACACGGAGACACGTGCGCCCGTGTGTGTCGCCCGAGAGACTTCTCGGGCATCGCTTTTTTCCTGGTGCGCTCGCGCGCACACCCGCACGCACACCGACAATGGAAGAAGGTGCACGCAGCAACTACTCTCTGTGAGAGGAGAGTGTGAGAGAGAGAGGGTTTAGAGAGAAAGAGAGATACGGAGAGCAAGATAGAAAAAGAGATAGAGAGATAGGAAGAAAGAGAGAGAGAGAAAGAGTTTCGAAGAGGAACGTATGTTTTCTGAATGGACTTAATAAATTAATCTACGTTTTACTGATGTATCTTTACCCCTCCCGCCCGGTGGATCGTCTCCCGGGTGGTATGGTGCGTGTCCCCGTGCGAGGACGGAGATTCCCCGTGGACGAGGAAGCCGTCGTCGCCGTCAGTCGGAGTCCGATGAACGATAAGCCGCCGAGGAGCGCATGGTTATCGCTCCCGGGGCCGAGGAGGCCCGCGGTACCAGGGCGCAACGAGTCACACAGTGGCAATAACTTCTTCTGTCAGTGGGAGCGAAGCGAGAGAACTCGAGAGTGTCGAGAGTGTCGAAGAGTGTGTGTTTGCGGGAGAGGAGGTTTGCCAGTTGGAGGTTGCGCGCACTCGAGCCGTCCTGCCGAGACACAGACGGGCAGCGAGCGAGCGAACGCTCGGGCGATCGGCGAAACGACACGTTCCACAGTGGCCGCGCGGCTTCTCGCAGCGGTCACATGCACACTTCCAGCGGCCGACGAGGAGGAGAGCTTGCGACGTGCGATCGGGCGCTCTCACCTGCTGCACCAACCAGCCTGACAATTGGCCATTTTCCTACGGCTAGCACGGGCTCTGCCTGCGCTGCACTCGCTCTCTCTCTGCCTCTCGGCTGGCCCTGTCGTCGCGCGTCGATCGGTAATCAACAGCAGCAGCAACAGCAGCACACACCACTTGGCGGCACTCTCGGGCAAGTGCCGCAGCAGCTGGTTGTTGCGCTCGCTATTGCTGTGCCCGACTGTGTGTTATGTGGAGCACCGGAGAGCCTAGCGCCGTCTACTCCGCTGCGCAGCGCTACCGACATCGACTGATATCGTCGGCCAGGTGCACGTGATATCCAATAAACCGGAAGGGTATGCTGAGTCTCGTGTGTCCACTCTTGCCACGCATCTGTGTTACCGATGTGGCGCGAAATTTCACTGTACAGTGGCGCACTCTGTACGAACATAGCGGTGAAAGTACGATGTATGATTGTCGGGTAATTATAATAAAGGCTTATAATAAATGGATACCCGAAATATCAATCTTTTTATATGCGTTTACATTTTTTCTTTAAGCATATTTGTGCATTTCGCAATAAAGTATGATATCCAAAATCGACTACGATAAATATTAAATAATTTCATTGACTTTTGAAGCCCGTTTCATTTTGTCATTTCCGATAAACTGATAGGTGTTTTGTTTTATGTATAATAATAAAGAGCAAAGGTATGCATAGAAAAAGTATTCCACGAAGATCAATTAAAATTATTAATATTTCCCTCGACATCGAAAGAGAACTATGAATAATTTAATGTGCAGCCATTCGCTCAGCGATACTTGTTAATGCGCACCTTTTGTAACTGAAATAAATACTAATCCAATAATATCCAATGAAAGACATAATTTCAGACACTATACTTGAGAATTTAATTTCTTATTAAAGTTAAAAAGATCTGCAAAACTATGAAAAATCATTGTGCGGATTAATCATTAAGTATTGCCGACCCAGGTCTCACCACAGGGAGGTTGCTGCACTTGGAGACCCTCCACCATCACCAAAATCAGCAAATAAAAACATTTAAACTAGAAAGAACAAAGAAAAAATTAAAGCCGAGACATTAAACCCTGACGAATATCCAAGGCACACTTTACCTACCAGACAATTACTATAATTATTTAACAAATTACTATCTAATGGGCGTCCATTAATACTCGCACGCAGTATGATTTATAAGTAATGCTGGATGTTGGCGCATGGGTAAATCCTCGTCTGGGCTGTCCTCGTCTGATTGTCCACGTGGAAATCTACTTAAAGCTAGAGCATTGATTAATTAAAATATACAATAAATAGGGTCGACCCTTATACAATATACATAATGTTCTTATGCTAAACGCAAACTTAAAACTAAAGCTGGAACAACCTGTAACAGAAAAAGCATTGGCCTCCCGGGCTTCCTCGGCACTCTCAGAGGGAGAGTATCGATTTTTGAAAAATTGAAATAACTAACGAGGGGAAAATTTAAGTTACAAATTGACTCTTCAAAGTTCACTATTGACAATTCAACGTTTAAATCGAGAATTTAAATTGATACAAAACTGTGGCACGTAGTAGACTATTCACTATCATTACTACGCGAGCAAGAAAAAAATTAAGTTAATGTTAAAAGAATTCCATTGAATTCTGAATTGAGCACGCTGGCACGCTCGTTTGCCCCGCTTTTTGCCACTCTTTCAAGAAGTTCGATCATTCACTAAGCATGCAATTACCAATTCGTAAATTCCATGTGCAAAACATACCGACACGTGACTCTAATTACTCAAATCATAACTGCAATCATTACGGGAGGAACTTCGCAAATATACTATAAAAAAAAATATATACAAAAATATGGCTAGTGTTCGCGGCTGGTGTCGCGTTGAGTTGAAAGTGGAAGACTGATAGCAGTGATTATGCTACTAAAAAATGGTAAAAAAGCTACGGCAAAGGGTTAGAAAAATACGCGGTTATTTCCACCCTCTTTCCAGACTTATACCACGAGAAAAGACAAGGCTAGAAACGTACACTTTTTATCTAATTACATAGTCAAGATAATCTCGGCCTGCAAGCAAACGGGTGAAGTTAAATCACGGGGAAAGTTTGTGCACTCGAAGCTTAAAGCTCAACACCACGATGAATCTACGTTAAAATTGATCACCTGCTGGCGCAACTCTATTAGCAAAAACTAAAAACTCTTTGTAAGAGAGACACGAGCCTCTACCAGAGCTGTCATTAATTCGCCACACTACATCAAAATCTCTAATTAATATTCAAAAAGACTACAAGCTCGATGCATATATTTCACACAAAGTATTCTAGAAAGATGCCTGCGCAGCCAGATCACAAACATTGCTACAGGACGTTGCCAGTGAGGTGCGCATCACCGGTTATCTTTGACAAATACGAATCATTGCATTATCAAAGACACCCGAGTGACACTTTTCAGTGTCACCACTGACAACCGTTTCTGTATCACTGCTATGATCCTTAAGGAGGAACTAAGCAGTGCTACAGGAACTGTACCTCTCATGAACTGAAAGTTTGAACTCCTCTGTTGCAAGAAATGTACACCCAACCAGCCAGTCATTATCATTGGAGGCACTGTCAGACATGTACCACGCGCATTGGGCCATTGCCATGGCAGTCCAACAATGTATACTTCGCACGCGCATTATCAATAATGTTCATTACCGAGAATGAACGCGAGAAACTGCTAGACTGGCCAAACGCACATTCAGGATATCGGCACATCTCACCCCAGACACCGTGCACGTGTCCTGAAACACCGCTCGTTACCCAACTAGAAAGCAAAGTGGGAAATAATGGATCGTGCTAAAAAAGCCCCCATCAGAGCTGTATAATTATATCAAAATCTACGATAATAATAATAATATGAAGCAATTATACTTCAAAAAGGGAAGTTTGCTGCAAAGCCCATCCGTGGCTAAACATGGCTGAAACCAAGAAGCACTAATGCGGACATGGACCGGTCGCAGCAAGGTCTTCCACGCGGGAAAAAACCATTTGATGATAAGCTTAATTCTCGTCAATTAAACAGTCGTTAACTTTAAAAGACTCTACTTTATTCCGCAACACTAAAAGTTCGAGAGAAACGCTAGCCAGGAAGTCCACCCGTGGCTAAACATGGCCGAAGCCGTGAAGCACTAATGCGGACATGGACCCACGGCAGCAGAATCCCCAAAAAGGAAAACGAACACCATATAAATCAAAACTAAATTGGTGCTCTTTAGCAAACCACAAATAATTCCTGGGGTGACTTTGGGAACGGAGGATACGCTACAGTGATTTCTCATAAGCGAAATCACATCCCCACAAATAAGCTAATAATAAAACGCATAGTTTCACGAACGAACAAAACCCATTGTCACGGATGTAAAACCCGATGACTCGTTTTTATCGAATGAACTGTAAAGGGAAAAGGGGTTGTGGACCGCGGGTGGTGCCCCTCGTGAAATCGTGAGTGTAAGTTAAGCTGGTAATTTAATTACCATCTTAACTGTAAGCAGTTCCTGATTACTCAACTTCTACTATTTTAAATTGAGTGTATTTGACACTCTTGAATGGAACATTCAGCAAAACTCTACGAGCGTGACTCGATGGGAGAGTTACTATTGTTCCCGATAAATGACATAGGCATTTATCGAGGCCCTAAGTACCAAGAAACTTATGCAATGATTGCACTCGTTTCTGGTACAATGACTCTACAATGACTCTACATCGATAGTATACAATGAACAATATAGTTCAATAAGAAAGAAGCAAGGAGCTCAATCCTGAAAAGGACAGCGCCCGCAGACTTCGACGTACGCCACGCACGATCTTCCATGTATTATCATTAAAAAAAATATAAAAAAATATGATTGATTCGACTGATGAGATGAGAGACTCTAATTGATTCTTCGAAACGGTGATTGAGTCTACTTTACTTTTAGCAAGGCACGGACACTACATTCTAGATGATTTGGCAAACATAATAGCAAATCGCGGTGTCCTCAGTCAGTACTGGTTTAGCTAAACTGCAGCAAGCCCTAATAAATAACGCGGACAAAGTCCTAACAAATTTCACGCACACGCGACGGGGTTGCGCCGGTAGCGCCTAACCTTCCCGGGTAGCACTGACTGAGGCCACATTGGCTCTAATTTGTGCAATAATAAATTTCCGATACGGATTCGCGTGATTCTAACCGAGTGGTTACTCAGAGGCGCTATCTAATATGCAGCACAGAAGCGGCATAGAGGCTCACCAAACCAATTTGGGATTATCCTTACTCTGAAGAAGAATATCAGAACAAGATAATCCCAAGAAGAAAAAGAAGAAGAAGAAGAGAAGTGTGCGAGAGGTGAGCGAAGTCAAAGACCCCTACCGAAAGCAACCTCTGAGCCCACTTTTATCATTTCGTTTCATCGGCAAATTCAAAAACATGAGATGAGGAGGAAAGGTGGGCATATGTGCACGCACTTGCCGTAACGTGTCTCACGTTGGCGAGCCGCAGACTTATCTCAATGACTCGACTTGTCTGCCAAATTAAAACTAATAGAAAAATTCAATGACTCTACTTTAATTGGCAGACTCTACTTCAATAGAAAAAGACTCTACTTTCGCAAGACTCGACTGAAAATGGAAAAAGACTCTAACTCGAATGTATAATAATTAGTTTAGGTCTTGCGATCAAGCAATCCTAGAGAGTCCAAGGATGAAAGCACTTGGCAATCAAAACAGCAAAATCGAACTTTATAGTTGGACTATATCATATCAAAACAATTTAAATTAATTGATTATATTCATACGAATAATTCTTGGTAATGAAAAATGACTCTACTTTAAATCATTGTAATATAAACTCTATTTTCTAGTAATCTACTTTCTGTAATATGTATAAACTCTAGTTCTAACATTGGACCTATAAATTACATTAGCACACTATAATTGATAATGACTGAGAAAAGACTGGCATCATCAATGAGATATTATTTGAACTCGAATGTTACAGTACATATTCTGCAATACCACTCTTCGAGTTACATCGAAACTCTCAAAGTTTTATTACAGCCCTTAGAGTGTTACTTCAGATTCACATAATAAATCTATAGCAACCATCAAAAGGTCTCACTCCCGCTACCTAACTATATATTAGCACCAGAATATATTATTATATAACAGAATATATTATTAATAACATATATCGAGTGCGATTATATAACCAAGAACGGGTGTGTTCACATACCTATTTATTTCTCTACTTTACTGCCTTACATTTGGCATAAAAATTAAGATAATTCATCTCAACATTCTTACAAAATCGGATAATAAAGTCGTACTTTTGCAATGTAATAAGTGAGCTGGACGACGAATTATCCCATCAAATCATAAGAAATTGAAAAAACGTAAAGAATGGGTTAATTCATCTATGCGAATGTGTCGGTCTTACAGGCACCACTGCATCATAGTGCCTGCAATATCTATACAATCTACTAAAGGGGTCGTAATGATCTGTTATCATTTCCATAACATCTCAATACTTAATAAGCAAGCAATGACACATTGGCATTTTGGCAAATAATCTAATAGTTGGCCATTTTAGGCCTGGCAAAGAAATCAAAAGACTAACCCAGCTCAAAAATTACGACCAGCCAGCTCTGGTCTGCCCTTGACTGCATAATAAACTACTCATACATGTTATCATCCAATATCACCCACCGTTGAATAATATTGGTGATAAAGCAACACTTATGAACTGGGGAGCTAAGGCGAATTGATTGATCATCCCTTTAAAGAACGTCCAGCCAATGCGCTTCAACTATTTAACGCCCACACATCAAAATCGAAATTTTATGGATACCATGGATGCAATGGTATCCGTAATCCATCTTGTACATTCCTAGTATCATCGATGCAGTGATATTAAGTATGTTCAAGATTATCCCCAGTTAACAAGGATAATTAGGCCATTAAGGCATTGCAAAACCAAGGGCTCTTGGATATCTACAAAGGTCACTTTCCTTACTCAACCAATATTATCCGATTTAGGTATGCCAACACGGTATTTGTACCCTTTCAAAGATTTTCATTCGGACACCATCAATAAAATAATATACCAATCATTTGGTTTCTAATTCTCTAATTACTTAGTTAATTAGTTGCCAATGATTGGTAAATTAGTCAACCAATGTCATTCAACGAGAATTAACAAGAATACAAATACTAAAATATATCTGCAACATTGGAAGGCAAATTTTACACTAACAATGCCAGTCACATTTCTTAGACTATATCAATTATATGTGTGACTAATATTGTAATTAGTTGAATAAAATTTTCACCCAAGGACTCTAAAGGATGCGTCTGCCAGCCCGCCGAGAACCGGACACAGGAACCCTTATGTTCGTGACACAGCCCTCCGTTCGTTCAATACGAACGCGTGCATATATTAATGAGCATAGTGACATAAATGATGACTGTCCATCGAGGATAGACAGCCATGGTTCTTCGACCCTCTTCATAGGCCACTTCGATGTCTTCGGGTGCAAACCCAACAATAGATTGCTCGAGATATTTTCTATCACGACCGGCAGAAATGCCACGACAAAACGCGAGAAACGAAACGCGGAACTAATTCCCAGCCCATAACTAGCTATTAGGATAATAGCCACCCGGCAATGACTATTATCCAAACGCACATTTAATATATCTCGAGCAACAATCCAGCAACCCCCCACTCTATCCCCGAATCAAAGACTCTAATACAGCAGCACCTATACTTTACACAACAATAAAATAATTTTGTAACAAATCAAACTAGTTTTGTAACAAAAAAATTGTATTGTTGTATAATTGGTGGTATTATACAACAACAAAAATTGCTACTATGATAATCACCTTAAGAGACCCTTATCGATAGCTTGTGCAATTTATGCTGTTGCATAATATACTTGAACAAGCCATCGTTGATCTTCTTTCTTCTGACTCCACTCAGTGCAATGAGAGTCATTACAAACTAATTAAATCTAAATGTCACTACTATCCCTCTGCGAATCTGCAGTGAGACATTAGTAACGGCCCGAGAACTTTCACTCACCACTGGGAAAGTTACTCGGACCCTACCTGCTTATAGTTTAAATCACACTCTCAGAAGTAAGTTACCTATACCTCCCTAACAATTTCTAAACAAAATTCTCTCATACAAGAATCGCAGATACAGGCACTCAACTTTACCTTGTGAGCTGAAATCAATTAGCAGCAGCAGCAACCATTGCGACAAAAGCTAACCCGCATCCAAGTGTTTATGAAACACTTATATTTCGATATCAAAGGAAGCTATAAAATTTCGTGTGCAAAAAGCACACATGAATAGCACTTTATCAAATTAGCTGACTATGCGCCAACTATTTCAATAACTTGCCATTATAAAAAATTATCAGTGACTCTAGCGACGTACATCCCACGCAATAATATTCATTCACACATGTGGAAAGTACGTCGTGCACAATTACTGCCGCTTACTAATTGCCATACATTGAAATATACCATCAGCCGTGTCCTAGTCCTACACGCATGGAAATTGCACCTGGGCAATTCAAATGCGTGCAGGCGTACCACAGACATGGTTAAAAATGCCTCCAACCTTCTCTTATTCTTGAAGTGTACTGAAACTCCTGGCTAATTGTTAAAAAAATTCTTTACTGATCTTTCCGAAAGATCGACTAATACAAAATATTCAGATTCTTTAAACGGGCTATCGACTCTACGTTAATACAAAATTAATATCGATTTTGGTCAGAAGGACTATTCCTCAATTTCAATCGAATGGAACTATATATATTTCATTACCAAGACTCTATTAATTAAAAGCGATGAAAAGGTTCCATTCGTATATTTATATACGCGGTGTAAGTGCAAATAACATTAACTCCTCATTAGTCCTAAAAAGGACTAGGCGTCATATCATCTACACTTACATATATGTACATTGTTATTAAAAAAATCTAGGATGACCCTGTCATCAAAGTTGTGCACATATATTCACAAATAATTGAAGTGCGTACATTTTCAACAACTTTGACTCCAGAATCAATCCGTCGCGAAATGTCTTCTTGCTTTTATAACTCTACTTTACTACTTCTATTAATATTACACAAACAAAGCGAGACACTAAGAGAAATTATTGAACTATTGATTATATTTGATTGATTGATAAATCTGATTTAAGCAAAGCCGGGCTATTTAATCATTTTGTTTTTGGATTCTTAATAATCCCTTAAAGTTTTTCAATTAAAGAGTTTGAAGTGTTGTAAACTTAGAAATGCAAATCGCGAAAAGCAAGAAGACCTATCCTAGCTAATAACAATAATGAAACAACATTATATCGGCTGTCACTATGCTCATTCTTATAAAGTAATAATACAACCAGTCTTCTGTGCCGGTTTGGACCATTCGTCCTGCGACATGAGAAGACTGGAGGAATAATAAAAAAGTCAGTTCACCGTCTGCTTTTAGCAGTCTGACTTTTGACTTTGAGTCAGTCACCCTTTTGATACCTAATTTATCTCTGATGACGAAGCAACACCTGATGATCTGCTATGGGATGAATACTGCTACTGAATGCCTCTTGATCTATAAAAGAAAAAACCATACCATTAGTCACTTGCTCACATGTATAAAAATTGGAAAGGAAAATTAAAGGAATTTGATCAAAGGAGAAAGAACATTCTGCTATCACAAAACTTACCCTTTGGATTTATATCCATCGCTGGATTAGGTCCTCTTCAAGTGTTCTCCTCTTCAATTCTTGTGGCACTGGCTCTAATATTTCCGATAACGAAAAAATTAACTCAGCTGAGTTTCAATTTAATTCGCGATCATACTTTTGTCTCATGCAACGCAAACCACTGACTCTACATTCGCGAGCGAGTCAAACTTTCTTTAATTCGCGGGCGGGTTTAAGATTTCCAAATCGGCGCCTCAACACTGACTCAACCACGTGCGACGGCTCGTCCACGCGGAGACCACCGTCGCTAATTTCGGTCAAAGGATTCTATTTCGCGGGAACGTTGTGGGACTTACACGTGCAAGTCCGCCCAGGCCAATTCCGAGACGGGCCGCGGGAATTTCGCAACTCTAAGCCGCTCGTCGGTACAAATTACAAAATTGCTGTAAAAAAGGCAGATTATACATAGAAATATTGGGTTTTTGAGGTGGGTGTATGGTAGATGAAATGGATGAAGATGTATCGTGGCGTACGTCCATGTCTCTTTAATTGCATACGCGAGCAAGAGACTCTATGATTACAAAAAGTTTTCGATCAATAATCAATCAGCGATTACTGATGAAAACCAGAACAGAATATAATTAATTATAAACATTACAGCTCCGAATCATTTATAACACCTGTTTGTATTAAAAAGTATTCGGAGTGTGAGCTTCAATGGCACTCTTCCCAAAAATTACATTCAAATACATGAAATATACCAATCGCGTATCAAAAGAGTAATCGATCATTACCACACTTACAATTTTTCGAAGAACTGACTCGACAAAAAAAATTAGTAAAAAAAGTTGCAAATTCGGTCAGCTAAAGTTCATTAAATCGAAACGAATGATCGTGATTATAGTCCACAACGCATATTATTCCGCCGTCCCAACCCCCCAATACTACAGAAAAATCCCCAATTCCCAATGTATTCCTCAAGAATTAAATGCGAGAATCTATATCGCGAGCAAAAAGCTTAGGACAGCTTGTACCGTAAAAGATATCAAAAGGTAAATATTAATAAAATGGGCATTAAAGTAAACGTACTGTCAAACGGATTTGAATTATCACTTGCCATCAAACAGTAATTCTATAACAAATTCGCGATGCTAGGTGAATGCAAAGAAAAATATTACTTGCAACAATAAATGAATTGAGGGCACAAAATTTAAATTGAAAAATAGTGGCAAGAGCAACCACGAGTACACAGGTGGTAAAATATTATTTATGACGCGTCAAATTGTCACGAAAGCGCACATCTGGTCGCCTTGTCCTTTCTTTTGTCATAAATGAGGAAATCAGGTAGAAACAAACTGTCTCCAATTAATACGGAGCAAATTACGCGACACTATCGGGAGGAATCACTGTTATCCGAATTCCAACCTCCAATGTAACGCAACTGACTCTACTGTGCAATTAAAAAATACAAGAAAAAAGTTCATCTAATGCAAACGCGTGACTCTATGAAGAAACCCGCATACGTAGCAATCGCAGTAATTACTTGAGTAGCAAAATAAAAACAAAGTAAATCGGAATCGCAAATCGCGGATCACGAACTCTTCGAGAAAGTAACCAAAAGCGGCGCAAAATTGCGTTGGCACACTTGACATACTACGTTTCAAATCCCGGCAATGTCCCCCACACGGTCTTATGCGATATTCAAACAATGGAACGAAATCCACAAAACGAATCCACAAAAATGAATGTGAATCGTTTAAAAGTGCCACACGCGAGATTCTAAGTTTATTATTATTACAAACACTTCACCGGCGAATTAAAATAATTCGCGATATTGGACGTAATTGAGAATACACGAATAATGCACTGCGTAGTTAACAAATTAAAGCAAACAATTATTGGAAGCACCGGGAGGAAACAGTACATGGACGCGTTCAGGTCGAGCGCTCCAAGCAGACTGAGCGGCAACGGTGCGAACTACGTACTCGAAATTCTCCCCCCTACTTTTACCCTACCACGATCGCGCAGGCTCCTACTTTAGCGGCGGCTTTACCGACAGCTGCTTACCTGAAATTTGTCATACCGCCTACCTTTTCCGGCCTCGCCGGTCAGTTTCCTGGAATTCGTTATGCCGTCTCATTTACGCAGTTGGTTGCAGGTCTAATATTAAATATGCAGGGATTGTATAAGGATGTCTAACGGTTATTCTACGCAGCTGTATTCGTTATGCTACATACATCAACAAATTGCTACAAATGCATTTAGAGGACTGAAATGTTCATAACTATATTTATGTCCATAAATATTATAGATTATATCACCCTGCATACACAATGTTTCGCAGTGCTTATAATGATATTTCGTATATGGAATTTTCATGTGAAGCATCACAGATTAGGAATGAAATTAGATCGCATTTAAATAAATAAGTAATACGCGCATTGTCGGCAATATTGAACGTGATACTGAAATGGTAATGAAATGTTATTGCGCATCACGAACGTGCGCGTTCCACGACCTGAATTACTGGACACATGCGTGATGCCGCCAGAGAAACTTGTTTATCAATAACAATGACCTAATAATGGGCTCGTTGAAGGATGTTAATCGTTAAATTGGGGGTGAAAGGGTTGTCACGCTTGAATGATTTCAGGGTTCTCCTGACTATTGCCGTGCATAACTTTTAAAAATGCGAATAATCACCCTGTCAGGTTTTCGAGGGTAACAATAGATCATACGATTCATCGGATTATCGTTGTACGACATCGAATTTCTATATCGAAATTAATTTAGGATAGAGGTATTAATATATGCTAAATATATCCCATCCCATATTTAATAATATTCAACGTTTATATTTGTTGAAAATGTGACGAGCCGCTGCGCTTCTGAAACTCGTCCCAGTTTACCTTGTCTTCCTTTGAACATAGAATTCATGCATGCAAATTTGTAAATAAAAAAATTACGGTAGCAAAAATAGTAGAGTAGCGCTTACATTATCGTAGAAAACTCAATGATGGTGGGTTTGGTTCAAATCATTTTATTTATAGGCGAACATCATTAGCATCGGTTTTTAGGTTTGACAGTCGTGCATAGAAAAGAAAAAATAGAATGCGAATACTTATACCAGTCATAAGAAATATATACTTTCCTATTGTAATATTATAGAGTAGTAGTATTCGCAGTTTTGTTAGATAGATCTTGGGCGATTAATATTAAATACAAAATATATATATATATATTTATATATTTATAGCAGTAATATTTTATCTCTCTTTCTCGATCTCTTCCGCGCGCGCGTTTTCTCTCATAATATAATAACACATATCTCTTTATAATATAGATAGATAATCTTTCTTTGATTTTGCAAGGCCAGCGTAAAAATCACACTAGAGAATGGTAAACTTAGTTCTTTTTGTCGACGTTAAACAAGGGGACACCTTTCTCGAATGACTCGTCAATCGAAATCAATACGCCTTATGTACATTGGTAAAATTAACGTCGGTCGAGCTTAAGCTTCTTCACACGAATAATTGCCAATGCGAATTCGCACTGCGCTAGTCCTTAATGTATAAGACACTTCCAAAAATACTCGAACCATGTGCCCCATGACTTACGAAATTTCGTTCAACCTTCCACAAACGCATTCTTGTTTATTTTTTATCAACTGCTTTAACGTATCGATTTACTGACACCCCGCCCGGTATAGAGACAAACTGCTTATAACAAATTAGCACACGAAAGTGGATTGCTTATATGTAGTACGAACTGCTTAATGCGCTTTTCCTCAAAGATGAAAACGTGGTGTTTACGCGAATCACTGAAAATTGCCTATAGGCGTTTGCGTGGAGCTTTTACTAACTTGATGGAAATCATAGCTATTAAAACATACTTGGCCGGCGTCACAAACTATGTTATCTTGATTAAGAAGAACGTAGATTGTCGCGAAGAAATATCACTTACGAGACAGAACTGCACTACCACGGCCACGTTGATTTTATGGCGGCAAGTGTACCGCAATAACGAATCGAAAATTGATCTCCGTTTGACCGATCTGTATGAAAGTAATCGAAGTGACTCAGGAAATTGCTTTAGCGCGACGTAGAAACGATAGTTCTTATTTACAGTGGAAGAGTGTGTACGTTCCGAAGCGGCATCATATAGGCAGTGATATAACAGTGGTGTTTCTCGCAAAGTATTTGTAAACCCATACAAAAGTCATTTATTACAGATGAGACGAAAACTTGTACTCGCAGTAAAATTGCCTTCATTGAAAAGAGATGGTAGGTACGCTATGTTAAATGCAAGTAACTGCGTGATAACGCGCTTTGTACCTCTGTTTGCATGCATGTGCTTTGCGTGTCCCTGTGCGCATGTTTACCAGGAAGGAATGTACAAAAACTAATAAGAATGAACGAGAATTAAGTTCGCTAAGATAAACTTTGGTATTACATGTGAGTGAACCTCCATGTCCCTCTGTCTCCGCTCTCTCGACGCGTCTGTTACTGCCCTGCTTGAAGCGACGATCGATTATTTACAAAAGAAACTTTACTATAGAACGCAGTTAACAGTAAAAATGAGACATAGTAGTAAGATGTCGTATTAATACTATCGGTCAATGTAATGAAAGTAACGTGCGGAACTAAACAAATGAAGTACGCTTAATCTAGTGTATTAGTTAACGGTGAATGATAATACGCTTTCGGTTCGTACGTTATTGACACATTAAAACGTTACGTACCTCGAAATAATTTGGTGCAGCAAAGGTGTTAAGATTGTAAAGAACGACTCGGAAACCGCATCTTATTCTAATTCAGCTAACGCTTACCGGAAGATTAACTAACGAGGCATTCGTAATTCTCTAAAACTGTCTCGGTCTAATACTAATAATTGGGTAGTGTATCCAATTCCAGGAATTGGTTACCTCGACAAATACTGCAACTAGCTACACACATCTGTTTCTTCAGTCGCAAGAATTGCGGAAATACATCAAACTGTAATAGATTTTCGCAGTCCGGGCGCACCTAGTATACATATACCAGTCGTTTTGTATTGTTATACGAGACAGCACGCAGTTAGTTAGTGTTTCAAAAAACTATGATTGGCGCTAGGGCCATCTCCATTTGTAGACACTGAATCGTTACGGATACAATAGACAGCTGTACTTTCCATGTACATCTATTCGAGTCTCGAGAACGCTAGGACTAAAGGCCATCTTACTTTTCCATCTACACTATTTAACAATACAGCAGCGAATTGCTCCTACGTTAATAAATGTCCACGTTTAATCGACTGCGCTTATGATCCGTGCGTGTTTAGCCCTATATCATACTGACTATTGAGGGTTAACTTATGCCTACTAATAAATTAATCGATAAATATTAGGGGTAGAACTCAAACAAGTTACAACTATAAGTAACAATTAGAGCCTAGACAGCGAATACCTAGAAAGACGCGTCACTATACGATAGTATCGCAGAATCCTGCCAGTCCTTTCTGCGGCTACTACCCTTCTCGTCTCTATGACTTATACAATTTGTACCAACTTCTATCTAAGAAGGATCAACCATACAGTCGAACAAAACATAAAGCATTTCAATTGCAAGTTTCAAATACTCTGTGGTATCTCGCTGGCGCTGTCTTCTTTGAAAGAAGCCCCTGCCAGAAAATCAAATGTACAGAGCTTTCTACTGCTGCGCCCAAACAATGGTTAAAATCTAATAATTGCAACGGGAAACTAGTTCGCTAGCGTTAGCGAATACAACGCATCTCCGAGAGAGATCTTTAGACGGTGGATGTCTGCTGATTGTTGTTATCCAGGGGAATACTCGACGAGCACTCCTTCAACATCGTCCTCAACCGAAGGATCTCTTTCGACGCAACTGAGAGCTCCGATTGTAGTTGCAACTCCTTTTCTCGCAGCCGTTTAATGTCTCGCTGGCAAGTCTGTAACAAAAGTTGATTTTCCAATTTATAATGAATATGTCACAACTCTAAACTCACAGATACTTGTAGAAGATGTGTTATAATAATAAATTATCTAGTAATTCCAATTGTATACGAATGTTTGATAACTCGTTTTGTGTATGAAGCATACTGTAGGAAACTATGCGCAGAAGGATTACTTGCAAAAAGTAGGATTCGACAACTCTGACTGAATGGCAAATGAATCACATTGTACATTGAATTGAAATTCGGGGAACTTACCACATTCTGCCGTAATAAATCTAGCTTGTCGCACTTTAGCCTGGTGACTTCCATCCTGAGGTTCTCGCTTTCTACTACGCCGTCCTTATTCGTGCAGCGTGCTGTGTCGTGGGTTTCTGCGGAACTCATAGATTCCAGACCTGTGTCACTATCAGGATACACGGCTTGATCGAGCTCGAGCTCGCTATTCACCGAACTGTCGTCACTTTCGGAGATAACTCTTTGCGTGATCTCCGTCTTGTCAGATCTTTCCTGCTTGCGCAGATTCTCGTGGGTCAGTCTCTGCATGGTGGAAGTCTTGTCAGTGCTGTTTGTGTCGTTATTTGCGCAAACCGCGATAGTAGATTCCCTGCGGTCGACATCGTCCTGTTGCAATGTGGCCAGACTGCTATCTTGATTGTCCGTGTTGGACAGACTGCTGTCCTGGCTGCCCAAGCTTGGACTTCCGCGCTCTGAGTCTCTCCTCAGGGTGAGATCAGGCGAGCCCAGAGGACTCGACGGTTCCACTGACCGTTTACCGCTAATCTTTGTGGTCGACTGTCGATTGCTCGGTGGACTTGGCTCGGATTGACCTTTCTTTGACAATTGTTGCGGCACACTCTCCGTTGATGCATTCCTCACGCGCGATATTAGAGCTTTTCGGACGGTGTCAATGAACCTCGAGCCACTTCCACCGCTGCCGGAGCCTGATGCATCACTTGCAGTTGGACTTACTGGACAATTGCTTCCGAAAGCCAACCCTGCGCCGGCCAAACCAATCGCTCCGCCCAGAAAATCAGCAGTTTTTGTCTGCAACTCTTCTGTTAATGATTCCAGTAGAGCTGATCGAGTCCTTAACTGTTTCGAAAAAGGAATAATGCGATTAGATATATACATTAAACATTGTCAGCTATCACGAGATTAATGTATCAAATAAATACCTCGAGTTTTGAGAACTTCTCAGCTTTGTAAGCTGCATTTTCAGCATTGACTAACTTAGTGAGGAGGAATTCCTTGAACTCAACACCCCGGAGAAACACAGCTGGAGTTGGCAGAGCAGGTCCAAACCAGGGCACGTCATTGCGCGCACTAATACTGACTTTGTACCTATAAATAAAACAGACACATACAGACTCCATTATATATTACGTCTTATCTTTCTACTTCTTTAAATAAAATTCCCAAAAATGCTATGAGAGTTTTTCTTCTTCCTAGACTATAATTACCCTTCGTTCGTGTATGTGTTCAAGCAAAAGCGACTGCTCTTACAAGAGTCTGTTCCGCGTTTTACGCAAGCTCGGTTAAGCAGGGCAAGTACATACGTGGGATGTGCCCTAAGAACGTACCTCGTGTTTGGTGTGCAAGGGTCGACGACTTGAACGACGATGAAGGCGTGCAAGAAGTGGCTGGCGATCATATCAGGACTGAAGGGAGTAGGCTCCTCCTGGAATATAATCGCGACAATGTCGTTCCCGATGTGTCTCTTGCGTTGCAGTTGCTGCGAATCCCCGGGGCTATACGGTAGGAGGGAGGCAACGTGGAAGAGTACTTCACGACCCCGAAATACTTCGTAGACCGCAGAATCCCCTGTCTGGCCGTGTCGAGTATCCAGGCCGCCGCGGTATCTGCCAACATACACATTTTGTTCCCATGAAAATGCTGTTGTATAACTAATGATAGATCGATTTTTCCACTGTCATGCATATCGTATATTATAAAAGTAGTTTGATAAACTTTTAAATTATTTGAAAATGAATATACACATTTCCGTTTGATAAAAATTCTGTCGTACAACTAATGTTAGATAAAATGATTTCTCAAACTAGTGTATCTTGTATAGTAAATTAAATACTGTCATACAACTAACGTTAGATCGATTATTCCTGATACTTATGAATCTCGCATGGTAAAAGTAACTTTTCATGCTTTTGAGGTTCTTGAGAATTAGTTTTCCGGTTGCACTCACCCTTTATGGTCCTTCAGATCAATCTTCTGGCCAAGAAGATCGAGGAACTCTTGGAAAGCAGGCGTGATCTGCCTGTTGCCAAAGAGCTGTTCCTCGGTTACTTGGCCAGCTCGCTGATGGAGCACGCCGAACTTGAACCTCGAGACCAAGGCGTGTTCATCGTATCGCGCTATCAGCGTCCCGGCGCCGGAACAGACCACTGGCATAAGCGTGCTCACATTGAGGCTCTCGTTGATCGCCTGTCGAGAGAATACTCATTATAACAACCACTTATTATTTCTTCCTATTAATTATACCTTAGAAAAATACCCTGCAACATATAACCTCTATACAATTTCCTATTAATACTTGAAGATTAATTTCTCCACTTATATCGTGAACGTTATAGTAAAGAGTCCAAAGAAAAATACTATCGTAAGGTAATAATTATATATAATAATGAGACATCCTTCATACAATAAATATCCAACTTATCGAAGTTTATCATTAAACAAATGACGTTTCTTTCAGTCCGATAGTTTCAACGTTACATAATACTTTATTCAGTAGAACAAACTTAGTCACGGAGAGTTAAAAATCGGTTTCAGTTGCACACAGTGATCAAAAGAAATTAAGAATGCCGACTTTCAATGTTTCGCAATGCAATTACCAAAATTCTTCATCTCTACGTATTCGTATTATTCTGTACACAAGTTTTTCTTGAATGCTGGCCGCAGCGAGCATGGGAAACAACGCAGCGAGGGGAATCAGTGAACGGCGAAGGCACAGGGGGACATTTACCTTGACCATTTTTGCGGGTGACGGATTCGAGCCAAGGCTCACTGCCGGCACGAGTTCGTGCGTCGAGCCCGCTCGCAATCGCAGCAGAACCCGCCAGTGTTCCTGTCCGGCGACGGTCTCGGCCTTCACCGAGACGAGGACCGGCCCATTCTCGCTATCCCTTCCCACCAGGTTGAAGTGCTCCTACAAGCAAAAAGGTCCATGGTTACCGTCAGACAAATTGTTCGATGACTCTTGGAAAACTTAGTACTAGACGCGTCGTGTTACAAAGATATTGAATCCTTTTTTTCAACATCGTTCCAAGGATGAGTGATTACCGAGGAGACATTGTGTTATGCCAAGCGTTTCAAAGAATGACGTGCAATGATGCCAATGATACGCTGTCACATTGATCTTTCCTAGAGTTACGATTCGACGCATATTTTTTAATGCATGGTATTCCTATTTAGATAAAAATGACTGTACTAAATTGTTAAAACAAATAGTCTGAAAACTGATTCTCAATGGCCAGTGTGTCACGTAGTATTTCATGTAAAAATATTCAGCATAATAAGTTACTTTCTTTCGGCAGAATTCGCATGCAGAAGAATGCGGTCAGTAAAGAATGTCAATTACAGGTTGCCGCTACAACTACTGACTCGCGTGAAACTCAATGTGGAAAGAGGGCCTTGTCTTTTATCAGTCATTGACTGTTCTATTACTGGGTAAGTCGGTGAAAGGTGTCAGGTCTCTAAAGCGGTCAAAGGGTGCAGCACGTATTAACAGGCCAGAGTTGCGATCAATCGTCTACGATTCAAAATTAGAATATTTACAGACTGATACCTCATGTTTTCGATTACTACCATTACTACGATCAATTATTTGTTAGCTACCATGTATAAACAATGTGCGCTTTTCATAATTACAAACTATAATAGTAAAGAAATTAAAATTTTATTTATTTCCCCCTTTCTCTCTAACACTAAAATAATGTAATTATGATAATTGCAATCAATATAGCTTGAAAGAAAAATGAAATAAATATTAAATAAACAGCCTGTCATTGTATGATATGGGGCAGAATAAATAATATTCAATGCCAACATTATAAAAAGAAGGATTAATTATGATTAGAACAGTGTCCGTAAGTTTCCCTTATGTATTCTGCATCGTTTGTACATAGTATGTATGATGCCAATACATGTATATTCTATGCAATGCATTAAAGTCGATTAAAATACAGCAGACACACTGCATCTGTAAATAATTTATAGGAACAAGCGGCATGGAATCATAATAAGAACGTGCAGGATACAGCTGGGCGAAAGGCATATTATTCGTGCGCTATGTATCAATGTATGCAGTCTAGACTGTCGACACAGTGCATCACTGCACACACATTTATTTAGCAGTGCTTATGGGGTTTGAAGCAGGGTGCGCCGTGCAAGCCATTTTCCAAGGTACATAAGGCTGCCGGCAACTTGTTTCCCTTAGTTCTGGCCGTAACGTGAATTATGCAAACGAGCGCGGCGCAACGCTATCGCACTGATCGGATTTCAGATTTAAGGAGAGCTCAACTCTTCGGGAGTGGAACGGCGCATTTTCTACGGGGAGGATTTATAATTTATTGTACGAATCTTAGCTGGATGCTGTTGGGAAACTTAGTAGGAATATTGCTAGTAAACTTGTGTGTTGCCAGCGGAAAGCTTTCGAAGGAATAACAATTGGGGTGGTTGCGTTTGACTGACTTGGTATTATGAAGTTTTGATACGCGATGTGGTACAAAAGGGAAGAAAATGAAAAATATGTGGATACAATTCGAATACTTCGAATTTTTGTGAAATATTATTTATTCAAAGGAATAAATAATAGGAAATTTGAATTTATTATCACGTAAATCTGGCAAAACGTATAACACTTGTTATTGAATGTTTCACAGATTTGTGTCTGCTTTTCGCAAGTAATCCAAGTGAGCTTTTCACTTTTTGTAAAAAGGCAATCACAAGAAAGTGAAGATTTTCAACTTCAACACTTCGCTTCAACTCTCGACACGAGTGTTCTACTTCGTGTGAAAGCTTCCAATAGGATTTCGGATGAAACGTTACTGTGTTTATCGGAGCGATTCTCGACTCAGGAAGGCGTTGTTGCGCGTCAAATGCATTGTGCGCAACGCGCACAATAACGCATTGGAAATGCGCACAGCCGCACGCACGTTCGCCCTATAAATCTACGCAATGACGTAATCATCCAGGAACTTAGCGTTGCCGGTGATAAAAGCTGCGGCAACCAATGCGATATTCCGAAACCGATAACATATTAAACGGTGGTCTTAGCCGATACACTCTGTGCTCATTCAAACTCCAAACCGTCGCATGTCGTTCATTCAAACCAGCAGTTATTCAGGCTGAAGTAAATTTATGAACCAAGAAACATTGCAACTACATTTTGCAATAATATTTAATAAATGTGACGAAGTAAATTAAGAAACATTCGACTTTAGCTAAGAAATTTCATCGAATGAAGTACCTTTAAAGGAAAATTTTGGGATCGTTAATTAGTAATACTTTATAAATTATTTTTGTATTATACAGTCAATATTAACCATATTTTATTTCAAATGCTATTTTGAAATATATCAACTTAAAGCAGTTAGAATCTCTGGTATCAACCTTACAAAGTGGTGCAAATCAGTCTTCGTTAATTTAATCTTTCTTAATCTTTCTTGCTCTTGTTAATCCTTGTCAGTAAATGCATTACTCCATCAATGACAAATTCATTTATCATCATTTCAGATGAAGCAGCATTGCAAGTAGTGCAGACTAGTATGCCGAATAAGCACTGCATCAGACAATCAGTATGAAATTGATGTTTCACGCACACGCGTAGCCCTTTCGGCATATTCTGTGCGAGCGTCATCAATGTTGAAACGCGGAGCAAGCCAAGATTAAGTGTCAAGGGAAACGCGGTTGACTGTTTAACGGGTTTAACCGATATTAATTGAGACTTTGACTTCTACATGGGTTTAATGGCGCTGAAACGGGAACACTGGCGGCACTCAGCGCCGCGCTCATTAACAGCTGGAATTAAGTGAGTGGAATTTATTGGTTTGCGGCGAGCTCAGGACGAATTGGATGATGACGAAAGATTCTTTAATAAATAGTCAAGACTACTTAAATATGATATGAATGCTTGTATAATATTATTACTTTTAATTCATCAAATATTAGAATTAATAATCGAATGCTAAAGCATCGGAAGAATTCGAATCCCTAAGACATTTTGAAAACTATTAATAATTCATATAACATATATAATCAAAATCGTCTGTTATAATATTATTAAACTACATCTAAATTTCCAAATATTATCCAGAATATGCAATATTGATTTCTACGAAGAATACTCAGCTTTTCAAAGTTTCCGAAAGTGTAAACTTTGAAATAAGCTTGGAAGAGTTTTCCTACTTGAAAGAATTTTCAACGAAATCCAGGGAAGAGAATCCAGGCTGTTCGAGTCTTACTCGTTGTACGCGTGGAGATTGAATAAAAGAGAACAGGAGCTGCATAAATGTTTCTAGATGGCAAAGTATATCAAGTGGCGCGAAAGCCTTGTGGAACAGTTGCTTTAAGCAAGGATCGCAGTTCGCGATGGGTGTTTAAGTGCGAAGTGGCTAAATGGAGCTCCAGTTAGATTGGTAGTCCCGTATTTCGCGAGTGGGATGCGAGACATGGAAGAGCCGCGGTGCATGCGAGGCGAGAGAATATGTGAACTTTATGGAAATGCTCTGGGAACGCTGATGCAACCGAGAGAGCCAAGTATTCCGCTGTGAATACAAAGGGGAAGAATCAGGCGCGGGGCGCAACTAATGACAGAACAATTGAGGAAGCGGAAAAGTGGTCGTAACTCGTCGGATAAATCGGGGCGGAGGGAATAAACGTGCAAGGAAAAAAGTGCATACAAAGAGAATGGCCACGAAAAGGTGCAGTGAACTTTCTTTCCTTGGTGAACGGGTTAGTGAGATCTTATCCAGAGTATCTCTGTTATCGTCCAATCCCGTTATATGCTTGAGAGTTCGTGGTAAATTTTCGACTTATTTTTAGATACGAACTTTAAACTCGATTTTGACCCAAAATTACACTATGAATGACAGAAATTATTCTGATAAATAGAATATCACCAAATGGAATTCTCAGTTTAACATTAGATTTAAATAAATTAGGTTGTGATTATTAACGAAAGCATTTAGTAAGTAAAAGCTGTGCTCAGGAATTCATTGACACCGATAATTGAAACTTAATAATACATTTTTTCACTAATATTTAATAGGTGTAAATAGACTTTCGAGCATTGAGATTGTACATATCCAATATCGACTTGATTTAATTCTGGTGCTACCAGAAATGTAAAGATAGAAATACATGTGTTTCAGTTTTATTTTCACTCCAAACCGCAGTTCCATTTTCAATGTTCTCATACTGCCGATAAATCATACTCCACATCTCGTTTATCCTTTTTTTATCGAATAATGCACTGGCTTTCTGTACTCGTAGTTTCGGTTTCCGCTTTGTTTGCGTGGTACATCGGCAAAAACACTAAATATGACATTTCAATGACGACCGGAGTGCAACGTATTTAGTATCAACGATCAGGATTTCACAAACGCGTAAAAAGAGTGAAGATAAAATGTGAATCCTTTATTTCACTTCTGCCAATCCTTTTACACTCAATTCCTTTTTTTATTCAATAACTTTCCCTTTACTTTGCGTAAGTAGGCGTTTTTACTTTCCGATTAACAAAATTCTAAAAAAAGTAAACTTACAATATTATAAATCTTTAAAATCTTTTTCAATGTGCAATACTTGAAATGATAAAAGACCATCAAGCAATGATTGATGCATCAGGTTCTCTAACTCGATCAGAACCAAAATAAATAATTGCATGAAAATCAGTGGAGTAGTAGTGCAATAAATCATTGAATTCGACGAAGAACACATATAGGCGCTGTAAAGTATAATCAGGCTGGTTGATAATACATTGGGCCAATCGTGCTTAATTACGCGTTTTGCAATCAAATTTCACGCTGCCAGGCGATTGCGGTTCGGAGAGAGAGAGTTATTTATAAGGCAATTAAGGCCCTCTCCTACCGTTATCGTCGCGCAGCTAATTACTACGCCGAATGAGCCCCTTTCTTAACAGACTGAGCCTACACTGGAAGTGTTTTCAAGTCGCCCTTTCCTGTTACTGTTATATCCGCTTGAATCGTAATTCTCATCGCTCTTAAATTCTAAATTGGTACATATCAACCAGGCTCTTTAAATCTTTTCGTTTTTTTATGGAAAAGCTTTTGGTGCAATCGATTGAAACTGATTAATAATTTGCAGTGGAATTGGCTCCGTCGTCGCATAGTATATCCGATTTTAATGCTGATGAACTTTTTATGCAATAATATTATCTGCAATGCGACAGAACTGATACTATAAACGGATGCAATAGAATTTACAAAATTATTAATAACAAATGCGCTATTACGTTGTTGCGAGCTTTGAATGACAGAATGCTAATTAATAATGAAGCTACTGGACTTGAAAAAGGAAATAGTAATCTTAACGATTCAAAAAAAAAAACATACAATTTAATACAAATATGTGACCTATAAAATAAACGGAAATCGAAAATTTATTTATCGAAACTCTGTCAGAAAATCATGAACGAGCGAATGAATAGAACGCCCAGAAACTAAGTGAATGAACTCCAGAAAATCTTTCAGCAGCTGTTCTAACGACGAGTGGAAAAAAAAAGGAAACAGTTCAATCAAATTGAGTTGCTGCGTCGACGCGATATGATAATGCCGAGCTATCAATTGCTGGCGATCTCGACGAAGGAAAGTCATTTGCGGCCAACCAGATGAGCGCGCGCATACATTATCCTGAACTTATGTGTCAAGCGAACATTAATGTCGCTCCGAAAATAGAGCGGTGCCACGCGCTAGACAAAAGACAACAGGTGCACACGTAACGATAACAGTGTGTGACCGCTCCTCTCTATTACAGAAGGGGAATCCACGGGAAAATAGAACTCGACCGGAAAAGGCGTAGACCGGCGATGTTTCCAGCCAGTTAATTATAGTGCGCGATAAAAAATTACAATTGTGATTAAATACTGAAATATTACAGTTTTCTGGGCGGCGCGAAATAATTATAGGATCGCTTAAGTTACTTAATTGGTTTAGTATAGTGAATTAATTCTAAGTTAAATGATATCTGACTATAACACTCAATCAAAATTTTGTTCGATAAAAAACATTCGAAAGGATTGGCTTTCACTAAAAATGTCTAAGATTCCATTGCATAATTCACCACTGAAAATAATAGCAAATCATCTAAATTATTTAGCATTAAAGGGAACTCAAATCGACTCGAAAATGGAGAAGACTCTTTCTCTTAAAAAGTCTGGGATCCCATCTCGGCATTCATCCTTCGTATTCGTGATTCAGTGTACGGGATGTGCAGGATAAGGCTAATTTAAGCGTCAGCAACGCCAGCCTGAGTCATTCTCCGCGCGTCTCGGCGATGATTTCCAAGTGACTTTAATCGGGCGGGCATCGGGAGATGCGAAACTTCATTTGGCGGTGGTTCGGCTCGGATTCAACATAAGCCGGAGCTGCTCTCGTCGCCCGTTTGAAAGCACGCTTCGGAATGAAAAGACTATTCAGCGCTGGCTCCCCAACGAAAGAGGGCAGTTTTCTTTTGCGAGAGGCGCATTGGAGATGCGCCGCCACCGCTCCCCCATACGTTATGCCAGACACTTATCAGCCTCATATCACTTTCCGGCCGGCGGCGTCTGGAGGATTCCGTCAATGGGTTTGGGAAACTCCTGAACATTTAATGCGAGACACCCTCGCCCAGCCTCCCGAGTCCGCCGGGAGCGGAAACTTCTTAAACGTCAGGTAGAAGAGCGCCGTCGCCTACTTCGTCGTCCCGCTTTGAAACATCATCGAGCGGTAAATGGAGCTGCGAGGAATGATGGAACTCTGCGAAAGTATGATTTAATCGACCAGAGAATTCTGGGAATCGTCGTGATTACATGGACTTGACTATTTTAAGTAAGAAGTTATTTATGTATCATTACTTTTTATAGAATACCTGTATTTTAATCAAGATTAACTATTCATTCTGGATAGATTGCACTGTTGCATGTATGAATTGTTAAAAAATTCACCCAGCTTCAATTGTACATTTATAATACAATTCTGACGGACTGTATTAACACATATAAATTTGCAATGCGGTATTTTTACGTGGCAAATGTTGCTAGTATGCTAAATTATTTACTAGTCATCATTTACAGACTTCTAACAATACTATAATTCCACCAATATTTTTATTTATCTTCCCAACCATGACATAATGTTTCCGACACTGTCTATCACATGGAGCATAAAAATTCCTTGCGAGGCATTGGAAGCTCTCTGGCAAAAGCATCGAGGATTCCCAGAAGCTACCGTTTCAATCGTTCAAAGGCTTTGAATTGTTCGGCTCGTGTCACGCTTTCTGGTCCTGCGGCCACAATGCGACTGCACGAGCGTAGCCACGTGGAGAGCGGAAAGTCAGGCGAGATTGGAGGGCGAAGGCGGAATGCGAGCGAATCGACGAGGCGTCTAGCAAGCGCGCCTAGGACAAAGAAGACGCCGAAGGAGGCGAAGGGTAAAGCGGAAGAAAATCGCGTCTCGGAGCTGAGGCTGAAAATCAGGGCCGGCGAGGTGAAACGGAGGAGAAGTCAGAGGAGGACGAAGAGGAAGAGTGGAAACCACCTTCCACGTAGAATATACACGTACAAGCCGAGCAGCAGCAGCAGCAGCGCTCCTCTTCGACTATGAGAACGTTCCCACTCCCACGCCCCAAGTGCTCTTTTCCTTTTCCTACGACTCTCCTCTCCTCTCCTCTCCTCTCCTCTCCTCTCCTCTCCTCTTTTCTCTCCTAGCCTTCCCTTTCCTTCCCTTCCTCTTCCGCCCACCTATGCACACGCACGCCTACACCAGAGCGGAGTACTCCTCTCCAAGCTGCCCTCTAAATAGACGAGCACTTGCCTCGAAAATGCTAGGCCTACCTCTCCGCACCTTTTCATCCACCGACGGACTTCTAACCCGGCGACATTAACTGCTTCATTATTACCACCTCGCTCACTCGTTTACGCGATCTTCTAAAGCCGACTTTTTTTTAGGATCAGTTTAACCTTTGCATGACGACATTCCACTGAGGGGTTAACGGGGTCTAAGTGAATGAAAGTGAAAGTAGATCAATGAGGTTTCGAGAATTATATGAATGATAGATAAGTTGAAAGGTAGTGTTTTTTGGAGAAATAAGATGTAAGAAATTTTGAATCGCTTTAGTTTGGACTTTAATTGTTCTTATAATAAAAACGATATTGCACGAAAATCTTTAATTCATATTTTATATAATTTTGTTCTATTTAATTATTAACAAATTTTAATATGTAACACGATATTAATTGAATCAATCGACTGAATTAAAATTTGCAGTTAACTTATGTTAACGGGAATCCTTTTATCCCTTTGACGCAAAACTTGTTTCCTATTCGTACTACTATTCTAAAACTGCAACACGGATGTCCGACAACGACAGGATGAAAATCGATTGGACGTTACTCGTTACTCGTTGTTCGTGCCGGTGGTACCTGGGTCCACCTGTACCATGGCGCTACACAGCAAGGGGCGAACGCATCCGGCATTACACGAGAGCTGCATTCTTAATTAACTTCCAACTTGCACCTCGTTATTAAGTCTGAACGCTATGAGATTGTTCCCCGGCTGTTGAATCATCTTGTCCAAATGAGAATTTCAAATGCACCTGCTATTATTACGATTGATTTGCATATACATTTGAACATCTCAAAATGATAAGATCTTTTAAAGCTTTAATCTTTCTGCGCTTTGAATATCTTTACGAATAAACTGCGAACGTTTATGCAAGTATGGACTTTTATTAATTTACTAGATATGTGTGAATTATTTGGAATAAATTAATTATTAAGAGCAGATGTATTCTTTATTTCACTCAAACTTGTAAATTAATATAAGAAAAAATAATCATGCTCGAATGAAGAGTCACTGAGTGTCTAGCAAGTGTCATATCGAGAGCGGAAACACGCTTGAATCTTTTGTATGCAATTAAGCACTACTTTCGTCGCTCCGTTTCCCCCTTTGATTTTTTTAATGCGTTTCTTACTTCTCATGCTTTTGCAGCCTTCTCTCATTTGCAGTCCCATTACATTTAAATTACACTGATACACCTACTTTTCCCTGACGTTTCATCCGGTACTAAATATGATTAGGCGTAAACTAGTATAATTGAATTCGGAAGACACCACGCGACTGTTATTGCGTTCTAAAATAAACTGGTATACTTTTCTTGACACTTAATCCGGTAAGAAATGTAATTAGCAGTAAACTAGTATAATTGAATTCTTAAGACACTAAGGTTTCTTGTACTTTTGAACTAGTTCCGAGTATTATGCATAAAGTGAAGGGGTCTACTAATTGGTATAGAAGGGGACAGCGTTTTGAAAGTGCAAGTTTGCAAGTAATAATTAAGTAAATAATTAAGCAGAGATTTGATCAAAGTATCATGCACTTACTATTAGATATTAGAATTAGAAATTCTCCGACGTATTATTAAAGTATAAGCTAAATTAAACGTTTAAATTAGACATTCTCTATTAAAATTAATATTACTGGAGAATAGAATACTATTAATAACAGAACAGATTTAATATTCTGCCGTTTAATTCAGGGAACACGAAAATCATGTTAATTAAGTTGCAGCAATATTACCACTGCTTTTAATAACCAGGATGCTTTTAAACTCTTTTATTCACCTGCATAACATTGAAATTAAAAAGCTCAAAGGATGCAGTCGTCGCTACAAATATACCACAGTCAGAGAAAGCATCGAAACTGAGGTAATTAAAAATAATTTCTGTAATTTGCAATGGTTAAACTGTTGTTAATACTTTGGGTATAATTAAACAAATTAACTGCCTCGCAATACGCGTAAAATTCGAATGGTAAAGTTAAAAGGACGCAGTCGGCGGACGCTTAATTTAAGGTCTCAACTCGCTCGCCGGGGGTTCAGGGATTTTTTAGTGGCGGGCATTTTCTGCGTCTCATTAAAGCCACCGTTACTCCGGCAGAGCGAGTGGCACCTAGGAAACAAAGGGCACTGTAGACTCATTCATGCAATTGCACATTACAGCTGCACGTGGAGAGATCGTAATTCCTGTTAGACGGACTACTTCCCGACGTGCACAATAAGCTGAGAGATTGCGCGGAATTCTCACTCTGGACGCATTAAGAAACCTTTCAGTGATAATGCACAATTTGCTTCCCATACGATCTCTTCCGCCTGGCACAAGTGGAATTTAATGGGATAAAGTGTCAATCCAGTCATCATCAAATCGACGCTTTTACTTATTAACGAGTCAGCTTTAACACTTCCACTAGCCAATAACTATTATTTCAATGTTTTGTTAGTTTGTTTTCAATATGTATGTTTCTATTATTTAAGATCATTAAGATTAAGAAAAGAAACTATTTTTCAACTATTCTAACTTTTTAAATTTTAAATCTGACATGTTTTTAAATAGTGACTTGAAAATTAAATTCCCTCTAATATTATTAAAATATAAATATTCGAGTTTGCGATTCTCCCTTGGAAATTATAGTTTTAATAGTGACTGTCATGTCATTCAAATTTGAGTGACGGGCTCGCGTCCATCCACACGTATATTCATTTCGACGAAAATAACGCTAATGGACATTTTTAGAAAGGTATAATGGAAGAATGAAGAACTCATAAATTTGGAAGTCAACATGTAAAAAGATGCATTAACACGATCTTTCTACCAATTCCATTTTTAGACTTCGGTCATTCCCTTCTACTCTTCCACAGAACATAATAAACACGAAAACAAATCTTGTTTTTCCACAGAGTATCTCACTTGAAGAGAAACGACAACGATAATCGATACGAAAAAGGTTATTCACCCTCGCTCGATCCATAAGTTGCACCAATGCAAATTCCATTATCTCTTCTAATATACAAATATAACAATAACAACAATAAAGACTTAACCACGTATTTACTACTAAAAACCCCTAATTATAGTAATCATTAATCACCAAATTAAAAGAAACTACATTGACCCAATCATTTCTCAAAAATCTCTCTTTCGTACCATCTAAATTCAAGAGAACCCACAACAATAAACAATTCCCAATACCAGAAAAACAGCGATTTCACCAACTAATGTTAAATTTCATTCTACCGGTAAAACAACTCGAACGATGGCGATAGTTTGTCCGAATGTGGGCTGCGCAGTCAGCGTACCGACTGGAGCACTGACCCGGAACCGAAACACTGCTGTGTCAGAGGAACGTGAGATTCTGAAGGCGTCAATCAGTGCATGACTTACCCTGCCGACGAAGAAGCGCCGGTAGCACTTGGCGGTGTCATCCTGGTCGATTCTAGGCTGCCAGGCTGGTTGTGCTGGGAGCAAAGCACGGCCAGCTGAGTCGAGAGCATGTCGATGATCGGTGCCGTCGACCCAGTATCCTGGTGGAGTCACGACCAAAGGTGGTTGGCTGCCAGGACTGGCTTGCTGCAACGCAGCTTCCATAAGCGCTCTGCCCACCGGTGCATCGCCGACTGGGGATGGCGACGGGGTTGGCGTATGGTTGTTCTGGCTTGGACTCGACGCCTCCCTTGGGGTCTGCAAACACAAACACAATTCCATTGGTCAGTTAAATATAATACACATAGCATTGAATTTATTCAGATATTCATCATATTCAAGGCTTTCAACACTTGGTGAGAGACTTTCCAGGAAGGTGGGTTTTGGTATTCATGGATTTCATTTCGAAGAAGTTTCTTCAATCGATATTTAGAATCGATCTGTGAATAAATAGTTGAATATACAGTGAGACTTTTTTATGTGTTTGATTTTAGTCATAGAATTAAGAAAAGAGAATTTATTATTATTAGAGAAGTAATGATTTATTTTCTGTTGTAATTAATAGATTCATTTACTTTCATAAGAGAAGTAGAGTAACTATGGTTGATAGGTATTATGCCAAGACAGGCTCTCTTTACGGGAAAGTCATTTCCTTTTAATCGACAGATTCCTCGAGGCGACTCGGCTGCAAGAGACTCGAAACGACGTTCAAAGATGTTCGACCTTTTTCCACCTTCGAGCCAAGAAGGCTTTGCTTGCCAAGTTTTTCTTCAGCTGGCCAGCAACGCGGTCCAGTATACTTCTGGCAGAAGATAAAAGACGCGCATAACCCGAAGCGGAAAGTTTCGCTCGTCCAGCTGAATATCAAGTGGGCCTCGATTTCTTACCTCGTTACTCGCTTTAATACCGTCGGCGGCTTCGCCTGCGGCGAAAGATCAAACGGTCGCACCGCCCAGTGACGTTATAACGAAAGGTTACGTGACAGCCAGCCTTTTTATAAATAAACGACACTCCCGAGTGTCATTACTCGCAAAGTCCTGGCACGAGAACTGAAAGACTCGCAAGAAAAATGAGCCTCCCAATGTCAATCCAGATCCCACAAGATTCGAGTAAATGCATTAAAGTGAATTCCCGTCAAGTGAATCTTCCAAGGAATCATTGAATAGTAATTGTCAAATATTTTATTCGATATCCAAGATAATGGAATTAAATGTTTCTTGATCGAAAGAAATATTTAATGAAATAAAATAATAAAAATAAATTCGGGTTTAGTCACACATTTGTTTTCGCCTCGTTGATGAAGAATCGATGAGAAGTATTTATTATTTATTTAAGTCAATTTTTAAGTCATCAGCCTTGATTAAAGCTATTGTTCGATGACAATGGGAGCGGTAGAAATATGATGAAAGAACGGTAGGGTGTAAGCCTTTGACTGACCTAGCCAGGTCGAAAGGGGTAAATGGAAATTGAAGGTATCCGCAGTTCTATGAAGAAGCCATATGGTGGACCCCATTCGCTTCGGGAATCAATAGGCACTGAGCGCATGGGGTTTCTATGGTTGTACCATTGAGCTTGACAATGTTGTTTCATCCCTCTGCAACCCTGCCACTTGACGCAAGGATACCGGATCTAATTTACACCTGGCTGATAATGAACTAATTCATGAATAATTGGTTTAGTGATTGCAAATGCTATTTTCTTTAAGAAATAAGTCGCATTTAATTAAAACATCATTCCCAAGTTATATCAATAAATCTATTCTATTTAAATTTACGAATTCAATATTATTCATTTAAATTCGCACATGTTTCTTTCATTCAGCAAGTATATTTACTCGAAAGATAATTAATAAAATCTACAACTATCACATACCAATAAACATTATAAACAATGCTCAAGGATAGGTTATTCACCTTCCACTCGTTGCGCATTGGACCAACGCAAATTCCATTATCAGTAAAAGTGTCTGCACGCGCCCCGGAAGTAATAATGACGGCAATAATGACTTAATCGCATATTTACTCGTAATTGTCCGAGCAGATATCGGCAATATGCGGGGATGCATCGAAAACACGAACGATCGTTCGTTACCCGCGCCGATCCGTATTGCGGCTCGCGCGCTCGCGCGCGCGCGTGCGTCCGCTTCACTCCGCGTGGTAGTTAAGTTTACGACTAATATTAGAGCGGCTTATTTATGGCGAAACATTAATTTCACGCTGGGAAACCGCTCGCGAATATATTGGCCGTGCCTTATGCAACACACTCTCTGGCTGCGCTGCGCCGCCTGCAGTAGAGGCGCCTTTTGTTGCCTAGCCGACGAATGGCGGCGGCTGCAATTATTTTTTCGGATTATTAGCAGTGCACTCGTGCACCCTTTAATGCACACCCTTAATGGAACGCTGTTACATCCAGGCTCTCTCATTCTTTTTTTTTGGGATCCTTCAAGCCCAGGCCTTTGTGCCAACGAATTTTTACGCCGGCTTTCATCGCCCGAGAAAGGAATTGTGTGTTTTAGCGAGGGTGGAACGCAAGGAGAGACAACGATGATAACTTTTTTGATGAGAGAAAATTATGTGTGCGTGTTTGGTAATCGAATTATAATCATATATTTCGATATATTTATAGATGTGCGAAACTTGAAAGTAAAATAACAGCGAAACTTAATTTGAAATCAATGAACTGATACAACAATAAAACGATCTCAAAAAAATCCTCTAAGCAAATAGTTTTCTGTTTTAACAAAATGTATTGTAGAAATATCAACTGTTGTAAATACTTGTTTTCGCTACTGTAATACACTCAATTATATCTTCTCGTGAGTGGAATACGCAAAGTCTAAAATTGGCCGAGAAACATTCGGCCGGCAGAGGCGTCCAACTCCGGTACAAAAATGTCAAGTGCAATTCAGCTTCACGAAGTCATCCAGCCAGTTTAATTAGCAGTACGAAACTGACAGTGAGCGCGTCGTCCGACAAAAATATCAGAGCCGCGCGGCAGCAGTGGGTATTAAATATTTATGATGATTTCCGAGAGTGGGAAGAGAAGCTCGAGTGGCTTCCGCGTATGGAGTGGAAATTCGAAGCGCGCCTTCTCTTCTCCACGTGTCGCTTACAGAGAGGAGAGAAACACACTCGTTCCACGTGTGCGTGTACGCCGAGTGCGCTGCACGCCAGCCAAGCTACACAGTGGCTGCTCAGAAACGAAAGCGAGCCAACGCTTTTGCATGTAATTAATAGACCGCGGAAGTTTACGTTAAATGAAACGTGCTCGTGTCAACGGTGCATTACGTGCAACGCACATAGCAGTAATTCTTTACGATGTGTTCGATACGATACATTGAATGTATAATTACGTGTAATAAATACCAAAACGATTATACACATGAATTCATAATATTGTAGAATGAAAACTTTGTATTTTTTACTTTATATGTTTCTATAGTAATAAATATTTCTCGTAGAATAGTGCAATAAGTGTTTGATTTGATAATGTGGGAATTTAATATACAACCCATTGTTTATGCCCTCAAATTGAGTAAGAATTAATCATGCATATCAAATAAATTCTGCATGTTTTGTATTTTTTACGCACAGAGCGGTCAACAAGTATCGTATTAAGTAATTAAACTAGTTAAGTCATTACTTTTATCAGTTTCACTCGTGTTTCTTGAAATTGCTCAAAATGATTAGTTGTGTAATTCTGGGAGTTTTGATGTATGTGGAATAATGTTTTCAAGGAATTCCTTTAATTTGCATTATCTTACTGATTGGTACTTTGGCTACGAGTCATCGGGTATTTCGGTGACCCGGTGTATTGTATGGTCGAGCACTGTGTGTACATGTACACGTGTGTCAATGGCTGCGTGTGTCGGGTCTGACTGGCACGTCGCGTTTGCTTATCGAACGTCACCCGGTAATACATATTATCGAACTCTCGAGCGAAGTGCTATTTACGCAACCACACACACCACCGCCATCCGATTAAATGCGCTCCCACCTCCGGCCAGGTCTTCCCTTGTCAGTTTGTCCGTCTGGACTATTAACCCTTTAACCCCCCGGCTACCAGGAATCAGGAAACTTTTGCTCTTGTATCGATTTTCTCGATCGTTGCACTTAGGTTTTTCGAGTCCAATGGAGTATGATAATGAGAGTATACGATTGAAATTTAATGATTTAAAATGTATTTCATCTCCAAACAAACAAATAAAACCTGATATTATAACATCTGCAGTAATATTATTCCGATAATTTAAAAAATACAAAATAAAGATCGATCGAAGCCGAATACTTGCAATCTTCAAGTCAATAATTAATTTAAACTGACATAATTTAAACATGGAATTAGATAGGAAAGAATTCTTTAAAACTTTAAAATCATCATTTTCAAAAAGTCTCGTGGATGTATAATTGACGTTACGGAAAGCACTCGATCTGTCAAAGTTCGAGTAACACCTACATTCCAGTGGCAATTGAAACTTTATATTATTTATAGTTCCGAACAATGGATGAATTCATAAGTTATACTTTAGAGTGTCATGCGACTCTACCTGCGCAGTGTACAATAAGGATAATCGTGGCGGCACACGAAAGCTGTTTACTCAACGGCAGCGTGGCGTTCGTGTTTAGTTGCGAGGCCGTACACCATTTCCTATCGCTAAGCGGCCTCGCAACTTTTCGAGGCGCGTGCAAACACGGAAAACGGGCGTAAAGTACGCCGAGCGTCGGATCATCGGCCGCGCCAAGCGATAACGCTTCCAACGGCCATCGGCGACCAGCCGCACACCACTCCACTTTTTTTTATGCGTATTTATTGTCACATCAACTGCCACGTTTCTACTTTATAACGTTCACTGTATTATTGGGTCGATGCATGAGAACTGTCGGTTATTTTTACGACGCAATTGTGTCTTTCAATAAGTTCCTTTTATTTTATTTCGTTTCAACATTAAACCACGCGAGTATAAAAGAAATTGTAAATCAAACGATGCAAAGACTCCATTTGTAATTATAAATTTAGATGACTGTCGTATTAATTAGAATTTGTCATTGATTGAAGACTTTTACATGATATGAATATACAGTGAGAAAACGAAAACGAAAACGAAAAGTAATATATCGTGTACTCGAATAAATTACACAAGAGCATCGTTATTATTTATTTAAATACCACTACATTTGTTTTTATCTCTCACACGCATTAACTTTGCATGTACTATTCCGAGTGGATCGAGTATTTGCTCTTTCCCATTTTCGACCAAGCGTATCTTTCAATTAAAATTCCCGATAACTCTAACACGACGTTGAAAACTACTCTTCTGTTTTCATCAGCAATTATTGTTAATCGAACTGTCGATAAACATCTTACAATCGTCAAGCTCGCTGCTTCAATTGATTGGCTGCTCGAAATCGGAACTCTCAACTGCAAACGGTGAACTCGATTTTACCGGTGAAACATGAACGCAATCGAGCGCACTGCTGTTTGGGAAACAAGGAGCGAGGCGCGAGGCGCGAGGCGCGAGGCGCGGGCGCGATCGTAACCTCGTTTACAGGTGGATGTGGATTAATCGAGCTGGGAGGGCTCGAGCGAGCCTGTGCAAATCAAAGGACAAGCTCGTTACGTGTGACATATGGCGGCTACTTTCTGCCTCGAGCAAGCTCTGAAAAAAGCAAACACCTGGGACGCCCGTGATGGAACGCGCGCGCCTCCTCGCACTGCTCTCCTATTTTAATTATTCATTTGTAACGAGCAACACTGCACCCTGGCAGGAAGTGGAGAGGGGCAACTTTCCATGGTAATCACTGCTGTTAAACCGTCCTTGTGGAAACAGAATCTGGAATGACATTCTACGACTACTGCGCTTATGTGTATTGAATCTGAGTTTTTCATGATTCTACTTTTTATAAATTCTGTATCTTGTTGCATTTTTATGGTAGTTGTAGAAAATAGAGCAATCTTTACCGTCAAGCTGTTCTTGTGAAAAGAGAATCTGAAATGACATTCTACGACTACTGCGCTTATGTGTATTGAATCTGATTTTTTAAATACATGGAATTTATTTTTTATTAGAATACCAGCTTCCATAAATTTAATATCTTTTAAATTGTTTGTGGTAGACGTAGAAAGAAATGGATGCTTGATTGGAAACATTATACGATTAATATAGAATATTAATTCTGTCATAAAAAAATCTGCTTCGAACAATGAATCGATAAGTCTAAAATAATCGATTGGCAAACAGACGAAAGCAAATGCAAGAGAACATTCTAATCCATTAAATTCTCTTCAATTCACATAACCGCCGGATTGATTGGTTCGGTGAATGAAGTTGGCATTGAGCGAGTCGACCTTTTTGATTCTCCAATTTCAGATAATTCGTGCGCAGAGCCTCTGTGTACACAAGTTCTGCCAGCGAGCACACTGTTTGCTTGCTATTAGCGCGGCCTTCTTTCCTCGGCTCATGTGCCATCCATCCACTGAAATAAACTTCGCCTGTCCGCTGGACTGCAACGCTGAAACTCGGTCGCAAGAATCCTTCGTTCGACTACCGAATTTTTCGATTCAACTTTTCGAGAACCCGTGGAGAACTCCAACGCAATCATACTCTGATAAAGTTTGGAAAGTTTCCAATTTATATGCTTTTAAATACTAAATGATCTTATCAAATTGAACACATCGAAAGAAATTGTGTGACTGCAGGTTTTATATTTTTAATATTTTCATTTCTAAGGCTTTGTTATATTAAATACAAAAAATTGGATAAAGTCTAGTTTGCCTGTTAGAATATTCGTGTGAAAAAAAATGATATCGAAGTTTGAATAATATAACATTCGAGTCAATACAACACTTTACCAAGATAACCACCTATTTGAACTTTCGACATCCTAAATTATAAAGTAACGATTTTACTTTCTACTTTCTCAAACCTTTCTTATTACCAATTAAAAATTTCCAAGAACCAATTTCATTTTATTGGTACGTGCAATTTTCCTTATACTTCTTAAAAAGCGAGCGAGTTCCGTCTAAAGTAATTGCAGGGAGTAAAGAACGCGAGAGAATAGTGGCAAAGTGGCGAGCGACAGGTTAGTGCGACGGCCACAATGGAAATGAAATACAGCTGACCATAAAGGGCGATGGCCGCTAATAATAGTAGCATATGGTGTTACGGCAGGTGGTACCATAATATCAACGACCGCCCGTAGACTATCGGGGCCTCCGTTATCGTCGGCTTGCAATTGGTTATTCCAATTTTTCAGCTGCACACCTATCCTATCAGCCTCAACAACGAGCATAACATATATTTCGTGAAAAGCGGGCTGTGCGTTCCGGGAAACCGAATGTGCAGTTGCTCCGATAAATCGGATCCAATTTTAGTCCGGCTGGCTGGAAGTACTGTATCCCCCGACTCGTCTCCTATACTTATCCCTAGAGCCAGCTGGACTTTTTGCTTGAGCCTGCGTGCCTCGAATACCAACTTATTTTCTCCAATGAGTTAAAAGTTCATTACCAACAATTTTATTTCCAAGATCGATTCTAACAAATGACTCTAATTTCTAGAATCTTTGAAATTGGAACAAGAAAAACTGATTAAATGATTTAACCAATTGATATATAAAATTACTTTTGATTCTTTTTAACATTCTTTACTTAAGTCACTTTACTTTTAAAATCTATGTTTGTTCCAATCAAAGTTAGTGTTCAAACAAAATTCCTCCAACTGAATAAAACACTAAAAATACTAAATCCTTTGATAAAACAAACACGTCTATAAAAATACGATTGAACGGGATATCCAAACATCTATCGCTCGCGATTCCAGGTCGCGCAAACGAAACTCTGGCGCAGATACGAGGAGGCAGAGTAGCGCAGGCATCGAAAGCGGAATCTCCGAAAATCAAAGGGAGCTCTAAAGATAGTGTGTGCCAGGCTCACTGTCGCAAGACTTTTTGCTCGGTGTTCGCCTTTTCCCGGGCTCTGCCTTCTCTCCCCCAAAGCATCGGCAGGCATACGGCCTAGCGCTAGCGAGCGGAGAAGGCATCAGGGGTTTATATTTGGCAGTGTGTGGCTAAGGAGAGAGAAAAATGTGGTACAGTGGGCACACATCGTCGCGCGAAGGACATGCCTCTTTGCTCTCTTTCCTGCTGTTTCGAGGAAATCCCGTGGCAACTGCTGCTTTTTCCGGCGCGCACGAATTTAGAGCCACTTATATCTGCTGCACGTACTCGTCTCTGCTCGAGCGTCCGTGTCTGCACGCGTGTGCAAGAGAAGGAGAAAGAGAGAGAGAGAGAGAGAGAGAGAGAGAGAGAGAGAGAGAGAGAGAGAGAGAGAGAGAGAGAGAGAGTTTAGAGAAGGGTGTTCGAATGGCAGAAAAGAGGATAGGAGACAGGCAAAAGTTCGGGAAAGATGAGGAACCGAGAGAGGCAATGGGGGAAAGAGAGGAAGTCTCTGAAACGTAATACCTGCGACCACATCCGCATTACTTTTAACTACGCTGTGCTGTGCGAATCGCCAAGCTTCTCCTCCTTTTTTCTCGCCCCTTGTTCTCTGATTACTGGCGAAATGAGCACCACTCGCCGCCACCCTGCCACCTGCCCTTCATACTCCTTTTTTTCTCTCTCTTTCTCTTCTTCCCTTTTTCTTCGTCTCTCTTTCTCTGCCACCTTTTCATACGTGCTCGTTCTGCTGTGTTTTCCTCGCTTTCAACGCGCTTCGCCTTTTCTCCTTCTCGGACGCGCGCTGTTGACTTTTTAAGACCGCCAATGCCACTTGTTATCTTGTTGAAAGTACTTTCAGGGCTCTCGGCCGAATGGTAATAAGGCTGGACGTGCTCGCGCGGAATAAACTGAACGACTGTAAAAGCCAGTCGTGTTTGGTAAATCGTATGTTAAAAATTGTTTAACTTACGCGAGATTTAAAATTTTATTATCTTGAAATTTCACGCTATTGTTATTGTATTAAAGTAATAATATTTTTAATGCAATTATTGTTTAATTAAAGTATAAGAGTTGTACTTTGACAAATAAAGAATATTTTAAATTCTGTTATACTTGAAACTCTATAGAACTACTCTGTAATTCCAGGTATTTATACATTACAGTTCCAAAGTAACTATGATTGCAATTATTTATTAAATAAAGTATAACACAATTGTACTGCGGCAAATAAAGCATATTGCGAATTTTAGTGTACTTCAAAGTCTACTGAAGTACCTCATAATTCCAGCTTGTCGGCGAAGCTAATACAACAAACATCTTCCTTTCCCGAGGAGAAAGAAAAGTGTGCATGCTTAATGACGGAGGACAAGAGTGACTCAAACAAATAGTAGTAAATCAGTAAGTTAACCAAGTAACTGAGTAAGAAAATTGGGCTGTGAGTTACACTGTCATCTTGCAACGCTGGCACACTGCAGTCTACTTAACTTTAACTCCACGTGAAAAAGCATCAACTTGACAGAGAAAGAGAGAGAAAGAGAGAAGGATAAGGAGAGAAACGGTACGGGTGACCTTAATTGCAGCACAAATATTTAAACATTCTCCGGTACGTGCTCGCAGATGGTACAATCCCGCGTGGAAATGAGCGAAGAAATAGAAGGCAGGATGAAGCCAACTGGCAAGATTGCCATTTCCTATGAACGCGTCCGTGTCGCTGGTAATGCCTTTTTTAAACTGAGCGCGCGCGTGAAGAGTGGAATTCCGCTGGAGTTTGCAAGAGCGTGTTAACTTTATGAACGTATTAAGGTTGCTGCTAAAGAGAACTGTCTTTGGTTGAACGAAGCAAGGAAACTACTTGTATGTTTGAAAATTATGGATGAGTATCTTTTGAATCTTCTATGAATGTTTCAAAGAGAAATATCGTGTCGATTGAAATAAAGTATTCAGTTAATTATAGGAATAAGTAGAGCTTGAAATTATTGTAATACACTTTGATACATTTTAAAAATGTGTCACCCGATTTTAGTGTTAATGGAAATTTTAAGCAAGTAAATGAAAAGTATTGTATAATCTCCATTTCTATGGCAGATATTGTTATTAGAATTTTAAATAGATTATTAAATGTGTATAACACTGTTTAAAACAGCTTCTGGAATTTCCGGTTTCCAGTAAAGTTGCAGTATGTTCCCGCTTTTTTGGAGCTCGCTAGCACCAGTTTCATGGTTCGTTTACTTTCATTCTTTGGATTCACGGGCAAAATCTGACAGACTGGTATTATCGTTCGCTCCTGTCTGTTTGCCAGAGGTGTTCTCTAAACAATCGTAGCATAAAGCCTCGCTCTGCATTCTTGATTACACAATACACAAAACGGATGGCGCACCTGACTTCCGCGATACTTTCGACACGTAGAAAAACAAAATTGGTTCTGCAGCATTGTGCAATACTCGAAACGCAGAGATTAATAGCGTCGGCTATGATGGAATTCGTAAAATTTATGTGCAAATCGTTGCAAGCTGTGCAACAATGCAGCTCTCGTTTCTCACCCATTTTGGAAATACCGAAAAACTGTCGTTCCGGTGGACATGATGGTGCTATGATGTTGAAACTCCGGTGAAATACCATCGTGCCTCTCGCGAGTCGCGACGAGTGAAATAGAAAAACAAAAATGTTTCACCCAAAACCAATAAATTCGATTGAATTTCAGAGTGAACAGTTTTATTTTAGTTATATATTTCTATTGTAGTAGGTAAACAGTAAACTTTCTGTTCGTTTATTCCAAGCCTGGAATTCCGAATAAATACACAGAAGTTTTATACATTTCTCAGACTATTCCAATAACTTTTATTTGCATTCCATTCAAGAATTAAGAATGTATTTTAAACTTAAATTAAAAACACAACAGAAAATATAAAATACTTTTCATAGATTTACTTCAGAATTTAAACAATTTATATTGATTTAAAAATGGAGAGTTAAACTTATAAGTTTCAGCTTGTCTTCGACACAAGCCACGAAAATCATATTTCAACGAATGACTAAACGAATATGGAATACCACTGGAGTTACTGAGCGAGTAATAAAACTAAAGTGAATAAATGGTTGATCCAAACGGTTGGAACGAAGTTCTCGATCGCCTCTATTGATTTACATAATGCGCCTCTCCATCGGACGCAATTATGCAATGGAAAGAGCGCGGCAGTGTCTGGCTGGTCCAACCGGCTGGAAAATGTCGTGGCTTTATACGCTGCGCGATCATCGAATTAGGACCACTTCGTGTTGTGAAAGTTCTCCAATCTATGAATAACAGAGCGGGCCGACTGTAACCAAGGAATTTATGCTGGAGTGCTGTCGTATCATTCCGGCCTGCCTTCTATCAACCACTTTCAACCTCCATTTTCGCCTTAATAACTTAGGACACTCAACCCTTTACAGTTTAAGTTATTTGCTGCGGTCTCCATAACTACTGTCTTTAAACTTTAAAGACTATTTCCTGTTTTAATGACAGTTATATCATCGCTTTGACTATTCTTCTTTAATAATAGTTGGCGAATGCTGAAGCTGAGATTCTTTAAATAGAATATGAAGAATTTGTGTTGTTAATATATGCAAATTATACTTTATTCAAGTTGAATGTTTTATAATCTTGTATAGTCATTCAAAGTAGTTTGCACAAGTTTTGTAGTATTTGAGACAACAAATACATTTCAATATTGGATATTGAACATAGGCAAATATTAATTATTCGAGTAATTACACTGGATTTTCAATCACAATGTGACAGTTCTCCCAACTGAATGTATACATGACAGCATAACTACTGTGTAAATCTCCATTATTAACATACTAATAAGTTCCGATTTTCATTCAACAAATATTTCATTCACCAAAAGAGTTTGGAACCACTAAAGCGTGTAAATCTGGCGATTCGACAGTCGAAGTGTTAATAAACTCTACAGAAAAACGAGCTCTTCGTTCGAGCCGTGCAACAACTCGGCAATTTTTCACAATAAAAAGTTGTTTCAATGATACACAGCGACGCGCCTTCTACACTCAATATCCGGTTGTGTAACACTCGTCTGCAAACTTTATTTATAATTCCGAGACGTGGCGACATTTTTTTCTTATTCGAGCTCGGACAACAGCTCTTCTGAGTGACGGAAATATCATTCACTAAATCTGTTGGGAAACTGTTTGGCTAATATTATAGTTTTGGTAGTAAAGAAATTACTTTGATAATTTTGCTAAAGATATTGAAAGGTTATTATATTGTATGCAGTATGATTGGCTAAGAAGTATGGGATTTCTTCATCGTACAAGGATAATGCTAATAATGTAACGAATCATTAAAGATAAACTGTAAGATGGTATCGATCACTCGTCTATTTACATCGTACAATTTTATATGTTAAACTTTTAATATTGCAAAGACTTTCTGTCTCAACCTTCTTTATGTTAGAAACTTGTGATACTCAGTGCAGTAATTAAAAAATTACATAAGTTGACTCTAAAACAATTAATATTAACTTTATACATTTAAGCATCGTATTGAAGACTTCAAAATCAGATTAGTCAATGTTATAAAAATTAATATGATCGTATTTTCCGGATAAAAGGTTCCAGCATTGAATTAAACGAAGTTTTTATAAATCTCAAAGACTCATGCTTTATTAAACATAAAATAATTCGTAAAAGTTTGCACGAATAAACGATAAAGGGTCAAAGCTAAAAGAGTGTTAAAAAGATATAATGCAGTTTGAAACCAGTGCGCGCAGCGTTGTAATCCCATAGGACGCGCTTGGCACCCCAGGAAACCAAATTTAATCCCCGCAAGACCACGATTTCCGTGCAAACGTCTTTGCCGCTCGGATATCCTGGCTTCCCAAAGAAAAGAGCAGGTAGCACCCTGTGGGAATTCCGTGTGCCTGAGTGGCCAGGTAAAACCGTAAATCCCAATAAAGCTGGTCCGACGCAAAGTAGAGCTAGGCTGGCAAAGCGAACAATGCTCCTTTGACACTGCACACTTTCGCTGAGCGACGATTTTACGTTACCGATATTTCCTTCACGACCAGCTAAATTGTATTGCTCAATCACTCTGATTGGCTGGCGCTGCGCCTTTCCGAGAACAATGTTGCATGTCAATAACACGATCGACCCATTAAATTCCTATTATTTCGCTAATTTGGAGCATCGCTCCAGCGCGTTGCGTCCGGGAAAAAACATAAAAGAGATTGAAAATATTGAATTGTCAGAAGGGTCGAATGTTAAATTTCAAGCATTAAACATTGAGTAACAACCGTTACAATATTCACGGAAATTCAATATTCGAAATACCAAAATTCAATAGTTGAAATACGGGAATTCAGTATCAAAAATTTTGATGGTTCGAAATATTACCATAATGAATATGAGTGAATATGCTGCATTTCCATTACACAACTTTATTGTAAATTTGAAGTAAGAGCTCGGTGAATTATTCAGATTCTCCACGGCGGATTCCTGTACGCTGAACTTTTTATTCCGCAAGTTTTCTCAATGCCTACGACACGATGGATATCTGAATAAAATTCATTTTTCAGTCTCGTTCGTACGTTCAGACCGTCAGCCTATCGCTTTATTTATGGAGTTACGAGCGCGTTGCATAACAGCTCAATATTGTAATGGTGGAAACTCGCCTTGGATGTTATCGAAACGAGGAAGGGGAACTGCAAGTGCTATCTCTGTCTTCAAGGTTCTCAAAACTTTCCATGAAAAAAAGCATATGCACGTTTCGGCACGCAGTTTCACCACCCGGAAAGCACTGTTCGAAGGTTACTGCGGAACAATGTGTCAGATTAATGATAAAATTGTCGATGGAAATATAAATAATTAAATATCAAACGTGAACCATAAAGTAATAATATATTTTTAATCCTCGTATCTCCCTTGTGTCAATTTGCCAGATTAAATAAGCAAATATAAACCGCTGTAACGAAATAATCTCTTTGATAAATGTATACAACTTTAATGCATCCATTTTTCAGCAAATGTGATTTTAAACTCATCCATTCACTCTGCCATAATATTGACTTCTACCAAAATTAAGACGGATGATGATAAATACATTCACTATTAATTACTGAAATATTTATAACCCGATCATTGCAATTGACAATGTAAAAAAACTATCCATAAAAAATCTCCAAATTAATCTAAAACAACATAACAATGTACTATTATAACAATTTTCGAGAGATTCTCAACCAACGGAATAAAACAATGGTGCGCACTAAGGGAAAGAAATAACTATTCTCTAGCAAATGCTTAACAGAAGTGTGGAAAGTAAGAAAAGTGGACGGTGCGGAGGATTGCCGGCGCCTGGATCGGATGCCTCGGCGATTCTACAGCGTACACGCAGAGCGTTCGTTAGAAGCAGTGGTGTCTTGGCCGGAACAATGGGCAGCCGTGGGTCGCAGCACGCACGTGCGGCGTGAGAGCAGAGATTATTCGATCGGGATAATAATGGGTGGAGATGCCAAGGAGAAGTAAGGTGGTGGTAGGCAGATTGCGATAGATAGTACATACATACCACCAAGTAATCGAAGACTCGAAGAGGCCGTGACTCACCCAGCTATATGAGTAGGTGTGCCGCCAAGGGGGCTCCGGAGAAACAGGGAAGTCTGTTAGGGTAAACTCACGGCAAACTACGCTGCACTTTGATTTCATGCCAGCTAGTATAAAGTTAGTTAATACTAGACTCTTATCTTTGATATGCAATTTGTTTACTTCGAAATGTAGGAAAACATGAAAGTCTGTTGTAGTTCGAATTACATATTTTAGATTCGAGTAAAGAATTTTTAATCAGATTAACTTAAATTTGTTGTAATTGTCAATCTAATAGGATTTAAATGAATTAATTCTCAGTAATATTTGGCTACATCATGAAGTACTCAAATAAAATACATCAATTTTCATGACAGAAACTTCATGCCTGCTAGTTAAAGTTAGTTAATATTCGACACCTATCTTCGATTTTCGATTTGTGTATTTCTAACCGATTATTGATAGTCTTAAAAGAATTAAATTTAAAATAAACATCGTCGAGTGTTAAACTTAAAAGAGATGCTTCCGTTTATAATACAGTTTTTTAAGGTCGACCATGAACTACTATGTGACTTTCTAGTTGGATTTTATTTGCTTTGGGTTGACCCCGATTTCAATAAAGTAAGAAACTTAAAAACAATCATAAGTATAAGGATTTATTTTCATCAAACCAGATAGTAAAATTCAGTCTTTAAAATCAATTACAATACTAAGAGGTTCTCATCTATAATCCAAAAGAAATTCATTAAGTTTATCCTACATCTGAGGCATTAAGATTTCCGAGATATCGATCACCCTATTAACAATAGCGTAGTCTTGCAGCGCAGGACGAAGCCTGAGAGAACTCTGACTAATACAGAAAGTTCGCCCCTGAATTACACCTAAGAAGCTAGGAGCAAGAAAGGCTCGAGAGTGGATTAGACCTTATTATGGCGACAGAAGCAAATTTCCCGCAAGGCGAGGGAGAACCCACTGTACGCGCCTTATTGTACTGCTAACACAACCTTGAAAGAAGAAAAGGGCGCATCCTTGCAACGCAATGGAAGATCCGCTTGATTAAATGCGAGTGGTAATTCGGCGGGAAGCCTATTGTCCGGAAGGACCTTTCTGCTTCGAAGGGATTTTCGATCATCGTCCGTAAAGCCAAATGGATTTCCCGGAAATGCAATTTCGGCCAGAAGAAGTAGCGCGTTATAGAAAATCCGAGCACGCGTTATTACGGAAGCAATAAATAATTATTATAAAAATCAACTCGGTTTATAAGGTCACCGGTACTAAAAACGCAAAAAGAAATTTCGCAGAAGATTGGAATAGCACGCGAATGTTTACTAGTTCTGATAAGATAATTCTAGCACGACAAGGATGTTAAGTAACTTGCTTCCTTGACAGTGCATAGATAGTTGAAATAATAATAATTCCATATTTATCGTCATAAAAACTATTTTTAAGGTTCTTCAAACTTGTATATTCACTGACTTATATAATATATTAACATATTCGACATTTATGTGTGCTTCACACAAAAAATACTTTTAAACCACAATAAACTATTTCTAAATAACCATTTAAATACTGTAATTTCTATAAAACTCTACAAAGTCATACAAAACGAATAAATTCACGTATCCAAAAACCTATTAACCATCACAAATTTACTTTCAATTAGCCGGAACTCCCACACAAAATCACCAACACCCACGCTCTGCTACAAACAAATCCTTCTAATTCCCGAAATCGGAGCTCTTTCGGTGTCTACGCAAACGGTAACGGAAGTGGCGCGGTGAGAGCTTCAGCCATCAGTCGTTCTTTATCGACACACATCCACACCCACACTCACATACTCTGACACACGCGGCATAAATGCACGAGTGATCGACAATCAGTGAAATCCAGCGAAAGTCCGAATTCCGGTGGGCATTGCGCGATCGGCGCGCAATTACAATCAGGATCAAAGATCGACCACTGCCAGCGGAGAGACAGAAGAGAAAGAGGCGAAGAGAGGGGAGGAAAAAGACAGGGTAGAAAATACGGGGTTTCAACAGGGATGAAAAACGGCTGTGGAGAGGGACGAGAACCACTTGGCGAGAATTCACAAAAAGCCCGTGGGGAGCCGCCAGGCAAGGACTCCCTTTCTCTCTTTCTCTCTTTCTCTCTGTGACAGACAAAGAGAGAGTGAGCGCGCGGGGTGGATTGTGAAGCGAGGAAAAACAACGGGAAAGAGAGAAGTTCGCCAAGAGGTGCAGCGTTCCTGTATGAAGTGACTCATCGAGTGGGAGAGAAAGAGAGAGAAAGAGAAAGAGAGAGGCATCCACCAAGAGAGGAGGCAAAGAGTGACTTGTGTACGGACTATCTAGGAAAGGTTGGATAGGATCGAGCACGACTTGCGCCGCTCACCCAATGAATGGCACGGAAAGAGCCAACCGCTATAGGGTGACCCGAAAATATCTCTGTCAATTATAAGAGAGACGCGGAAAAAATTAGATTTCTTTTAGCACCGTTGGGATAGAAGTCTTTGATTTGGATATTAGTAATTTTAGTTAATGATGGAGGGAATGTAAAGTGGAAAGTATTATAGTAATTGCTGGTTGCATTTAGAGTTAAATTACATTTTTATAATTCAAGTTTAATGAATTATAAACTGCAATAACCGCAAATGATTTAGACATTGTAACTATTGCAAATAAAATATAACACAGGTGTTCAATTGTTAAAGAGAATCAAAAATTGAAATTAAGAGCACCACTACAAGAACTAACAAAATATTCTAAATATTGAATCAGATCACGTATACAAAATTAATTGTTTAATTAAACACTTGTAGAAAATAGTAGGCAATTTTTGATCACCCAGTATAGACCGAACGAGGGACTAGGAAGCCCAGCATCGCGAGCAAACGTTCGGCCAGTACTGTTTAGGAGAAAGTTCCCCCGATCCCGAAAGATATATCGCGTCTTCGAGTCCTCGACTGTCTCTATTTGGTTTCGGCTTCGAGCTCCAATTCTCTTAATAGGCCCGAACACTTCAAACTTGTCATTTCGATACTCGCACACCCGCCTAGCTGGCTCTCATTCCGTTCACGGTAGATTTTCTCACTCCAACTCTGACTAGACAGTCGACTGGTAGAGATGTGGCGCTTGGGTACTTGCCGTTTCTTAAAAGGTCACTTCAACAGGACCATATTCTCCCTGACACTGAGAGGGGATCACCCAAGAGGCTAATTGTAAGTCGAGTGGACTTCGGTCTTGAATTAATTCCAAGCACAAATGTAGAAAAACATGGAAGTCTGTTGTAGTTCAAATTACACCAACGTTTAACTCGTAAACATATTTACAAGTACTTGAAAAAAATGATGAAAGAAATATTTAAAGTTCGACTACAGAATTCTCAATAAAATCAGCATAAATTTCTTATGATTGCCATTCTAATATGATTTAAAAAAAACTTCAATTCTCAATGGTACTTAGTTAAATCATGAAGCACTCGAAGTGCCAATAAAATACATGAATTTCCATAACAGGAATTTCTGTCGTAGTGAAAGTACTGAAATAGTTCGATATGGGCATTAAATATATCTGTTAAGCCACTGGGGAATTTCCATGTCGCGTATATACAGTGTGATTACCATAATGGCGGCCATAACCCTGTCAGTCACCCTCAATAAAGTAGCACTAAATTCGTCAAGACTAACTCGGGAGGGTGACTCGCTAAGGAAAGCAGCCTGGATGAAGCCTGCAGCCGGGCGATGTAAAATTACGCCTATTCTCAAAAATATCTCTTCCTAAAGACACTTCAACTTCCATCTCCCCTCTACGCGTTACGCACATTCATTATGAGCTGGGCGCGGAAGTAAATATAACTATGTAACGGAAGGGCGTATCCGAATATTTCTGAATGGGCGAACTGAAAAGGTCACAGTCTTCAAAGAATATTCTTTTTGTATACATAAGAATTCCAAGTGGATTGAAATTTTGTTAGTAATATCATTAATAATAAATAGAATTGTCTATATTGTAAAAGAAATAACTTATATTGAAAGTATTATTAACAGAACAAAAATAAACTATATTTTAATAATTATAAAGTTTCAAAGGAATAATAATATATTATGACTAGAGTGAATTATGTTTGATGAATCCCTACTTAATAAATAAAATGGAATTATTTACGATCAATCACTCTAGTTTCGAACTTCTCCACGATCGCTAACAACACAAAATTAATTCTATCAAACTAAAAAATGAATATATCAATTTCTTCACCACCAACCATTTCGACGTACTTCAACGTCTACACAAAATCAGTATTCCCAGTGTAAAATCTTCAAGCACAACTTTCTCGTGCAATGTTCGTCGTATTTACAGTTGGAGCGAGGTTACTGCGACTGAGTGTGGATCGGAGGGATGAAAGGGAGCAGGTACGAAAAGTGCCGGCTCTTTACTAGCAGGACAAAGATAGAGCAGCGCGCGTCGACCGCTCTCGCACTATCGCAGGCATATCTCTGTTCCAAGAATTCCAGAGGGGAGAATGCAAACGACCGTGAAGGGTGAGAAGGGCGACCTTAGGAAAGAAAGGAAGTTCTCCTAGACGAAAGAGCTGTAATAGTCGACGCTCCACCCTACGATACCGTCTTCTTATGGTCGCCAAAGAGAGAGAGAAAGAACGCAGTCATGATAACCAGCGGCCAATTTTGTCTGCTGACTCATGTATTGCTTCCCGGCAATACCGATCTCCAATTTAGGGCGTCAAAGTGCCGAGAGCTTCGAGCAATTCCACATCGGAAATGTGCAACGATCCGATCCTTGTCTTGAGTGTTCCTCGCCTCTGATCTGCCCTCTTACTTAATGTTCCAGCTTAATCGCTCGTTCCAGGAATCACCTAATCTTTCGTTGGAGCTAAATTAGATTTATTGGTAATCTTTATTGTTCAAGCACATCTGCCGACAGATATATGTTTGATAAATTAAGAATTGTTAAGAATGGAACTATTAATATTGGTTTTATAAAGTTGAATAATATTATAAACTCTATAATATAGAGAGAGTAGAAATTGGTGAGGAAATCGATGTTGCGATGAGTTACTTTGCTTTAAGAATTTCTACGTATTCGAGCAAGAGGATATCTGCTTTCAGTTATTTCTACGGTTTTTTGACCTCTCTTTGCATATTAAGATAAGCTAATCGTAATGACGTTACGTTAAGTAATAGTTGATACATAGTTCGCTTTCACTCCCAAGCTTCAACCGATACTCAAATAACTACATTACTAATATAAAAAAAACCATACTATGAGTATTATATTAAAATAAAAAATGACTTTCAGATGTCGTAATATTAACCAGTACAGATTTAGTTGGAGCAATCCGCTTTCGAAGTTTCGCAAACTTCATTAAATCTTCCGCAGAGTTTAAACTAGAGCGTGAATTGGTCTAGTGTGAAATTAACTTTGACCCAATACTGTCAATCCACTCCCAACTATACCACGTAATCTCGTGCATTCAGCGCCGATGCTAAACACGAAAGAAACGGAAGAGCGTGATAATGCCTGATAAAGAAGACCCTGTATCTCGAACGCGCGCCCGTTTAAACATTCCCGATAGATGTGTGAAGACTGCTTTTACTGGCACATCTAGCTCCAATTTGTAAAACAACATATCGATTACTCTAGAAATAGTGTGCAAGCATTACTAACAACTTTCCTTCTGAAAGTAAGAATGCACGAATGCTTTAAGAAATAATACAATCACTAATTGTGTAATAGAGGAAGTGTCAATGCACCTTTTAATCGGTCAAGTTGGTGTTTAGTATTTAAGTGCAGAATATAATGGTGTAATCAAGCTAGTGTCTTATTACTTAAGGCTTTCTTAATTGTGCGTTCCGCACTGGAGCTTCTTAAGCAGGAAGCATGACGCATCCGATCGCCACTGCTATGTCACACTAGAAAAAACAATTTCCTAATTTTCTAAACAAGAATTTCTTGATGTAACAGTTAACCCTGATGTAACAAATACTATTCAGTGTATAATTCTTCGTTCGTATAATTTATCTACTTGTTACAAACACTTTCTAACTGAACACGTTTCTTCCAATATATTTATAACTCTAAAAAATCAGACAATTCGACATTAACCTTCTCTCGCATTGACATAATATCTCTGAAAATTAGTTAAATATAAGTTATCGATCATCGGTTTGGAGTTGGAAACATCGAGTTCAACGTCTAAATCCATCACTATCCATTACAGTCAAGGTACACCAGCGACCATGAAAGACAAGCCATTAGGAGATACCGAAGGGGCACTCGCACGCGTGTCGCCAGTAAGAAAACTGGGGGGGGGGGGGGGGAGAGTAGGGTTCGGAAACGGAAGAGCATAAAGAAGGACTGAACACTCAAGGGTGGAAGATGAAGAAGCCCGAACAAGGCAACTCGCGTATTAATAACGTAGACACTAACGTTCCTTCCATCAAGCCGTAGAACGACTGCAGGAAAGAGAGAGAGAGAGAGAGAGAGAGAGAGAGAGAGAGAGAGAGAGAGAGGAAGGAAACTCGAGAAAAAGGGAGAGAGAGAATCGGAGATAGGGTGAGGCCCTTTTTAACCCTCACAAAACCAGTGAGAGTTTCCCCGCATTATCCCTCGGCCCTAAGCAAACTGCGTGGGTGCAGATTCACTGTAGCCTACTCCTTCTTCCGGTTACACCTTTCTCACTCAGTCAGTCTGCCTTTCTCGTAACACGCTCGCACGCTGAATGCCGACGAACGTGGACCACCCCTTATGTACCTGTCTGCCGCCCCCGTCCTTGCCAACCCCCCTTTTCCCCGACATTTATTCCCTAGCGACAATGCAGCCGTTTTGTATGGTACTGCCTTTCCACAGAAGAAGGTCGACCTCTTTTTTATTGAGATCCCCTTTTGTAAAATGTGTGGGCATTAATGAGAGTGGTGGAAGTTTGTAATTGCTGTTATTGGAATGCTTCTCTACAATTTAATACAAGTATTTTTTCATCATTCCTGCAGTGATTTGTTCTTGTGAATTATTTTGTTCTATTTTAATGCTTTATACGAGGGATATTTGAAAATTGTTGTTAATTAATGAATTGCTAAGTATTGCTAGAAATAGCAGTATGATGTAAGTAGTTAATTTCGAGATTCCCTGGTTTTATCAGGGAAACTACTGCGAAGGTCGATCCACAGTTTTGCATAGCCGCACGAACGCCAAGTAGATAAGCAGTGAAATCCTTAAGGTTAGCAGGATTCACTGGGAGAGAGTATCGAGGAAAAGCGAGGCCATTACTCAGAGCAGAACCCTTGACTATCGTTGACTCGAGAATACTTCACGGGGGAATCGTTCGGGAACAATTAATCATTTCGTGACCTCGAATACGCCGCATAAAAGCCTGATTCCGGCAAAGGATTACTTGCTCCAGCCACTTCCTCGGACTATACATCTCATTAGTAGCTCGGCAGTTAGAGTCAATCGGATTCCGCATTCGCGAGAGAACCTCTGCCATTGAGAAGAGGCTTCATTCGAGCATATTATTTTCTGGAGTCTTAAGGACCAACCACACGTAGCGATTTCTCTCGCTCGAAAATGAATATTCAAGGAATGTGCAAAATGTGGATACATTCATTTTTATGAAATTTATATAGCATATACATGACAGCATTAATTATGTAATCACCGAAGTAAATCCTAGAAGTTAAATTGTTTTTCGAAAAATGTATTTTGATTTTTTAATAAAAATCGACACTTGTTAATAAATTATTTTCCTAAACTGTAATATTAACAAAAATAAAAAAACTGGTACTTGAATATTAGACGAACTAAAAAGCTTTTAAAAAGCACTCTATGAAAATGTTTTCCTATAAGAACGATACTCTATAAATATGTGGGAAACTGCCTTTATAGCTGGCAAAGGATGTATGAAAGTTCTTAAAGGCCAAATACCCCTTCTAACGAGGGGAAGTCTTTAATACCCAGAAATTATTACCGCAAGACACTGCTGCCGATTACTATTCTATGACTTTAACTATCGTCACTATGAATTCAAATGCATTACCGCTCGTAATACAGGAATCCAATGATTTGCAGGGGAAGGATTGGGTGGTCGGTTTCATAGGACTATTTCAGAGCCAATAAGATCTGATGAGCCTTTACTATCTTTGTTAACGTGATAATAACAGTACTTGAGAATGTTAGAACTGTACTAAATTATTATGACATGTATCTCTACATTTATCGTTTCTAAGGAATGACAATAAATATATTTCATAGTAATCCGTAAAAATAGAAACATAAATGTGTTGTTCCTACAAAATAACTAGTTTTGAATCAACAATTATTAAGCGTTCAATAATTATATGGAAAACTGACTCAGCATAAGAGAGAATATGTGTTGATGGCATTGGACTCGCCAGTTAATAACTTGCAGACATTCTTAACCCTGAATCGTTAATGCAACATCTTGGGGAAAAAATTCCTAACCAACTGCGCTACTTTTTCATGGCCAAGTCTCCGTTTACCGAGCGATTAGAACCAGTATGTACACCGATTTATCCTCATTCTAGATGCTCCGAGTAAATAACTTGTGCGTATTAAATGTTATCAAAGGCGGACTTCACATTTGTGAAAAATTTAAGTAGCACTTGCATGAACAGTAATCAGTTTACAATCAAACATTGCGTAAAAATTGCATTTTAAAAATCGAATAAATTAAATAGATTAAATGCAATATTCCTATGCACGCAGAATAAATTATAAAAATGACAAACTTCTATAAAAAGGTAATAAAAAATGAAGCGATGTTATTTGAGTCAAAGAAATTCTTGGATAACAAAAATTAAATGAAATCCTAATAATCCTTGTTGTAGGATTTTTAACTGGTCGAAAATAGACGCAGGTTGGGGAAGCAGCGCGTAAGAATGGGCGTAAATGCATTCGCAAATATACCTGGCGGCATTACTGCGCATATATGCAAAGTCACGCCCATCCGAGCACAAATGCGGTAGCTCTCGACACATACTATACACGTACTACAGCTGTACGGTTTATTCGCGCGCGTACACAAGGACTAATACCAGTGCAAAAACGCGGACCACATGCGCCCTAAAAATGCGAAGGCCAGAGTTCTTGCTATCAGCAATTCAATGCATAATACAACAAATAAGTAAATGAAATGTAAATAGTTGAGCGATTATTTTTATTATTATCAGCTGAGCTTGATGTTTTTATCTTTCGTATAAGTCAAGGTATTTTAAACAGAATATTGTATAATTTTGTACTTTGCACTGGCAAAGTTCAAATTCACCACTAACTCATTTCTATTAATAAATGCAGTAGGTTTTTAAATTCTCTGTACAAAATTAAGTAGAATTTAACAAATATTCTGAAAATATTCTCACAATCAAAAAGTTTGAAGGTAAATTAATGGTTTGTGAAGAATCCATAATTCCCAGCTACTAAACTTTAATAGAGCTCGCAAGAGCGTGAAAATGTAGCTTCAAGCTACTGAATAAACTTTTCTCAGGAGTCTTTTGAAAGTCGTATCACCCAATTATGCTTCAGTTAGAAGAAAGAGAAGAAGTCTGCTGCGAGTTTTGCCAGAAGAAGCAATCCAATTACCACGCAGTGCGAATCTTCCCTCGAACAAGGAAAGGGAAGTGTTTCGCAAGAAATCTTCTGGAACTTGTAATGTCCATGCGATTACAAACACGGCGGTGCTTCTTTTTCTCTTTCGAGCGTGCGCTCGGACCGATTGAATTAACGGGCGATTTTTTCCCTGCTTGGCCAGCGGCGCGCACTCCTCCGCCGAGACGCTTTACGATCATATTACATGATTATTGCGGAATTGTTAACGGGAATCAGACGATTCCCAGCGGTAAAGCCAGCCAAGTTATTCTGCTTTAATCCCATGGGTTCTGAATTTAGGAAGAAAGCAAATGAGAAACTCTGTTTCATGTGACATATACTGACTTGAAAACAGTAAGAAGACTTTATTTGAAAAATTCACAAGTATCTGATTTAAGAAAACATTAATAGTCATCAGAAAAATTTGAAACTTCTAATTTTCAGTATTGTATCCTTCAATTTATTTTCCTCAATTATATTTCAAAATGAATTTTTTCTCATTTCATTTCAAACAATCAAAAAAACAATGGTCGGCAAAAAGATGCGAGATTTGAAAAGCGAGAAACGCGGTGGGTGGTAAACGTGGTGAAATCGGGTGTAGTCGGTTGCGGTCGATCAAAGTGACGAGATAATGGAAGGCGTCCGACGGAAGAGGATTCGCGAGGAGGCTAATAGTATTCCGAAATTAGCTGTGCCCGGTAACAAACGCACGTACACGAGGCGTGCGGAGTAGCGCGCACGCATTAGCGGGAAAAGGCTTCACCGACGAGCATAATAACTTTCAACGCGTGTATGTACATCTGTACATGGCGTGCAGGCGGCGGCACGTAAACGCCGAGAGCAACACGAACGAAGCATTGCATAAGAAATGCTATTACATTTCTCACGTTACACCGAGTTATACCTCGTTGGAAATACGAAGGGAGCCAAACGCGAGCGCGCGCGCGCTCGCGCTAGGGAAGATTCGTTCAGTAGCGCACGATGAAATTCTGCAATGTTAAGGCTGCTGGCTCACATTACATGGAACTCTGGCATGACGGACAGGAGCAACGTTACATCGAAATATTGTAGAAATTATTTTGAACGAAATATGTGCAAAGGAGATCTTAGCGTATGATGAAATTCTGTTATGTTAGAGTTCTTTCACATTACATGGGAAATGTTATATAAATTATTTTCTATGACTGTTTTCATGCATGATATATTTTGAGTACATAAATTGAAATGAACCTTCTGGTAAACGAATGTATAAGTGAAGTAAAGTTTGTATAGCTAAGGTAAAGAAATACGGATTATACTGATGTTGCAGTATTATTAAAAGAATAAAATTAATAGTAAAATTTAAATAACGATGCTGATTTCGTGTAGTGTGAATAACCCTTATTTCAAAGCAGCCAGTACTTCTCTTTTACCTTTTTCTGGAGGAAAGAAAGAAAAGCACTGAATGCACTTCGAAATACCTTGGAATACAGAACACGAGAAGCGATCTGTTAAATTGTATTGATTAGATTGGATAGAAATCTGAAAGTATGCGCGTCGGTTCTTGCGAAACATGTATGGCAGATGGAAGCTGTACCAACTGGTCTTTAAACAAGAAATCGCAACTGACTCGTAAGTGTATAATATTTCTGTGGCAATGCTGATACTGTCAAGTATTCATGATAGAAGTTTGTGCTCTCAAGGGCTTGAAATGTCGCCATGCAATGCTGAAACTTCTGTTTTATTAAGCCGAATCCCTTGAGAAGGTGAAGTAACGTCTTTACATGTGCATATATGCTTGTACATGCATGTGTATAAGCGAATTTTCTTTGAGAAGCAGAAAACAGTGTTCTCGAAAAGGGAAATAGGAAATCTCAATTTACCTATGCATGAGGGGTCTGCACGCACGAATGCGATTCCGAAAAGCATGCAAAGGATTTTCTCTTGGGAACTTGGAGAAACCCTTACCTATGTATTTGTACATACTTGTACATGGATACATCCGACAGGTAAGATATGTTGAACAGTGAATTCAATCGAAGAGAGTGGATATTCACAACTTCGAGCGTGTTACATACGAATTATGAAGAAGACAAAGTATTAACATCCATCAAAACGCAAAGAATTGTAACAATTCTTTACGAATTATTTATAGTTCTTAACACAGAATATTCACATTGCAAAACGGACTCAATAAAAACTGTATTTAAAATTGAAATACGACAAGAATATGGAATTCTCCATAGGGAATTGAATGAAGGAAGCGTCGAAATTATGATGGCCAAAAAAGTCTGGAAAATATTTGCGCGAGTCTGAGAGCTTCCGGATGCGTCATGCAAAGAGCGCGAAGTTCATAGAAAAAGGAAGCTCGCCCCTTCGGCATGGGCCAACAACGCAATCCAGCTCGTAGCATGTGTGTGTTTGTATTGTATGGAGCGATCGCACAAACGACGACGATGACGATGACGACGAAGAAGAACGAGAAAGAAGAAAGACAAGAGGGACGCTGTCTCCCGCGGGGATGAATAATTCAGTACGCGCGCTCGCATAGTTGGACGCACCCATGTACCAGTGGTGCACATACACATATACACACACACATCGTATACTTGCGACAGGAGAAAAGGTGTGCCGGGAATGAAATTGTCGTGCAAGCGCGCTCGCGTACATTATTCCTGCTAACGATCACCGTGCGGTCCACTGGCGAGTCTAGCGTGATATCAAAATCGATTGCTTTATGGTTCCAAGCAATTGACTTGATAAAGTTTATGCAAATATACATTTTCGTTGACCCGAATGTCATAGGAACTCCATTATACTCAATATGGTTTGAATAATATATTAACAGTGTTGGATTAAATAGTAGTTTAAATCTCTAAAAACTATTCCATGATTTACTCAACTAGTTTTCGTGATTTAAATATAAGTATTAATGTATCATGAATTAATACAAAAATCTCACTCTAATAGTTGAAATTAAATCTTAGTGTTCAGTCATTGATTGTCAATATCAGTTTGAACAGTTTGAATATGGCAAAGAATTAACAGTGCATGTCGAAATGGTAGCTGGATTTTCTAAACTCTATTCCATAGTGTACTGGAATAGTTTCCTTGATTTAAATATAAATGTGAATGTATCAGAAATTAATATACAAATCTCGCTCTACCACTCGAAATTAAACCTTGGTGTTCAGTTTTCTAGGCATTGATTGCCAATATTAATGATCACCGCGCGGTCCAGCGGCGAATGCAAAGTCGATTGCTTTATGCAAATGGAGATTTTCGTTGACCCGTATGTCACATGAACTCGACTGTACTCAATATGAACAGTATGAATATGGTAATATATTAACAGTGTTGATAGAAATAGAAGCTTCACTCTATAAACTCTATTAATCATAATTTACTAGAAATTTACTAGTTTAATTATACTGGAATAATTTTGTTGATTTAAGTATTACAAGTTAATACTAAAATCAGACTTTACTATACGAAATTAAACTTTGATGTTCACCTTTGTAACTATCGATTGACAATATTAATGATCGCCGCGTGGTCCACCGGCAAGTTTAGCGTGTTACCAAAGTCAATTGCTTTATGCAAATGTAAATTTTCGTTGACCCGTGTGTTATACGAAGTAGACTATACACAGTATCTACAGTATAAGTACGGTAATACATTAACCTTTGCATTATGACACTCAATATGCAGCCATCATTTTCAGTCAAGCACAAGTGAACAAAGCTGAAGACAAACAGATGCGATATGAATAAACATGGAGTTATGTGTTTATACGTTAGAAACAAAGTCAGAGAAAAATAGAAGATCAAAGATTGCTTTTTCCGGTATAATTTACCGTTCAAAAACAATTGAAAAGATTAATTATACAGCATAAGGTTTAATATGAATGCTAACGGATTAAGTTTTATTTACTAATGTAATACTACAGCAATGCTGCGTGTCAGTGTGTAAGTATGTAATGCTTGCAGGGAAATCGAAAAGTAAATTGCAGATAAAACAACAATTGTTTTACGTGTTTTCAAACTAGGTTCGTAGCATTAAAAGGAACTTTAATAAATGACAAAAGTTAAATTGTTCTATATAACTTTGGCCCGTCTTCCTTTCAACTTCATAAATATCAGACAATGAGAATGGAGCATCAGATGAAATAATAATTCCCAAGCCATCCTCGAGTTTCGACTTGAAGTGTTACGGAAATTCAGTGACAGCCTGATTTCGAAAGAGACAACGCACTAAAGCAGAGCAACGTGCTACTATTGAAACGGTGTTTCGAGATTTATAGACGTGTCTAGAAAGTAGATATTCACAGGCGGGCGCGTTTTCTACCAGCAAAACTTGGAGAACGGGTAACGGCAGTTGGAACGACGAGTTGCATATGAAATTCTTGTTTATAGGGTAATCAACAACTACGCACTAATACGATCGAAACAGAATCACCGTTTTATGCGAGGTTTTACTTTCCTCGTTACTACGAGTAATGAATCAACACTAACTAGTCACAGGAATGCTGATGTTTATGACATAGTAAATGAAATGATGTTGCAATTTCTTCACAATTTCACTCGCACTGTTATAAATTATCAAACTCTATCTTTAATTGCTTGCTGATTTATTCCGAAACTTGTATTATAATATTTAGAAAACGTAATATATAAATTGTATTACCAGATTCAGAAACAAAAGAACTTTCAACTACGAACTGACAATTGCATCGCAATTTACAGTTTCTTTTGTCGGATTTGTTAAAATATTGCGATAAGAAAAACAATGCAGATTTGGCCAGCAGATTGGAAAATAGTGAATACGAAAATGCAACTGTCCAATTTGAACGAGGTAGGATAACAAGAAATATGTCCAAACAAACCGTTATCATTTGCAAGCTCAAAGTTGTACAAGCTGTTATCATTTACAGGCAAGCTAACCTGTGATTTCCGGCGAGAGTGGACCCCGGAGGGCGCGTTTGCCGATGTTGCAACCAGATACGAGAGAAAAGATGCTCTCTCCGCCCGCTTGGGAAAGCGCGCGCGTTGAAAAGGCGACAAGTCTGGAACGGGAAAACTTTTGACCCGCGTCGTTTTCGTCCGCGCAAGTTCGTCCAGCTGTCGGAAATTGTTGTGTAGCTTGGAATATGAACTGTCATTGTTACCAAGAGTGCACTCGACATCTAGAACAACTGACACAACTTGTACAACTCTCACTAACAACTTGTGCGAGTTCACAATGACCAATGTGAAACCTTTTTTTCCTATACCAGAATTCTCGGCATGAATAGATTACGGGAAATGCAATTAAGCGACCGGCAATCAGAGTGAATTATTGAATCAGTAAACTCTTTTCTTTTTTCGACGATTTTCCTTTCGATTATAATCACTGCATCGAATGATATAAAATTGTTATTCCTGTTAGAGTAAGTAAAGATCTTGCAAAATTAAAAGACAGAATTTATTCAAATTATCGGTGAACCGGGGAATTTTTTTTGTTTGATTTCGAATGAAAAAACACGAGTTCTCGAGACGCCCGGACGTTTTCCTTGCCGCAGAGGAAGTCCAATGTAAATGCACATCGGTTTAGTCAAATGGCTACATGCATATGCCTATTAGCCGATAATCGATATGAACATGAAGTATGAATATGAAACAGCTTCTGGCAATCAATATTACTGAACTTAGCGCCAGTGCAGTATTATTCCTGACATCGAGCACTTTTCTTGAATTAAGCTTCCACTTGATCTTACATGCTTCGAACTGCTAAATTCCTCGCATTAAGATTAAATCGCAATTTAAATATATGTACATTTATTCAAATTATGAGTAATTGAGATTTTCGCGCTGAAGCACGCGAAAACTCTAGCAGTGAATCATACTTAAATCGATGGTTGTGCATGTAATAATGACTTCATTAATTATTTCTAGTTTTCTAACAAATTTTGAACATCGTTTTAAATGAATAAAATATTGCGACTAACAATTAATTGATCTTAGAATTCTTACTGTGTATTATTATTACGTTAGTCGCACAGCTTCAGAATATAAATCCACTGCACTGTTGCAAGGACAAATAAGAGCAGTTGAATTGAATCTAAGGATACGAGAAGGATAAGGAACAATGCCAAAGAGGAACAAAGTGTATCCAACTTCCAGATGCTTAAGTCAGCGATGCGACTAACGGATGCACACCTAATTGGCGATCTCGCAGCTAGAACGATCCAGTTCCTTGCTTCCGTTCGAACTTAATTGGACCCGCAAAATTAATATACGCCCGCTGCATTATGCAGCCTTGTTGCAAGCAGTGGACTTATTGCTTGGCGGTGGAGGAGGTCACGATTTGAATTTCCCTGACGAACTCTCGAAATTAAACTTTCCTACAAACTTAAAGTGACTCGAAATTCTTGGAGTAAAACAAATGTCAAGAAATGCAAGGATTTTAGTTATGAACGTACAAATTTAAAACTATAGCAAGAACTATTGTAATTGTAGATAAACATTGATAAACATGATGCACAAATTATTGTACAATTCTGCATTGTTTTCGTAAGCAGAAAAATCGATTACAACATCTTTGAATCGAATACAAATTGATGTAAATGTATTCATTAAAATAGTTTTAAAAACATTGACGTTCCGTGTTCGATTTTCACTGTTGTTTATAATAACAAGAAAATGATACGAATGGAAATTCTGAATGCTGTGTTGGGTGGTCGCTTTAATCCCAGCTGATGCTTTTTCAAACAGAGACGAGTTCGACGAAGAAATCTAATCGTACGTGTGCTCGAGTCGCGCCGGGTGGCCTAACCCAATTAATCCTATCTTACTGGGAACAGCCACTTTTATTGCGTTTACCGCGTAGCCGGCCATTTTAGGAACTGAAGCGTGTATACTTGCACGGAAAGCGGGTTAAGGTCGGAAACATGAAATTACCGGCTACAGCTGGCCATGCGAACTAGCGGTAGACTCGAAGAACGATCAGGTGTTTTGTTGAGGAGGCAAAAACTGATGAAGGTAATTCCTGTTCTTCCTTTGTGCGATGCACCGTGTCATTCAAACATATATTCAATACTCTTTTTCAGTGAACACACACAATACAGCGAAATTAAATAAATTGGTGTTTATAATACATATTTAATTCATTCTCTAAAATTCCCGTTGCAAACGAATATTTTTTTAAAATATTTAATAAGAGTAATAATAATAAGCATTCTGCAAACGTCTACAAAACGTGATGTTAGCACAATCTAAATAATTAAAAAGAAAATAAACAAAAATAATAACAGCACGTGCATCGACAATGGAACGACTGAAGATGAAAATACAAGTAGAAAGATAAAATGAGATCGTTCGAATTGTGGGTTCGGATAAACTATGCCATAAAGTAGCTGCTACGTGCTACTGAAGGCAACTGCCAAGGGAAAGCCTGACCAAATAAGCCGAACAATAAAACGACCAAAGGGTCGAAGAGCAAAATTATGCGGCCACAGAGAAGAAAAAAACTAGCTTCCAAAGGGAAAAACAGGCGAACCGAGGAGTTAGAGCTTTCCGTCAGTCCAATCGTAAAGGCTGTCTTTCGAAGTTTCTATTAGTGTGCGGCGAAGGGATCGATGTCGAGTTTGCGTGCTAATTGAAAGCAACTTTTGATTTGTTTACGGGACGCGACGTAAATTGCTTTATGTACCCTTACAGGCTGCCTGTAAAGGCGGACTGAAGATTAAAGCGGATTCCCTGCCAATTCGGTTAATTCTCAGGTTCCACAGGCTATCTGAAATAGCTCGGACTGAAGGAAACCGTTGAACAGAATTACGACTTGTGTTCCAATCCAGACATTCCTTTGAAATAGCCGAAATTAATGAATCGAAACGACGACGTAATTAAGTACGTCTGTTCGAATCAATTAAATACCAATGAATGTAATATCGACTGCTTTTACTACATTTTTATCCACTTCGTATTTGAAAGATGTGTTCGTATAAATTTAAATCTTTAATCGACGACGAAATAAATTTTTAAAGACGGAAAATTTCTTCAATATGAAATTCTTAAGAGTTTAAACGCCGCGAATAAACTTTATAAAATATGAGCATAGTAAAGTGAAATACCATAAAAATGTAATAAAAAGTAACATATTATTTCTTCGATCATTCGGAAACTATCATGAATAGAGAAACACAGTGATAACTTATCTTCGAATAAATATTGTTACAAGCAATATCGATAAATATTCGTTTAAAGGTCGGAAATACGCCTTGGACAGGCTTCGAAGCCAGTCAGTTTTCAGCTGTTGCCAGGTGGCACGTTCTTTCCTACTCCCCATAAATATGTGGGAGCCTCAAAAACAGAGCAGGAAAGTCAGGTCTCCGATCGATCGGCTGTCGGAAGTAACTGCATAAACTTCCGTAGCCGGCAACGCTTTGGTCTCGAGAAAAATTCGATACTCCAGGCTGCAGGAGGATCGATTTTTCGGGCTTCCAAGCAGGCAAACCAGACGGCCTGACAGCTGCTTGCTCCATGTATGCTTGCACCTGGCTTTGCTACTCGGTATGGCACGTGTGCAGTGTGCCGCTCGAAATACTAGCTCGACTCCCTAAATTCTATTCCATGATTTACTCGACTCACTAGAGATTTACTAGTTTAGTTCCACTTGGCTAGTTTCATTGATTCAAATACGTGTTTTGAAGTATATAAGTTAATACAAAAAAATCATTGACTAGTCAAAATTAGAACTTGTCATTGATTAGATCTCAAACTTCAAAATTATTATGACAGATAATAAATAAATTAATGTATAACCGAAACAAATACAATTACCAAAATAAAAAATACATGTCAATCGAACATTACAGAACCAAGAAATGTTCATGACTAAAGAGTAAAAAAACATGTCGATAAATCTTGAAAAGGCAAGCGCGTTTTATTTACCGTATAATAATTTCGGCCGGCACTGCATGCGACCAAGTATTCAGGCTAAAATCTCTCTTATGGAGCAGCGATGCGTACACTATAGGATCTATAGGATTATACACAGGCGTTCTTGGTGGCTTGGACCTCGCTCGGGCCTTATACGTCCGACTAGAGAAAAAAGCGAGCGAACAGCTGTGCGGCCCCTTTTGCGGATCGCGCCTGCCTTTTAAAAGGCGACGCACGCGGCCAACCACCTATGCGTGCATGTGTCTGTGTCATATACGTGTGTGGAGTGAGCAGCTTTCACGAATGCTTGGCATCTTCTACTATCGAGCTCTTTTTATACTATGCCCGCTCACACACTCTAATTCTACTTGTAACCGACCCTGTCTATTGTTGTTGTTGCTCGCAAGAATGACGATGATGCCGGCGCCATTGTCATCGCGCCGGCTGCGCGCCATTGCTGATGTCAAAGGGAGAACAAGATCGCACAGTCGTGCGTGATGTTGCAACACGCCGTGTCGAAGCCAGGCTTAACCAAGTGTATGATGCACATGCTTGCATTTTTACATCTTGCGCAAGTCCGTTTGAATTTAACGGTTGTTTGGTTGTTAGTTTGGATGAGCAGGTTAATAAACTACATAGATGTGCTTGTAATATAGTAGTAGAGAAATTCTCTATCATTGCGATGGTTTTTTGTCGTAAAGAAATCGGTAGATATTACTTTCCTATAAAGTTGTTATTTGCTTTAATAAGAAATACTGGTATAAAATTTGTTATTTAATTGTAATTGACTATCTAGATTTTTGTTAGACACACCTGACTCTTCAGGAAAAAATATAAATGTGTTTCGTCTCCAGAAATGAAGTCTATAAGTAATTTTCTATTTCAACTCGACCAATTTATGTCAGATCTGATTTCTTCGACTTCTCTATTATTTAATTAAGTTTAATTATAATACTATCCGTGCGAATCTGCTTCGTGGATGTTCAGTTCAATGCTAACCCGTATATAACTATGAATTTGTACGACGATACGCTATACACAACCGAACAAGAAGAGACTTAAAATGCCAGGATCATCTGCCGAGCGGTAATGGGAGGGTGTGGAACACATTCCCATGGCAGATCACGTTCGCCGCAGGGCGACACATCGTCGAATACCACATTCGACGAGCGTTCTGCCTGCTACATTTGTTACAACAGCTCTATTCCAGCTCTACCCAGAATAATTGCTACTCCAGCAGCAATGCTCGTACAGTTTTACTGAATAAAATCCTCGAATATACATCCTGTAATATCATCTGATGAATTTGTGGCTCCCATGAAATTCCCTGAAGATAAGAAGCCCGGTAAATGTAAAACGTGCAAGGGAATTTTAGTATTACATGATACACGCTTAGACTGATAAGAACAGCTACTTTAATTTAGTGCTGGTTCCTGGATTTAAAGGGCGCGTGCTTGATGGCTGGTAATTAACTTTGTACGTTCAAGCTACCCTTAAGGAAGTTTAATGTGGTTGAATATGACACGACGATATTTCATTCCATAGCATTTTCACACGTCGAAACTTGAGTCATTAAAATGTCATAGTATGGTAGGAATGATATTTTAAATCGTAATAAGTGTACTATGCAATTAATTCTACGAATGCTGTAAATTTAAGAAATTAATTCCAAAATAGTAATGGAAGATTTTATTGTATGTAGTAGAACGAAGTGTTTGAATTAAATTGTTATAGGTGAGAATTAGGATTGATTTACAGAAGCGATTTAAATTTTAAACTCGTCAGCATAAGTTAAAACTGATAGAAACAACGTGCCATTGTTTTCAGGGATTTCCCCTTGGTAAGTTGACACTAGTGTTCTGTGCGTCCCCGGGTGTGCAATTAGCAATGAAATATCGTTTGCATGGTTGTAGCAAGTGGGCAGAGCTCGAATGAATCACTGGCTGCCGGGGGAATCGACTATTTCGAGAATATGACGAACCTGGCGCGAGTTTTCAACTGCCGTATTGAAACTATTTCCTTGTTAAGAATGCCCCCTCGATTGATCATATTTCACACAGGTAGTAGTTCGCTAATACAATCGAATGTATGAACCTCGACTTTGATAAACTACTGTACTGCACCGTCGAATATGGAGCGCGCTTTTTAATCTTTCTATGTCGAATTATCTAATTATTTCAACAAGAATTTTAAGCACAAAATTGATTGGAAGTTCATTATAATTTCTGTATTGATTAATCTCGCCAGAGGCATTGACGAATGCGAGTACTTTTGGTTCTTTGTCAAATTCAAATAATTCTCGCAGGAAAAAAGTAAAACTATCACTAACTACTATTTCGTGTTCTGTTTTCAAAATGTGTGAATTATAACCCACTTAAAAATGACAAGAAATCATGTTCTCTTTTTATAAAAGAAATCATACATATATTTCCTAATATTACTGACAGTTCAGTGTTCCAAAAATGAAAATTGATAAATGACCCTCTCGAAAGTCGAACGTGTGAATAAAAGCCATGAAAAATTCGAGCGGTTAGTTAGCGTGAAAGAAACCCGTAAAGTAATTCTCGTTACTTGATCTATGAAAACACTCGAAAATGAGTCACACAATTAAGTAGGCTATAAAATTACCGAGTAAATTAGGATTGAAGGATGACTCATTTTTTAAGGGACTATCGGTTCACGGCGACGCGTCGTGCCGCATAATATAGATTTATGGGTGGAATGAAACCGAACGTTCAAACGATCCCTTGATATATTCAAGCGATATATAAAGACGTCGGTTAAAATCGGCTCCGATAAATTATTAGGTCAACGGCTGGGACACGGATCAACGAGAATTCGCGAGCGTGACCGGTGCGAGCCTGTGTCTGCTGTTCAATAAATAGCTATGCCGAGACATCGAAATTTGAAACGATTATCCGAATCCTTGCAACAACACAGTAGTTTCTACACACAGTACAAATTCGCTGACCAAACTACAGAGAGAAAATCTCTAAGCTATTATTATATAATTAACAAATGTTCGCTGTAATTTGAATACATTATTGAATACATTCTACAAATTAAGCGTAATTCTCTCTGTAATTTTCCACGAGTTCTCTAATAGTTTCTAGTAAAATATAATAGCAATGTCGAAAGGTAGAAAAAAGAATTAAAAAAACGAATATTTCACATTGACGTGGGTGATTCGTTTCAAGTAAATATAAATGGCATTGATTTATAGTCTGGTATTTGTAACACAATTTAAAATTATCCACGTGTCAGGCTAGATAAGCAATCTATCACTCTCTGTTGCTTTGGTCATCAGGATCGATCAAGTGGAATTTTTCGAATCTCAAAAAGGCACGTCCGATCGATTCTCCGTAACATAGATTCCCTGTTAATAGGCTGTGCCGTTCTGAGTTGGTTAAACGTTCATTGTGCGACGAGTACAATTCGTCCCACTCAGAGTGTGCGCTCTGGCACACACAGACACAGAGACATATACATGTACACGCACGGTCTTCAAGCGAAGGAATTAAAGTGCCTGTCGGCGAGCACGTGCTGGCCGCACTCGTTACGAGTGGCAGTGCCGAGTCTCACCAAGCCACCATAGCCGCACGAGAAAGATGAAACCCTTTCGAATAGTCTTATCCACTCACCGAGCGACCAACGCGCCTCTATGTTACGCGAACTACCATCTTCTTCTGCGTACACTCGTCGCGAGTGATTCTCATCAGCGAAGAATCATTTGTCTCGAAGTTTCATGCAAGAATTTCCAAGGGAAATTTGAATTATATATATTTTGGATAATTAAGATTGAAAGAAATAAGGAATATGCATTCGTTTGTAAAATCTGTTTTACAAAATCCATCGAACAAACTGGTTATACTATTATTTAACTAGCACAGTATCTTTGTTAAAGTAAACTTGTGGAATTAGGTGAGTATTTAAGTCACGAAAACGCGATTAACATTTCAGGATAACTTCTGCTTGGACGGAGAAGAGAGTGACGAGCCACAGTGACGCTCGTTGTGCCAGTGGGTACTTTTTGTCCGGCGGCATCGCTCGAATCTCGAAGCCCTAAGCGCGCACATATGCGAGACGAATAGTTAGCTGAGCGGTCATGGGAAAATAGGACTTTTTAAATGGTGTCGCAGCGCGTAACGAGCGACAGTCACTGTGTAACGGCTCGTTACAGGAAAATGACTGCAAAGACCGATCTCTCCGGTTACAGTTACTGAGCGCGAGCGAGCCGTCGCACTGATTCTTTCTTGTCCGCTTAGCGCAGAGTTTCACGGTGCACCTTTCAACGCTCCTAACACGCTCGCATTCATTCCGTGCGCTACTCTCTTTTGGCCCTTTCGAGCCGAGGGCAAATGGCGCAACACAAGCCGACAAAAACTGTAACATCGTGCGCCTCTTTCGGCGAGGATCATGCGAGAAGAGGAATACGCACACGCGGAAGCGGTTTTTATGGTGCGAACACGCTTACAACGAAACGCTTGTTTTCTACTATAGCGTTCACCCGATTAAAAGATTATCCCCTTTCTTTTTAAGAAACGCGCTTTCGTGTGTCATGCTTTGCGAGTGATACAACGGCAATGAAATATAGAGCAAACTATTAACGCTTTTTACCTTCGTTGACATTTCTAGAGCGAACTGTATTAAGTGACAGATAAGTGGAGTAAAAAGAAAGCACCGCTAGTCATAATTAAATTTAATGTTTGTTCAGAAAGAAATCTGTCATTAAAATTTCAATCTACAAGTATTTGAGTGAAAAACTATTGTTTCTTTTAGTATATTATTCACTAGTTGTATATTATTATTATTACTATACATATTAATCCAATAACTAATGCTGCGTACACAAAAGTTACAGCTGACTAGACTTACTAATAATCTTTACGCGTAACCTTCTAATGCAACTAATTAATGCGTAAGCACTAATTAATGTCCCAGTCAAGCCCGTGTGAACTCGGACAATGGAAGCCTTCTAATACAGAAATTTCTTCTCCAACAAATTGGAGTCGAGCAAGAGAACGCAGTCAGGTTACTAGCTTGGAAAGGAGCAGTGACCTCGCTAATTGATATTCAGGCGTTCGGCCAAAAATGTCGAGCATCCACGGCGCGTTGTGTAACGACGTGTGACAGAGTCCGCTTTCGACGGCGGCAATTAAATTCTAAGTGGAAATGTTAGAACGCCGCCAAAAGCATGGTGCGCGCCGGACACCATGATTCCAAATATTAGCACGCACCGAATGACTCACGCGGACACTCCTGTTTCAAAGAGTACCGCCAACAGCCAATCAGCAATCGTAATGACACTGTTTGTACCCTCACCCGTTGGACTCATTACATTTACCTGTCCCTTCGAATATTTCGCGCGCCAGCGCTTCGAGTACTAATTAATTAATTAATTAATTTAAGAAATATACGCGGCGAGCGACACTGCGGCTCGAAAGGCAATTCGATTGTTAGCGTTGCGTAATTTAAATGAATTAATATTCGGCGAAAAGTGTAGAAAGACTCGAACATGAAGAGAGATACAAACTCTCAATTAGTATGAAAAATAATAAATTAATCAAGATGTTTCATGGATAAATTTAATTGAAAAGTCGACTACGGATGTTTATGCAAGCAAAAACTTTGATGTATGTATTACATATTCGTATGTAAAGGTTCATACGAAGACGTTTGATTTTTCCGAGACAGGCAATCATTACGAACAATTACTGTTATATACCTCACACATCATCTATCATCGAAGACTTAAGTACGCTTTATTTCGCATAAACTTCCGCACTCCATTACCAGGAACTGTTCCAAGCAAATAAGCCCACTTCCACTCCTATTATTCCCATCCAATTATCCGCCATTACAACAGAACGACTTGTGTATCTCGATCGAAGGAGTAACTCCGAGTCACTCCTTCGATCTCCTTAATCGATTACCCTGAAACCACCGGTGCTCAAAGATAGCATCAACAGTATCATATGATCATCGTCCATCAGCTGGTCTCAGAACTAGCCTCTATGACGTCAGCACGTTAGAGAACTAGTAAACCACCAAGGATTCCAAGATCCGTTTACACTTACATCTGGTAACTCTGAATGCCACACGCATATATCAACAGTATCAAGCACATATCTTGTGAAACTGGCAATATTATGTTGCGCGGGAAATGCACTCACCTGAGAGGACACGAGTTTCGGCAGAGTGTGAGTGTGCGCGTGCGTGTGACTATTGTGTTGTCCTGCGGTAGGACGCTCGGCGTTGTTGGTGCTCGCCCGTTGCTGTTGCTGCTGCTGGCCGGCCTCCGATCTAAGATCGTGCCTCCACCTCAGTACCCCCATCATAACCAGCCTCTCTCCGGCTCGTCGCTTTCTCTTTCTCTCTTTCTCGCACTCTCGCACACACACAAGCACCAAATCCCGTAAAAGCGCGGGCGTCCAAAGCTCGGTCTTTCCACGGGGCAAGCAGTTCGATCGGCGAGACCTAACCTATCTGTGATCCCGAGGCACGGTAAGCCCGTCGGGAGAACGAGCAAGTAGTAAAGCTCGTCACGAGAAACACATGGGTGTCGTTCGTGAGCGAGCGAACAGGATATTCTCAACGCACCGCTTGGCGTACGAGTGGCTGCTGAGAGCGTCTTGTTGCCAGCGGTGCTGGGTGCTCCCGGAACAGGATGCCTGCGGTCCGAGTGAAATCTTGCCGCGGAGTGTTGTGCATTCCCGGCGACTAAGAAGACGATATTCCTAGGGGAAATGGACGAGTGACAGTCTGGCAGGTAGAGCGGATCTTGGACGCTGTTGTCATTCTTGGGAAGGATCGGTTGTGAACGTTGCTGTGCTGTGCTGTGCTGCTGTTGGTAGAACGGTGAGCGGCGCGCTTTTCCTCGCCCACGTCCTGGCGAGCGAGGTCACAGTAGAAAGTGCTCTCTTGCAAGTGGGCGCCAGCCGCTCCTCCTGCGATCGGCCGTGTCTGGCCTTTGTATGCGCGTCTCGCCAAGAGGACAAGAGAACTGGCGAGGAGTATACACAGGATTTGAGTGTACACGCGCGTGTACGTCGAACGTTGGCAAGTGTAGCGTAGCACCGATACGAGCACGTGGAGTGCGAAGGCACGACTGGAAAGGCCAGTGTCTTGCCGCGCGCCACAGCCGAGCCTCTCCGGTACAATGTGTGCTTCCCCCACTCTATGACCATTCCAACCTATCTATGGTAACCCCTACTACGAGCGCGTTGCCTGCTCAGCCTGCTGGTCTGCCTGCTGGTCTGTCGGTTCGTTCGTTCGTTCGTTCGCTTGCTTGCTTGCTCAACTTCTCGCGTCTCACTTTGCCTTTGCTTTCCTTTGCCCCGAACTTCTTCCGCACAACTCCCAGAAAACCTTTTTCCTTGGCGCCGACTGATTTGCCCGTCGCTCGCAATCCAAACTCAACTATTCGGACGGCCTCGCTCACCCGTAAACCGATATTGACGCGCGCCAGTCAATGCGAGCCTTTTATCGGCTTGTGTTTAATGTTTGGCGAACTTCGCCGATGCCTTAAACTTTATGAGTGCGCGGCTTGAACTTGCGTCTTCCAGGCAAAGAGCGCGCGCTCTGTTTGTTGTCGATTGACTTATAATTAGACCGGCTTTACGTAAATGCAGGTTTTTATGGATGCGTTCCTGATGCGATTGAATGCGACGATGCGTATGAGTAATGGATATGGTAGACGAAATGTTAGTTACTTCAATGTTGATTCATTAATGTACGCAAACAGGGGTTTTTTAAGAGAAACTTGAGTAGTCTATTTATAGTGATTATGCAGTTGCTGATGATAGAATTATCTGTGTAATTCGATGTATTAAATTGTCATTGTAGTGCATCTGGAATATGGCAGTGATCGGAGCCGAACGCCCCTGCAACCATGAGAAATGACATTAACAGAGATAACAGAAGTGTCATAAAAGAAGATCGATCGGTTCCCTCAGGAGATTGTATTCTCATTTAACCAAGTTAAATTATGTAACGCTATTCTCAACTGCACCCGAAAGAGCTACAAGTAATGTAAAACGAGAAACTGTACCATGTTGTAAGTTTTTCAAATAAATCATTGAAAGAACTCCGCTCTTTTTTAATTTCCGTATTCCCACATTCCCATAAGTGAAATCGATGTGAATATGACGCGACGGTATTTGATTCCATAGAATTCACACGCGTCGGAAATTCATTGATTAAAATATCACACAATGGTGCAAAAAATATTTACTATTAAATCGTAATAAGTACATTATTGAATTAGTTTTAAGGAACCTGCAAATTTAATGAACTTAATCCAAATACTATCGAAAAATGTATTATTGATTTCTCCAAGTAAGTTGAGAGCAATAATTTAACTGTTGCAGTAAAGAATCTTCATTCGACTTTATAGAAATTAGACAGAGCTGCAAGTCACACAAAACTAGAATTTGTACTATTCTGTGTGTTTAAAATAAATCATGGAAGGAAGAAGTCAGCTCTTTTTTAATTCCCCGTATTCCCATATTCCCATAATACGAAGCGTTGGTTCCTCTTTACTTTTAGTTCCAGTCGGGCGGAAAACCAGGGAGACCCTTTCGCGCGAGTCCGTGAAGAGACAGTAATCTTACCATTTCTCGCGCAGAGAATTCTCTACGGGCAAAAGAGCTAAAAGTCAACTGGCATTATACTTGTATATACTTTGTGTATATCTGTGTCTGTTTGCACGATTTCGTTCAAGGCCGCAAAAATCGCGAATGCAAACGCCGCTCTGATATTTCTTCCCGATAGTTCAGCAGTTTCCTCTTCGCTCGCGAGAGATGCATTAGAAAATGCCGACGATTTCAATGTCGAATGAGAATCGATAGTGATGCGGAACGAATGGTTGACTCTGTTAAAGTTCACCGAGTAAAGAGAGCGATCTATACTTGGAAGCCAAAACAAAGAAATGTAATTCGAAACTGTTGTTGGATAAATGGCAAAAGGATAATAACAGGAGATAAGTTTCAAGTGGATGAAGTTTCGAGATGATAAGAAAGGCTTTCATGAATTTAATTATAAGATAAAAATATATCAGTCTTTAATTATCAACTGATCTGTTACTTAAAATATTTGAATCTTATAATACAAAAAATTAAATTACACTACCGAGAATACAATACTAATTAATGAACAACTATATTCCTTATTTACAAACCCTGTGATTAACAGATTTAACATGAGTATCCAAGCAAACTATAAAGTAGTCCAAAGCACGCACCTAACTCAACATTTATTAATTCATAACCGTTTTTCTCCAAATATAATATATCCGTCCAAAAGCATTAAAATGTAAAAAAAAGCGCCAAGTAGTCTTGTCCCTCACCCCGAAAAAATCTCCAAATACAATATATAAAGCACCAGCAAATAGTTCACAACAAATACCGAAATACCCGAACACATCTAAATTCATGTCCAGAGCAGCCAGGACTACAAAACTAGTTAGAAGCGCGCACCTGGCCCGAGAGTAAAAGTCGTCGAGGATTAGCGGTGTTAGTGTGCCAGAATCGGGCGAAGGCCACCTTAAAAACATAGCGAGAGCTTTCTAGCATAAAAGGGATCACACGTGTATGCATACATATAGGCATGTATGTGCGTATCGTTCGCTACTCTTGGAGCACATGTCGGACGGGTTTCCGTTAAGAGGGAAGCGAAATAGTTTGGGTACGCGTAGGTAACGACAGGTGATGGAAGGTGAAACCAAGAGAGGAAACGTCGAGGCGGAGAAGAGCCGGGCGGATGTCATTTCGTGGTCGACTTATTTCACTGCGCGGCACGCTGGCGTTCCTGTTGTGCCGAGGCTTCACGCTCCTTTGTCCGTCCACCTCTTTCATTATTTCACCCAACTTCCTGTGTCTACGACGACCGAAACGACGGAATGCCGGCGTCGCCGCCACCGCCGCCACCATGCGGATACGCTCTCTGCCTCTCAGCACAGGTCATACCCGCAGCACCGGCTAACAACACTTTTCCAGCCGTGAGAGACGCGCCGAGGGGAATTGTTGTCAACCTGCCATGCTCGCTGTCAGCTGTCTTATCATTAATTTAAACCAACAATTCCAAGGTCCAAGAGGGTTTTTTGTTTTTTTAATTAAAGTATGCAGTTTCTTTTGAAGCAATCTATTGCAATGTGGCGTCGTGTGTGGAGAAAAGTTGTATACTAAGAAACTCAGGATCAACTAGTTTGAATTTATTTGAAATTTATGAATTTTTTTATAACAATAAGTAATATGAATTATTCCGTTTCAATATTTCATTTGGAATAGAAAAAAAACATTATTATAGCACTGGTTTTTAAATTACTGACCGAACCTTGAATGAAATTAAATGAGAATAAATTGGCATGGTTAATTTACTTAATTAGTTCTTTGAATATACTTCAAGACCGAATACTTAATATTCAACGCTGACATTTGCACAAGTTCAGCACTCCTTTCTTTCCCTTCCAATATTAATTACTCCTTGCAAAAGCGTTGCGTCTCTCAAAAGAGAATGTACAAACGAGGAATGAAAGTACAGCCGATCCTGCAAGGGTGATTGAAAGACGCTCGCATTTCTATATGGAAGCGAAAAAGCAGGGCCTTTCGGGTTTCGAAGGAAAGATCAAAGTTCAGAGCTCTACGGAGCTAACACCAACAGTCAAGCTGCAGCCGAATGACGGTCTTTTATGCGAGAAAAATCCGCTCAAGATCCGTGATATGGGAAATGGAATGGGGGATGTGCGAAAGGGCGAATGAGCCGTTTGCCGGAAATTTCTTCGCCGCCGATGAATGGATTTCCACGTGGTTCCTGCTTTTTTACTGCAAGAGAAATACCCACTCGAAGTATTACGAAGAGAACGACACGTCCTTCCTTCCGATTTTTAAATCGTAAGTATTGGTCGACATAATCGAGCTGTGAACTTTGGGGAACAGGTGTTCCAATTGTCAGTTGTCGACTTTATAAAGCCTTGTGAGAGTAGCATTGTAAATGAGTATAATTTAAAATGAGAGATAGAATGAATTGATTAAAAAAATAATTATAGAAAGATTGATCGAATGCAGAACTTCGAAAATAGAATACTTAATAGTAAATAAAAATTTACACAAAAAGCACTTCTTAACGAAATCTTTTATCAAATTAATTTGCTCTAGTATTAATTAAACTCTAATCAACAATGAGTTGCCCGAATCAGCCAATATCTCTCTAAAAAAAAGCTATCATTAAAACAGGCATTAACTATCAGCGAAAGAAATAAAAGCCAGTAAAGTGGTCTGTTCACCATCAGAATGCTCAATTACTGGATAACAGCAATTCAGGGAGGAAGTGGTGTCGCAAGTCAGGAGTTTTGCAATACGCTAGCCAAGCCGTAACGATGTCAAGTTCGATTGGTTGCTGGCCAATGCGAGCAGTGCGCGCATACAGCGCTTTTTGGGCCCATTCCCACGGGGGCGAAGAGGGTACAATAACCTTTTGTAGACACTGGGAAACATGCGCGCGCGCGCGTACTCGTCGATCTACGATCTTCACGGTTTGCCGGCCACGACAGAAATCAGAAAATCTTGGTGCGGTGTTGGTTCGGCCTCTGCCCGAGTAAAGCCGTACCATGACGGGAGCAAGTCGTGTCGGTTCAACCGACACACTTCCGGCCTGCTTACCTGCGCACCACCGGAAGTACCGTCGCCGACCCTCACCCCGCATCCTCAGAATCGACTATGCATCTCACCTTACGAGCGGTCATCCGCATTTCCTAGTCTTTCTGTTTTTTTTTCAGCCACACCGACGCCCACTCAAGTTAGATTACACACGTGTGTGGTTTTGGGGGTTGTTCGGTGGAAATGGAGTGTTTAATTGTTGCTGGCTGTGAATTTGATTTGAGTGATGTAAACGTTAATGTAAAAGAGAATTGTAAGATAAATATAGTAATTAGAAGTCTGAATTAAATGAATTGTATTATTAATTTGTGTTAACAGTGAGAGGCTTTGGTATGATCCTTGTTAATATATTGTCAAAAATAATAACTATCAAATCAGTTTTACAATTGACTGTCAAAATATCTAAGAACTATCATCTATTAATATAAAATCGCAATGTGTAGTTATTAAAATTATCATTCAAACATCCAATATAGTATCCCAAAAATATACCAAGACTTTTCTGCATTATTGACAATCAAATTTCGTTGGTAAGAAGAAAACTATAATACTCGCAATGACTAACACTGGAATTCTGTTACCACAACATGGCTAACGAGCAACGAAAATCTATATTACCGACACATCGGTGTGTGACCGTCCTATGTTGGATTACCGACCATGATTCCTATTTAACCGACGTCTCAATCAATCAAGCAGATCCCTGCAAAGCGTATTACCGGCATAGTTTGATTCGATAAAAGTTAGGAGTTTCTCACGGTGGCCACACGTGCGGCGCACATGACGAGCAGCCGCACATTTGGCCACCGGATGTGTCCGCATTCATCTCGCGGAAGAAGTCTCAGGATTCGTGCAATAATTTCGAGGGTCGAGCAAAAACTAGAGGAAAAAAAACTGAGGAAATAAAAAGGTATAAAAAGGATAAAAGTCATGCGAAAGAGCTCGATTTCTTGCGATGGAGGATGACATTTGAAATCTTCCCAGGGCAGTTTGCGAGCGCATGTCACATCGGCAACCCGCATTTGTCCGACGAATCCCTTAATACCGACAAATTACGTCGCATACTATGATATACGAGCAACCATAAGCAACCCTTGTCATTTTTTGCCAAGTATCGCCCGTCCCTCGTAGTTCTGTCCGGAAAAACAGTAAATAGGAATTCTTGTCGCGTCACGGTGGGAGAAGACTTACAAGTCGCATTGGATATTGATGATCGTATTCGTTTAATAAATGATTTCTCTTACTCCGACATGAACTATCTAGACAGGGTTAAGGATCATCGGCTGTTAAGTGATGCTAACGAAGTATTGATACAAAGAAAACCCGGCGCCAATAGAAACAATGATAAATAAAATTATTACCACCGTATAAAACATAAGTGCTTTTATTTTTCTAATCCATTAATTTACTTTAGTTTATTAATTCTTCATCTCAATAATTACTATCCTGCTTTCACCTGATTTAAGAACCTAATAAAAACTGTGGACATTGCTAGTAATAAGACCGATATTAATATCTCTGACCCAAGTTTATCGCAAAACTACTATTCTAAGCGACTGTCATTCATTTTCCCGATGAACAAGCATCACTGATTACCCAAAGCCCGGAAATACATTACGGCTATGAATAATGGGCGTCGATTGGCTGCGGGATAAATGGAATCCTTAGATGCAACTCTGCACATACGCATCGGCGCACGTGCGTCTATTAATGTATACGTATTAATGTATAAATGTGTGTGTGTGTGTGTGCGCGCGCGTGCTTTCACAGAATGACTAGACAGAAACCACCCTTGGATCTGCGCGCACCCCAAAGATAAGCGTGAAGAAGCACGTGCAGAAAGGAGCACGCGACAGACACCGCAGGAGCGCAGGACGATTGAAAACTCGCAGGACGAGTGGAGGACGCGTGACCAAAGGATTCACCTTGAGGGCTTTTGTCGGCGCTCGATCACGTTCATTCATCTTCCTATACTCGAGGTTCGAAGAGCAAGCCAACCGAGAACCGATCGCAATTCCCGCGCGCACAGCACGAGTTACAAGTGTGCCGAATCCCAAAGAGATATGAGGAATGAATCTTGAAATCCCCGATTCATCGTAGAGCGTTTGTGGAGGAACGTTATCCTTTGAAGCGATGTATCATCGCGATAAATGATAGATCGCTGCGAGAGTCATCGTCGCCCATGAGAATATTTGCAGTGACTGGTGATCGCGCAATTTCTAGTCGATGATTCCTCGATAGGATTTCAAGTGTTTCAGTTTTTTGGAAGATTTTCTTGTGATGAGACAATGCTAGAGATAACTATTCTTGAATAAAACAAATAGTTTACTAGTTCAAAATGTACGGTGATGATAGGATTTTAATAGATTCGAAATATTAATTTATTAAAACACTAATACAGATTCTGTGTTAAAAACGAGAAAGAAAAATAGGCGGTCGAAAACAGATGTTGTAAGAAATACTCCAAATATATCTAACTTAGTGGCATGTACAACGAAAATTTCCATTATACCATGCAAATTGGCCAATTGAAAAAAAGGATCGCAAAGGTGGCTCTCGAAACTCTAATCGTATTCATCCGCTTATATCCCCCATTATTTACGGCTTCCGTCGACGCGCGCCCTAATTAAAAGCTCTCGCGAGAGAGTTTCCACGCGAATTAAACGCGAGAAAAATTAATCCCAGAGAATGGTTGCGGGGGCGGCAGGAAAAAGGGAAGAGGATTTCAGCTCGTAAATTTTGATGATCACGTAACAAGACCGGGAAACGTGCGGTGCGACGAGAACAGGGAAATTATAGCTGAGCGTTGGGAAGATACGGGTGCCGGTATTGCGCCCAATCTGTTTAGTGTCATTAGTTTTCACCCGAAAAATTTAGAAGACACCCTCGCGCACTTAATACTCACGCTCGAATCATCACTCCAAACCTTGAGTGATTATCGTGATTAATTGAAGTTAAATTTGGAAATATGAATATTAATTGGAAACGAATTTTATTACTGTTATATTAGCGCAAAAATTGATGATGCGTCGAGTAATTTTTCGAGTGACGATTTACATATTTAAGTATTATTATTTATAGAATATGTAGATCATTATATTTATGTCTTCAGTGACTATGTTGAAAATGTAAATCTGTATTTTACGGGGATTTAGTCGTAGCACAGGCTATTTAGTCAAATTTTAATAATAGACTTACTTGGGAGAAATACGGTGGTAGAACGCATCGCTGATCATCCAACCGTGAACTTTGCACCCTCTCTAGTAGTTCGAATAAATCTTGAGTAGTATTCTGCAATTCAAAAATTCTCTATATTAATATACATATAACTAGTTTAACTAGTTTTGATTTCGGAAGGCACTCAATATCTGTCGATGCGATTCGATTTATTATAAATTTATTATCGTACCGAATTGATGTTGGCTCGGCAATAAGTTTTAATTTAATGCGTTGCAGTTGACATATCAATAGCATATTATAGTATGTTGTTAACCACGATTTTATAGATCGATTTATTGTTATAATATGCATGAACATTTAAATACAGTCTATCATAATTAATTAATGCAGAAATTATTCTATTCGAATTATAATAGACATTAAATAGTAGTGGTTGAAATGGAATAAAGACACGCGTTCCCTCTTGTATTAGTTACACCACACACGTATAAGATGAATATAAACGAAATCTATGAAGAAAAATAAATTGAATTCCTACTAGGATTTATTTACCTTTATTTTATCTGGGTTACTTCCTTCAACATCCTGCTTCTCTTCCGCAGCCCGTCGGGCCTCGGACTCGCAGTACACGGACTGCTCGAGCTGTTGCCTCCTGAAACAATAAATAGATGTCCTCTGTTATTACAGTTCATCCTATCTCCACCAGACTTTTATAATTAATAAATGTAAGCGAGGACTTCATAATGAATATTTTTCTGTGAATTTTCAAGTGTTGTACTGTAAAAATGTATTTCGATTCGTATATTTTTAAAGTTATATTTATTGCGGTGTGATTTGATTCTGATTACTGAGTGATAAAATGAACCAAGCCGAATATTAATACTCCAATAAATCATGTGATTCGATGAAGATACGTTAAACGTTGAAAAATGCCTAAGTTGTAATATTTGTAATATTATAAAATTTCCTTTTTGAAATTAAAAAACTCCAATTTATATTAAAAATTGTATTTTAAATTTTTTTTTAGGCAAAACATATTCGATAATGAGTCCGTTATCATGATACATGAAAGATTAGAGCAGACGTATGCCAGGCTCGACCGACAGATGCACCAGGCTTTCTGTATAAGTGTAGTCAGACATTCTGTATGTTCTCTAGGAACTCGTGTAAAATCGACCAACTAATTCGAGCCTCCCCTACGAACTGAATGGACTACGCGATCTATCTGAAACAAACGTGCATCTGCCGGCAGCTGCAGCGCACGATGACGATGACTTCTCTGCAGCACCTCGTTCGCTCAGATTTCACTCGAGCGAGCGTCAGGTCGCCTCTCGAGAAACCCGAGTGCTACCGATATTGGAGGAACGGGTTCGAATAGCACGCGTGTCGAGAATTTAGGAAATATTAAGCTGCAGTGAAACACCCGTTGAAAATCGCCCAGAATACTGCTGTCAATAATGGTTAGTCGAAAATTGCAAGGGAGAAATAATGATGTTAGCATAAAACTACTTGATTTCTTGTTAATGTCAAATCACTAATGATTGGTGTTTATTTTAATTCGCGATAGTTAATATTGTGGATTCTTGGTATTAAGTAATTTAGACGAACTTTATCGGGAAACTTTACTGTTTTCTTCGATAATATGATGAATAAATTAGAAAACAAAACAATAGTTATTAGAAAATAACGATTTGACTATGGATTAAATGAATTAGTACGTATTCAAATAACTAAATTCAAAATTAAAGTAAGTTCTAGAATATACCAAGCAGCAGAATAGCATAAAACATAATACTATAGAAATCTAATACGCAAATAGAGTCTATAAGTGATTTTATACTTCTTTTTCCTCTTTAATTACCATTCCATTTATGACAAGTAAACCGGATTTCGCTGAAGAGTGAAAAGTCGATGTGGTTTCCCACTTCAAAAGAAAAACACTGTGTCAAATCCAGCTAGAACTCAATCGAAATCGCACGCAATTTGGATATGATTGCAATTGACCCACTTCGTTCCTCGTCCTTTAATTCCACTGTTTGCTTCGATAGCTTTTTGACCCACATACATCAAAGCCCGATGGGAGCGCAATACAGTGCGACACTTTTATAAAATCGGCTTCCATCCAGTCGTCGACCTACATCAATGGCATTAAAGTACGGAAATTTGCCATAAATTGTCTCTTGACGTCACATGCACTTAGCAATCCCATTGAATCACTAACTCGTGAGAATAACTTGAAAGTCTGCTGCACATTTTAGTAAAATTTAATATAGGGTGTCCCTGTGACATCACTTGTACTCCAAATTCGATATGTCGATTATTATTATCGAATTACTGTTCCGAGGAATTATTATTTAATATAGAAATTCAATAGAAATTATCCCAGTAACACCGATGATTCTTCGACTCATACACGTTCATGCAATTAACTGGCATTCATTTGTATAATAATAAAGAATTATATCAAATTTTCTAATGAATTTTCTGGGGTTTTAAATTTTACACGGTAAAATAACAAACTATAATACTGTTAAGACAGAACTCTAAATAAATAAAATCAAAACCTGCAAAATTAATGCATAAACCCACAGTTAATGCACATCTTACTTTAAAGGGAAGTCCAACATGATTTTATAAAACCCTATCGAAAAACTGTAAAAAAAAACCTGTGAAGAATATCGAAGCTCCAACCACAATCGGTGAAGTGCTGATCGATCGTGGCACTCGGCTTTAATGGAACGAAGTGCGAACAGGAATACTACAATTACTTTCTACAGCAGTCCACCATTACGAAACCACTTTCGGGAAAAAGATCTATCAGGGTGAACGTGGATCATCGAGGAAGTAGAAGCGGTAGTTTAGTATATAAATTGGTTGGTCGACGCCATTCATCCGAGGATTTTAATACAGCATTGAACGCTAAGCCCAGAAGGACAGCGCTGTCTGGCGCAAAGTCTTCGGTTACGTCAGAGCATCCTTTCTTCCAGCGATTTCGCTGTAATTAAAGCACACGACGAGTAAGAGGAGTGGTGGAGCCAGGGATGCTGGGATGTGCCGGATCTCCTTTTGTTCGCCCTTTTAATTTAGATAGCAGATAGCCACCGCCGCCGCCGCTGCCGCCGCCGCGGCTCTCAATTCCGTCACCGGAATTCCAGCTTCAGCTCTCTTCGTTGTCTTTGATCCTGCGGGATGCGAGGCAGACTCTCTCGTTGACTCCTCCTTGCTCGATCGAGAGCAACGCGCATGTAAAGGACAAAGGGGAGAGGAGACTATCGCACGTGTGCCACTTCGCCTTTCGTGCAACTCATTCGCTCGATCGATCGAACGATTCGCATTGTTGCTGTGCCGATCACCGGAACCATCGGTGATTGGCTGATTGTGTGGGGGAAAAAGGTGCTGCTTAAAAGTACTCGACAGCCGGACAAGTCCCTTTACTTCTACTCTGTGATCCTTCGAATTGAACTCTTCACTTTAATACTTTGTGGTGGTGTTTGTAATTATAAATCCTATTTGTATGATATTTGTGAAAACCTTCTGTTAATAAATACTTTACTCTCAATAATAATATGTTCCTAGATTGAATATTATTTTATGTACCATGTAAAATGTATTTTTCATATTAGACATTTAAGATTTACAAGCAACTTATTAATACAGTAATAATAATATATTAATACAAGTTTTAGTATATCAATATTTGCCAGGTGTGGCCAAGTATTCTTTATTTTCAGAGACTTTCAGTTTTTTCGTTCACACCCTCTTTGCAATTAGGGCTCAATGCCCTAGTTAAAGTGAGTGCTGCTAAATGGGCAGTCTTAGAACGTGCTTTCTATAGGCAGGTAGTGCGACAACCTCGCTCATTTCGCATTCATTCATAAATGAGACGTCACGCGCCTCTGTTCATTAAGGCTGTCTGCTTTGTCGCCTCGAGAATGGCAAGGAAAAGCACCCTGGGCGCGGAACGGAACAACTACGCCGGCTCTAACGGCTCTTTTGAATACTTTCAAGGCGCACATGCGACGAATTTCACGGCAGCTACATCGTTAGCTTGAGTAATTATCGCTGGTGGCAATGATGATACAACGACATGCAAATCTCAGTGTAAAAATCAAGTGAAAATTGATAAACAGAAAGAAAAGATCGAATATATTCTTTGAATTCTAATTATATTGTAATATGTTGATTATTGCTGCTTTACTTTATATTGTATAAAAGTAAAAGTACCATATTAGTGTTGTATTATTTGCATCACTTTCATAAAACTAGCCCTTATTAAAAGAAATATATTTATTTTCAGTGTATTACCAGTTTAACGAATGAAACTATTAACTTAAATTCAATTGATCAAAGCGATACATTTGTCCACCCACTTGCCTTAATGAAATTGTATCGCAGGACACACCATCAGTGACACTGAGAAAAGCTTCGATTGTATCCTGGCATGGGTAGAAAGGGCTATTTTGCTTGCACAAGCGGTTCGAGCGAGTGTATGTACGTGCGTCAGCATGTATGATACACACGTACACATGATACATACTCGCACGTAGATATTTGCCTCCGGATTCAATAGCGGCGACGTACGAGAGAGATTGCGAAAGAAGGCCGCTCTCGCGCGAGTGGGAAAGCGGTCCACCTCGACAAGGCAAATCGGCGGCGAGCCTCTAAAACGGGTTGCGATTTTTCTACCGCTCGGCCAGCCGTGTGTATTATGGGGAAACACACAAAGTCGCCGGCGGTGCCACTCGATCGCCGACCGGAAACCGTATGGAAACGAGAAAAGGTGTGTTGCTATTGCTGCTGCTGCAGCTCCCCGAAATATAAGAGGATAATGCAACGCGATGAAACGATATACGTCGTCTTTTAGTGGATTCTATTATCAGATGTTGGACGATGAAATTACATCTGCTGGTGCGAGAATTGAAAGTTGAATCACTAATGTAGTACTCAGTTTTTGTCGCTAATATTAGTTTTCAGTTTTTATAGTTCTCTTATGCTGTGCACTTTGATATTTTAATAATTATTCAAGTTGCAGTTTGTATTTAAGCGACCCTTTTAATGGTTGTGTCATTCAAATTTCAAGTACGAATGTCAATGAGTGAAACTCATTGGTATTCGCTCTGTTTAATTCGTAAGTATGTCGTTTTATACTAATTAACGCTGTATGAACATTGCATTTTGCACGAATATTTATGAAAGCTTTACATAATCAATACACGAATTCCTGCCAGTTTTGCATTATGCAGCTGGCAAATGTACGACAGCTTTTTATGGGTTTCCAATTAGTTATCTGTAATATTTAATAAGTCGAACCAATAATAAACCACGATGAATTTATTATCCATTCGAAAGTACTAATATCGATTAAAAAAATCAAAACAACTCGTATCTTTTTATGGATTTTCACGTACAAGTTACGTCTAACATTTAATAAATCATATTTCCAACAAGTTATCAGCAATATTTAATAAATCAAATCTACAAATCTATTATTCATTCGGAAGCAATAATTCCGATTAAGAAAATGAAGATAACTCGTATTCGAAGTATATGTACATTTGAAGTTACAGCGATCGCGGTGACAAACGCTCGCGCAAAAGCGCGTGTATCGCGCAACGGGGAGAGATAGCAGGCTTGGTTTGGCGTGGCTCTTACAAAGCCATTTATCGTCGTATCTGTCGATAATCGCGCATTCCGGCCGCTCGAGCTCCATAAAGGAGCTGTTACCGTCTTGAGACCATAGGAGAGCCGGTTCGAGGGCTGCGCGCAATCACGACGACGATTTCCAAACGACAAGAGAGGCCTTAGTCGACGTGAAAAGTGAAGTGTGCGGAACGACGTACGCCTGTTTGTTTATTCATCGCCGATAGAACAGTATTTCTTTTGGTTATAGAATTTGTAAGATCCGTGTTGGAACATTTGTGCTGTTACTCGACATACATATGTCTTTACTTATTGTCTTGGGAATGGTGTTGAATTGACGTAAACAAGTAGAACAATGGTTTTCTCAATTTATAAGTTGTTCATATGGAAAACTCGTTGTACACAAGAATGAAAATTGTATTTTTATTTAATATAAATGCAAGGGTGATTGAGTTCTATAAATGAGACTGATACGTGTATGAGCATTACGAAACAAATAAAATATTAGTGTACTTTAACTCACTAATTTATGACTTTTTTATGACTAGTTAATGACTTTGTGTTCGTTAGCGACAACAAAATAAAGAAAATAATGGCAGCAGTCATTTATGACACAGGATTAGATACCTTGCTATAAGAGAAATAGGAGTAATAAAGGAAAACTTAGGAAATAGAAATAACGGGAGATTTTTCACTTGTAAGACTTCCGTACCATTAGTCGAGTCTATTTCCCCCATGCTGTTCTTCCGCACTTTCCAACGTTCTTTAAAAATGGCACCATCCGTATGAAGACGGCAATATGTATTTCCTACATTTAGAAATAGATGCCATTTATATTTCTTATCCCACCGTTTTCTTTTTCTAACACTTTGTTTCTGCCAGTTTCCTAATACCAGTATCGGTAAAAGTGAAACATACCTGGATTTAACACCCATTTCATTCGTTCCAGTTTTATTATCCGCCCAGAAATTTATTCTACATTTTAACGAAACTCCAATTGAAAGATAACATTGTCACTTTGACAAAAATATTCCAACAATACCGGCTAAATAAAATAAATAAAAGACTTCTACAATTTCTAACAATCCGAAAATATATAACTTATAATTTCTATACAGAATCATCAAGAAATCCATAATTCAGAAATCGTTAATTACCAATAAGAACCAACGCGCTCTACGTATTCCCCAAGCAATGACAAATCACCAGTTCGATTATACAGCGGCAAACAAACTTCGCTTGATTAATTCGTCTAACTCGTTAAGAGAAGTGCGCACGGTGGCCCAGTAATAAGCGGCGGACTCACAGCGATAGCAACGGCAATCGGAGTGTGACACTGGGTTCTCGGCGACTGATTGATTTATTCCATCGTTCAAGATCGTAGATATATCAAACTCAATTATCCGCATTGTACGGTGCGCGCCTGAGAGTGATCTTACGGCGCTTGTTCTCGTCGGTCAGGGCGGCAGTCGATAGGTATTCCGGTAGCCCATGGATTCCGGGCAAAGTATAATGCGCTCGCTCGAGTGCGCACTCTCTCGCGCACCGCCAGCGACCTGAATAGCAGCGATTTTTCCTAGTTTCTCGGATATCTGCTACCTAACTTACCCTGAAGGGTGGGGGGGGGGGGGGGCTCGAAACCTTTCGCTATGCTGAGTTACACGCGTCCCTTCGAGTGCGGTAATTACTTTCGACTTGGGTAATTGTGGCTTCCAGAACTTCTTATTTCGAAGTATTTAAATTACTGCCGAGAGAATTGCTTGCTATTTTAACTGTTCTTTTGCAAATTGTATTTTTCATTGTGTAATGCTTGGATATTTTTATTCTATTTGTATTCGTTCTTGATATTTGTAGGAATGATATAAAATAAAATTAATTAGTATATCTATTATAATATTATAGTAAATTTTTGGAGATTTATAAGTTTGTAATTATCATTTACACGTGACTGTTATTCGTAAGAAATAAAAATACTAATATTGACTAATCAATCAGAGATTTCTGTCAGTACGTAAGCGTTTAACTTTGGAAGCCTAATTCAAAAATGTATCAGTGATGTGTTGGTGTAATACTTGGTTAATGACGAATTTGGAGCATACTCTTGTGGTGGGACGGGCGTCTATCCGTGCAGCTATTAATAATCGCGCATTCCTTTTCGTCGGCATGACGTAAAGGACCGGCACACCTTGGCGTCTCGGTGCCCTCGTATTATGCGCTCGCAATTTCAACTATGCCGGGCGTAGAACGCATTGCACTCAAATGATCATCATCCTCATTGAATCACGCCAGTGTCAAACATCACTTCGACGAACAATTCACTTTGACTTGGATTTCTAAAATCTATCATGAAATATTTCATCCCTAATCTTTTGTATTTCGAAGACTCGTTACGAATCATTCAAACATTTATTAATTACGGTATTAATGTTCAAGAATATTAATAATGTCTTATTAAATTTACTTTGAAGTTCCCTGACGAAGTATTGAAATATTGGATTAATTAAAGTTTACATGGTAACCTTTAAACTATAGCGAAATAGTAACACGAGTATTGATTGATTCTAAATTTTCAACAGGGATACCCTTTCTTTTTTCAATTATACACTTGTTCCTATTGGGATTACTTTTTATTCTTTTTATCAACATAACTGAGCTGTATTAATTCTTGGTTGATAAAAGGAATACTGTTTAAGAAGGACTAACGAGTATGTAACGTAGAGCGTCTTCCTCACTCTACGTTATTCTTCGTTGCTCTTTGTTGTTCTTTCAGACGCGACTTTATTAAACGCATAATTCAGCGTGCATGCACAGACCCGCCCTTCGCTCCAGATAAATGTCAGGAGATACTTTCTTCTTATTTAAATCTCTTGCATAAAGAACCTCGAACCATTCTTGGCAGCCGGGTTAAAGTAGCTCTCAAGAATGTCGTTGCAGTAGAATTCCTGCTAACAATGAGGCTGGAAAAAAAAGATGAAGGGAAAGAATTATCAATTTCGACGGTGCAAGAAGTAACGTTGAGAGGAGACAATAGTTTCTCAGGGAGATTCCTTGTAGAATAAATGGAGTAAGTAAAATGGAGTAATTCCAGAAGAGAGATGAGCTAAAGGAGGGCTCAGCAGTAACAAAATATTTACTGTTTTCCTGCATCTAAATTCCTTCGAATTAAATCACTAAACTGTTAAATTTCAATTTTGAATTTGCAAGATATTTTTGCACGTTACATTTTAATTACTTCAACTCTACGAAGTATTATATTATTCGTTCCTAAATTACTATTTTAGAATTAATAGTGTTATAAATATTGAAGAGATACTTAAATTTAAAAAAAGTTAATGACGTTGAAAGAGTATATTCAGGGAGTTTAAAAATTGTTCCTCGACGAGTTTAACGCGACAGACCCGCAGAATGTATTTCATCGGCGATAGGATGACTTCAACGAAACCGAGCATCAAGAATAACGGCCTCGTCATACACAGGGGATGCTGATAGGCGATCTTTTCCAAGCATGCCCCATGCCCCTATCAATGACCATCAATCGGACGATCCATTACGGAGGATGGAGTATATGCGTTGCCCGGGGTAGATCTTCCGGGGCGTAGTAAATCGATATCCGTGCTAATAAAATCCTGCATTCCATCATATTTTCCCGGGTGTTTTTCCACCGCTTGCGAGAGGCCTCTCCAGGCGAAAGGGGGAGGAGGTCAGACTGTGACGAGCGAGGTTGGTAATAAACCGAGACGATTCCATCTAAAAAGCCTGCTTTAGACCTCTCTCAAGATGACACTGCAGAAACTAACAGGGCAAATCCATGAAAAGTCCTGAATCGTTTCCCTCGCGTTGCAAAACCCTCACGGAAATTCAAGCCGCACCAGGGGAAAAAAATTCTAATGACACTTATCCTCATGGATTGCCGAGTGTCGGCCACTCCGACATCCTTCCACTCTCGTTTACCGTAGCTTTCTTCCTGTTTCATTTTTCACCGCAATTATACGCGCGCATTCGCACTCCTCGCACGGCCGACGTTAACGCAAAGTGGTAGCTATAATGAGTTTCGTTTACTATGCTAACTAGACAATTGGAAGTCGTCCGACTGGAAGATGAACAATTTGGATGCGCGTGCGGCGATGACATTGGGCTTTCTTTAAACGCTTGTTAAATGGAAGTTGTATGGAAAACTAGTGGAAGTTCCAGTAATAGAGGAATTTTAAGTATCTAATTATGAAATTGCTAATGAGCTTAATGAGATATTTAATAGCGAAACTCTTGCTATTGTTAGTTACTCTGTGTTTCGAGAATCTGCCTCTACCAGAATTAAGATTTTTAAATCAATATTTAACGAGCTTTGATAATTATATAAAATTGTAAATGACCAGTACATTATGCATTAATAAATTAGAAAGCATGTTAATCAAAATCTCGGTTTCAGTACTTCCTACATTAATTTCTAAAAATAAAATGATGACAAACTGCACATTGCCCACTAATTGCCAGAAGGAAGTCCAGTCGAAATCGTTCGTTAAACCCGCATTAAGAGACGCACTCTTAACAATACTGTTTCGAGGGCAGTGGAGTGGCAAAGGGTGCAAGAGGCAGAAGAAGGGAAAGCCGTGGGCCGTCGAGGAAAATATGAAGCGACAAGTTCCCAGAAGATCGGGTTTCCGCGCGACTCGCACGTGCACAGACAAAGACAGAGCGAGCAGCGGAGAGCAGACTAACGAGAGAAAGAGACAGGGAAAGAGAAAGGGTCTGTCCGTCTAGTGAAAAATAAAAGGACGGCTCCAATTAAACGAGTTAATTTAATAAGCACTCGTGACGAAGCGAGCGAGCGAACGAGCGGACTGAGTTGCATGCGGATAACTCACGCGACGAACAAAAAGGGAATTAGAGCACGCCAGGAAGAATATGCTAGAATAAGCGGCCTTCTAAAAACTATAATCAGACTTTGCGATTGTGCTTGCTTTATCGCAGACGTTAATATGCCAATTTGTACTGTCAAGCTAAAAAGTGTAATCGACCATTCCTTCTCTAATAATGATATCACACCAGTCAATGTTGTCGTTTAAATACGAGGTCCGTGAAGTAATATGTTACATCAGCATAACGCATTTACATGGTAATGTAACATTGTATATGAGCTGTAAGTAATATTTTTAACCAAGTATAGTGGAATTTGCAAAGTGTTAATTTAACAGCTTGATCGTTTTATCAACATAGTTGCCTTCACTATCAATATTTAGCTTCATTATACATTTTCGTATAATTAGTACATATACAATGATCGATGAGAATACTATTAGTGAACGTGGATGTTAATGGAGTTTCGTTGTTGATGGAAGATGACAGTCTACGAGATACTAGCGATGAATATGCTAATGATGATATTCTATGCGCATAGATATGTTAGTGAGTTGAGTGCGACACTATCAGTTTCGTTCGTAAGTCATATTTCCACTCACAACAGACATTTCTGAAATATTATCGGAGTTACTGTGTTTCAGCTACATAAATTTCACTGTACTTTAAACAAAAAACTCCGCGGTTTGTATATCCTATTTAAACACAAAAAAAGTCCCAATATAAATATTTAATAGAAACATAAATTCAATAGAGTTTCATTATCTCGAATATTCTATTTAAAGCATCCCAGCTTCAAATCACCGCGCACTCCTGTCGTTGGTTCGATCCCATAAATCGGAACGGTGGAAAAAGCGAGGTTCCGTTATCTCACGAAAGTTATCGCTAGTTAGTGTACAACACAATGAGTCTATCAATTTCGCGAAAAGTTCCCGGCCCAGCGCTGGTAACTAGGCTTCAACATGTGTACGTGCACGAGCACAAGGTGTCAAAGCGAGCGATTGTGAAACGAGTGATTTAACTGATCGAGCGACATTCTGGATAATTGGCTGCCAGTACCTGCCTTTCGTCCTTGCCGAAGGATAGGAATGTTGACGACGTACCTTGTGTGAGAAATATATTATATATTTTACGATGAAAGTGATTGGAGTAAGACAATTATTGGTTTCAGTAATAAACATATTATTGGTGTTCATTATAACCGAAACTAATAAGAAAATTCATTCGTCTTCAGCAATATATATGTATTATACTTTTGCATATATTTCACTAATTCATTTTTTAACTTTTATCTACGAAACCTATTTGAATTCAAGAAAGAACCCAGCAAACAGTGTTCCTGAGAGTGTTGAGGCACTTCGTAATTCCCATACTAACACCTTGTACTCTCAGAATCAACACTGCTCCATTAACATTTCAAGCACGTGTTAAAACGTGTCCCACATAATTCCACTTCAAAGCAAAAGCCACCTTGTCCGGGGTAGTGGAATCCACCCGACAAACACAACCCCGAAACCAAACGGAACCCCTCAACGTCGAAAACAATCGGATGAGCGTCACTAGTACAATTCCGCTTCATAATCAAAACCCTGAAGAGAACACACACACACACACACACACACACACAGACACACACAGAGTAACGAACCCTCTGGAAACAATAGGACAACAGACAAAAGTACACATCAGGCAGTGGTAAGAATAATCGAGTGTGGCACACTCATGGCAATGCGAGAAAGTTTGCACGCTGCCAGGCAAAAAAAAAAGGGCCTATGACGAAATCAAAAGCATTCGTTGGCATCGTTGTTACTAACGCGCAGGATCAGGATCCGAAAGAGGGGAGTGGCGGATTTTTTTTCCTTCCCTCGGAGATGTTACCTTCCGGCGTTGCAGAAGCCCGGGGCTCGTCATGTCGACGGACGGGTGAAAAAAGCCAGCCGAAGACCAGGAGATTGACATCGTCGGGACGGACAGATGCGAGAGGGAGCGAAGCAAACGCCTGGCAGCAACGCGTGCTGGCAATGTCACGCATGAATATGTTAATGCATATCGGCCTCGATCCACGTTCTACTAGGCTCGATGATGGATTGCGGAGATTCCTCTCCTTGTCCTTCTCTATCATTTGTGCATATGCGCATCGTATATTGCGCGATGCTTACTTCTGTGGCAGTTAGCCAAAGCTACTACGAGATTTTGGTTCGACTGTGTGGCTTTGAAATGAGGAATGTGTTTCGAGTGTTTGTCGAACCTTTGTGTTAAATATTAAAATTATACACTTAAGTAGATAAGTAGATATTAAGTAATAATTAAGTAGATAATAAAAATTAACTTGATTTTCAATGTTTCTAACTTTTTAAAATTATAAAATATAATCGTTACGAGACTGAGCTTATTGATTGATAACGAATTCAATTTATAATAGAATTCTCTATTCGTCAGGTCTTTAGAGTTGATAGTAGACATCTAGCTTTATCACTGTGTTTACTACCAAACACTGTGTGCGCTCACTGTCATTTTTCCTTGCCGGTTGACCACCGTCCGGACACGCCTTTCGCATTGTCCACACTAGCGATCGCATGCGCAAACATATGCACGTTCAACACGATGATTTTCCAACGGTGCCGATCGATCGGCACGTGCAAAGGTGGAACGCTTTCCGATAAATGCCGGCCTACTTCTGACTTCGATGGCTTTATTAGGCTGATCCTATCGAGACTCGCCACTGTTCAATGACAATGGAGGAAGAAAGCCAACTCTTGGCTTATGATAATGAGAGGGAAAACGCACTTGCTACTTGCAATGTGCTGTGTATTTCAGGCTGAATATGTTTTCAATCAGATTGGAATTTGCAAGCGTGTGTATTTGAGGAGTGTATTTTGAATGAATACTAATGTTGTGTGGCATCATGAATTTTGAATAATTGTTCGATAACCTTTCAAATATGATAGATTACGAATTTTTTAAGAATTTGGAAACCAAGAGTAACAATTAAACTCCAAGCATTTTAAATTAATTATTTACAAATATTAGGATTGAATGTAAGATATAAAATAAATATTTCTTTCACTGCATACACAACACATAAACTTAAAATTCCCAAAGCATTTCCAATTACACTGAACCGAAGTACATAAATTCTCATTGTAAGCAAACTCACCAAATTCTCAGTACTTTTTCTAACAAAGATTTCCCGATTGTACACAATATTTTCATGAACGTAATATTTCCCCGAACCAGCTGTATTAAAATACACACGATTTCCCCCCGAATATTCAGAAGCTAGACAATGGCATCATCAAATATGTTGGGTTGGCGTTGATAGTCATCAGAAACTTAGTCAGAAGCCGGGCGAACATTAGATATCCATAAAGCGGCTGAGCAGTGATCGATCATCCTGATCTCGACGAGGCTTGGTGTAACGCTCGGAAAGCGATCGGCTTCCCCTGCGTATCGGGAAGCGACAACTTCATTAGGATGCATGGAAAATCGGTGAATCGATAAACCGATGCATCAACGCCCGCCGGGCGTTACACCCCATTGTGATTTATGAAAGCGGCAGCTTACCGATATTAACGGGAGACTGTCCAGCCCCAACTGGCCCTGGGCCCAACATTGGGCCCAACAATACGCTCTTATAAACCTCGACCAACTACGTAATACACATACTTAACACCTCGCCAGTCATGTTATTCCATCCACCCGTTTTGAATTCACTTCTATTTCGAATATAAATTATTATTAGAAATATTATTTGGTGAGTCTATTATATAGATTAATTAAAATGTTTGTGAGTATAAACAGAGTGGTGGTTGGAATTAATAATTAAGTTAGAATATCCATGATGAGAGAGAACTGTCTCACAAAATCCACCAATAATTAACACTGAACTTTTATTTAATTTAAAGTATTGTATTCAAAATAATACAGATACTTTTAAATTGTATCTTAGAAATAACTGAACAAAACTAACCACAGAGAACTGTCTTTAAAAATCCCTCAATAATTAGCATTGAGTCTTTAAAATCGAGTACTCAATATCATGAAATATAGTAGAGATTATCAGAGTGGACGTCTAGTTCTTGCGTAATTTTCGAGCGGGGGTCGCCCACACGGGCGATCGGCTCCGTTGGAAACACGCCCAGCACTTGGTTCCATGAGGAGAGTCTCCTTTGCATTTATTGGTCGCGAGCACGACACCTCGAATAAACCCTTGGATATATTGGCTTGGACTTGCTGGGATCTGCTCTCCCAGGAGCCGCCGGCGGCATCTCCACTCTCTCTTTCCGTCCGTCCTCTCTCGACTGACTGCCATCGCCCTTGGCAATATCGCCTTCCCTACTATCCGCCACGCTTCTTATTTAGATCCTTCGCGTGCTTAGGACGACGCGTCTTCCCCGTCTACCGACCCTCCTCCAGGAATCCATGCTCCCAGTGGACAAAGGACTATTCGGATACTTGTACGACCACTTGATGGCGAACATACCGGAGAAAAACTCGGTGGATGCCGCTGTGGTAGTTCTCACCATGAGGAAGTTCAACGCGTCCCGTTAGAGATGGGAATCCCAGGATTTCTATCCTGAACTGGTATTCCGTGCCAAAGGTTTTTCACGTTCTTCTCGATTCCGTTTTATCGATCGATGTCCACGAATAGTAATGAAGGAGTCATTCAGGATTTCTATATAATCGATTTCGAATTAATAAATGGTTTAATATATTTTTAGGCGAAATATAAGTTCCTTTGAATCTATCAATTAATAATCCTGTTCTTTGCTTTCTTTGCTCGTCCTTCGCACCTTCCACACCACATAATTACTCAACCATTTCGACCACTGGCAGACACTCTCATCATCTATGTAAATCTTTGTGTTTACACGATCCCTGCAAACGATCCGCGTGATGAAAACATATTTACCGAGCACCGAGAAGGACCTACTTTTTCTCGTGTGTGTCGAAGCCCGAACAAGCACGCGTGCCATGCACCAAGGCAATTAGAGCACTCGAGCGGTCACAAAAAGTGGTCGAGTCGGTGGTTCTAAATCAGTCGGGGTGAGAGTGAGTTCACGGCGGGGAAAGGAAAACAATTAAGCAAGAATTAACATGCTAGAGCTGAAAGGATCGGACGGACGCTGCGGACAGGAAAGGAGGAGAGTGCGGGAATCCGGGTGGTGTTCTTTGGCACCGTATGTTTGGACACGGGCCTTGCCGAAGGGGGAAGGGCGGAAAAATAATAAACAGTGGCTCCGGTAATTTCGGGGGTTCGACCGAAGGGTCGGCTGCCGTGATATATGCGCGCGTGCATATGTCGCCGATGGCCACGCGTCCTTTTAATCCAGACGAGAGAGAGAAATATATGGGGACACTTCGCTGTCGGGGTTGAGCAGTCCCGAAAACCTTTGCCGCTGACACACCTATGCTCGCACCCTTCGAAGCACCATCCTCGATGTATTTGCATATCCCATATTTCTTCCTTCATTACCATTATTATGAGTACTTCGGCATTGTCGTTCGAGCATTATGCCGCTTCTCGTCCTCGCATTTGCATCGCGCGCACTCGACAAAGAGAGCATTCACGCCTCCCTCTTTCTATCTTTTTGGCTCTCGATGCACCCTCTCGAAATTCGCCACTTGAAACGAGCAGAAATACGAGTCCAATGGGAGAGAATTGCGGTGGGACTTGGAGAGAGATCGATAGAGTTCGCGCAATTGATTGATAGGTTCCTTTTGGAGATATGTTTGGAAAGATGAGACTTCCGTCGACTCAATGTGGAACTCGTACGTGTAACTGGAGCTGGACGTGTCCGGTGCCGTCGAAAGCCAACCGGAACAGACTAGTAATTCGACGTGAGCTATGAGCTTGACGGAAATTGGGAACTCGGTCTTCGATATTTTTCAAATTTAATGGATTGTCATATCCCGTCACTTATTAAATTATTATATTTCTCTGTTATGAAATTATTTGGTAAAATTCTATAAAATTGATTTAATAAAGACATCTTTTTTAATGCCTGAATTAATAATCTTCTGTTATAAATACAACTGTATAAAGCTGTTTAAATTATTCCATACAAAGCTCTCCACAAAAAAAATCTATTCTTATTTATAATATAAATCCATCAAGACTCCATAAGAATCCCTGGTAAAACCAATAATTGAAGACCCAGGAAAAAAGAGAAAACGTCACTTTCACTAACTAGAGTTGTATGCACACACAATTTTGACGAGGAAGCTGCGTTGCTGGTATAGCAACGGCGGGAGTCATCTCTTGATTAGAGCCTAATTAGAGCGAGCGGAGGAGCGGTAGGCAGAAGCTGTATTGAGGCCGCGTCAGTGGCTCTCTGCTCGTTATGAGGAAGACATCGTAAACGTGGAACCGCCCGATGGATTTGCATGCGACTAGTGCACTGTACATTGTGTACGTTGGTCGTGTCAGTGTACATATGAACCAAAACCGTATTACATCGGAACCGCAAGGATCACTGAGACTATGCAAACATTACGTAAGACTGTTAAGTTCGTTAACGAATCACGGCTCGATGAACTAATTCCTTTATTCAACAAACTCCACAGGTTGCGAAATAATTCATGTTTAATTAAACTACCTTTGGATAGTAACTTTGAAAGCAAGTGTAAAGGCAGATCGTAAAATAAAGACTAATTAATGAAACTCTGAAATAAATAATTAAAATTACTTGAAATATATATCATTTAAACGCCTGTAGTTCCAATTACAGTATCACCCGATTAATTTAATTTCGTATTAACCATCAATACTTATTAATTCGAATATTATACTATTATTATATTTAATACCATTAATATAAAAATACTATTTAAATTCAAAGTTCATAGAAACACAGTAGGATCTTTGCCCACCCCAAAGAACATAGATCAGGATCACCCTCACCCACACCAAAGGATGAACCCACACAGCATTTGGTGCACACGCAGAGGTTCCAAAATTAGAAACGGCGGTTCTGACCAGTGGGTTTAATCAGTGGTGGTCCGGGTGTTAGGGGGTCCCATGGAACGTGGAACAGATGACGAGGAGACGTAAGGGCGTCCCGGCGTCGGGGGTGCAGACTACTAACATGCATCTCCGAGCTCCGAGGATCAGTATCGAATCGCAGCGATGGTGTGTTCGGCGTCCGCACACGTGCCACACGCACATGCTTGCGCAGGACTAAGGCACGCGTGCCATAGGAAATTAGAATCCATGATGTTCCAAGCTGGGTGCGATCGACACACGATTGCGCGACACGCAAGGACGCTTCCACGCGCAACGGAATCCCCATATGCCGGAGCAATGATTCAACAATGCAGGAATATATTACAGAAATGCCATAGAAGCGTGCCTGAGCCACCCTAATACCTTAATTAACTCTTCGTGGATTTGTTGCCGCGTTTATCGTCTGTGTTTGTAAAGATGTGTATGGTTTCTCTTATACGAATATATATATTATGTGTGTGGATGCATGAAACAACAGGCGTTTCACGCTCGCTGCACGAATTTCGAGTGTATGGAGAACAATATGTGACGTTTTCGGAATTGCCTCGGTTCGAGGAATTTATGGGGTAGTTTTTAGTTATTCGATACTGGCGTCACTTTACATGAATCCGCCATATGCCTCGGGTTTGTTATTGAGCGAGTCTTGTACTGATGCTCACCTGGAGTTTATATGGAATATTTTAGATATTGTTGTAAAATAAAATAAGGAAAGCATTCTTTGTTAGATTATTCTATTGGTTCGTAATATGTAGTATTATTGAAGGATTGGAAAATATAGCGACATTCTTTTTTATATAACGCAGGTACTAAAATACCGCAATTGAAGTCTCGTTTTATGGGAATGTTTAATTAAAATATACGTTAATTATTTAAATAAAATAATTTGAATGATTTTCTGATACATAAAATATTCAGAAGTGCCGTCATCATTCAGAAATTACGGATCTCCTTTGTGCATGAGTTCAATGTCAGACGTGTACTGTTGGTGGCAATAATTGAATTCAATGTATCCTTCGTATCCTTAAAGAGCAGGCAAGATTAACACAGCTTGTAAGGGTGTCCGAAACACTTGCAACGTTCGAGGTATTTGGATCATTTGCATTCGACGAACATAAGGACACCGATAAAGATAGCTACTTGGAAATACATTGCGACGCTTTGGAGAATTGGAAAGTGACTCAGCGGGCGGCTGGTTATTTTCGTATTATTATCTTGCATTCCTCTACTTCTCGTTCCTTTGTTATTCCTTTTCTGCTACTTGCATCTATGTATCTTAAAATGCTATGCGATTCCCCCAATTGTTACAAAATATTCGAAGTGTCGAGATTTCTGAACATTACGAAACCAGTGTTTAAAGTTTTATTTCTACCTAATTATTAACACATTATCGACATATAAGTAGAATATATACTAACAAGAACAATAAAATGACTCAATAATTGGAGAAATGTACGAAATCGTAACAATCATTTCAACAATAGTCTTCAAAAGAATGTAATTATTTCTATTAAGAAACAGGATCATTTAAGTCTGAAAGTCTACTTTATTATTTTCTTTTATGCAATGTAATAGTTAGTCGTCAGACTTTTATCCTGTGCTCGATCAGCGTCGCAGCAGCGTTTCATTTACGTACAATTTTGCGAACAGTTTGAGGTCATTAATGACGCCAGTGAGTCGAGGGGCAACAGGAACCCGACAAGCGAGGCATACAGGGCGTGCCCGGATTTTGACACGGCCAAGTGCCACATGCGAGCGCGCGCGCGCGCGCGCCCGCCCGATTTACACATAGTTATTTACACCTAGCTTTTCGCATATGGTTGATTGCAATATCGGTTTACCTCCCGTCGGCCGTCTAATAAACGCGTGTCCTGACACATTCTGTCGGCGCGCGCGACACCGTAATTATATTGGACGAACTGGAAATCCCGTTGAACCGGGAAAATCATGTCATCGATCAAATATTTAACGCAAATCGCACAAGAATTTGTAAACTACAATTGTAAACTAGTAGCTAATTCATTTTTAAATAACATGAGATATAAATTTATTCTGATTATGAGTGTAACAATTAATCGAGTTAAGTGGAGCTTGCTGAATTAAGTTTATTAATGTTAATTATGGTAGCGATTATATTGTAAAATATTAACACGATATGGTTCAAAACGGAATGGATGCATTTTTCATAAGATAAGAAGCTATTATAACTGGTTTAACTAGCCATACACTGTAATTTATAGTATCAATAATGCATGGCTCTATAATAATAATTAGAATGCCAGCACATTAGCATTACTAATAACATCATCGAATTACTGTGGTAATTCTATTTTCGTAATTATACTATTTCCAAACGAAACTGCAAGAATATCGGTATACGAAGAACACAGTTTTAAAGGGGAGCATTTGAAATGCTATCTTTCTATGCTAATTTAATTTTTCGGTCGATGTGTTTCGAAAAGAATAGTCCCAGCGTGTTCGGGGTATTCGATAACATCCTGAATAGCGATCGCTGCAATAGCTATTCGACACTACACATTCGATTGGCCGTGTCTCCACTTTCCACAGTAGCAAGACTATAAAATTGAACCGGGAATTGTAATTAATTCGAGTGAAAATTCATTATGGCGTAATATGTGGCTGACCGTCGTCCGGCGTAATCGAACTCGGCCATTCCAATTCGACCTGCGGTAAAACTTTTGATGGGAAGTCGAACTCAATCAAGCAGCTTAATCACCAACGGGATGTGTGTGCGGGGAATTGAAATTACGACCGGTCGCGCGACCATTGCGGCTTTCAACTACTTTTCGCAAGCACTTTGCCATCAATGGATGATCATGACACCCAGTGATTAAAGTTGCCAATAGAGAACTCAGACAGTATCGGTTAAATGAAACATTTGTCGATGACTTTATATTCAGAAAAACTAATATAAAGTTCGTATTCAAGTGACTTTACTTTTAATTTTAATTTTAAGCTTTCAAATTCGAACTCAAAATCAAAGATACTGGAATTTATTATCGAATTAGAATCTTAAGTTAAAAGTAAAATAATATGAAAGTTGCAAAGGTAAAAATAATTATTAATGATTAGTTATTCATATGAATAAAAATTATGTCCCGAACAGAACTACCCCTTACGAAATGTCATTCTTTCACAGCAGATGCTTGCTCCATCGAATTAATTGTATTCAAAGACTAAATGAATGTCTGGCGGGGTGCGTAAAGTGATGCGCACGAAACAACAAAGTATCATTCGCTATCTAACCGGGGCAAGAAGTTACGCATCTCGTTATTAACTAGACACGCGTTCCGGTGCCACGTGAACATCTGGCACACGCATTGCGCCGAGTTCTGCACTTCTCCCTTCGCCCTTTTCCTCTTTCACCCTCTCTTACGCTCGCTCCATTCCTCTGGCTTGCTCGTTATCCGATTGAATGCCGAAGATTAATTCCGTGCGTGGCTTTCGATGATTATCAAATCATCAGTAACGCACTGCTGCTGTGCTCGGAGGTATGCGCGATCTTACATTCCGTTGGAACCCTTGGTTAGAATAAAAGCAAGCTAGCAACTCGGCATTGAGTCCCTTTCACTGTTTAACCGGTAATTTCTGATTCTCAGCGCTCCCCGGATTTTCCTCGCGATCCTGATTCACGATACACCGATGCTGATGATGACAGTGCAGATCAGTCGGATAATCGCAATGATACGCATGGATTCGTAAGAAGTTTTAGTTCGAGGTCGTTATGGGATACGACTTTCAGAAAGTAATTAGAAAGCTAACATGAAGGAAAAAATTAGACCTTGGATTCTTTTAATAATTTAATAAGTTAGTTTGAAAAATTAACTTGAAAGAAATTACTGGTTGAAATGTTTAATTATTAGACAGTAATGCTAATGTTTAAAATGGGAAACTTGATTGATTTGCGAGTATGTTTTATTTATCAGTTCATGCAAATCTCGAGAATTTGTCGCGTTAAAGCAGTTTTCAGGCACGAAGGAGAGGTAGAATTCCATGGGAAGAAGTTTTATGGCTTTACGAGTGTTAGACTTTTACCTTTTCAGGTATACAGAGTCGTAAATTATCCCGCAGATGTTGGGACAACCACTGTTTTGATTGCAGGGTATGAATTTTGGTAGAAAATCCGGTAGTAAAAAGTTGACAGTACTTGTAAGTATTCCAGTATGTGCGTTTTAATGAAAAGAATAACAAATTCACTGAAGTATTTATTCAAAGAGCGAAAAATAAAAGGGAAAAGTAAGAATTTCTTCGAAATATCTGAATAAAAATGGAGAAAAATAAAAAACGTTATACGTGCATTTGTGCAAACTTTTGTTGACTGGAATTGCAATAGCAATCAATCATTGATGCAATCGAAATGACGGAAGTGTTAATCGCGTGAGAATGTAATTGAAAAATCGCCCATCCGTCAGGAAACACCTGGCAACGAGTTCAGAGACTAAAGTGCATGTATTTGGTAAAAAGCCGGGCGCACCGCACGCGATAAATGAACTTCGGGAAGAAGTATGCAATTACTGGCTGATTAAGCGAAAATTACTTCCAGGAGATGGGAAAGTAGGGTTAGTTTTTCAGGAATTACGGTCATGCTCTTTTTGGGAGTAAGGAACTAAGAGAACCTCCCAAGAGTATAGGAAACTTCTGACCTCTCTCAACTTAAGAAGTTTGTTAATATTACGCTGACGATAATTGCAACATTCTTCACAAACCCGAAGCACCTTATAGGAGTCAAACTTTTATATTTGACGAAAGTTTAAATTTATGAGTCACTCAACTAATAAAACTAGTCGAAATATTAAAATAAGCTGTGCTATAATACCAACACAACCATTAACTATATTTGTACAACAATAATCATTAATCAAATCGTAAAGTAATTTACCACACTTACAAGTAAATGAATTAAAAACAGTCTACTTCAAAACATTACACATCGTCAACCAATAATAACAAACAAAACAACCCTAACAATCCCATAATCAAATACAAAAAATAAAATAAAGTAAATTTCAATCTCTAATCCAGATTCCTCAAGAAGTCACAAAGTGAAACCAGGGGAAGCGCGATGAAACAAATTCTGAAAGGAAAAGTCGAGCGCACGAAACTCCAATGGAAGGTACACGCAGGCGCCCTGCAAGAGATCAGCTGCCGCCGCTGCAGAATTCAAATAACAGGCTAGGCGGCACTTAAAATGCAGCTGAGGAGGATAACAGGCATGCCGGGAGGAGGAGAGTAAGAGATCACGAGAAAGAGAGTAAGAAGTAAGGGGGCGGAGAGAGCATGTAAAAGACGAGGGGATAGCAAGGGAAGGGCTGTGATAGGATGCCACGGTGGAATTAATTGGGCCCCGACGCAAAGCCAGCTTCGAAGTAACAGTAACGAGAAGACGCTCTCTGCCGGTTTAAGTGGCAGGAATCTCTAATCTGATATCATCTGCTCTCCTCTCCTTTCTCTCTATCACCTTTTGGCATCTCCTCTATTGACAGGCGTATGTCTTAAACGCCAAAACGCTTTTCGTATGTTCGATGATGGGCTTTGTTTTTTTAATGAAAAATTTCTTCGAATTTTCACGCTACGACTGTATTACAGTTTTACAATCATGAGTAATTCAGGAAAAATAGAAAGAATCTAGAAATAATTCTGTAATATTGATTAAATAAAAGTTGAAGACTAAAGAATTGATTCCCCTCTACATATAATTGATACTTTAAAAAGAAATTAGAAAAACTAATTGGAAGTAATATTGGAAAATTACTCGATGCGAGAAAAGCACCATGAAATAGATAACATTATGCAGAACGGTTCCAATCAGTGATCATTTAATCGAAGAATTATACGCGAAGGAACAATCATAGAATTCGCAAGAGTAAAACAAATTCTGTGTTTATCATTACGCCATTTGCAGCGGTCACGAAACCCTCTTTTCGCATTCTTACCGATTGCTTCAGCTTATCAAAGGCGAGCGTTTAGCCGAGTAATCATAGGGGGAATCAATCGCCCGATGATTTAACCGGACTGATTTTTTGCCGCGATACGCTCGATTAATCTCCATGCGGATGATGATGATGCCGGAGAGCGGCGTTCTCCGGATTCCTCGGTAAAATCGGCGCCGCCTCTCGTTTCGAAGCGTGTGCCAGAGCAGTAGCAGACTGCTGCTGATGCTGTTGATGCTGCTGCACCCGGAATTCTTGCTGCCCTTGTTGATCGCACGAAACCGTTACTGGCGATGTCCTACTTCAGCCGAGCCTGATCGAATTATTTGTCCCGTGTTTCGATGCTTTACCATCGCGCACCATCATTTTTTTGCAATGATTTCCGCTGATTTACACTCGCCGGACTTTATTCGCGAGCTTTATCGTCGAGTGTAGAGTCAAAGCGGAAAGATAAGTAATGCAATTAAATGATGTGCCACTTTGCCTCGGCGGATATAATTATCGAGGATGTGTTTGGATGCTCTTCTGCCACGCATCATCCTTTCACTGGTTTGTTTGCTTTACTGTACGAGGTTTTTGCTCAGTTTTATTATAGACCATGAAATTCAAGTAGGGAAAGCAGTGCCATTTCAAAGTTTCTGTTACCTGTTGAAATTGATCTTGAGAATAGCGTTTGATTTGTAGCTTGACTTGATTTGTATATCCAGAAACTTCGTTGAACAACAAAAATTGTTATGTAATATATAAATTGACATACAACTGTAAAATAAGCGCTATTTCCATATAATTTTCCAAGAGTTTTCAACTAATAACTATTAATCATTCATTAATCAAAAAATGAAATAACACTTCGAGTGCAAGCAAATACAATTACAGGTCCTAAAACAATACGATCTCCAATACACTCATCCAAAGATTCATTGAAAAAAAAAAATGGATAGGCCCCCCAATGGGACAAGAGTATTGTAAGCGAGACTCGAGAACGCGTATCTTCAATTTTGCATAACAAGAATAGATGCATAATGAAAAAAAAAAAGGAGGTGCGCGTATGCATTACAACTGGAAGCCCCCTGGCTGTGCCATTGTATGGATGCGTCCATGGTACGCGCACAGTTAATGCACTCGTCGCAAATATTGAGTTTGGCCGAGCACGCGTCTTCATTCCGTGAATATGCGCCGATTATGCGGGCCGATTGCGTTCTAATGCAGTGAGAGAGCGCAGCCTCCCATTATGTAACTGACGAGGGCGGCACACACGTAACTGGTCATTGCACCCATTGCATTGTAACCGCGCGGTAATGATAATCGACGGGCTGCACAGTGCACCGGGCACTTTGTGAGTCATGCATCATCGTGCTCGTTGGAGAACGCTACCCCATCGGCGGCGACCGCTGCTTCGCAGAGTGGTCCAGCTCGTTCCGCCCGCTTTTTCCACTTTTCCCCATTAACCCAGTTCTTTCACGCCTCACTTCGTAAGCGACGGTGCGAGGATGCTTTAAGGGTTCTGCGTCCTAATTTGCTGTGTATGAAATGTAAGAAAAATTTGTTTTTCTACGAATTTATGTTTATCTGTTAGAAGATGATGAATAATTGGAAATTAAAATTAAAATTGAATGAACGGTTTGGTTGAGATTATTTTTAATCAAGAACAAAAATTAGTATATGTAGATAATCGTATGGAAATCTATATAATTTATGGCTAATTCTTTTTGGAAATAACAAAGTTAAAAATGATTAACATTCTCTTCTATTATAACCACCGCCTCCAGAAATAGTTATAATTAGTTACTATCTAGTTACAGTTACTTCACAGGCCGATTACGTCAGTGACGGAACTTTTATCCGAAGTTTACTCGTTCCAGGGAGACTGAAAATCGGAGTAAAATCGCTCGGTTGCTGGGCAATCCCGCGAACTTTCCATGCGACTTAACTCGATCGGCAAAGCAGCGGCAAACTCCCGCGCGCCCAGCAAGCAATCGAATCGCCATTCAGCTCCAAACACGGCGCACCAGCCAACACAAATACAAAAGCGAAATCAAATACTCGCATTGCGCAGCAATATCTCGCCGCTGGCCAATTGGCCGAGTAACCGGCTTATGTGCCAGGCTGTGGAAAAAGCCGCGCAAGGCGAATAACTGGAACGCGTTACAGTAAAGCGGAATGTTGAAGAGGAGTTTGATAACTCTGTATAAGTTGTAATGCGTTTAAGAATAATAAATTCTGAAGGTTTATTATACCATGTAGTAATAAATTCTGCAATGAATGGAATATTATTATGCTATGCAATAATGCGGATTGTGGTATTAAAGAATTGTATCATCAAATAGGGAATTATTGAATTGGTGGAACATTTTGTTACCTTTTGAACATGTGAACACGGATATCATATTCTCACAAATCTAATATAATTCACTTGGAAAATAAACATTGTAAGAGTAAATTTGTGTTTCTAGAACTGGAAACCTAATTCTATGTAACTTTCAAACTTTGAAACAGTTTCATTCATTTACTGTTAAATCTACTGCATTAATAATACGAATTAATTCTTAAATATAATAAGAAACCTAATGAACAGTAAATGTAAAATAATATATTACCTTACTAATTGTATATTCAGTCAGATCATAAAAAGTAATGAAACTATCACTTTCATTTCATTCGTACAATAAACGAATAAATATCACGGAACATTCTCACTGACATTCACAAATTCACGCAAAACGTCGGAGAATCAGATTTCAAGGGAAGCGCGTTTCTCGCCAAAGGAGTTACCATAAATCAGCATATTAAAAGGCGAGCTTAACATCAGTCAAGGGCACAATGGGAACTAGCGGCGGCAAATCGACTCTGGCTTGACCCGCGAGTCCGATACACTTTGTGTACGCTCAGGACGCAAATCTATTGACCCTTGTCACTCGTGTCCATCAAGCCGGCTAACAAAAGCAAGCAAAAGCCGCAACAATTCACCGGCATATTTCGCTCGATAGACATTTGAATGACAAACCGGTGGCTTTTAAATGTCGGTAACTAAGATGGAAGTAGATTTGAAACTTCAAGTTGAGAGGGAAGCTTTGGCTAGAGTTGCCATAAATCCGATGGGGTAGAAAGGGTTGGTGATCGAAAGTACACGGTGAAGATAAGCCGACTTAGAGATGATCTCTGCAGGGGTCAACGATGATCTCGTGTGGCAAAGGGTTGCCGCGAGAGCCGATGATGTCAGCTCTCTGACTCTCGAAATGTTGAACCGCAATATTAATATGCGTAACAGATGTTTAGATGGAGAGGGGAGACCAGTTCAGTGAGTTTGGAATTAAATGAGCAGAAGGTAATGCAAACTACAACTACGATCTTTCACAATGCCAACAAATGCGAGAAGTGTTCGAAACATACTTTTAAAATAAATATAAATATATATTACAAAACTTAGGCATCTTGAATAAAAATTTTATCCCCACACATTTAATTTTTGTATATCAAATATATAAATTAAGATATAAAACATACATTGAAAATCATGAGACACATCCCACAAATCTTACTTATGTTCAATCCTCTCAACAACTAATGACAAAACCCCTCAAAAATGCCCAAAATATAAATCAATACTCCATCTACGAACACAATGCGAACCAGTATCCATAAAATCTCGGTGCACTTTTCGCAAGCTTTTACAAAAGCTGGACAATCAAAGTGCATGCCGACTAGTGGACGGTTTTGCGGAGAATCTCGAATGAGCCGGCACATTAGGAGATGAAAAATCTCTCTGTGTAGAGAGGAGCAGGGTGAGATGCTGGAGAAACGGCATATGCATTTTCCAGGGTGGCCAGTGTCCGTGGATGCACACCCCTCGATTACCGAGGCTATTGTCCATGGGGTCGAAACTCGAGGAGAGCGAACGAGCGAGCGAGGAGGGTTGCAACGATTATATTCGTCCTGGGCACCCCAAACGCGGCAGAGCGCACTAGGAGGAGAGCGTACAGGCCCCCATGCATTATCCTTGCGCTTCCGCATGCGACGGAATTGCGGTTACGCTTTACGACTCCATTCACGAAGATTACGTGCTCGATAACGTCTGTTTGCTGCAAACATGACTCGCCCCAGACTCACTCGCTTGCTCCAACTCGTGGCCTTAATCGGATTGATTTAATAAAGCGTGCGCCAACTAAGCTCGCCGCTACTACTATGTCACTGCACCCTCTTATTCAATATGGCGATTCTGCCTTATAAAAGTTGGAATTTGTCGAGAAATTTCTCTGCATTTATGTTGTGTTTGTAGATTTATGATGAGAGTGGAAATAACTACATTTGTTGGAGGTGATGCTACAAATAATTTATGCAAGAAGTGTTAAAGTAGTTGTCATAGTTCATAGCAAGCAAGCACTAAGAGTAATGGTTATTACTATATTCAATGCTACTGGTGTTCGAAATCCAATACTAATTGTAAATCAAATTCATTTTTAATATTACCTGACATTATTATTCTTTAATAGCAAGAGAAAGTTCAAGTTGTTAAATATCTTACACATGTTACTTTACAGTTTTAGTTATGGCATTCCTTTATCACCATAATGAGTATAAATCACTGCAAGCTAGTTCGGTTCTCGTCATCTTTACTATCGCGTCACTCAATAAATCCTCATTGCATAGAAAACTAGTCCATCGAGGCGCACTTAAATAACTGAGATCGATCAGATGAGTGACCGAGTGATCTTGTATAATGCGATTGTAATGCCGGATTCATTGCGAAACTGCTGGAGCGCGTTTCACGCTGGAGCAAACGTAATCTCCGAAGCGCGCATGATTCTGTGATCGTACGTATGACACTAAATGACGTTTGCTATGTCGGATGTGACATCACATATTACGATGTGATTATGCTGGTAGTACAACTTGCATTTAATTATTACTCACTACCCTTTTTTTCAGTTCTGATAAGTAGATCTTGGCAAATAAAAGGAGAAATAATAATCTCTTTAATTTTACCAATTACGTACCAGGTTCTAAGTTAGCAATATGAAAGGTTTCTCCAACAAATGATTTTCTCAGTTACTCTGATTCCTTATAACGAGCTAGATCATTACCTTTTCCTCTCTTGGGAAGATTATATGTAATCAAATGGTTTTCATTTTTTAAAAAACCCGTTTGAAGACATAATATTCCCATTTTCAATACTACCGTTTTTCTATCCAATGCAATAAATGACAGAATAAAAGAACTCCCTACAAAATAAAGACAATTTTGAGAACATATACAAATGCCTGTGTTGAAAACAATTAACGTGTATAATACACAAATTTATACAAATTCCTACTATGTCAATGATTTTACTCTACGACAAATATGTTCGTCTACAACCCACGATACTTTCCACTGCATAACAGTACGAATGACTTGAAATGATGTTTGCTACGTCGGTCGTAGTGCATTGTGATTACGCTGGTATTACAAGGTGCATTTAACGAGAAGTAATAAAGGGAGGACTGCGGTCCTCGCACCGTACAATAGCCGATCTTATGGGCCACGTAGAACCGTCGTTCTCGTCGTGCACCCCCGCGTCCTTTGAACGCGCGTCCTGCAAGGTCGCCACAGAAATACTCTATTCTTGTTCGTCCCTCTGTTGCGCGGCACGTACGCTCGTTAAGTTATTCCACTCTCGTGAAATGAAAACGACCCTTTAACGAGACCGCTCGTATCCGGGTGAAAAAGTTATTAGGCAAGCCAGACTGACTATGGTGCGCGACTCGTACTGTTAAATGGACCAACACATATTGAAACGAGCAGTGTTCGACTTTATCTTTTAAAGTTATTCCTAGACGATCTGTTCTATTGAATAATTTAAGTAATATAAAATTACTGAGTTATTTTCTGTAGACTTCAAAATATTTCGTACTAAAATCTGGGTTACATTTAACTGACTCTTCTATATTCTAACGGATTTTAAACTGCAGAAGTCTTTATGGTCCTTTTGTTGAATTTCCACGAGATAAAAGTATGTATATGCATAATATTTATTTTCTATAAATTACTGTCAGATCTATCTCAAATATAGTCCTCCTACATTATTTACCCATTAATTATCCTATAAAACTACATTGCCCCATGTAAGGAACATCAGAGCAACATTCAACGATTATAACTGATACGAACCCAATAAAAAACATTAATAAATGGAGTTTGCCGAAGTCCGACAGACCAAGAAGTATCATCAGCTATGAAATACACAAATGTACCGCAATAAATAGCAATTTAACGGTATAGGAAATACCCACAAAGGTTCGAAAGTAGAGCAGTGCAGTGAGCGGTGAAGCAATGCAAACTAATGAGAACAGGATCGCCGAGCGTCACATAAAGGCTTCAGCGAGCCAGGGCATTTAAGTAGTTAATCGAGGCCCCATGGTGTCCCGTTCTGTTTGCTGGAGATACGAGCCGATAGGGCGGATATGCGCGCTGGTCGCCGAGGGATTCCGGCTGATCGAGGATTAAGCCGCGTGAAATTAAAGCTGCACGGGAAAGCCGTTGCCGATCCCTTTAACCTCACCCTGCAGGACAATCGAGCCTTCTCTCGCGATATCAGATCTGGCGATGGACGCAATCATCCTGCGGATTAATGCTTTCGCTCATTGCGAACCCAGCTTGTCTCCTGTCACACACATATATACAGTAGTTTCCCCTTCAAATGTCTCGGCTTACGCAACTTGTCTTTTATAACATTGCATCTTTTGCAAATTTGTTAATAAATATATTAAATTCCAATCGGTGAAATAATTTGCTAGGACATTAATCTGTTAAATTACTTTTCTCCACATTTTTGTGAATAACGCGAATATTATATAAATTTGTATAAAATTAATAATGGAGTTTAAAAAAACCTTTTTATTCGCTTTTTGAATTATCGTGAAAAAGTATTGCAAAGAATAATTCAATTATAACCGGTTTAATGAAGTTGTATGATGTGAATGTGAGTTTGGATCAGCTTACTTTTGCCTCCCCATCACATACACATACACATAGATATCATGAGTCCGTGTCACCTAATCCGATTTGTGCGTCTAATATTGCGCTTCTATGCTCAGCAAGGGTGTTTCGATATCTCGCATTCCTCGTAATTCCATGAAAATTCCAACCCTCCAAAGCTGACAGATGGCGCGCGTTAGTTCTGGCTGGTTTAGCGGATTTCGAGTGTAATTGCGAATGAGCACGCGTGTGCATACGTGTGCGCGCACGCCGGTCAATCGCCGGGAAATTTATGCGGCCGAGTGAGCGGTCATTCGTATGCAGTGACGTGGCCGGCACCAATTAGGGGAAAATTTGACGCCGATAGCTGTTGTCCTTGTGAAATTGTATTGGATTTATTGGCTGCTCTAATTTCGAATAACTATATTTCCGGTATAGATTGAGTTTCGCTCGTTAAGCGTTTCGAAGTTGGAAAGATAAGTGAGTTGGTTAGAATCATGAAAAATTTGGTATTTAAACTTTAACAAATGCTAATTGCAACATCAATCAATAATGTCTAATAAGATGAGCATTAAGATACTTCAATTATTTATTAGATATTACTATAACTCTCAGTGAAACTATAATTACGATCCTTTACTTTATTCTACTTCCTCCGAAAAATCCACCAAATCCACCAAATGTGAGAGTTCAAATTCCAAAGCACTCCTCACACTTTCCTAGCATCGATTAATCAAGCGCGATGTCACTGCGAGATTACATCGAGCGACTGTCAGCGTAGGTTGAACAAAAATGAGGGAGGAATGCGAGCGCCGAATTAATTAGAGGGCGGCGGGTGTGCGCGAGCGCAGTGTCAACATTAGAAAGCGACAGGAGTGTAATATTAGCTGTCGAGGTTTGATAATAGCGCTCTCAATCTAATCGCGATTACGACAGAGTGTGACAGTCGGCTCGGCCCATTTGCCTCTCGGGAATGACAGGTGACCGCGCTAATGACGCGGAAAGAGAAGGCCTCGACCTTCCACCAGTGAACTTTCTGCCCGAGCAATGCTACCATACCACTGGGATTGCATGCCGCTGATTCGAATCGACTGTTGTGACCGTGCTCGACCTATTATTGGCTGCTTGCTGATCAAAACAACTCGATTCGTACATCGAAATCTACACGGGTGTTGAGAGATCGATAGAGCGTCTTTTAAGTATCGAATAACAAGTCCGCGAGAAAGTTGATATTCGTTGTAATAATTAAAATGCATAGTATTCCATTTTAGTATTCAGCATAGTCTTTTAGATTATTTTTGATCAATTCTGAGGAAACAATTATACGATCCTTACATTATTTTCTGGGGTCTGTTATAGTCAATGCAATCATGGATAGCAAACAATAAAATAAAACAGAAACGATTCCAGTTATCAATCGTATATGCGAACGATGGAGACAGAGGAACCAAGAGAAAACTGTGCGAGCGAACGCCATCAGAATGCTGTAACATCCGATCTCCCAGTTGGAGAGCGCAATAAAATCGGAGATTTACTTGCGACCACTCGCAGCCGCCGTCCGAATAATCGAAGATGTGTAAAATTGATTTACAGTCTAGATAGACATCGCCCGAGAGATAAGGGAATTCCTTCAACTCTGGTTTTCGATTTCCGACCAGCTGCGAGCCTTTCGGTAGTTTCCTCTTGAAACGTCTCAGCTTACACATGTATGCATCTTCAAGTTCAAGTCACCTTTCATAACATTTCTTGTTTAGTGAAATTCGCAATAAACATACGAATGTGTATAATTAAATTTCTCTACATTTTTAGTATTTATAAATATTACCTGCGGACTTTTCTAAAATTCATAACGAAGTTAAATAAAATAATTCCAGTCTCTCGACGAATTTAAAAAAAGCTTTCCTTTCAAATAAAATAATCCACGCTTGTTGAACCGTTGTAAAAACCCATCGGCAAAAACAGTTGAATTGTACGGGGCTTAATGAAGTTGTACGATCTGAATGTGAATTCTGGCTGGTATGAGATGAGTTCTTTTGAAGCAGCCAGTAGAGAGTACGAGGCTCTCGTCCTTCTTTCTGTGATCCGCTTCTGTGGTGCAGGGCATGCTTCGCAGCACGTTCCTACTCTCGTGCGAGATAAGCCCACCCTGGCCACTTAATTGCTCGTTTCCTGTCCAGAAGCAGCAACAGAAAGAAGAAGAAGCAGAAGAGAGAAAGAGAAAGAGGGCCGCGTGTGCCCCACGCCCAGATGCATCTTTGACCCGTCTTCATTCCAGCGGCTTCCACTTCTCCACCGTCACTGACCGATCGCTCTCTTTCACTCGCCTTCTCCTTAAACCTCGAGAGCACCAAACCCGCTCTCCTGCAGATCGTAAAATGGACCTGAGAATTAACACGTCGACTGCCACAGCGGTCATGCTTCAGCGCAGTCATTGCACTTAATCCTTTTCTTAAATTCCGAATATCCGAGCAATTGCAAAACTTTCGCAATTCATTCATCTAGCATACAAGTAGTTTCGAATATTTAATATATTCGAGTATTTAGGACGAATAGTCAATTAAATAAATTATATTTAGTGAGGAAAAATGCACAGATTTAAACACGAAAAGCGAAATAGATCAAGTTCAAGTCATTTCCAGTGACTTTACAACTACGATTATCAAAGTCAATGATTGAACGCAATGAGTCTCCAAAGAGATACGAGTGAAGGACAAACAAGGCAGATGCTTAATTAATCTCTCGAGTCACTTAATGTCAAGAGACCCTTTTCGCCCGAAACCGACAAGTGATGACGCAATGCTTCGAGAAACATTCTTTTTCCAGCAATCAGCTGTGTCGTGACCTGTGAAACTTCTCTCTGACCCATCTCAATTCTATCCAATTCCGAGACGCGTTCTGAATTCCTCTGCGATCCTGTCACTACTTCCGGTCGGAGTGACGCACTTCGTGAGACGTGCTTCCACATAACAGTAGTGTTAATCATTGGGAGATTCCCGTAGGTAGCAATCACACTGCCACCAAGATTTGCTAACCAAGAATTAGTATTATAAAATAACATACTGTGAGGTGTGTTTTATAATAAATTAGCTGTTCTGTCTGGGTGGCAGTTTGCATGCCTGGGGTGGACTTTAGGGGTGGTTGAGGGGATGGGACCGTTATATTATTTTTTATAGAATATCGGAGAATACTTTTGTCGAATTTGGAAGCCTTTGCTTTTATATATTAAGATGAATGACTGTTATAAATTATTATATAATAATTGTATAACATAGCTACTGAACTATTTGTTCTTTGATACTAGAAAGATCCCCGAATTTGCAATGATTAATCGAAAATAAATTAGCGTGCATGTATAATAAATAATTACGTTTATAGTTTAATCATCAACCATGTCATCAAGCCGTGATGAAAGTCTCACTAAACAATGAAAATAACGTCATTCAGAGACAAAAGCACACACATTTGTTAAATGAGAAGAACATATGAGTTTCCATGAGCGCAATATTTCACTGACCCACCGAAATAGAAAACTGTCGGCAGAGAAGACACACCAGCGAGAAATGTGCCATCACCCTGTATTTCCGGTGTAAATCTGTGACGAGAACGGAAGAAAGCGGGCGAGGGGGGAAATGGCTGTCGCCGGAAGAGTGGAAAAAAATGTGAGCACCTGGGAGAAGCATGCATAACGAGGTGGATATTATGAAAGCCGCCCGTACATGGCAAACCGAGGCCGAAAGCGACCTCGAAAAATTGGCCGTGAAATTGGACGGCTCTCCACCAAGCCCCGTGTAATTTGCGTGACCGGAACCACATGACTAAATATTCGCCCGTTGCCGCACGACCGAGCACTAAATCTCCGAGAACCCGGAAGCACCGACGGTGACGTTAGCACAGAAATAGAGATTAATCTGGATCATCGATAAGAGAGAATAATTTTTTCTTTGATCGATAACCATAGTTTTAAGGTTCCTATGAATTTTAATGTAGTAATCAAGTTCTTCAGAAACCTGCTTGGGTTTTTACTATGTGGATATTTCAGCATTTCTTACTGTTTGTGTAATAAATTGTTATAAACGCAGGATTTGTAAATGAAAGTATAAATTAGGTGTAACATTCGAAATGAATAGAAATAGAAAAGTTTAAGGTTTATGGAGGACAGGGGTTAATGAGAATCTTCTCACTTTGGTTTGGTTATTCTGCTCGTACTGTGTAATAATGAAACGTATTAATAGCCTTATCGAAATAGCTTTTGTTATCGTACAATTGTAATAATCCCAAAAGGAAATCTCTCAGGAATATGGCGAAGACTATGTCGAATAATTCAGCTGCATGTTGCACCATGTTCTAAGAAGCACCCGCGTGCAATAGACACTGCTATTACACAATGGACCATTCTATTCTATTATTCCTGGTTTCCGCGAAAGCACGCCCGATAACGATATCATTGCCAGGCCATAAACCGAGCGAAGAGGGGAGGGCGCCTGGGACGTAATAACGATATGTAATATTTACGTTTCCAACATGGCACACATTCGCCAGCTAAATTCTACCCGCTCCAATTGGCATCCTGAAACACTAAGAGGTGAAGCTATTTTTCACATTCCAAGGCAACAAGAAAGTCGAAGTTATGAAAGACCAACGCTCGTTCCTTCAGCTTTTTTGTGGTGGCCACTTTTTCTGGCATTTCTTTCGGCCGAGTTTCGATCGGGTTGTGTAATTATACGCTCTAGTAAACGCTATCGGCCGAGAGTACAATCTGTCTCTCGGGTAATCGCGAGGCGGTTTTAAATTTCAAATGACTCCCGGGGAGCGCCTCTAATCACGGGGAAGAGAAGGTCAACTCTGATAGAAATTTACCATAGATAAGAAAGCCCGGCAGCGTTTGGAACCTGTTAACCCTTTCGCTAAGGCAGTGCTCGCTGCCAGTGTGATACCATAGCAGACGAAACATACGAGAGTTCTCATTTAAATGCGCATTTATTAATGAAATTGCGAAACTTTAATATTTATGCTGTGTAGTTATTTTCCTGTATTATTCCTGACATGTTTTGTTTGACTTTGTGTGACTATTTATTACTTCCGCCCAAAAGCATCAGAAATCTGTATCAAAATTGTACGTGATTACTTCCTCCGATTAGTCTTGAAAAGAGTTAATATAGATCCCGTCAAAATAGTAGGAACAAATTTAGAAGGAGGGATTAATAACGCAACAGTAACTTGAACCGATTGCCAATAGCAGCATTAGTACATGCAGACAGTTCATTGGTCCTTCGCAGCGAAAGGGTTAAAGTGTATCGCTGTTCCCCGGCAACTCTATAAAACTGAGCTACTTTAAATTGTACTAACTGCTGTCTACATTTGCAACTCAACCATATCGATATTATCCTTAGAAAGATATATTTAATTACATTCTGCATAAGGAATGAATCAATTATTTACGAAGTTCTAAACATTCATCCTTTCTGTTACGACGAAGTCGTTTGCAGAATTTATTCACAGAATGAAAATACTTAAGATAAAAGTCATGATAAATAAATTGAAGCGTACAGAAATGGATGGCACGAAAAGTCCTGCATAATTTAACGAGGTCGATCGATACAAATCGTTTTGATAACGCGGCTTCCATAATTCCCTTAAGTTCCATGAGAGCGGAGGGTGAACCTCTTAAAATACCTCCCGCCAGGTCACCGGGTCGCATTTCACATGCGACGTTTAATAAGATATTCAAAAGCCGAGAAGTTTGATGTGCTGTTGCATGATTGATAAGTTTATAATTGTAAAGACGATATGTCTATTAAATATTAATATCAATGTTAGAGCATTGTGATTAAATGAATTAAAGAGATTAACACATTCACTATGAACAGAACAAATTCTTGAACACTTAGATGTTTAACTAAATTAATAGTTAATTAAAGAAACAAATAAACTTCGTACGACACTTAACGTGTTAATAATAAGCTGTTTGGACAGTGAAAGTGTTCAAAGCTGTCTGTTGTCTTTCTGAACTGCTTGCAAATGACTGGGATCGTTGAAGTAGTTATAATTGAGGAATAATCGATTACGAAGTCATCGCTGAATCGGCCGCGACCTATCTGCATGCAGACAGCCGGCAGATGTCCGGCCGAGCTATAAATCATGCTGGCCGTTGCATGCGAGGCCACCGGAGCCGCGCTAATAAATAAGCCCGATAAGACAATGGAGACAAAGAATTCAATTATCTTCTGAAGCGGCGCACACTTCTCGCCGAATAAATCGCGGGAAAAATTGCTTGGAACACATCACGCACCATCGCCGACTGATATTTGTTCCCACTTAATCCAAGCATAATGTATCTCCTATGTTCTACAAATTAGATACTTGTTTTCGATGCAACGCTCTCGGCTAAACAGATTTCTTTTCAGGCGTTCTGATAATGACAAGAAAAAATAATCGCCCGATTATGCAATCGTATGAATAGTCCATCCTCGATTATTACTTTCGTCACTACATTGTTAAATTTGCTTATTGTATTTTAATTATACAGTACTAATATTTCGTACTAAGAACCAGAAACAAATAAACAATACAAACAGTACGAATCCTAAAAGTACAAAATAAAGAATAAAAAGGAATAAAAGAACTTGTGATTCCTTTGATCGAAGCAAAGAAATGGAATTAAATTACCTTGATATAAGGAAAGAGGGTAGAATTTCGCATGCACCGATCGAAAGTAGTGCTAGCTTGTACCGATTTACAGTGGTTCGATTCATCGGTGAAGCGAAGGGCATGCGGCGACGACCCCAGGAAACGCAGTCCGAAGAAAGAGGGCAGATTTCTTCAGGAGGCGGGGAAAAAGGAAGAGCGGGAGAAGACAGGAACGGAACTGTGGCAGCTGCAACTTGTACCAGACGCGAACGGGAGGAGCGGACACGCGGAGAAAGCAGGATGCTGCTTGAGGGAACCCGGCGATGATACCATGAACATACGGCCACTTGTTCTCGGCTTACATGTTAATTTATGTGTGCCCGAGCTGCCCGGCAACCCTTTTATCCCACCAATGATCCTTTTGCTAGCAAGGTTCATCGATGACCCACCGTCGACCGTCTACCTTCCGACAGGCTACTCTCGAAGGGTCTCTTAATAGGAGAATGCGTTAATTTAATTCAGTTTACGAGTCAACTAATTTAATCTTAATTGATCGCGTAAATACGAGAACTTTTCGCACTCTAAACGAAGGGAGTATATTTATGATCCCGGCCAGTAAATAAATGAGATAAGTACGTAATACGTCACTTTAAAGATAGACTTAAATTGTTTGTTTGTAGTTTTTTGTCAAATGATGTAGAAAATAAAGAAATCATAAGTATGTATGCTTTTCTAATACTATTAAAATTTAAGAGTAATTCTATTATTCTTGGTTTTCTCTTTGATTGTTAATAAATATTTTATGAAATCATATTTTTTAGATTACATATAAACATTTGAATTGTTTCAAATAAAAAGTTAGATATAAATTGAACAATAGTATCGAGTGAGAAGTAAAATACGAAGCTGGATGAAACTTTTGTCAGCTAACGCACAGCCGGGTGACATCGAAAACAAAAGTGAGAGGCAAGGTGTGTCGACAGAGTTTATACAATAGCGAGACGAGGGTGGCGCTGTGTAAATTATCCTGCGCTAAAACGCCTCGGCTGTTCTCAAGAGTCAGGAAGTTTGTACAGGACGACCACTCACTTTTCGCCACAGGCTCTCGCGTCTCCGGCGCAAATTGTTCTCGAGTATTGACACTTTCTACCCGGAGAATTCGTGGCGGAAACTACTCGTAAAATTCAACCCACCAACTACCAATTCGGTAAATAAACGACTTGCAATTGGGAGCACCGCGCTAGATGAATTAATTCGATTTTATTTGAATGGAATAATTTAAGAATTCTAATTTCTAAAGTTTTAAACTATTTTCCTTGATAGTAATTTAATGTAATAATAATTCAATTAATCCGATCATTTATTAATTGAGGGGTTCAAAATCAAAGATGTGTAAGTAATGCAATACTATTATACACCGACACCCCTTTGCTTTCAACCCTCAATCATTTTTCTCGTATACAATATATATAGTACAAAAACGCATTAACCAAAAACGTTGAAAAGACTCTTTCTACCAATACCAACATATTCGAACAATGCCAGGCAGTACTTTCGACCTCAGAGAACCAATATCAACCATGATTAGAATTCTATTCGACAAAGAGTATTTGTCTAAAGTCTAGCGCGCGCCGCAAATCCACAAGCAGCATTCCGCTTCCCAAAACCACGACACACGTACAATTCTACAACAGTACATATGTACCGAACCGCACATAAACCACGCGAACCATAACTGTCTGGTCTATCCAGTCACAGCTTGGCAGTGGTGCCATTTGGAATCGTGTACTTTACGAGGAGCGCGAGTGGCGAAAAAGCCGATCACTCGGCTCCATATGGTTCGGTATCGAAAACTGCCAATAAATAATTTCCTAGCCAGCAATCGGAAATGTACATGGCTAATTTATTTATAAGGGGCTGGCTAACGTCTCCTTGTCGAAAAGGGTTTAAAGGGTGACCTCTCTCTCGTTATCGGAAGGGTGCATCGAAATTTATAGGATATCCGGGACCGACGTGTCCTTACTGGGACGGCGAAGCTCTCGTTGTAGACGAACGAAAAAGGATCGAGGACAAGGGTTGTTTGCCTGTATACCTGGCGAGACGAACGCTCCCTAGATCACCCCTTTCACTGGACGGCGTCGGCTAAATCGCTATTAATAGCAATAAGTCCCGTGCGATGACGATGACATCATTTTCGGGAACGAAACACGCGCTCTCTCGTCCAGCTGATTCCGAGAAGCCGCACAGAGAAACCGGCACGCGTTCCAGTGAAAGGAAAGGAGAGTCATTCGGCCCATCATCGATGCCGATTGAACTGCTGATGAGACTGCTGCTCAAAGGGTTGTTTCCCCCAATTTTTCCTTTCCTATTGATGAAATTCGTTCGACAAATACCCGGCTATGGGAGAATTGTAAGCAAAAGTCCGGAAAGAGTGGACCTTGTTTGTCATGTCTGCTAATGGTTTCGCCCCTTGTTAATCTGTTTACCAATGTGATCTATGACCGTGCATCGCTTGCCGAAATCGTGTTCTTCTACTTGAGTGTCACGTCTCTTGTACGGAAATATAATGAAATGTTGAATCCGTTCATGTATTTATGTGATGCTGTTTCATTCACTTCGATTGGCAATGAACGCTAACTAACAATCTGGTTGTAATGTAATATGACAATATGGCTATAATATAAGAACAAATATATTATTAATATAAATCCCAGAAAACAACGCCAGATATAAACTGTCGAGCTTTAAATAATATTCTAGAAATTAATTCTGTTCATTACCACTGAAGTGATCAAGCAACAATTCAATATAAAAATAAATGTATGTGTCACCACTGCAATAAGCCGATTCTATTCATTAATCTTCGATTTACCCCAGCAATCCATCTTCGAAATTCATCATAATCGACCACGCTTGTCTAGGAATTACCCTTTACCCGACAGGAGCCTTCTAATCGGATCTCGAAGATCCATGGGGTGTGTAGGAATCCTCGATTCTCTATCCACGACTGTGTAAATAGTCTAAGTGTCCGGTAGTGCATATCCAGATGAATATTTATGACGGCAATGGAGATTACCATAATTCTGTTTGCCGTTGCCAGTGCAATATTTCACCGGGAGACTCGTTTTGTTGCCGCACAATACACACACGCACGCGCGCGCGCTTGGATTGCCGGCGCATATATGATCGATCTCGCCGGAGATCACACTTTTATCCGTATGGATTGCGAGTTTACTCGTTGAAATATCGGCGAACGAGGATTTCGCTAGCATAATAATTGCACCATTGTCCGATTGCCGCCGGCATAGGTTAATCCTGTGTGTTACTGTTCATCCTGATTCATTTGCTGAGTGGGAAATGGTATTTGCAACTCTACTTTAGACTAAACTTGATTTTCTTCGCTTACTAATCGTTCTATTCATAGAAGTTTCTTCAAATATTATCTGCCAATTTTATGAATTTTCAGGTCCTAAATTATAACTTGATAAAAATGTCTATGAAGTGTTATTTTCGTAGAAGTTAATATACGCGTAAAAATGAATACCTTAAAATAAGTAATTGTGAACATTGTAAAGCTTGCAATAGGAAAGAATTATTATGTAGCTAACGCGATAGAAGTATTCGATTCGCAATTTTTTTGGAAATATAATATTTAAGAAGAAATCGTAACAGGCCCATTAGCTCAGTTGGTTAGAGCGTCGTGCTAATAACGCGAAGGTCGCGGGTTCGATCCCCTCATGGGCCACTTTTTTTTTGCCCGTCATTCTTTCACAACACTTATAAGCAATTCTTATACATTGATAGAAATTATAAATAAATATTCTCTGCTATAAGTATTATTAGAATTCTAATAGGTTTACATTTCCACGACTTTTAGGACCTCTTTAGCTGATAAAAATTATATGTATCAGTTGGTCTGGTTTCTCGAATCTAATCAGCAGGGTAGGAATAATTCCTTTAAGCACAGCTGTGCTACTTCGATAATATGCAAATAGCTTGGCTGAATATTTAGTTGCCTGTACTGGAATAAGCATATAGTTAAAGACGAAGACTCAAGACAAATTTTTTACTATTCCTTATAGCAGGTCTGTATTTCACAAACAATTATGATTAATAAAACTAATAAACTATTTACATCATTATTAATACCCATAAAATCAAATATATCCACCCATAGCAAATAATACTCAATCAATAAATTATTCAAATACTGGCAACATAACGTCAATCACTAATTGTTAGTACTTCAAGCAATCCACCGCACTCCCGACTGATTCCCATAACAATTCCCCGACAAATCTATTCATCATAAGCAAAGAGTTGCCGAGAAATACCGAGTAACAGCGTGGCATGCAAGGAGTAACGATTACAAACAGTTAAGAAAGGCAGAGTTCGCTCAGCACGAGTTCACTCGCTCTTAAGGGGGCAGAGCGCGCAAAAGCAAGACCGACAGAGAGAGAGAGAGAGAGAGAGAGAGAGAGAGAGAGAGAGAGAGAGAGAGAGAGAGAGAGAGAGAAAGAGAGAAAGAGCAGTAGAAAAAAAGCTCGGTGTAAGTCGATCAAACCCCGTAATCACAATTTACGAACGAAATATTTATGGACTGTCATTTGCTAAATTACCGGCGAGATTACGGCTCGTTACGTGGCTTCATGCAAACTCGAGCTGCTCCGTACTACAGCAGCAGCAGCAGCCGCAGCAGCAGCAACAGCAGCAGGCCGGCGGAGGTTGCATTGCTAGCAGATCCTCTGCACGGCGATATTATGCATGTGTAACGGGCAAACTCTCTAAACTCTTAACGAGTTAAGGCAGCACCGTAGGGGCAAGAAGCCCCGTGAACCACTGCACGCCGTCTCAGGGGTCACAAGGCCCCCCTGCGACGAAGCCTCTACAAATGATATTTACTCGATCCCAGTCTCGCAACTAACATTTGCACTAAAGACTCCCTTTTCGCGGTGGACCTCACTTTTACCAAGCACCGATCGTTCGTGGCCTATCACGAGCCGGCCCTCTACGTCTCTGATTCTGTGCCCGCGTCGTTCTTAATGGGACGCCGCTAGCTTTCTCTCCTTTTCCTATTATGATTTAGAGTTTCGTCAATGAAACCAGGTGTTCAGGTGTCCCGAGAGGTTAAATAGATGCGGTTTTAAGTGGTGTACGACTGCAGTTCTCCTTAGTCTGCGTTATGAAGGATTGCTCAAGATTTATTGCGTATGTCTTGAATAAATTATTTTAGTACTTAGAAGTATTTGATTCGTTGAACTGTGTGTAAGTAGGAAATGTTTATGATGAGAATTTCGATGGAATTCGCGATTCTAATCCAATTCTTAGTGAAGATTGAAATGTATATGCTTCACAGTATTATGAATCGATAGTCGTATGTTGGTAAATACAAGGAGCTCTCTGTTCATCGTACTTTTATGACTTGTTAGGGTGTTACTGTGAAATTCCTTTAACTACGAGTGCTCGTTCCTATAATAGAGCTAATTAGGAAGGCATCGATCATTTCTTGGTAAGATATTTGCAATCGAAACGCTTATTAACACCACTATCATCATTGTCTGTAATATTGATTATTGCATTGAATAGTACATCCACCAATTGGCATCGAAGCTTAAAGTAAACTTTTAAACAATCTGCCCCATCAAATCTCAAAGAGATATATAATTCTATTATTCTATTAAATACAATAGAAATGATAGAGCAGGCATGATTTATCACGCGCAATTAGACGTTTGGCAATTTCACGTACGCTTTTACCCCAAGTTTATCTACGATCTCTCTGAGAGTACTAATTCATAGTCAGAGATAGTGAAAGTCCGATAGAGCGAATCCCGGCGGCGTGCGCGACTGCTGGCAAGCAATAAATACCGTTTTTTGGAGAGAAGGGTGTAAGACTCCTTGGAGGCGGTGCACAGTCTCATCCGCATCTTGCGCGCTACCCTGTCGGCACCACGCTTCTTGGCTACTCCGCCTTCCAAAACTGGCATCCAGGCAAATGATCGGCGCCGATCGGCCACACACACGTCGACGATGTTGCTGCGATCATCGAACACCGCCCACGAACACTTCACTCCCATGCACGCTCGCCTCTTTCCTCTTAGCTCGCTCGCTTCCAGTCTCGTCGCTCCGCTTCTTCTCTCTTCTCTCTCAGCAGCGGCCACGTGTTCGCTCTCGGAAAACTCTGCTAGCAACTCTCCGCGAGAGAGAAACTCTGTGCGATTAATCCCGGCACTGCACAATAATTACTTGGCACCGCGAGAGACGCTGAGGAAGGAAGGCCGAGGTTGGTAGGTATGAGAGTGCGTCGGAGGCTCTGATATAACTCAGTCTGCAGAGATTCGTGCTGGCTCTGGAGGCTCTTATCGCCAACGAGAGAGGCTGCTCTCCACCCACGATCTCCCTCTCGCACGCACGCACGCACGCCTCTATAACACGCCAACGATAGTTTCTTAACCCGTCGATACTTGCTGCTGGTGCTGCTAGTGCTGTTCCTCGATACTTAGTTTTCCTTCGCGATATGACGATAAGACAACACTGACACGATAAACTCACGAAATCTGCTCGAAGCAACAGCTTACGATGTCCGTGTCGATCTTTAAAGTTCTTGTGACACTTCTCTAGGTGCTAGAAGATACCCAAGTGGGATGCTGCTGATAAAGCCTGAGTATCGAGATGAATATTCCCTCGACGATCGAATAATATAGTCAGTGTTCGACTGACTTCGGTCGAAGATAGTTGCTTCGACAGAGAGATTCTTGCGTTCTTCGAAGTCCCAAGGTAATTGAGAGTCCGTTGAAGCAGCGAATTTCGATTAATCAGAGATCCGTTCTCGGCAGCCGTGACACTACTCGCACGCTGGTTGAATCCTTATCAGAACCACTGGCTTCCGCTCCGTGACTGGTGTGCAGGGTCGTCGATCTTCTCGGGTGAAAAACAAAGGAGTCTAATAACGATAGGCGAATGCAACGCGGCGATTCACTGCACAGCTTGTTCGATATAAAGTACCGCTGGTCGGCTGATGTCCTCGAGTAAGCGATTAAGGACACGACGATCCACGTTGTCGTCGTACTCGTCGTCCTCCCTTTGCGTTAGCTTATCTGCTCGAGGCGTCTCGTTCCGATTTCTGAATGAAGCCGACGATATTACGACGGTAACCCCGATGCCTCTTCCGTCCTCGAAGATTCCTCTCGCTTGGTCCCAGCAGCCCGGCAATCACACTGGAGAGATAAGGGGAAATATGTGTGGCACTCCGCTGACACAGAATCCGGCTTCACAAGCCGGTATAAACCGGGGAAAAAAGGGAGCACAACTCTCGATGGCACTTGGATCGTCCAAGAAAGTCTCCTTTGTACCAAGGGGCGGCTCTCTCGCTCCTCACCGTTCGCCGGTTGCGACTTGAATGAACACCACTTTGCGCTACTTAATCGACTCCACTCGATGAAAGCCTCGACAAGGGGCCCTCTGTCGGCCCCGATTCACTTCGCCCCAGCCACTTACTCCAGAAACAAAACCGAAACCAAGATCACCGATTCTCTTCTCTCTCTCCTCTCCTCTCTTTGCAACTTTTCTCTTCTCTCTTCTCTCTTTCCGGCGACAGTTCACTGATCACGAGAAATCGCCCGGCACTCTCGAGAGCGGCACGTGAGCGAATGAGTCCGTACGGGAGTCTCGAGGGATCCCGGGGACCGCTATGGTTCATGGGGTCGGAGTGGGGGCAGCACTGCGCCACTCAGGGCCCTCACGGGGTCCCGTGATCCGCCACGGGAATAAACAGGGGATTGGCTCGCGTAAAGACAGACTGATATCGATGAGTGTTCGCCACGAGTGAATAAACGCTCTGGTCAGGATAAACAGTCGCAACTTGCTCCTGATTTGAAAGAAGTAACAATCCTCTTGAAATTTATAGCCTTCTTCGAACCTTCCACGTAGTTCTTATCCACCTTGGGACTTGGAGAGTCTTGGTATCTTTGCGAGTACGACCAGGAAGTCTGGGAATAATACAGGATAAGAAAGGACGCTCGAAAGGATGTTGGACCTGGCACGAAAAAGGTAGCCTTTTCACGCGGCTACTCTTCCCTCCTCTCGGATGTGGTTCGCACGTGTGCGCTTAAGAGCGCTCGTAACTGCTGCAACAGGGGGCTTTTGCAGCAGTCACGACAGGCACAAGGTAGGCAGGAGAGAAGTACGACTTCGGGCGAGACGGGAACGCAAGTGCGTGGAGGTCGCTGCGATTGCTCGCCGGTGGTACCCGGAGGGCCAGCCAGCCAGGTAAGAACCAAGCGGGACATAAAAGCACTTATGACAGTGCGAGTGCGCTCCTCGAGAGTGCAGAAGTCCTACGGTGAAAGTCAACGAGGCCCTCCTCTCTCGCAGCACAGCAATACGCACCAGACACGACCTAGTGGAAAAGGACAACCACACACGGTTCCTATCGACTTGTCCTTACTGCCCACCAACAGTTCACCGGCCACTGTCCATTAGCAATCAATCTCGCTGGCAATCACATCAATCATTCATCGGCTGAGACATCATCCACGAAATCGTTCCTTCCGGAAGGAAAAAAAAGCGCCGCTCTTCTAACGACCTCGACGATCCTACTGCTTGTGGTGGTGGTTTATGCCTTGGAGAGTCCGACCAGTTCTCATGCGGGTTTCCTTCGAGATATGTCCCGAGGGCACTCACTGGACACACACGGCGATCCCGCGACCAACACTGCGTCACGCTCTCTGTCCTTCCGTCTGTCTCCCGTCTGTTTCTCTCTCTCTCTCTCTCTCTCTCTCTCTCTCTCTCTCTCTCTCTCTCTCTCTCTCTCTCTCTCTCTCTCTCTTGAGCGATAGCGCACGTGCGAACGCACGGGCCGTCGGAGCGGGTATGAAGCGCGCGGGCATGCGTCACGCGCTCGTAAGGCCCCGGCTCGTAGAGCTCGTCCTGCTTGCTGTTTGCTGCACCGGAGGGGACACAGAATGCAGCTCTAGCCTGCGCCTACGGTCGCTCGGGGTACGGAGAGGGGGCACCACACGCACATGTACAACCAGCAGACATACATGCACGTGGAGAGAGGTCGGAGAGTAGGCCCCCAGGGAGGAAATATCTTTCCCCTGATACTCGATCCTTGTCTCCCGCTCTTCCAAGTAGTACTAGCTATCTTTTTCTCACTTTCCGTGACTCGTCTGCCCCCTAGAATTCGCGCGATTCTAGTCCCCCTTTATCTTACGCGAGTCCCGCAGGTTGTGGAAATAGTGTCGCGATACCGACTGACAACGTGTTGGCGGACTTCGTTTGGTAAGGGTTGTCTTATCGATTCATTCCTTGAGCGATTATATGTAAAATAGAATATTAAGATGTAATAAATATTGTTTACTTTTGTAGAGGAAGTTTGGATGTTTCTAATGGAATAAGCATTAGCTTACAATATTAATTGTAGGATGATATTTCGAATGTTTTTGAGGAAATTATAGTTTGTATTCGGTATGAATTCCCTTTGCGAACTGGATCTCTGATACTGAAGTTCTGCAATATGACATTTAGTAATAGGTGGGTACGTATTACCCGTTTCAGCGTAAAGCGACGCAACCACTATTGTAGTGATATTATTGAATTAATAGTGTATTGTTCGGGAGCGTGCGCAATCCGACTCGGACTCGATTAATAACGCAAGACGCGTGGTAGGTGTGCACGTTAAATACGCGTGGGCATCAGCCGTTTATCACTGGCCGATAGTTAAATCGATCTCCCCCAGCGAGAACACGTATCAATAATATTGATGTATCTGCTTCTACTTGCATATTAAAATTGGAGGCACTACCGTGTCACAATATTTCTGCCGGCGAGTATACCGTAATGCCTGCTGCCAGCGGAACTAACGGGTTACTAGTTGATTTGATGGTGCGAGTTAATAACATATAATCACTTTAATAGGGTAAAGCCTTCTCCGCCCCTCAATTAATATTATTCGAAAGAAATACTATATTTTAAAAAAGAGAAATAAAACTATTCATTTAATCTACGTAATTGCAGTTTAATTTATAGACCTCTCTGATGTTTGATATTATTTTCTCAGACCGCATATCATTGTATTAAAACTCCCAAGATAATTACAACCATATTTCAACAAAACAATCAAGATGAACTCCCTTGAAAAGCTAGCAAACCAAAGTCTGTGTATCGACGAAACGTCGAAACCAGACACAGGGTTCTGGCTAGGTTCAATGTTTCAGTTGAAAAATAAGAATCTCCGAATTCCGTGAAGAGGAATCGGGAAGTAAAAGGGGATTCGCTTGTACCGCGAATCTGGCGTCTGCTCTATCTCTGCTCTCTCGGTCCATTCTCTTCCTCATCAAACTGACCCTTCTCTCTCATCCGATATTTTTCTCTCCCAGCATCTCTCTTTCTCCCTCTTCCTCCTTTCTCTAGTTACTCCATCTAGCTATCTATCCAGCTATCTATCTGGTATCTGCTTGGCCTATCCTTATCTCGATCTTTGTATCTACCGCTCCTTTTCGAGTGCACGCCGCTCTCTCGCTCGAAGCCCGCACGAAACCGAGAGAATAGCACACACAGCGCACTTACTCCCAGTGAAGAGAGTCGGATAGATCTTGGGTGGCGATCCATCGATGAGAATCGATAGACTCGCGCAAGACCACCCACCACTCGCCACTCGATCGTCTCGACAATATCGATAGCTGTCTATCGCGTGATTCGCGACAGGAAGAAGTGAAAGCCGCTGCTTCAACGGTAGTAATAGAGTCGGCAGTTAACCCTTTAAGGAAGAGAACCCGAATGTTTCGTGCTATGTTTCTTGGTGGTGTTTGTTTGTTCTTGCTGTGAAAATAAAGACTCGAGCCGGATGGTTTGTTCAAGGAGATAGTTCTCGTAGCGCTGGGAAAGGTAGTGAAAGCAATCGGAAGAAGACCGGCTTGTGTTTGTTTGTGAAAGTCAACGGAGGAGAATGTATAACAAGTGACAGATTGTAATATGACATTACGTTTTTGGGAAGCTTGAAAGATATCCAAGCACAGTTATTGCAACTATTAATTCGCGTCCTATTTAATATACTTAATGAATAACGAATGACAAAAACTGAACAATTATCTGTAATAATTAGAAGTAAGAACTTGATTGAAGTTAATAATAAACTGTCCGTTGCAAGTTCTCTGAAACTCACGCAAATATTAATCTTTTTAACATACTAAAAAATTTGAGAATTTCGTCTTACGTCATCTTTTCCTGGAGTCGATCAGAAGTTTATTACAGGAAAGAGAAACTAACGCGACTAGTTGTTAGCAGGTTAACAGTAGCCAAAGAACAGATTAGTTAACACTGGTTTAGAGATCGATGAGGACCCATTGCGTGAGGGGATCGATTAGTGACGAGGGTCTTTTCTGGGGAATGATTTGGAGTTTGAGGAATCCTCTTATGTACGGATCGTTTTTAGCAGCTCCTGCCCTTGGGGGTCACCCCACGTAAGATGACGTTGAAGCTTCGAGGCTGTTAAGTAATATACGTGTCATCAGAGTTAATGGAGGCCAGTTAGACTTTGATGGCCCTCGCTTGTTAGGGTGCGTCGATACAGAACTTCCGAGCGGGTTAAAGCCGAGAACATGTGGATGCGGTAAGCTTAATCTTCTCTCGAATCTCACCCTTTTTTCATGTGATCTTTAGTGTGCAGTTTAGTTCATGCATTACAATTCCTTGAATCTCATCAATAATGAAAATATTAATACTGAAATTAATTTAAGTTATAACAAAAAATGAGTCATCTATTTATAGCATAAGGCGAATTATTTTTCTGTGAGATTCTTTCTTTGCAACTCGAAATAGCTTGGTTTCTTTTCAGTAGCATTCAATAAAAATACTATTTGTTAGTGTCTTTCATTCCTCGCAGCTAAAGTACACACCGCCAAGTAGCAACAGGTTAACCAAGGCCTGAAGACTGGGTCGCGTTAATTACCCTTCCCTCGCGAAACTACAAAATCTAACGAACCCTGTTCCGGCGGCTTCAAGATCCGCAACTACATTTACCAGACAAAACCCCAAGCAACTCCAAGAAGCTAATGAGTTTTCCAGTTGACGTCAGCTTATTTCATCAGAGACCTCTCTCCCACTGGCAAACGTCCGACGGATATGAATCTTGCGATGAAACTAACTGAAGGCGATGCAACTCGATAACTGAAAACTCCTTTAAATATTTATTAGAAATACTTCAAAGCTTTAACAAGTTTCCCAGAAATTTTGATATCATCGCAAATATTTAACAAATGAAATTGCTTTTATTATAAGCGAGTGAAAGGTAGTAATATCTCTAAGTAAATTTAAAGAGATACAATAACTGTGTAAAGAATTTTACGATAGAATTACTATTTACTCTTCTTACTTCAAAATCTTTTTAATTTGAATTCCTTTTCATTTTATTAAAAAGTGGATTAGTTCAATTCATATAAATTTAGAACAAATATAAAATAAAACTAGAATTTGAATAAACTTGTACTGTAAATCCGAAGAATTTCTCAGTTAACAACTACCGTAATAATCCACAAACAAATACGTGCAAAATCGAGAGCAATGAAGATCACTCGACCCATCGACTTTAATCGACCATGGCATTAATCCGTTGATAGCAGGGCAAGCCTGAGAAAACATTTGCTCCAATCAAACACTCGAGTGACACCGTAAACCCAACGAACCCAGGATCGACACAAAACTCCGGGGAAAAAAGGTCGGTTTTGGCGAGGACAAAAGAAGCGAAGATCATCAGATCGGTCGCAGCGAGAGTTCACGTGGCATGGTGCTCTTTTTCCGTCGAAATTTCAAAAGCGCGGAGGGCGTCGGAGTGTCGAGGCGCATTATTCGCAAGCCATAAACTTCCACGTAAGTGGAAAAACGGACTCGCACCCCTTTTGACAAAGCAACGCGCCGCAGACAGTCTCTTTCTCTCTTTCGAGGGTGCGTGCTCGACATATGTGAGGGGTTGGCGCGCGCTACCGAAAATCAGGCTGCAAACCCTGCCAATTTCCCTTTCGGGAAATGTTCCGGAGAAGCACGTTTCTCGGACCGCAAAAACCCCGTCGGCTTTGTGCTAGTCCTGGCAATCGGAACTCCAGCGAGCTGTGGTAGTTCGATCGATGATCGAATTAGGTCGCTGCGACTAGAAATCATTAGACAACAATACCTCTAATTCTCAATGTGCTCACCTTCCGCCCGAGTGTTCCGACTCACCCTTTCTTTCTTCCAATGTTTGCTAATTCGATTCCCTCGCGTATTCCCTTTCCTCGGTGCGCGGCTAGTTTGATGAATCCGGAATGAAAGAGCTCCATTTCGATCGATGGAATTGCGGTGTGTGTACGGATTATGAGTGCGCCGCACTCTAAAGTTGAAGGGAACGGAGAAATAAAGGGGGGAGTTATGATTGGGCTTGTTTTATACAAGTGCCACTCCAGATATTCATACATCTGTAGTGGGTTAGATAGAACTTACGCAATGCTTTTATACCGGCGATTCTCGAGGGGATACGAATTCCTCGGGTGCTCGAAAGGAAAACCAAGCGAAGTCGTAGCAAATAACGAGATATAATCAAAACTGTCTTAATTCAATGTTTCTTCTTATATATAAATTTATTATTTTCACTAAGTGTTCATAAAAACCTGTCATCAAAAATAACATCAATAAAATACTCACATTTATTATTAATCAAATAAATACTTCCCAACAATAATTCCGTATTCCTATAAAACAGGCAAGAGTCAAGTATCACACTTGAGCCGAATGAAATAAACTACGCATAACAAAAGCGTGGCCAAAAGTCAACTGTTCCATGGAACGACCCTTAACAGCCGTAACACATGGAAAGTCGCCGGGCGAAAAGTGAATATCTTAATTACGGCAAGCACACCCCCGATCAGCATGTCCGACAATAGATACCCGCTGGCGAAGAGGAACTCGAGTTGAATGGGAAAGGAGAGGAAGCGAGAGAGCGAATGGTTGGCGAGTGTGTTGAAGAGAGAGGAAGCGTGTGTCGGTCGCATGGGGTCAATGTCAGAAGAGGTGATTTAGAGGTCGGCGAGCAATCGACGCCGAACTCTGTTACAATGTGAAGAGCACCCGCCGCCATAATATACCGGGTGGAGCATATGCGACGGTGCTCGTAAACTACACGAATACAATGTCGCCTCTCGGCCGATTGCCATTGTTCCAAGCGCAGCCGCGTACTCTGGAGTGGAGGACCGGGCGAGAAGTGTCACATCGACTCTCGCAAATACATATGTACTACGCTCTTGTCATCCCCGTGACGCGTTCCGCAAATCGTAACACTGAATTAACTACGTTTGAAATGCGCGTTACTTTGACCCTCCAGTTTTGCTCATGCTAAATATGCGTAATAATGTATCTTTATGGATAGAATGCCGAGAAAGTCATTGAATGAACCTTGCAAAACGGTTATTGCCAAGCTATTATTATACTTGAAGTATTACAAAGTTTGTATCATTTAATTATTTTGACAATTATTTAACAACTATATTTTTCCTAGTACTATAATTACTCGATTGAATACTGTATTGCAGATTTTCATGCGAAACTATTTCGATTTTTTTGAATTGTAATAATTTAAAGAGACTAGTAATTTTTTTTATAATTACTAGAGCATCGTTTTCTTCTTCTACTACCTGCTGATTATTCATGACATAACCATTACTCATTGTCTTTAATTATGCCGTTGGCCGCATTTTCAATAACAGGAATTCGAGAATGCGAGTAGACACGCGTATCGCCGAGTGCTGTCGCCGAGAGATTCTTTTTAAAAGTCGATAATAACAGTGCATTAGCATCGCAAGGACCTTCGAAGTGGGCCCATTCGGAAGCCGACGAGCATCCTGCGCATTCATTTGGAATCAGCATGCCTCTATTAGGGACACGAACGCACGCGTATCTGCAAGCTTAATGTGTGCTCGGAATCAGAAGGCTCTCAGGAGAACCTTCTCTCTTTCAAGCGCTCGCTTTTCTCCCCGTTGCATCTCGCCTCTTTAATACGAAGGCGGTGAAGCTACGGCCTACCTGCCTACCAACCTACTCACCTACTCGCACGCACGCACAACCATCCACTCACTCAACCTGTCCCGTTTTTGGCCCTGCTCTTTCCTGTCTGTAACAAGTAATGCGAGCATGCCACGCATCTACATAATACGCGTGCATGTTACTGTCGAGCGTGAAAGAAATGTTTCTTGCAGGCAAATCTTCTACTCTCTTTTATTGTTCATTTAGAAATTTATGTAAGTTAGTAGTTCATTTCGAACGAAAAGTATTCTATGTTAATTAAGTAAGAAAGTTATAAACTGGAAAATAAAATATAATTCGAAGGTTTATTAAAAACTTTGTAAAGTATTATATTTCGTAATAATTTGTAAGAAGATAATGTGCTACAAACAAAAAGTATTCCATGTCAAACAAATTTGGCAATCGTTACAATAATGAATGTGGCCACTTCTTCGGAATTATTGAACTGACTGTAAACCAAATAAGAAAGTTATAAACTCGAAAATAAAATATAATTCCAAACTTTGTTAGAAACTAATGGAAGCCTTCCAATTTACTGACTTTGAATGTAATTAATGTCTTCGTTACTACTTAATGTAGGAAGAAACTCCAGAGTTTAAAATTATTATTCACAATGAAAGTTAGTGCACGCTCTGTAACGGGACGTGTTTTGTAAATGAAATGACACAATATTTGCTTTCGCAGGCTGAGAAAGCCAGGGAAACCACAAGTGTATGCCGCCACCATAAAGATCTGCTAAACATAATATCATGCGAAGGAAAGTATCTGCAACGCGTGGCTGATTTTCATGAAGGAAATAGATCGTGTAAGTCGTTAATTGTCTCGCTTTGTTGACTAGCCGTTTACATGTTCTCGAATAAGTAGTTCCGTGATGAAACGACTGACGAAAACGTCTGACAGCTACTCTTTCTATATTACGTACGAAAGATTTTATACTTCTGATAATAGAATAATAACTACCAAACACGTGATATGAAATACACAATAAAGTGTAATTAAACATATTTAACACGAAACTATTGCACTACTAATATAAATTGTCACAATCAAAGTATTTAACTGTGTCTTAATTATTATACAAATTAAATTATTCCAATTATCCCCGTGGAAATTATTCCACATACTTCAACTGCAAACAAGACCAATAATTAACAATTTCCTGTATACAGAGAACCGATTACAAAGGAATATTATATTCCATGCCTCTACGACTGTATGCTGATTAACATATCAGTTGCAACAAGCATAGCCTTCCCTTGTACAACGTCATGTAAACAGATGAGGCCGTCATCGCGCTGGATCATGATGCAAAAGGTTACGATCCATTCTGACAAGGGAAAGCGAAGAGATAGAATGGCTTTAAAGTCTAATCCCCGACTGTACCCTCGAACTCAATGGAATCCAAGCTGACCCCGTAAATTCGGGTTGGAAGACAGAGCGCAAGGAAAACAAACAGTGGAGAAGAATATGCTATGGGACGACTGACCAGCCAACCCTCCAATGCCCGCACACACAACTGGACACCACCATGAACCAGACATATTTATATGCCCGGACCTTCCGCACATAGGAAACACCTCTTAGCCCCAGCTTTGGCCAAAGTTTACCTTTTTACTTATGGCTGAAGCCTGCGCGCAAGCTAAACTGTGTAAATTGGCGTTGGGCGGGTGCTGCTCTCCCTGAATCGATAGAGCACAATCGGCTACGTCGTGCCTTCGGATTGAAAGTGAACCTCGATTATTGTGGATTATATAATCCTGACTATGCAAAGGGAAATGTGAGTTCGGGATTATGAATAATTTGTCGACCTATTTCGAGAATTGTAAATGTTTTAATAATAATATTATTGATAAAAATTGAGGTTGAAACTAGAGTGAGATTAAATATGGAGTTTATTATAGAAATATTATATCGTTATTGAAAATAATAGATTTTACGTGTGGTGAATAAAATATGTGGTAAAACCACGAATATCCCGAACAAGAACTGTAATAAATATTCTATTTCTTTATATTCGTTTTGCAATACTCTTTTTTCAGGACCGTTGGTATTTTGATGTTATACATATACAACAAACATCAGATCCAAGCGGCAATTTATTGCAAAGCCTCAAATACTAAAATTCAATAAACAAGCAAGCAAACCATGTCGCAAAAATATAGAAGCGTACCGTACGTTTATATTCCAACAAATAAAATGAAGAAGCGAAATAAAAAATAAAAAGATATTTGGCTCGAGGCACTTTTACAATTATATTCACTAGCGCGTATGTGAAGGACAAAATAGTCGAAGTGAAGGGTGCGGAAAGCCGAGTGACCGAGTGAAGAGAGGCCAACTATCTGGCAGAGACGAAGCGAGTAGAAGCGTAACGGGAAAACAAAAGGGGGGTGGAACGGGTGCACCGGGCGAAGCACCCCTCTCTTTCCACTGTCGTTTTGACAGGGCCTGACGAATTTTGACAGAAGCCGCGCACGGCTGCACCATTTCGAAAAGCCTTCCACGCCAATCCTGAATATGTGGAGGGTGCGGAGGGGTGGCGGCGGAGCCAGGCACCGTGGCGAACCGACACAATCGAAATAATAATGTAACGCGCACTCGATTCTTCCTCTCTCTCTCTCTCTCTCTCTCTCTCTCTCTCTCTCTCTCTCTCTCTCTCTCTCTCTCTCTCTCCCTCTCTTTCTTTCTCTCCTACCACGTTTTCATCGGTTAAGCCACCTTTATTCCATCCCGGTCGCGCGTCATTGAGTCCGGACTCGAGATCGATACTCTTTCCAACCAGCGAATTTTCGATCATTAGCTGCGTCGCAATTGAAAACTGCACGGTCGGTCCATTTCTCGTTATTTTTAGTATCTCGTTCCTTTCACATGTACTCCCTTTTTACAGTGCTCCTTTTTTTAATATACCAAGTCTGTTAGTTATAGCACTGTTTTATTATAATTTGTAGATAATTTAAAGGTTTGAGATTTGATGTTCAATATGTTTATTACATTATAAGTTGAGAAAGGAATGCTGAGTATTGAAACCTTGTTGAAAGAGCTATTCAAACTGCATTAGTATTTAATACTTCAGAATTTTATTTTGAATTGAAGTTAATAAATAATTCCAGAAGATTTATCAATTCTTGGAAAATTCCATCGGAAAAAGAACTAGCACACGCGCCTAGGATTTGAAAAGCATTTTGCCATGGTAACCATGTGTTTAGGTAGGTGAGGACGTTCGCACTGCACGCTCGAAAATTCGTACCTTTGTGCGATTCGGGAGCTGGCAAAACACTATCAGAATTTTGGAGCACCTGGATAAAATATGTCACGAGGGACTGAGCCTTCAATCAATGGCGAGCTTCGATTTCAGCTATTCAATGGTGGAATTCGATACCATTTTCAATGCATACGCTCAACCCCCTCATACATATGTAATTCATATCTTCATATAAATAGCCCTTCCTATTAACTTTAAATGGACTATTTCATCACGTAGCATTTGACACTGAGGAAGAAAAATGTTTGACTTATTGAAAAGTGAAACAGTAGTGTATTATTCTTTAATAAAAACTAGCATAAGTAAATGTAAGAAATTATTATCCTGCATGCTTTCTACTCTTATATTATTAATTTAAAAATAACTGAAACAATGATTTATTTAACTCTTAACGAAAAATGTTTGGCTTAAAAATAAAATATATTTTTAACCCCAAGCCTTATTAAAAACCCTCCCATTAGTGATTGATTAAACAAAACATTAAAACTAAACTCGAAGACTCGTAACAGAATCCGGCAATTACGACAGCGATTAACTCCGCCCATTTCCATTCTATTTCAATCTTGCAACGAAGGCAGCTGCGCCTCGTACAAGTACTGTTACACACGGAAACTGTAATACGCTGGAAAAAAAGGCCATAAACTCATGGACATAATCGTGCAGCGTTGAGTCGAAGCTTCCTGACAGTGTGGCTCAATATTAAGTTCTTACGAGCGCCTCGTCAGCCAAGCTATTGCGTGGATATCCCTCGGGATAAACGTCACCGCAGGCTAATCGTCTCGATCCCAATATCTGCGGGCGCGGGCGCGCGCGCATCCTCGGCCAAGTATTATAGGCGGATGCCAAGCAATTTTCGAGCGAGCCGGCGTACGTCTGCTCTCTCGGAAACAGGGTCAAACGGTTGCGTTGGCGAAAAGAGGGATTCAAGCGAGCAAGCTGAAATCCTCGACGAGCAACAGTGCATCCACAAAATTTGCTTCGGGGCATATTCCAACTTTTCTTATTAAGTATATTGATGTATATCTTGTATTAAACTATGTGTTTAAAGTTAACTGAATCAGAGTTAGAAGCGCGTCGAATTGAAGTTTGAAAATTTGTGGGAATTGTGAAAATTAAATTATGTATTCTAAATTAACTGAATAATTCAGGACAAAATTTGTGAGGATTCTATGAAATTGTCGATGTTTCATTGGATAATTAAATTAATCGTTTAACAAATACACAATCATTTGTAAATTTCGGGGAAGTGGAGGGGATTCGAACCCTACTTTTGGATGCGACAGTGTTACCGAGCATCATGGCAAGGAACAATTGTGTTCCCGAGTGAGAAAGAGGGAGAACTGAACGCACCAATAAAGACAGAGAGAAGGGAGAAGAAAAAGAGCGAAATGATGCGCGTGCGACAGACGCGCCTAGTTATTAATGACGAGCTTCGAAGGGTCAGCACGCGCGCGCCAACAAAACTTTCGGAGCGGAAAAACTTTTTCCAATGCACTCGCGCACCCTTCTTGCAGCGCAGCCAAAGCTCCTTTTCCTCTTCGTTCGGCTCTTTTTGTTGCGAGGCTTTCGCGCCCCCCGTCGATCCGGCGCGGTTCAAAGTTCACTGTGAGCAGCTCCATCTCCTATTCGAGATCGGACAGCCATCTAGGATTCTCTTTTGCGCGCGATCGACGCCAATCGACGGACCGATTTATTCTCGCATTCGGGGCGCGCGCACGTTGTTCGGCAGTCATTTATCTGGGTCATTGAGGAATATCGGCAGTCCTTTATGGAGTCGATCGGCTATGGGATTGAATACTATGTCGCCCGAACATGCTCTATGCACTTCGATAGAAACTGGGGCTGCTATAGCTCTTGGCGATCGATCGGTTCATGGATTTCGAATTGCTCTCTAATAGCTGGGGCGAAGAAATAGCGAGATGACTCAACTTCCCTAATGGTGTATGCATAATTAATTGGAAAACGATGCATATGTTGAATTTAATATAACCGTCTTCAGAGTCTTAAAGTGTACAAGAAATCTAATTTATGTTCTATGTTTGGAAAATCTGAATGAATAAGAAACTAAGTGTATAATTAAATTAATGGAAGCCATTAATCCGAATGAATGGTGTATTCAATTATAATGGACTCGATTTTATAATCGCTCTATAAGATAAATTAAACTGCGGTTATTTATTCTAATTTACATTAATGTCTATAATGTCAAAGTCAATCTTCTTATATGTGGTATGTCTACAAAATGTCACTTTGAGTATTGCGTATACTTTAAATAAGAACTCATGATTCACGTATTTAATCGGCTGCTATTAATGTTCAAAAATAAAAAATTGAAAATGTCGCATGATTTGTACCATTTCTGCTATACGACTGTGATAAGCGCGAGTGATAGTTCGACTTCCAGTTATCAATATGCGTCACTGCGCAACAGAATTTTCATAAGAAAAGATCGGCATGAAAACTATGACGAAAAACACGTCAGGGCTGATCGTAAACTGACTCGACCTACTTGCAATATACAGGCTTGTTTCTTTGCGGTGCATAAACTAGTTTCTGCATATGTATTCTGTGGTATGAACAACGCTTTCACTACATATTATAATATGAATAAATAACATACATAGAACGAATTCGAATTTCGCATATTATGATGAAAACGGTTTTAATAACTCAATAGGATATCATCCGCATATTCAGATTCTATACTGCAATTCTAATATGTTTTATCTATTAAAATAAGAATAATAGCATTCGAAGAATTTATCGTACGACTGAATTTTAAAACTATTAGAAATATTGCAGACATAGGGGAAGTCCGGGCAAAGTGAATAATCGATAAGAAAAATCACAATAAAAAAATTAAATATACAATCCGTTCATATAGTCGCTTTGCGCGAGCTTCCCCTATAACGTCAGCATAAGAATAACAATAATAAATAACGCTATATTCAACTATTAATAACTCAAAGTAGATAAAAAGGAGTTAAACAATGGAACACTAATTTGTATTTACTGTGTCATGCAAACACATCGGGTTTCCATTACGTGTTTGTGAGAACGGTCGAGATCGTTCCACCTATGGATTGTTTCACGTGATTATGTGGTAATTACCGGTCACTCAAGGGAGACGAAGGTTAACCGAAGGTAAAAAGACGTGAGGGGCGATGTTTTGGTTCACCAAAAGGCAAGAGGCACAATCGGAAGTCGGCTTCTCGCGCGGTTGCTTCCTGCCAAGGGGTTTCCGGCAAATTAAATCCGAGCGGAGGAGCACATCAAGATCTACGAAATTGCGGTCCCCTTCGCTCACGCTCCATGCGGATCAGGGCGGAAGACTTATCGAAAATGCAGGAAACGGATGTCGTACGCGAGGGTTGACATTAAACACGTATGCGCTAAGTACTTCCTCTTGCTGGTAGTTAATCTTTCTTAGCACTAAAACCACCAACGCGATTTTGTTTATAAATGTATTATGTACATGATATATGACATTTTCAAATTACAGTGATTGATGATAATTAAATTGGCACGTAGAATCATTATTTTGATCTCGAAGAAAGTATCTTAGGAATTTCTGCAGTTTGAAATAACTAGAAATCTGGATTTTATCATTTTTCTAAATGAAAAATACTAACGCGAATAGAAATCAATATTACTCCTGACAGAGTTAATCAATATTAGATCGTATATTTACGATTAATTTTGATTGTCTCAAAACTTCAAAATGTGAATGTAATTTATCATACCACAGTTCAATTTCTGGCGAAGCTGTTAGTTTAAACTTCAAATACTCCTTACCTGAAACAGAAAGAAAATCATTGTTTAATTTCACAAAATTTATATAAACGTTGAATGAATGAACATTTTATGTCCAACACAAAACTGATAAATTACTACAGCAACTAATAATAACTAAAAATTCTAACTTAATTAATGCCAGAGCTTGTATTGAACAAATTAAACAACTTCAATTAATTGTAATTAACATTGTTAACTTCCAACAATACTATTAGCTTGCAACTTTCTAAGTTGCTCAGTTGTTAAGGGTTAAACACGAACTTTCGACCCGCACGCATTGCGGTAAACGACTGGCCTGGAACTACGCAGGCAACAGAAAAGCCCCAACAAACTTTTGACCTGGCTGGAAATGGAGCTGGACTGGTACAACACCAACTAAACCAGTGCAATACTAAATGGCAGGCGCTCTCAGCAGTATTCACTTTTGGTTGATTGTTATTAAAGTAAGTTTGATTGAAATACACTTGTACAGCTTGCTAACGAAGTTGCTGGGAAAAATTATTATGAGAATTGTTAAGTGATAGAACAGTTATAATAGACAAAGTTAAATAAATAGAAAATATTAAATAGATAGAAATTTCTTATGGAAAATCATTTATTTTACCATTGTATTGTAAACTTTTGCACTTCCAAATTATTTTATAACTGGTATTGGAATATATTGTGTAGAACGTAAGGTTTCCTGCAATAGTACTGCTTCACCTGCTTAACTAGTTTCAGGCACGCTACTCATGATTAATTAGTGCTAGGAAATAGAACTTGTTACCTAATGCTAATTTCTCTACGATTGCCGCTATCAAACGTTGAGATAAAATGATCTGGTTCATTTAATAGAATATATACAGCGTTTGTGACATGCAAGACAGCAGAAGCGCATAGATCAACGGCTAATGAGTCAAGTTCCAACGCAAGTTGGTTGATAAACGTCGGATGAAAGTGCTTCCCACTTCTGAAAAGTTGATTCACAATATTTCCAAATTCACTTATTCAACATATAATACAAAAGCTACGCTTAATTAATCTTAAAAGTGCTTAGAAATGAATATAAGTAATACCTGCTATAAAAGAAATAATTTAAAAAATATATTCCATATAAGACTTTTATATCACCCAATCAAATAAACGATCCCAATGAATATAAATCATGTCTAATTACTAATTACTAAAATCGTTAAAAAAAAGGATGAAACATCTTCCCCAGGGTATTTAAATACCAGAAATTGCCCATAAATAACAGTAATCAGACAGCAGTAAAACAGTAAATTGGCTATAATTCACCCAAGATTTCGACTGGCAGCAGCGAAAAACATTTACCAAAGGAACCCCTGATGATTTCTGCGAGTAAATTACGCGGATGGTCGATGACAGCGCGCGTTCGAAAGGTGGGAAGAAACACCATAGCAAAATCTGTGTTTCCGGTTTTAGATGTCCCGCGATGAAAACGTCCCAAGGATAAAAGGCGCTCGTTCGTATACGTAACGGCTGATCCGCAATGGAAATCCTTCTTCCCGTTGGCGGATCGTAAATCGAGCTGACGTACGTTTTCGCCACGACACTGACTAACGAGGTGCAAAGGCACGAGATATGATAGAAGGAAACGTGCATGTACAAGGCGTTGCAAAATCCTGATAAAATCCTAGCATCGACATTTTCACAGCCACTTTCTCACCGTAAAGATTATAAAATGTCACACGCGTACATATAATCATATTTATGTGTGGCGAGTTTTATCCACGGGGTTGAAATTAATGACCCATGAAGCTTTCCATTCTGTGTGTATATAATTATGGAGCTTTATGCTCGATTCACACGTACTCTTTTCTTGCCAGTGCAGATAGTAAAGAATGCCCTATTGTTTCTTAAGTACATATATTGTTACAATCAGTGAGTTGCATATATTTATTAGTAATACTTCAAATGTGAAGATATAAATTAAAATAAACTACTACTATGTAATCGATACTACACAATATATACAAAGTGTTACTGTTTTAACTACAGCTAATCCCCTTAACTAATGGACTAATTATTCTTCAAGGTTTAATAAAAAAAAACCTGTTGAACCATAAACGACGAGTCTTTCTAAATTTGTAAGGACACTTCACCAGCTGTAGTCAGAGTCCAATTTCAATGACTACACTTTTGCATTGATTGGCCGAGTGCATACAAGGTTGCAAGAAAGTTGCGCGTTAATATTCAAGGTAAATCGTTTTGACTCTTTTACGCAGCGAAGCCTGGTCACTTAGCATGAGAAACGCATGGCCGGCCTCGAATTTAGTCCAGGCGCGCACAGTGAATGGGCAGATAGCTAGACGCGGTAGCGAATGCTCATTTAATGGATCCACATTTGCGCGAACGATTACTCCGAAGAATGATTAAAAGATCAGCGAACCCATCGCCAGCCAGTTCTCTCTTAATTAGCTGACAGCGGCTAGAACGCGCGCTGGCAGAGAGAAGCTGGAGTTTTAAGCCGCAACGTCAGCAGCTGCGTCGTCTGCACTTAAAGCCAAAGCCACCTCCGCTTAAGCGGGCCATTGATCCGCTGGCTAATCGTCTCGCTAACAAGTATGACCGTTCCGATCAAGATCATCTCGCTTCTACCTTGACCATTTCCTTTCGGCAGCTTTCAAGTGGCACACGCAATCCTCTTGTGAGAAATTGGCAAATTACTCGCAGGTTAGTTAACGTGATTGATATCGCCAGCTGTAAGCTGCGAGATTTTGCTTTCGTTTTATTAATTTTTGAATATGTGTTTATCAAGGAATATAAGAATAGAAGGAATATGTAGATTAATAGAATGAGGGTTGATGCTGACACGTAATATTTGATCGAGCGTATTAATAATTACACGAGTGATGATCACAGGATCTTATGAGGATATGCTGACATGCAGGTATTTAGTTGCGCAATGATTGCCATAAGATTCTTTGGTCTACGTTTATGCAACTATTTTTATTTTTATTCGCAGGTAATTTTGTGTTCTGGACGAGTTTGCAATTAATTCATGGCACGCGCAATTTTATTGTGAAAAATTAGCAAATTATTAGGAAATTAATAATAAAATATAAGACACTGAAAATATTTGTGTATTTAAAGAGTACGAAATTCTGTTCTAATACCAGTTTTCAAAGGTACGTAATTTCATAGGAGAGTAATAGACGTCTATCACGTTGGGATTGTAGCAAGCTATTCTTGTATCTACGACGAAACCTATTTCTAGGCCTGAAGAGGACAAGCTGCTTTATGGGATACGTCAGACGCAGAGACGCCTGCAACTTTCCTCCTGTACACGCCGTACGAAATGAACTGTTTAAAAGCTCTGCCAGTAAAATCCAATTTCGTTTTAATGGAAAAAGTTTTTTTTTATTGAGAGCAGCGGCATGTTTCACGAAATTGCTAAACAGATGCAACATGTTTTTATAAACACTCGACGAGCTTTATTTACGTAATATAATTAGAAAGTAGAATAAATCGAATTCTGGGAACTGAGATTATTCAATCCCAATTAGTGTTAAAATGAGTAACTTACAATAATTAAAATTGATAACTCATAACGATGAAATATATCACACCCAATATTCTTACATAATCAACGCACAAATCAATTCAAATAAAATAAGGGACGATAAACCTACAAGCATTGACCAATAATAACGAGAACTACCCATTAAGAAATACAAAGTCAAATCATTCAAAGCAAAACAGTCTGGCATATGTAAACAATAACATTTCAAGACCACGCAAATCGCGAATTAAAATACACAAAAGCGTCCAGAAATACTCAGAGTTCGCACCGAGGATTTTAACAGCGAGCTTGCTCGATTCTTCGAGAGGCTCGAAAAGCTCGCGTTATACTTGAGCCGGTTCATCGAAAGAATAAGCGAAGCCATATAAAATATATCTGAGCGCGTCTCCGGTTCTTCCCCTACAATGAAGAAGCGCAGCCGTCTGCGCCTGGCACAGACAGAGGTATCATTGTTCGGCAAAAATCGTACAATACGATACGCGAGCTCGCTCACACCACTGGAACACCTGTTGCTAGCGAGCGGACGGTAAATCAATCCGGCGAGTAATGTACTTTGCGCGAGGCGAAGTCGTAAAAGCCCGACTCCGCCGCACGGATTTCCAGCTCAGCCAGCGTGCTCCTCTCGCCCCATTGGATCCACGATGGCTTTGCAGCATTTGCGACCCTGCACTGACCACTTAGCATAAAGGACTGTTCATATTCCATGGAAGTGGCGAGTGTGGATAAATTTCATGTTAATTGCAAGATTGAATAAATAGGTTAATAAAAAATATGGTGTATGAAGTTTAGTTTGATTAAGTGAAATTTTTCATTGGGATACTAGAATTTCAGTAGTGCAGAAGATCGTAGAGAATTACTGAATTTATCAGTATACAGAATATAAAATAAAATATGTTGAAATCTCTAGACTCTAAACCTTTCGACGTATAAATTAGTTGAAACTTATATAGAGGAACAAACAGAACAAACTTTATCGATGAACAAAGAAATGCAGAATGATCAAATGAAAGTTCATACAAATCGTGTGAATGCTACACATATGAAATATACTTTATGTATATCCTATAAAATATAGTTTAAATTTTAATTAGGAGGATTTTCAAATTGAATAAACTTTGAAGTTTGATTTACGTTTATAAATAATTCTTGCTGTTATTCGTAAATTCTGACAAGCATAAACTTATCGCTATCGCGAACAAGTATGCCAGACAAGTGGTAAACAAATATTGGAAATACAGAAGTGTCGTTGCAGTATTTCTAGACGGATGGTGTAAATTGATAGGAAAAATCACGTAACATCGACATTCCTTATAATGTGAATCGACCTTAATGCGCCGTATCTCCTTGCATCTTCTGGCAGTCGAGCGAAACTGTCCTCTGTTTCTCTAATACGACAAAAGCCTTCGGCAAGAGCGAAGCACGAGGCGCGGGAAAATCGTGTTTACGCCACTTCGCATTTTACGCACGGCATTCTCGCATTCTCTCGTTTGATAGTTGTCAGCTGGGTGAGTGTTTAGTGCCCGTTTTTGTTTAGCTCGTGAACAGCTACATCCCTCAAAGTGACGGATTCCAGCATTTTTTTTTCCCCCCCTGTTTGAAATTGTGCAAATCCCCGTGGCGGTACGCTCGTTTCTCTTCTACTGTCGAGAGTAATGAATGTACTGGCGAATATAGATTTATTTACCACAAACCAATTCGACTTCCGATTTTATTTTTCAAAATTACAGATCGACTCTCTTTAATAGTCAAATATTTACTGACTAATTCATAGTTCATACGAACACTACTTCTTGACTTTAATGTTACAAGCATTAACAAAATGCTATAAACCTGCTAATGAATTTTCTAGCACAAAGTGCTTCGAATATTCAAATCATTCTATTTCGATAATTAACAACTCAAATATAAATTACGATCAATTTCTAATTTCTCTTTGCGAGTTACACTCGACTAGTCGCCGTGGAAACTCTATTTATCAGTGCAGCGAACCGTCAATACAGATTCTCATAGGTCGGAACTCTAACTGTACGATCGGAACACCTCAGCTATTCGTAGCTGTGCGTATCTCCGCTCAATTGCAGATCAGCTTCTCGGGCTTCCTTCTCGCTCGCGCGCTTGGGATTCCATGGAATTATCCCATTCGCCGGAGCGAAGGCGCGATTTCGAGGTGATCTCTTTTCCAAGAGATCCGCGACTTCCGCTCGAATTGAATTATGTAGCATTCGGTGCTAGCTGTCTCGATTTGCACGAGCGCTGGAGCGACGAGGAAATGCGCCGGGGGATTTCGCGTGAAATTATAGGAAAGCGAAATCCGTTACGCGTTCTATGCGGCTGCGTTCACGTATCCAGGTACGTCGTACACCTGCAACTGTGCAGGCTGATTCATTTGCCGTTTGAACGCCACTGTCGTAGCCTAGTTTTTATTGGACATAGAGTGGGTTAAGAAAGGTATTGGCACACCTAGTATTTTTAGAATAAAGTTTATTGAAAGGAAAATTGTTTCCTCTAAGGAATATTTGTTCAAGAAGGTATATTTCTATTTAGAGACAAGTTATCATCTATAAGAAAAATACAATAGTATTTGTATGTGTATTCTATAATTGGTATTGTATACGTGAATGTAATCCCAATGGTACTAAACAAATTTGATTTTTTCTAAGACATTTTATTGTTGAAGAAGCTATATTTCTATTTAGAGACAAGTTTTCTTCTATAAGAAAAATAGTATTAGTAATGTAATAATATTATACGTAATGTATAAGATTAATGGAAGAGAAAATACCCGGATATAATCCCGAATGTAATAAAACAAATCTACTATTTACACAAAAGCGATTGTCGTTCGTGTCGGTGTGTGCGACTCCCTGCGAACCCACATGTTACCAGGACACGCGTGTTAAACACACCCCGACAACTTTCCTGCCTCTAACTTCTAGGAAAAGGCGCTCTCGGCTGACCGGTGGCAAAAATAAATGGTGCAAACCTGCCTAACGCGCGCAACCAGAAACGAGAAACGTGATCGAAAGCGGTGGCGAATCGTGCGGACAGTGACACGAGCGCGTGGAAAACCAAAAAGAAGCGAATCGAACCGTAAACTCGAAAGCACCGGCACCGGCACCGGTTATCTAATCGATGTTTTTTCCATGCTTACTTTCAGCAGCGACTGGTTTTCTCTACAAGCGCACGAGCGCGCAAGAGGTCCGGTAAACCTTGTCCGAGCATCCGCAATTATCGTGACACACCTCGCTGGTGTAAGGTTTCATCGTTTCTCCTTCCCCATTGAAGCGCGCCAAGAAATGACGTGCCCTGCGCTTCTAATTCTAGAACTTGGTAGCTTCGACTACGGAATTTTGATTTCTACTGAATTTAGAAGAGAGTTCTAGTGATATGACGCAAAGCTTACGGAGAAAAAAGGCGTAAAAGGAGTTTTTGTTGCTTATAAAAATATAAATAGAAAACTGATAATACTAACACGTACTTAGTTTTTCTCATAGATTTTTTAAAGATTGTAAAAAATATCGTTGCACTATTAATATTTTATGATTTAACATAAAAAAAAGTGGACAAATATAGAATATACATAGAAAGAGATACAAATGTTTCAGTAACTGTCACTTTTCTATTATAAGTAATACCCAACACTGAACATTAAATCGTTTCAATTATTAAAACAATGATTACATTTGATACTTAAAGATAATGTAAATCATATTTGTGTGAAATTAAATCCAACAAAATTACCAAAAACAATCGATCTATAAAATACCAAATAAACTCGATGTATCAATCAAATATCCAATCCAAGTAATAATGCAAAAAAAACAATGTAATTAGAATAATACCAGATCTCCAAGGAAAGCCACACAGCCTAAACAATTAATCTCACGAAAGCCACTTCCGAGGGACGGTTTAAGCCAAAGGATGTTCGATGGCTCAGCCGCATCCTGGCATGCCGAAAGCGTTAATAATAGCGGCGAGGATGACGGTAATGATCGGCCGGTGGAGAATGCGTTATCAGAGAGTGGCCAGCAGTTTCGAAAGCAGCAGCACCGCAGGAGGAGAAGCACGTCGATATAGCCGTGACGCAAAGCCAGGGAATCAATTATTTCAGGGCACCACACCGGGGGCGCAAGAATTACCCGAGCCACAGATTATAAACGCGGCCAATCGTCGATCCAATCGCATCGATCCACCGCAATTAACGGACACCGGTTTTCACACACGCGCTACATCTCGCTTGTAAAGCTACGTTCACTGCATGCAACTCGAGTTGTTTAAATTTTGAAACTTGCTGCATTCATGTATTTACTAAATAAAGAAGAAATTTAATTTAAATTTTGAATGAGAATCAGTTGAAGAATTTATAGTGAAGTTGATTTAATTACTTGTATTTAAAGTGAAGTTAAATACTTTTTAAAGGAGTCATACTCCTAATTAGTTACTAATTGCAAGCTACTTGAAAGTAAACTCGACACTTAGTATTCAAGCAACCCAAAAGCATCTTAAATATAAACCACTTGAAAACGTACAACTTTTCCAAGCTACTTAAACGAAAAAAGAAGGAAAACGATTTTCTAAATCGTTTGAAGCTCGAAAGCCACTTGGAAGGATGTCTAAACTGAAGCAAGTGACAAATTCACACCAGTCAAGTGCTTTCATACTAACCAGTTTCTCGCATGCAAGTCGCGTGCTGTGAACGAGGTTTAAGAGCGGCTGACTCTAATATCGCTCTACTCGAACGAGCTTGTTATTAATCGTAAATTAGTTTGTCGAGTGATCGCCCGCAAGCGCAAGTTCCACCACTTTCGATGATTAAACCCTGATTATTAAGAGATCATCGCGCGCATCTTCCACTAGCTGAGTCTTTCCAAGCGGGACCGCGGCTTTTCATCATCTAGCGTGAATAACGAGCGCTTGCTGAGATTGCGGTGCCGCGCGGCGCGGCGCCTCAGAGAATGGAATAAAGGGCGCGTGCGTAATTTCTGTTTAATTTTAATGAGACGTCGCGCAACTGTCATTATAGTAATGAGCTTGTTTAACCTGCTAATACCGCAATAAAGATTCTATTATTAAATGCGGAAAGCGAAGGGATCCCCATTTAATCTTCATGCAACATTCTATGTGTAATAAGTATCATTGTCAAAAATATCATTATTAAAATTAGTAATACTAACCATTTACAGTTAATAAGAGTAGATTCTCGAGAGAAATCGAGTCTAAGTATGCTATTATTAATTCATTGATTTTTACCAAAGTATTGCAATTTCTTATTATTAATCGTTACAAGCATAGTAATAAAAAGAGCATTATTTATAGAACGAGTGTTCCTTTTCCTTCTAATACTATTCTTTCTAACACAACAAAATAATTATAAAAGATCACACAATTAATTCAAATAACATTAGTTTAAATTAAAACGAAAATTAAGAGAAGAGACCACTTCGCGTACATCTCAATTATTATCATTTAGCTAATACCGAATTTTAGCTGAGTTTCTCACGACAAGCTCCACATATCTCCTTAACAAGTACTCACGCACCGGGCGCCTTTGTCACTATCCCGATACGGGAGAGTTAGAGGCATCAAAGCGAGAGAAAGCCGAACTACCCGGGACCCACAAACCCAGTTGAGTTTCTCGCACTAGTTTCAAAGCGTCGGTCCAAAACGGGCGGCGTACAAAGGCGTACACGCGCGTCTCTTTGCTCTGTCTCTCTGTGCGTGTATCCGCCGAAAATGCAGCCGGAATTTCTCTGTACTAGCACTAGCAAGAGAGTAACAGGTCTGTCGGGTTACAGCACAAGCGTGCCCGTTCCCGGAGATCTGTCCCGGGAACGAGACAGGAGCGATGAAATCCTGACCCGGATGTCGTGCACGCCCTCTTCCTCCTTGGAAGAGGGGTTCTCCCTTTCATCCTGACAGGCTCCTACAAAGCCGGCAGGTTTAGCAGGTACGACTAAACTCATCCCGGGGATCCCCCGGTTCCTCTCTGTCTCAAATTCGCTCTCCACTCTGCGTACCTGACGTTTTTATCCACTTGCATACAGGGTGAGCACGCACGACGTGATCGTATTAGATAATTATATAATTTGGCACACGAAACTCTTTATTTCGAAGAGTAAGTAAGTCGCTTGGAATATTATAAAATGGCAATAAATTCGTAGGAAAAGAAATTGAAAGAGTTGGTTTTTGAGAATGATTAAGATATGTTTAGTGAATTCAAAATTAGGAACAAGATAGAGATCGAAGAAATTAATATTTGTCGTCATTAATATTTTAAATGAATAATAAACTATAACTTTGTGAAAGCAATCTCAATTTATTTAATTAAATATATTATTATACATAATAAAAATTGACATAGGTATAGGTATCTAATATAAAACGGAGTTTGACAGTGCTGATTCAAAGGCAAGTGAATCACCCTGTACATGCACAGTTTCGTGATTGAGTGTTCCACCCTTTCTCCGCCGCTCCCTTTTCCTGGCCCTGTAAGACGAGACACAAGCTGGTGCAAGGACCAAGTGGGCGTGCACCCGAAAACAGTGGCGCGAGCAGGCCGGCTCTCTTTAATATTCGCTAGCAGCGCGATCCTTTGAAAAGGGCTCAACGGGTCTTCAAGGTGCAACGTGAATGACGCGTGTGAGAGCATTTCATGGAGATCATTTAGAACTGATAACGCTGGCGCGACCGTTGCAATGGATCTTATCGCGAGCAAGGAGTCATACATGTACGCAGCCTCCTTAAAGTACATATTCCCCCTGATAATGATAGTTGCATGACTAGCCAGAAGGGCTGAAGGATGTAATAGTGGAGTTTCCAAGTGTAAAGGGAATTTGAAACCAAATATATCAATAAATTTACTATACATGATTAAATATTTGTAGTAATAAATAAAAACACGTAAAGGATAAATTGACTAACGAATGTTTAAAAATATTATGAATTTAAAATTATCTAAAATATACTATATAAAATTGATGTTATTTGTAATAGAATACAAATGTTGTAAATTGAAAGTTTGGCTTCTGAAATTAAATAGGACAAGGAATTTTTACAGTATGAATTTGTAGATATGAGATACTAATTAGCAACGAAGTTGCAGCCACATTTGAATAATTCAAGACTAAAATGGTAGACAGTGAAACTGAATAGAAGGCTGACTGGGGTAGGCAAGTGGGAACAGCTATTAAACGGACAGCAAAGCCCTCGGCACACGGCAGAAAACTGTGAAAACGAACCTACACACAGTTGCACCATGCAGCGCGATCATGCTGAGAAAATTGCATCCACGTTATTACCGGCCATAATAAGTACGGCGTAACGTCACTGATTCTTATCAGATCCTCCTCGAAACATCCCCCCTCGACGCTTTAAAACACTTACGTTAGCAAGAATTTAATGCAGCAAAATCACATCCCACTAACATTATACCCATTGACCTTCCTTGGCCCTCATCGCAATTGAATTCACCTTCGGGTACAGGAAAATTCATAATGCGGCAGAAATCAAAAGCAAACTATGAATTTCATTTTTACACAGAGGAAATTGAAGGTTAACAATTTCTGTTGTAATGAACCGACCACTTTGCATCGTGTAAAATGAAAATTCGTGACTCAAACTAAATGAAAGGGACAATTACCCCTTGAATCTCATTTTAAATAAATTGATCTTCACTCATTTTTATTGCAGTTGATGAAGGTTTACATTAAATGATAAAAAGCTTCTTCAAATTGAATTAAATAAAAATTTCCCGAAGAAACTAATTTCTATTTAAAAAATCTACGTACATTTATATACGAAAAGAGTTTGATGAATAAATACTGCTAAATACTGCAATTCTTCTATTTACGTATTTCTTTTTTATAACATACACTTTGTAAACGGATCTCGCAAATAGGTGTGCACATTTACCAAGGCAGGTTTTGCATACACTCAAATCGATTCACCTATGTCCCTGTACCACCGGATAATAGTGCGTGGACGCGTCTTTGTCCGAGCAGCTACCTCTCAGCCTCTGAGAGCTCGCAGCGAGAAAGAGAGACGTGACTGACGGCCGATCAGATTTCGCGAGGCTGCACGTCATTCGGCGCACAAAGCAGCTCTACGATTACACGTGCCACGAGATCGCAACAAGGTTATTACCGGCGATAGCATCACTCAGAGAGTCTCGAGACTCCGACTCAACTCCTGCTCTCGAAATTTACGACCCCGCACACCATGCAGAAGTGTGACAGTGTAGTTCCAGTACTCACCGAAGGACTTGTCAACTATTCCTTGTTTACATTTTCTACCAATTTACGAGCAATGCTATCTTAAAATTGATAAAAATATAAAAAGTGGGATATAAAAAGTTTGTGTGTAATAAAAAGTAGAAAGAAATTTTGCTACGAGTCTTTCATTTTTATAATATTTTGCGGTAATTTGAAGTCGAGGATCTATCGGCAAAGTCATAAATATATTTTTATGACTTTAAACAGAAGAAATTAACCAACTCAACTGTACAAACTACCATTAATACAGAATTTATTTAGAACGATCAAAAATACCCTAATACCAGGAGTTGCGTTAAAAAATAGGATAGAGCGGGTTTATCTGTCTTAACATCGGATTTCCTTCGGCGCAATGTAATCCGGGACCAACGCGTCTTCCAGCGGTGCACTTTTGATTATTAACCGCCCACCCGATATTAAAAATACAGGCTCGTGGGCGGAAGTCACGGAGACTGCGAGGGAGCCACAAGAAACTTGGTATTACAGTGTGTCATTCATGTTACGCACTGTAAATACGCGGGGCGAAAGTACATAAGCGAGATCCGGTAAAAGATATTACAGCATTGACACACACCACTAAAGTACATTCGTCTACTTGGCGCACTTCCCCAAGCACCTTGCTTATTTCCGCCTGTTTGAATTTCCTTTACTCGTGATTCGTTACTAGAGCATATATTGACACTAATAAATACAAGATTGAATAGAGAATAATTCAAATTTATACCAAACGAAGTATAGAAACATAAAATACAATTATTGTAATGTTAAACAGCCGTATTAAATCGTGTTAAAGGAAAAAAATGAACAAATTCAGAGACAATTTTGAATGGTGAATCTTTTGTTAATGAATTCTAACTTGAAGCATTATGTTTTATACTTGATTCAGTAAATATTGGTCGTATTACGATATTTCAATTAAGAAAGGTATTTCTAGCTGAAAGTACGAGTGATCAAAGATTCTCATTTCTCCCAGAATACGGGTTTCCTCTTTCTCGTTATATTTCTCTTTTTAGAGGGCTCCTGTCTCATCTGCCGTGCGCCGTTTGGCACACGGGAAACGTCTAAAGGGACGAAGGGGATGACTATTATTCCCAGTGCCGGTCGTTTCCTACGGCGCGAGTGCTTTTACATATTTCTGGAATACATAAGAGAAGTCGTCCCTCGTCCAACAAAGATCCGCGCCATCCTTTCAGGGTGTTGAAACTCTCGCCATGCCTGGACACTTGTTCATCCGTGGCTTTCCCTCTATTTACATTTATTCGTCCCTCTAACACGAAAATCCTTTTGTTAACACCGATCCCTCTGGCATGCAAACTAAAACGCATAACTTGCCTTAACTGAATGAAGCCAATTGGAAACTATGCCTGAATAGTGCATGAGGCAAACAAAGAATAAACTATTCGTGCCGCGGAATTCGAATTTATAAATTGTTGAGAATTTATTGAGAATTTACTTTAATTTCTGACAGAAATGAAAGTCCGAGATAAACACTTATATGATAGTAGTTTCTAATTACTTATTACACCCTCAAACTAAACTCATTAATACTTTAATATAAACGAGGTCGAACTCGATTAAGGCCTTCTGCCCGAAGAGAAAATCATACATTCGTTTCATTGATTACCTCAACTAATACTTCAGTTAAAATAACTTGTTTTAAGCTACATCATAATATACTATACTTATAAGACTGCCTCTCATTACTTTGCTTTACTGAACGAGCCATTAAATCCAATAAAAACATGACGCAATGTCGTGAGGTATATTTTTTGTATTAGATAACGTTCGAATTTCTTTCCCCGCCCGAAACTAATTCCGTTCGCGATACATATAAGGCTGCGCTCATTGGAATCGCGAAATTAAGCCGAGTGCGCACTGCTCTCGAATGCGTAACGATCGACTTAATAACGGAGAACGAGCGCGCGGTATAATTATAATTTGAGAAATGAGTCATATCAGCCTAGTGCGAGGACGAATATAGTAACATCGAAGCCCACGTGTCGCTATCGTACGCTGCCGACATTAACATGCGATCGCCGCACTGGCAGGAAACCGGCTGTTTACAAACTGCGTGTCATGTTTAAATCTGCCGCGATTGCGCTAAAAGAGTTGTCAAGCTTATCGAGACGATTCCATCTACACCGATCTTTTTCAGAATCGATTATGTATATCATTCTCAGAGTGGTTATACTGACTGGACGATTGGCGTGATGAAAATCGATTCGATTTGTTGATGAGTCAGAATAATAAATATTCATATGAAGTTGTCATTCAAGACCACGGAAGTTGGAATAATCATTGAGAATTGTCTTACGAAGTGATAGTTCAGTTTCTCTTAAATACTTGTTACACAAGCTTATCCACACTAAAATTATACAGCATTAGTAAACAGAAATTAAATGTACAATAAAATACCCAACTATAATATTCTTTAATAAATATTTAAAATATTTAAAATCTCTACTTTAAAACAAACACTCAGCTACGTATATTCGATTAGAATGAAAAAGGCTCTACTACGAATATTCGTGACTTGCCACTCCGTTTCCATTGGGGTACTAAGGTGACTGCAAAATACCGAGTGGCAGGTGCAAATACATGCTCAAATTTCCCGCAGTGTGCGCTTAATTGCGAGCGGTTCACTTGGATAGTACTGTTTCCGGAAAAGCGAATTTTCTAGCTAACTACCGGTGCGCCGGTGGCTTTACGGAGGAGCCAGGGCGACATCATCACATTTCATCGGAATAAACCGCTCGGACGTTGCAACAAAGGGGTCAAGTTGTTTCGGCTAATAGAGCGCGCCAGCATGCATTAACCCCTAATTAACAGGTAGTGCGCATAATGCCCGAGAGAGCCACCGAGCAACTGCCGGACTCCCCGAAAGTAAGTTACAATGGTGCGCTTGTATGTTGGCGAAGCTACGTGATGCACGAACAAACTTCTCCTCGGCGTTGTTAAACTGAATGGGCGCTTCGTAGTGACACGAGAAGAAGATGCATTAACCTCCCTGCATCGTTTATTTACCCGGCCAACTTTTGGGTAATGGAAAATCTACCCTAGCAGTTAATAGCTTGTTCAGTAATGTTCTAGGAATGACTGTGCAGTGTTTCAAATACCCATGCAAGTTTCAGTGTATTTCTATTGTACTTGAGAACAAATCTTTAATTTAAGTAAAACTAGTTTGAACTATTCAACTATTCCGAGATTTTTCTACTTAGTCTTTTATGTATTACTAAATACTGAAATTTGTAGTTTTACTTTCAGCTTCTTTTGTTAATTAAAAAAGGAATGTTGAATGAAATATGAGTACACCAAAAACAGGTACTCCAGGCATAATTACAATCAAAACAGCATTCTATAATACCAGCACATACACTGCAAAATAAAATAAGGGTTCCATAGAAATGTACAATGAAACTATTATAGAAACGGATGATTCAGGGACGTGTGTCTTTGATTGAATAAATCTGGTTCGGTTATGACACGATTACGTCGAAGCGATAAACAAGATGTTAAGGACGGCTGGCGTAGCCGCGATCGGACCAGCTTCTAACCACACGCGGCATAGACAGCGGCTATCTGCGATCCACGCGGAACAGATGTCTCGCTTTCCTCGGAGCCATCGAGAACAAAGGCCGCACACACGCATTACTTTTTTTTCCCTGCCACTGCCCCGCCTTCCGCCCCGCTCGTCCCTCTCCGCATATATCGGGGCGTACTTCCTCATTCTTGCGTTATGCGCCGAGGAAAGTAGCGATATGAAAGATAGCGACGTTTCTATCTGTCAGATCGCTTTCTACTTTGATACTTATATAGGCCACGGATATGTATGTGTGTGTGCCTATGTGTATGTGTGTATGTTCGACGTTAAATTTATCGGTGCACCGGCAAACCTCGGAGCAGTGCTATTGAACCGCCTTGGACGCCACCGTCCCGCGCCGTACACACGCACGCACGTGACTAATGACGACAGCATGATATACGGTATCAAATTTCCATGGCTGGTTATGGTTCCAAATAGCCGTGATAATTGGTTATGTAAGTATATGTATAGTTATACGGGCAGAGTAAACCATTGTCATAAGGTACTGTTGAATTTCGGTGTGTTTTAATATTTATAATAATTATGATAAACTTTTTTCTTTTGGTGACTTAGGTTAAGTTATTCATAGTATATGTGTTAAGAGAAAGTAGGAGTTGGTTTGATATTAGATCTCTTTATGATTTAATTGAATGTGTCATTAACCAATGTAAAGATTAATGAATAATCAATGAAAAGATTAATTCTGCAAACTCATCAATATCTATTACAAACACCAAGTAGAAATTGTTTCCTACAACCACTTATAATTGCTTTAAGAATAACTACCTCTAATTAATGATCCGTGCATATTTACATGGTGTACAAGCGCTACTCAACTACGCAAGTACGAAAACAACATTCCCCATACAAACTACCGCGACGAAAGATTGAAGTATTACGAAAGTACTTCTCTCCGCTTTAGTGAGAGAAGGACAGGGCGTCTTTAATTTTCTAAACGCATCCTGTTCGAAGAGAGCGACGGAAAGCAGGAGCGGCAAGAGTGAGCGTAGCTCGCTCGGAAAAGTTTCACCGAGTGAAACCCTGCCGAGGCGGCTTTGCTCGCCTCGGCAGCTGCCTTCCTGCCTGAGAATCGGCGACCTCGTTAAACCAATTTGCCAGCGCGAGCGTTTCGCACCCACAAACCCACTCGCTATTACGATGGCGACCGGATAGAGAGATCGGCGCAGCCCCCGCGTGCCTGTCGGGCGGGCCCAGTCGCACTGCCAAAGCACAGCTGAATCGGCCAGATATTAGAAAGGCACTCGCACGATTCTAGTGTGACAATGAATAATGAGTGGTCAATCATCGGTTTTATATTTTTGTGTCAATAATATATTAACTCAATATTGCCAGTCAATTGTCATTGAGTATGTTTGAATTACTTGGGATATTAGAAAAATGATATTGATAAGATAATAATGAGTAGTAAAGAATAGGCAATGATCGGTTTTATATTATTATTGTATCAATATATTAAATAATATATTGGTTTGTTTGAATTATTTAGGGAATTAGGAACACAATACTGATAGAATAAACTTCGACGAAACTATTGATTACTTTTCTGATTATAGAAGATTATACCAATAATCATGCTTGAATATAAAACCTTAGTTTTCTTACACTGAATTTCTCTTTGGAACATAAAAAAGTAAATATCCATAAATGTCAATGGTAACAATAACGCTGTTGAATTGTTCCTCGTGTGGAGGAAACGACTTTACACGAGTAATGTTACACAGCATGACGCATCTGGCGATAGAATTCCAGCGATAAAAAAACCGTGATAGTGACACACCAAGTGACGTCTAATCGTTCCTATATAATGGGCTAATTGTAGTCAAAGAGCGTCTAGTGAAAAAAACATGAGCAGTCCCCATTCGTTCCAGATGGGACCTGTTGCACTTACACGAGAAAAATTGGGCTCTCACGCCGATAATCATTTAATATTCAACGCGAGTGTCGGTTTCCTTGTGAAAGCGCGCACCGATCGAAGTAATACAAGCTCGTCTAAATTTAGTGGCAGTGTGATGCAAATTTTGTTTTGTTAATTAAATTGGCAAGGGGATGTGCGAAACTTCCATTGTGCAAAGTGAGTATAAGTAGAGGGAATAAATCTGTGTCAATTTTTCAATGTCAGCCTGTGTTACATTAATGGAACTTGTAAAGGAACTAACGATTGTGTCGCAACACTTTTTAATTTTCATCTCACTAATTAATTTGTAATCTCCACGGTCTTGATAATATCATTTTAATCGATGTACTATGTAAATGGGAAAGCGTGAGTTTGTTTCGTTCAGAAACAACTGATCTCTAAAGCGATTTATTCATTACATTTGATATTAATTAATAACTGACCACCAACTGCACCATACCTTAACCATTCCCACGGGAACTCTACCAAGCCAACTTCAATACTTTTAATATATAAAACCAATTAGTCCGCGAGTCTGCTAATTACACCGGGCTGGCCAGTTTAATTAAAACTTCATCAACAAAGTGACAGGGAACTAAGTGTACTTGCTAATGAAAGTTCACCCTCCTTTTGTTGGAGCTTCTTTCCACCCGGCAGAGTTTTAACTCGACCAGGTCCACTGACCGGATTGTCGCAAAGTGACTCTCATCAACTCACCCAGCGTCCCCGATGTAATCCAGCATGCATATCTTCAACATCTCGCCGGTAATCCCAGACTCATCACGTGCGAAGAAGACAAAAGGGACATTCACAAATGAAGCGAGCACACACGTAGAAAGACACTGTCTCATGAGAAACGAACGATCACTTCTGCCAGTTGGGAGTCACAATATCGGCCATGAAAGTAAACGGTACCACGTCCCCGAAGCCTCGAATCAAAACGACCGGTGTACACGTACGTGACACACGGAGCTGCAATCCGATGTTTCAATCAAGGTCGATGATTGAAGATCGATCTCTAAAATTCAGGATGAGTTCTTCAGTTTCTTTTATTATTGTATCACTCGTTGAATTAATTGTTGGATAAATCGTTGAATGACTCGAGAGAATCAATCGTTCAATGAATCTTCAAATTGGTATCTTGGTCGAATGGTTGCAAGGTCCACTGGTTCTCGTTCTTTATTCAATCAACGTTTGATCGTCCGTTTTAATGAAGCCGGATTTAAATGCCGTCCAGTCGTAATTGGAGCCTCTGAATTCCAAGATTCGGATTTAAACGGAGTATTAAATACATCCGAAACGAAATAAATGACAGTGAAAGTGAGATGCTTCAATTAGTACGCTGAAATTCCACTGATCCTTTATATCCTTGCATCCACGTTCCGCCGATAAAATAATTCACTCCAATCAACGAAGGGAAGTGAAGTACTAACTCATTAAAATCAAAGAATCCAAATCAATTATCGTGCTTGGCACAGTCTGGGCATTCGATACTCGACCAGATTCCACATAAAACAAGCTTCCAAGACACAAGGATCAAATCGAGGAATCCCCGATCCTTGCTACACAGGCATTTCATGTTCCATCTAGCATATTCAAGCCCGATATTCGACAAGGTTAATGTCTCTGATTCTCGAGGATTTTGTACCGTCGAGGGAGCACCACCGATATGTTTCCCGCAAGATTCCAGAAAGAACGTGAATTTATCTTGGCGGTTGCACGCGCTCATACGTCCTTATATTGCCCGCGATCCTTTATGCTCGATGATTAATCGGCGCAGCTTCTCTCCCTCTTCTCTCTCTTCTCTCTCTTCTCTCTTAGATGCTTCGGGCGTGCGTTTTAATTATCCAGGTTTCGTTAGCCGAGACCTCGCGCGACCTTCCTTCCTTCCTCTCTCTCTCTCTCTCTTCTCAGCGTCGGCGTCTGCTTTTGTTTTAATGCCTCCTTTTTTCCTCGAGGGATTAAGTTACAGCGCGCTATGCGATTCTGGGGTAGAACGACGAAGCTCTCTTCTCGCGCGTACAACGTGTGTGCGCATCTCTGCGCGTTTCCACGGGAATGCGATTGCTATCACGGATTCTACTTCTGTGGTCTAGCACCACCGGGGTATTAATCGGACTACTTTCCCTGAGGATCCCGGTAATATCCTTGGGATATTCTTTGCTCAGTAGGATCATACAAAGGAGAGTTGCTCTCCCGAAGGTCCCTTTGCCTTCCTGATATACGGCGATCTTGCCTTTTATAATCGATTAAATTATGCACTCGCTTGGAATTACTATCTTTCTTCAAGGTTTATTCAGAGGATTCTCATCCAGCTTGCTTTGTTTGTCTCTTATATTAAAAAGCTCTGGCATACTATCCGCTCGAGCTAATTAGTAGTTTGATCGATAAATTAATTGCGCTCGTTTATACCAGCTGTGAATGCAAGGAGGATACCGCGATATCTTTGTGTCCGCTTGTTTTGTACAAGAAATTAATTAATGAGGATACTTTGCGTTCCTTGAATGCGTCTTTTCCGGCGTTGTGGTCTTCGCAGGCTTTGCTTTTCAATCTGATTGAAAGCCGGCCGAAAACGCACGCCTCGCTAGTTCTATTCAGGTGCAGTGTGTATTTATGTGTGCGCAGATATACATAGCACGCACAAGAGCCCATTCATCGGGTTCGCGCTAAAATAGGAGCCGGCTCCACCATTCAGGCAGATTATCTATCGCTGACTTCAAAGGTTACAGTCGCCGGGCAAGAAGCTTGCGTGCCCAGAGCTTAGAGGGCATTCGGAATCGGCGCGAAATCCGCTTTAAGACGCACTATTGGCTGCGCTGTATGTTCCCGTGGCAGACATTTCAATTACGCCATATCGACAAGCGTAAAGGGATCAAGGGCCGATGGAGAAAGCCAGCGGACAACGGCCGTGTGGCTTTTATTCTTAAAGAATGATCCCACTGACGCTACGATCGCCAACTGTGATTTATACTTCGGTCTGATTTGGTAGATTGCTATTTCACTGAATCGTAGAAGCTTTCAATTTTTCTATCTTTTGAGTTTGTCTTTTTAGAGAGAAGTAATTGGAAGTTGTATTGTCTTGAAAAGGTTTCTTCTGGTTTAAAAGGATTCTCGAGTTAAAGTCGTCCTTTGTAATGTCCGAGGGTGTATTTGCAGTTGAACAATGGTTTCATGCACTTCGAAAGTGATCTCGTATATTTTCTTAAAGGTCAAGGGGTTTCTAGTTTGGTCAAAAGGATTTCCTTCCGTTCCGGAAAAAGCTCTTAAAGCCTTCAAACAATTTGTCGAAGTTTGCCAGAATTTCTTTGCACTTTCAAAGTATTTCTTGTATTTCGTCACTATTTGTTGGTATTTCTTGTATTCGATAAAATTCTGTCTTTTTTTGAATTTCCAAAGCAATCTTGTAACTTTACAAAGTTTTCTTAGATTTGCATAGATATTTCTTTCACTTCCAACAGAAGTTCTTGTTGTTCCGTACTCAAAAAGTGATCTCGAACTTTCGAAGGAATGATTTGTACTTTCAAAGCAATCTTTTGACCGGTCAAATGCGTCAGTTTCAAGTTTGGAAGGATCGCTTGAATTTACTAAAGGGTGTCTCGCACTCGAGTGAGCCCACCTGTTTAATGCAATCGGATGTCCAAGGTGACTGTGGTGCTTCTGCAGTGCCAGTTGATTTATAAGCTGGCAGTATTGAGTGCACTGCTATCGAAACTCGCCTCGATTAGGGCTGCTTTAGTCGGACAGCCGATAATATGTTTCAGAGATAGCCGCGCGCACTCTTACCCTTTAGTGCTCACTCGCCGATCGTTTCATTGATTTATTCCAATTGATTGGAGTACCACACACTTCCAGCTGCTTATCGCCACGTGTAAGTCGAGAAGCATCCACTTTCCTTGAACCTGCATATTTTATTTTCCAACCTTCCGACCTTCATATTCATCGATTTTAATTCTCAAGCAAATTTATGGAAAATCCAATTATTTGTTTAAATGAAATGCAGCGATGACCTCGTTAGTTGAGTATTACAATCTCCTTGAAGTCTCAATGGGCATCGATGATTCTCTGTTTCTTCCGAAAATGGTGAATGAAGCTTCTTTCCTTTCACTGTACCGCTCGTTACACCATGCCCCAGTTGCAATGTTCCCACGAAATATGGTTGTTCGATTGAATCAACTCCTAACACGTTGTAATTGAATTTTACACGGGACAGTATCGATAATGCATCACTCAATTATCTCCATTTACGTTAAATCAATCACAGCTGATCCTCGTTCACATTAATCAACTTAAAGATTATCTTCATTTACGAAAGAAGTATATTTCTTCTCAAGAAAAAAAACTCTTCGTAAGCTCCAAAGTATTTAAATTATCTTCTCATCATTGAATAATCTCAAACTTCTCAGTGAAATTTAAATTTCATTGTATTAATTCACTCAGGTGGTCCAATTATCGGCATCATAAATCATCAGCTTTACTAGTCAATAACTAATGAGATACGTTGAAACGAGCGTATCCTTCGAAAGCGACCACCCACGAGTGCCAGGAAAGAAAGCAATTTCCACACGTGCAATTACGATTTACGATACATCGAGAGATACCCAAACGATCGTAAAGGAATCTTGCAGAAGCAAGGCGCCGCTCGACGTTGCTAATCGAATAGTTTCAAGCTCGTTGTACACACACAGTTTTCCCGAACACTCTACAAGCCTATCGAACGCAGAGAGAGAGAGAGAGAACTCCAACGTGTAGTACTTGAAAAGCTCGTTAGTCGGTGTTTCGTTAGTGCGTTTCTTGCTAGATGCTCTTTCTTCTTCAGGTCGTCTTCGAGTTTTCGCCGGAGGAGATTGATGCTGGAGACGAGCGTGTCCAGCAAAAAGCGTCGCTCTACTAAATCACTAAATCACTGAGAGTGGCACAAGTGCACTATCGACTCGTTACGCGTTTCGCCGAATCACGTCTGCGGGATTAGCCGAGATCGCGCTTGTCCCGTTAGATCGAGAATCGATCGAGAACTGTCGATGCCTCGCCAGCCGGACGACTGCGGAAGGAACACTTCTCTATACCACGTACAATTTTATCTAGACCCCTGGAGAATAGTAACATACTGTGTAATCCGTGTGGGAATGTACAGGGTGATGTCTCTTGTCTTTGTATCAGTGTTGTCGAACCGTACTTTTTATCGGAGATAGATATATATTACATTATGTGCATTGTACATGCAACATAGTATTATCTCTTCTAACATAAAAGGTAAAGTTTCTCTGCTTGTGTGTCCCCGATAAATAGGAAAAAGTCTGAGCCGATTTTCATGCTACTTTCTTGTCTGTGTAGAGTTGTAATCCAGGCAAACTATGAGTTATACAATATTGCAATATTTATTATTTATATAGTTTACTCTTACAATTTAATAAATCAATAAAAATGAATCAGACTGAGATTGCAAAGCAAGTGAATTACCCTGTACGGTAGTCTTCGATCTCAGCAAGTTTTTCAGGATAGAAAAGTTGCAAAGATCGATCGTTACTTAAGATGCAGGAGAGTCGAGGTACGCGTGACACGTGCGCTTACATGGATACTCGAAAGAGAATAATCACGGAAAGCAAGCTACTCTGAATTAAGTTTGACCAAATAACATTTCTAAGAGAAAACAAATCGTAAAGACAAAACTTTTTCTAAGTTCAGTGAACCTTTTGATAGTCCAAAGAAATAATGAAGATAAACTGTTCACAAAGATCAACAACTGTACTATCTTTCGGGATCTAAATAAACTCTTCACCTTTACAATTCTCGTTTCGCGTGGAATGTACACTTCTGCCGAGGACTTTCTTTCCCAATCGTATTGGAGGATACGCGCGTAAAGCTAGGATGACACCGCTTTCGATGACACTGGTTTCCCTGTCGGATGGCAACTGACCGTGCGCCAGCGCCTTAACTACACTTGCACCTTGCGGTACCTTCGTAACATGGATCCCCGACGTGCCTGGATTACACGATTGAGTCATAAAGCACCGGAGCCAACCATCGACTCGTCGCACTCGCTCGAAGAATGTTTTTATCGCGGCAGCCGGCGCTACTGGCTGCTAACAGATAAGATTAGAAATTTCGGGGACACAGTGAACTTGGTGTGCTGGTCGTCGCGAACTTTCAATTTCAACCCTTCGCACCTTCTGCGACGGCTGCGAGGAACTCTATTACGAACTATCGAACTCAATGCTTTCACTATATTGTTAAGTGATACAAATAGTTTGCCGATATTCTCTTTTCATATTTCGTTATTTAGTACATGTAACTAATTCGAAGTCATCTTTAGGAAATTTTAATTATACTAATTGAAATAGCTGTCAATTTAATTAATTTAAGTAATGAAACTAATTGAAAACGAACAAAAGGTTGAGCAAGAATCAGAGATATTATCGCAATAACAGGTTGATTGATTGGCATTCCAAATGAACAGATTCAAAGTGAAATTTTGATTTTATCATATATTAAAGGTAACGTTAATTACACTAATTAATCAGGTAGTCATCAATGCTGCTCACAATGCGATGCATATTGCCCAAGAGATCTCCGAAACCACGATTGGAATGCAAGATACAAAGAACGAAAGCAGAAGAAATCGTGTTAGGAAATGATTTAACCGGAATAAATCCATTTGTACAAATATCACCATAAAATTTACACAAGATAGGAAGAAGTCTCATTGAATTCAAGGAACGTCGTGTTTCCTCAGATAGGATTTCGCAAAGTGTCGCAAATGTATCATCGTTCCACGAAACCGGAGAGATTTCGGTGAAGAACCTTATGCAATTTCCTTGCGGTAAGGAACGTGCGGCTCTTTCGATTCCGTGGAAGCTAAGCGATAAAGGTTCACGATAAACGATTAAAAGGCAGCATTACAGACGGTGCGGTAAGTGTCGAAAATTGCGAGTTAGTTTGCACCTTGCAAATTGGATCGGCATCCTGCTCTCTCGCGAATAATTACCGTTAACGGCACGGTAATTGCTCTCTTCGTTATGGGTGCAATAAAACCAAGAGTGTTTTTGTTGGCTGTCCCAGCAACGCGGTCGGCCCAGTTGTCGTTAAAAAGATTAACCCATTAATGCCAAGCAGCATGATTCATTACACCATGAGATACCTCTGGTGCACTATGCATAAACACTACGGGAAATTAATTAGTCTCGAGTCCTTGAAAACTAGTCCTAAGAACGATAATACAAGTAAGGATTTTTTCTTAAATGAATGCTTCTGTTCAGATCCCGTGCATTACGATGTTATTAACAGTAGTTTCTTTCACTTTGGATTCCTCGGTATGTGGAACGCATCCTACTTTCTAAGACAATTATCAAGTTTGCGTAGCCACTGTTAAGATTATAGTATTTCTCACAAAGATTCAGTGCTATTACTTCGTAAATCATAGCATTGAACTCTTGTGTGTCAAGGGAAATGACACAAATAATAAAATAATAAAAATATCTTCTACCACTTTCTAATAACCTACTGAAACCTCGACTTATTGGCGCAAAAGCGAAAGTTTAATCATTTCTCGGGATTAAAGGAACATGGGAACGCCAAAATTACTTTCTCGTCAACTTAGTAAATTGGTACGTACTTAAACATTGAATCATTCACGTTTCGCGAGGCATTAATGGAGGCTAAGTAAAGTTGTCATGCGCATGATTTGGCTTGTCCCTCTGACAATTACGGCCACTGACGGGCAAATGCTATTTACCGGACAGCGAGCTATTACCGAGCCATTAGCCGATCACTCTAATCACGCGATAGTCAAGCAGGAATAATTGCGCCTTAGATTTCTAAGGGAGCCACCGTGTCTTCCGCTTTACGGCCTCTGTTTACCCGACATCACTTTCCAATTAAGCTTGTCTGTCTCAAAGTTATGCGCCCACAGCGATCGAGATTCGATTATTATCAGACTCGCGTTTCATGCGCCTCCTATCTCCTATGAAATGTCTGCGGTGTCTGTTATTAATACAAAGACGTCTAATTAATTTCACGATATTGTTGATAGAATAGTACTAATTATAAATATATTGTATATTAAATACTCTCATCTAATTTCACAATACTATCGATAGATTATTTTCATATTATATTGAAAAAAAAAGATTAAAAAAAAAGAAACTTAATAAGAGAATAACACGAGATTGAATTCAAGAAAATCTGGGGTAAAACACCGATGACTCTAATCACGCGATAACCAGGAATAATTGTGCTTTAGATTTCCAAGGTTCTTCCGTCTTATGTCCTCTGTTTACCCGACACCACTTTCCAATTAAGCTTGTCCCTCTCAAAGTTATGCACCCACGACGATCGAGATTCGATTATTATCGGACTCGGAGTGTGCTGCATCGTCTAATTCAGTTTCGGCCGACCCGTACAAGCGCGCAAACCGAAACCATAACTTCCCGATTGCTGATCGTCCTGTTTGCGTCGCCAGGAATTTTGGCCGGGCTGACTTCCACAAGATAAACGACCCTATGCTTCATGGTCAGTCTGGTCAAGTGGTAATTGTTATCGCCGGAAGTTCCGAGGACCTTTCGCGGTGGTGGCACGTGTGCCGTTTGTTTGGCAAACTTCCAAATTTGACGGCTCGCTGGCGACCTAACAACCTGTGGTATCCTTATTGGCCCACTGACTTTAATAGTAGCTGGCAATTTGCTGATCTTCATTGCCAGACGCACGATTCGTGTCACGAAGCACGCCGAGAGACTACTTATTGCCGGCACACTCAAAACAAATTGCTTCGAGTTCCAGATGAACTAAGGTTTCATTTTGTACTAATGAAATACGCGTTTGAAATTAAATAATTTCAAGTCTGTCACACATTTACGTACTAATTGCAAGCACTAATTAACGATACAACTCATATCACTAACATACGACTTCCGTTTGCGTCACTTTTCAATCACTCTTATAAATCACCCATTAGAAATGCCACATTTACACGATATCAATACATTTCCACTCGACGTATCCAGTTTCAAAACAACCCCTCCAAACGAAAATCCTGAAGGAAACTCCACAGGTTGTTTATTCGCGAGGAATCCGCCTCGAAAACAACTTGTTAAGAGTATCCACGAAAGAAAGTCGTAAGCAAGGAAGAGTCGAACAAAAGGAGTAAAATCGAAGGAATTGTGTGCTCCACAAATAATCGGTACGAGCGTGTTACAACCATGAAATATCTCCCATTTGGAAGTGCGACTGTTCGACTTGTGCGAAGTGGAGTGCGTTCGACTGGCGAGGTCGTTCCCACTAATTTATGGCGTGTTTACCGTGCGAGAGACTTCGCTCGCGATCGCACTGGTGCGCGGGGCCGGCACTCTCAAAGATTGATCGAGGAGATCGAGATTTCGAATCTCCAAGTTGGTGTCGAGCGAACAGAGAAAAAGAGTATGTGTGTGTGTGCGAGAGAAAGAGAGGGAGCGCGCGCGCGCGATGCGGCAGCGGATCGAAGTGCCGGAGGACTGTTTTAGTGGCTGCTCGCTCAATGCATCGCCAGTGGCATGGTCCCCTTCTCCGTACGGTGTAGTACGTCCGTCTACCCGACGCACACCGAGGGCCCCATGTATCTCTCTCGCCTCTTCCACCTACAACCAGCTTCGTTCCTGCCTACTCTCCAACTCGCTCCGGCCACGACAATCCACCTCCACCGCGTCAGACAGCATCCAGCTGTGCGCTCATGTTATATTTACATTCGCATCTTCTCCCCGGATATTCGATATCCGATAATTGTCCCGCCAAAATAGTTATTTTAGTTAATAATTGGTCTGCTCAATGATATTAATGATGTAGATATGCTAATAGCCAATTAAATAATAATTGGTTCAATATTTAATTATTCTCGGATGCTGATATAGTCTGGTGATAATTAGAAAAAGTCTATTTAAAATCATTGCGCCAGTACTTTGATATAAGGAAAGAAAAATATAAATGGAGTTCACAGGGATTTTTAACTCATATAATTTTGTATTTTTATAAAAATAGTATTGCAAATCTCTAATTTTCTAATTATACCAGACGCTATCTCGACAAAGCCACCCTAACTCTTGGAAATATGAGTTGCACGCCAGTCGCGAGGAGAGGGTTCATCAAAAGGAGGCGAGTGAAAAAATCGACGCGATACACGCACTCACTCACGAAGCACGCCCCAATTCGGGGAGGAGTGCGGGGCGCGCTTGATTACGGCTTGTTTAATTTACCCGGCGAGGCAGAAAAATAGTCAGGGGGAAGTCTGCCGCCTCCGGAGCAATTTCCGGGCGCGCTCCTTCCTTCCGCGCTTTGTGCTCGAACGAGGCTGTTGGGGATACACAACGAGGAAATAGGGAGAACCCAAGAGAAAGGGTGAAAATTCGTGTTATGCACTCACAACCCTCCCTCGGCATTATCTTATCCGCACGTATTGTTGCCTTCTGCGAGAAAAGTCCAGACAGGACTAACAATTCCGTGTACGAGACGAGTGTGCTCTACATGCGCGTGAATCTAGCTCGGAGAAAGCGAGAAAAATGTTTGTGTGTCGAACATCTATTCATACGTTTTCAGTACGGATTCAATGAAATAAGAGAAAACTTCGAAGTATTTATTGTATTCCCTGTTTTTGTTTAATTGTTACTTTAATATAGTTTTGATTTTCACTTTAATTTTAAATAGTTTAATATAATTTAACGAAGTCGATGATTTTATTTACGAATATAACTACTTGATGGTTTTGTGCAGATCACTGACACGTTTGTACGGTAACGACTCCGCGTTCCTTTCACACGATGCGTTACGTGAGTTACGTCATAAATGCGAATTACATGGTCGCCCCGCGTTAATTAGGTAATTAAGCAAACTTTTCAATTGTTCGCCAGTCGCACGCAGCGCTGTCGGCTCGGTTTCAATGAAACCTGCACGTGTGAAGTGTGTAACTCGATAGTCCAGCCAAGTTGTAAACAACTGTGTCACTATGACTCTAGTACACCGTAATAGATACCCCAGACGTGAAACTATGTATAACTAATACATTAAAATTTATGCTACTGAAATAAACATAACACTATAAAAAATTGACAAAAATGTATAATTTTCATATTTACTGACTTAATATTATTTCAATACTTTATACAGTTAAGTTACAAAGTTCTAATGTTTACTATGCTGAATCTAATTCAATATACATATTTTAAGTTCAATTCGGAATTCAAATAGGTTTCTGTGGGTTATTTTTTTCCATAATCTACTGTTTAATTCCGCCAATCTACTATACTGCGGTTCTAGTAAATGGCAAATGATAAATCCCAGTAAATCCAGAGAGATTCCCGGAGTTTCGAGGAATGGTTAAACCTTGGCACGTTCCACAAAGATATGCGAGCGACAGTTTGTGGTTTTGGATTCCAGAACAAGATTCCAGGAATATCTCCACTAAAATTCCTGGAAATTAATCATTTTAAACCAGGCAAAAATACCTGAAACTGAAAATTTAGTATTTCTGTGAGGAAAACGGACCAGAATTTTTAAGTAAAGTAGTCGAAATTTTGACGAGAAAGTAAGTACATATTTTTCTTTGAAATTTGGCAAAACTGAACTCAAATTGATTTGCATTGATAACTGACTGCTTCTTGCTTCACCATTTACCCGTAAATAAGAGTTTGTCGTTTGAAGAGGACACTCTTCGTGTTAAGATCTCTTTTGCCGGACAGCTTTTCGGTAGCGCCTCGTAAAAATCGGGATTTCCTGCCGCGGGAGTTTTAAAGGTCTGCTGGGCGTGGTTATAAACTCCTTTAGCGCAAGGAACTCGAACTCGAAGTACATCCATTTTCGGATTTGCGAACCGGTTGACCGCGATATACAACACTCGCACTTGACATATTTCCTCGTAAAATTTTATATCCGAGAGGACACTGAATCATCTCGTAATTTTGATGCCAAGCGATATCATGGTACATCGAATGAAAGTTGGATATAAAAAATTAAAATTGAACTTACTACTTGTTACTCGTATTGCAAGGAAAAATCATAGAAACTACAATATTTTCTGTTTCATTCATTATGTCATACAAAGATTGTAAACTAATTTCACAAATACTGTCAACAGAAAATTACCACTTGCAAATATATTGTATAGAAAACTAATAGATCCAAAAAAAATTCAATAACAAAATAATATCAGACTGAGTTTAATAAGATGTAAGACTAAAACTATAAGTCAAATTTATACCATAGTATCACTTATAAAATCCCTATATCGGCTGTTATTAAATACAAAGACTCCCGACTAATTTCATAATAGCGTCGATGGAAAATTACCATCTACGCGTACCTGAGAGGGACTTTAACGGGGGGCAGAGGACGGTGAGAGAGGTCCGTCGAGGGAACACGGTAGCGTGTGGGCGCGCGCGTGTGCAGGGCGGACATATCGCATATTCATGGGGAACGTAGGTCCCACACGGCTGACCGGGAGAATCTCCTCTAACCACGCTAACGCCGATTGAATATAAGTGGCCTGCTTCGAGCGATTAACCGCCGATATTGTGCGGTCAGCCTGATTTCGTGGCGAACCACTTGACTGTCGTTGAAAACCGTCACGCGAACCTGTCGGAATTCAGTAACTGTTCAGCTCCGGCATCAATTCGATCCTCTTCAAAACTCAGCGTTTATACGTTTATACAGCGTTTCTTAGAATGAAATTATTTTAAACAGACATCTGCGAGACGATTTAATTCTGGGAAACTTCTGTTTCTATTAGCTAAAGCACTATGTTTACTGTTGGTGCTTTGTAGGATAGTTATATAAAAATAATTTGTACTAAATTATTAGAATAAATTATTTTTATAGGCAGTAAATCAATATTAAAATATATAACAATTCTATGTTTGCTTACAACAAAACTCTAAGTATTCGAAAGCACAGTAAATATTCACTTTAATATTCTCTTTCGGCAATTTGCCAAGAGCCTATTTATTCGTATGAACCAATATACATTCAAGAGCGTCTAAAAATGAAAGTTCGGAAGAACAATGACATTTGGAAGGAAATTAAGCGCAACATTGCGATCCGGAAACACGTGGCACGACCAGAAATTACTATATCACGACGCAATGTTGTTCGAGGGAACAATGGGGCGGGATGCAGTATGCATATGAATGTTCCGGGCGCAAAAGGACCTCCGCGGTGAACAAGTGATCCGTGATCGAGGGCCAATTGTCCCAGATGAAATTATAACCGGGGGATTAGCCAAGAGAGCGAGTTCCACTGCCGAGTTTGGTGGGTCGCTGCGCCACCGCTCTGTGTTGCCCGCCGCCCGTAAATGGCCCGCTTATGTAAGAACTCGTACACCGAGATTGTCTAACGCGTTTATTTGCAATAAAAGCACATTGATACCTTGTAAGTCGCGCGGATACCACGCCGAGACGATCGCACGCGCGCCACGATACAGCTACGAATACCGCTCCCAGTTCCCATGGCCCAGTAGGGTAAGCGCTTGTGTCCCGAAGGAACACACAGCCAGTGAAACTAGTCGAGTTTCGATGTATCAGGATTTTTTCACACTACTCAGAACGATTGCGAATGACGCAATTCGAAATTGGCATTGAATCTAGTAAAGACAGATCTTTCGTCAATTTGTTGATTATTAAAGAATTCCTTAAATAACAGATTCAACTGTTTATAAATTGTAACATCAAATAGAATTTCTTTTCTAAAGCTGCCATCCACAATTAAAAAGGGAAGTCTTGTATTATTGTGCAATCTCGAAATAAGAAATTACAACTATTCGAGCATCGCCCGTTATGGAAGTAGAATGACAAAGCAATTGAGGCAACCAAAATCCTCTTGGTTAGTCGAAAGCGAGTGGAAGGTTCTTATTGAAGAAATTGCTGGAGAAGAAATTTCTTCAAAGAGCCTTTCAATAGCGCGGAGAGGACAGTTTTCAGACAGTTGCCTGAATAATTTGGCATCGCGAAAGAGTTCTGTGGAAGCCGCTGCTACAGATGTCCCTGGTAAATGTCCATTAATCCCAAGGCACTTTCATAAGTTTTATTACAGGAGAGAGAGAGAGAGAGAGAGAGAGAGAGAGAGAGAGAGAGAGAGAGAGAGAGAGAGAGAGGCGCTCGCACTTAGAGGCAGCGAGCAACTTTTACTGAAAGGCGCCTACTGAAAGCCGATTAACGAAAGCCGGATAAGCTGACGGAGTTGCTAAATGAATCTTGTCTCAAGTAATTAAGCCGATGAATCAGCGAAAGGTATTGCGAGAGGTCGGCAAAAGCATCGATGGGATATCGATTTTTAACATGTATAAAATCGCAGACGCAATTTGTTTGCTAAATAAGATATGAGTTCGCAAATATAATTGTTCGAAATATGAATTCCAAAGACAGAATACATTTTAATTTATATCCAATTCCCTTTACTGATTTTACTTTGTATTTTCAACCTGAAACATTCCGCTATTTTATAATTTTCTTCGTTACAATCCCTGATTCTTGGTTTATCTAATATAAAAAAATGGAGGTACTTGCAAGCACATAATACAGAAACACCTTTCTCCGATTCTTATCGAAAATCTACTCTCGTTTTTTCATCACCGAAAGGTTCCTTGCCGCGATAACAATCGTCGTGACAGAACACTATTACAACCACCATCCTTCTCTTATCTCCACCTGTTTATTGATAATCCACTGAATGAGGCTGTCTCAGAAGAAAAGCAGGCAAAGATTACACCTGTCTCTCCATCAATCTCACCCTCGCTATCTCTGAAACTTCCCATGCAGAATGCTGGGTAATCATCAGTCCACAATTTCTCTTTCTTTGTCGCTCGTGCCGGCTATTTCCCAGGAGGAAAACTGGCGGGAGAGCAAATTACGGGGAAATGGTAACAGGACGGGCGAGATCGATTTCCTAAGTCCATCGGGATCTATGGAGAGTTACGGAGTGGTCCATCGAGCAAGAGAGAGCGAGCGCTCCGAGCAATCATCCACCATCTAGAGTCACGGGGCATATTATTCCGTGGTCCAGCGGCCATCTCTTCCCGTGCCATTACTCGAAAATCATCGGGCTGCTGCGCCAAGCATAATCGCGCGCGCCCGCGACTCGCAAAAATGCTCACGGAAAGATTAGGTATTAGGCTTTCGAAAGGAATCTTAGATCGCGTGATCACGAGGCCGATTGTAAAGACTTAATAATAGAACGGCGAGCAAGGCGTCAATTATCGTCGGCTGTTGGAATGTAATACAAACGATATATGCTGATGCCAATTGATTGATAAGTTTGTTGCAAGAATCACATTGGAATGTCTGTGGTACTGTCAAGTAATAATTATACATCATATTCGAGGTAATAACATAATTATAATTATAAATCATAAAAATAATAAGAATTGATGATGTACAGACTCGAAACTCCAAAGACTACGATATATAGTATCATAAATAAAGTAATCATAAATAATTATACGTCATATTGGATAAGAATTCGGCTCGAGTATCCTTGCAATCTCGTCGTTCTCCGAAAACCCGAAGAATTCTTTGACCGGAGCGAGATAATTCCGGCGATATGATGCGAATAACTGGAGCACGAGAAGGGCACGATTAACGGGAATCGGGCAATGACGGGAGAGAGAGATGAAGTCGGTGGCATTTCGAGGGCGTAGCAGGCAAGCGCGAGTGACAAAGCCTATCGAATTATGCGATGCCAGGCACGTTACAAGCGTGCTCGTCGAGCTGCGCCAGGGCGCTGTGCTCGCGCGTCCGCTGAGATTCGATTATCGTCGCCAACTGATTTGCATTTAATTACGGGAGCGCACTCGTCCCACTGCAATCATTGCGGAATACTGGAACTCGCGTAAGGAAGTGAGCGATGGCGCAACCCAGTCAAGTGAGTGAGTGAGTGACGTTCAATTGCGGCTAATTGCACCATATTGGAGGAGCGCGAACGCGCGTTCCGTCGCGCGGTTTGCGCGATCACCGCTCGAGTGTGGCGCCAGCCAAGTGGTCAACTCGTCCATTTCAATGTTGCAAACTTAACATTGAATGCAATCGACATATTGATTTGTGTGTCGTAGGTTTAGCATGCTGGAGTTTAGAAGGCATATCGAATATCGGAAGACTCATAAGAAAATAAACAGTGAGAAGGAATCGAAAGAAATAATCGCTAATTTTATATTTTCCTACTTCGAACAGATTAAATGTTATTTCAAAATCGGATAAATTATTGCCAATTAAAGCATTTACATTAAAAAATAGGACAGTAATATAACAATAACTAAAATCACCACTTAAATAGAAAGGTTCAAAACTCAAATGAGCCAGAATTCATTGTTGCTACGTGACTTTTACTATTCAAAGAACGCGTTGTCGTTGCGCGCAATTACGCAATGCTCCAAATTTAGTTGCACAGAATATCGAGGGGTGCGCGCGTTCCCGCCGATCCACGGATCCTTCGGGAGTGATTCAAATAAGCATACTTTGCCAACGATGCAAGGGGAAGCAAACGGAAAAGTCCGAGTAAATAAACGATGATACTTTCGTAACACGCGCGTCACAGATTTCCCCGATCACGGCAGCGGCATTGCTACTCAGCTATAGATATGAATATTTGTTTACCGTCGACTCCATGCATCCCCCAAGAGGAAGCCAGAACGCGCGAGATAACGCCAGTCGGAAAATTCATATCCTCGCATACAATAGCTATTGGTGTTCTCCCTGGCGTCGATAAGGAGGGTCATTGTGCCCGGGTTTTCGAAAAATCTGATAGTCAACTACTACAAATGTGTTCGTCGACTAAGAGTTTCCTTCGGCGTCGTTTCCGTACTCAAAACATCAAGATACACGATCCATCTAAAGTGTACGAAGTCATTATGAAACCTGGAATGAAACTACGAACTGTAAATTGACAAATGATCTTTTAAAAGATTTTTTTAAATATTCGAATGCAGGATACTAGAATTTATTTTCCATTTAATACTCTAAATTGAAAGTTTTGTTAATAATATTGTAAGTGCACAGAATCCACTTTGGTTCTTCTAATTCTAAAGAGATTAATTAAAATGTATAATAACAGTTCGTAGTTCCAAAACATCATTCTTTGAAGGATAATCTTAATATCTTGTAACTTAAAGTATATTCAAAATATAAAAAAATTAGCATAGCAGACCAATAAAACTATAGCATCCGACAAATGTCTATTGAAATTATTATTTCTGTATTAATTATTAAACTCATGAAAAGTTTGCATTACCCTCCCCTTCCAGGCGAGTACCGATTTTCCCGAGTGCACTCGTACTTAGGAACAGGGCCGAGGTCCGCCTGCAGGATCAATTGGCACGAAAAGGACACCCGAGTATTTCCTATCACGCAGTGACATCGTGAAGCGAAGCAATTAAAGCGACGGGAAAGGGGATAATCGTGGAAGTGCCCGTGGCAATCGGATGGCCTCTTATCTGATGAGCACCTCGGGGTCTTCCTCTTTCGTTCGTCCTCTAAACTACCACTCACGATCCGCAATCATAGTACAGGCTGATGCACTTGCCATCGAATTAGTGCTGTCGTAGCCCACTTCTTATCAGAGATACTAACTTAGAGGCCCTTAAGAAATCAAGGCTATAGAAAAAAAATTAAATCTGGGGTAGCACACTTGAGAAAAGTTCGCTTTGGTTGGTACTTATGCACCCATTTGGAGTAAGAACTGATTAAATTTTAACTTCCCAGGACTCATAATTTTTCAAGTACTTTTAGTCCACTAGAGAATTCTAACTGAAAATGATAGAATGCTAGTAATAATGTTGTGTATAAGTAGTACTATTAGATACTTTGCAATTGTGTGCTGATTCAAAGGTAAGTGAATCAGCCTGTAGAATGACGGAAGAAGCCGTTCTTGCTCCTGGGACAAATCTGCCGTTTAACCCTCTTTCCCATTTGCGCAACTTGCCGAGAGTGGGAAAGTTTTTTCCATCGCTCGCACGTGGAGAGTACGTGTATGGAAGCGTATGGGGAATTCACGCTGGGCGAGAGTGATTCGCTACTGTGCAGCTTTTGCCCATCGGAAAACCCGATATGGACTTCTGCTAACTTCTAACTAATCTGATAGGGACTGTTACCATAATTAGTCGCGAATAGTTGTTTATTGAAAGTAATTTTTTCAAATATTGAGAGGAAATTGGCAAGAAGCAATGACGTTACAAATTGGAAGTGTTCAATGAAATTAATTAAATGAGCAGTTTTCCAATGGATTAAACAATGAACAAATATGAAAAAACTGATTGAAATAGTTACAATAATAATTTCTACTTTTCAAAAAAACAAAAAGACTATTGATAAGTCAAAATAGAACTGCGCTTAACATACTTCCACGTTTAACTCGATTTTATTTCTGGTATTTCAGGACTATTTCCATATAAGTACTACTAAAATCTACTGTATAATACTAATAAAGATAATATTTCAAGTACATCGCAAAGCAAACATATTCCCGACACACTTGCCCCAATTCGGTTTCACGTCGAGTAGGAAAACACTCGTATCAAGTTCGACATAACGCCTAGCACACATCGTGCACCCCCATGGCTCTCATATGATATATCCCAAATATTGCGAGGCACGAAAGTGTGAGTAAAGGGGGCTTTCGAAAATAGGCCATTAATTAAATCGGAGCAGGAGGGCGCGGGAGATCACGGCGCGCGCTCCACTCCAGGGCGACACATTGATCCGTAAGGGCTCGTGGCGGGAAAAGGGTCGGAGGCGAGAAAGGGGTGTTACGTGTGGTCAAAATCGAGCAAACAGCACGCGCTCGCTTCTTCTCTCTTCCCCCTCGTCGGAGAGAGCCGGAATCCTTTTCAACGATTCAATTACCGAACACGAGCAACTCGGGCTGGCGAACGCGGCCGACGCCTCCGAAAAGGCACGCACCATGTCAGCGGGGGGTGCGCATTTTTCAGGGTGCATCCCGACGCGAGAATAGTCAATTACCGGACCCTTTTTTTCTCTCCATCGGTTCTCTTTCTCACTCTCTGCCAATCTCACGCCATTGTGGCGACCAAATTTAGCGGAATTATCTTTCGGCTCCCTCCTCCCAGACCTTACTGTACAACGCATCCCCTTCCCCTTCCCCTTCCCCTTCCCGCAGCCTCGTTCCATCCCCCGTGACCTGGCAGGATCATTAATCTTGCGAAACTGCCGCCCGACTTGAACTACTACCCTACCTCCCTAGTGCTGCCCTAAACTCTTTAACCTACGAGAATGTGACGGTTGTACGCCCGGATTTTGTAATTTAACCCTTTCACTTCGGTCCGCTTGCAAGAAAATGCGTGTATAATAAAATTAATGATAAAATTGAATAACATGATTAATTTGAATAATTGAATAACGAAATTGATGATGGTTCGTTGAAAATAGGGAGCATGTTATTTCACGGAAATACAGTTGCCTCAGGTCGATAATTAATTGTTTATTGATAGTACGAGTTTTGTAATTCGTGTATATGCGTGTGCATATACCCGTAATTAAAAGAGATATCTTTTGAAGTGGAAGGGTTAACCTTGCGTTATTCGTGTACCTTTTGACACCGAAATTATCTTTTTGAATCTAATTTTATCGTGCACCAGTGGTTTTCTAATACGATCCCCATGCGCCGCGCGAGAAAAACTTTCTCTAACAAATTTGAGCGGTATTATTAATACTATAAAAACTTTTGTATGTACAAATTTAAAAAAGTAAGAATCATTCCAAATATTTAATGATTTTACGTATTGTAAACAGAAGGTTAATGAGTGTCAGCGGGACTAAATGAAATAAAAACTCATATAGTAAATATTTAATTCTGGAAAATACGAAAATAAAACTAAAAATATGACAGTTTCGTATACGAACAGAAGTGGTGCCTTCCATGTTGTGAGAACCAAATCATTCAGTACCCGGTTTAATTAAAAAAGATGGCTCCCCTTTTAATTAAAAAAGATTGCCAACTCGAACGCAATGAATAAAGTTCTGAAAATAATTCACAAGCAAAGCGAGATGATAAACCATAAAAATAAAAGTGATAACAACAGAATTGTACGCTTTTATAATGCAGTTCTACTGAAACATCAAAGGGAAAAACTACTGCATAGCGATTCCTTATTCAAAATTTACAAAGGCCGATTTCAAATTCAAGCACGAAACTGGAGCAGTCCTAATTGGCAGCTAATAAGTTCCACTTGGAAATACTTTGAAAATTTAATGAACACTAATTGCGTAAATGCTGGCGGTGCTGAGCGGCCCTCTCACAATTAATATTGTCATTAATATTACGCACCAGCATTTCGTGAATTCTGCTAAGAAAGATGGAATCCACTTATTATAATTAAGAGCTGCATCTTTCGAAAGCAGTCAAGGAGAAGAGTGGCACGAACAAAAGGGCGTAAATCAAAGGGTCGCAATGCAGCTGGAGAACCTGTGTTCATAAATGACGCGAGTGTTATTCGCAATTAATTAATACCAATTAATACGAGAATTTCACGAGTACCGTCGAACTAGGTCAAAAAATCGCGAAAGAATTCGAGAAACTCGAATGCAGTCCCTTACAATGAGCTTCAGCTTTTGTTTTACCGATACGATAATGCAATTCGTTTTTACAATGACTCAAAGAATTAGGCCAATAGCGCTTTTCGATATTGTTAAGGCCTCGCAGTTCCGCTTTCGGCGTATAACCGGTTGCCATGCCGAACAATGTCTCATTGCGGTGTATTGTCCAGGCCACAATGAGTGCCGATTGAAAGCAACGCGAAAATAATGGTCCTACAATGCCTCAAATATAAATAGTCCGAGCAGAGGATTCCCTTTAGGAAAATATTTCTATCTTTGTACAATCGTACCAACCAAAAACTCCAAGATCAGAGAAACAACATAAAACAGACGATAATTGATTTCTGTGGTCATCGATAATAAGGCTTGGAATTTCATGCAAATATAATATTTCCTCGTCTGTTGTAAAGTTAAGTATAAAGATTCACACGTGCTTACTCGAGTTTAGTGTAAAATGCAGTATTCAATAATTAAAATAAAGCTAATGCAGTGAAGTTTCGTGATAAATTTACTGTATAATTTATACTAGACTTTGAATTTATTATTTTGATATGTAAACTAGTTGGAAAGAATAACACCAAAATTGACCCCGATTTTTAAAGCATACTGTGTTGAACCGCGAACAAAAAAAATATTTCTTCTGTATTACCTTGATCCAGCATCAAAATAATTTACCAAACCTTAGAATCGTTGAATAAAAATCTTTAAAATGTTTAAAAGTATAGTTCGCGGAAAGGAAAACAGGGATGAAAAGAATTGGTTGCTTCCGTTTCCGGGTTTCCTAGACCCTCCCCAAGGTCGTTTCCGTTCTTTCATCATGTTGCCCCAGTTATTGGTACCGATTGCGTAATCTCCCGCTACTGGTACCTCCTGCTAGAACTAATTTATTACTCAATGATCATCTCCGCTCGTCCCATCGAATGAGGATGTCCTCTCTACCCTTCCCCGATATTTCGCAACGCTTCACCCTCCCGCTTACGTAAAAAGAAAAAAGGTCGATGAATCGACGTCATGCGTGTTTTTATTAAGGTGAGTGCTCTTTCTACAGTGCCTCTATGCTACTCGCTAAGTATCCATCTAGGCATGTTATAAATAACTGTCGTCACTGCAAAATGCAATATTGTTCGCCCATAAATAGCGGCATCTTCTAATTTAAGTGACTCTTGCATCAAAAGTTAAAAATATTTGCATGAAAGTTCAAACTATACTGAATCCGATGAATACTGAAGACTAATATTAGAGAATCAGTATTCAACTGCGAATTAATGTTACGCAAATGCCGAAGTTCCAGCAAACGTGTTTCATTCTTTGCGCGTAGGTGCTACTTGCAAAATAGTATAGTATAAAAAGTCATGCATATGCCGTATGTGTGATGCACACAATTTGTAATGCTTTTATTTCTGGAGAGCTTCCAAAAGCTCACCAAAGTAAACACAATTTCCACGAGACATAAAAATTCGTAGAGGTGGAAGTTACATGAAACCTTGATCCCGAAAGCTCTCTCCTCTGTAAAATACAGTGATTCTATCATTTTAAAGCCGACATGGAATTTTTTTAGATTTTACGTATTATCTCAAAAACGGCTTTTTGTAAGAGGGGAGATTTTCAAGGAAACTCTTCCAATTTCGCCCGGCGCCATGATGCACTCCAACAGAGTTATGTGTTACAGTAAAGTTCAGAAGTTTACGATGGTAAAGTTCGTGCGGGTGGTCGCTTTCAAGTGGGACGGCGAATTCGATGAAATGCAAAATCCTGTCAGCCACCAATATCTGACGGTACCCAATCTCCCCAGTAAAATACTATCGAAAATAGAATCTGTGATACTTCTTACCCGCCTACAGTGATATCCGAGTGAAAGGCTATTATTCGTTATAAAGGTCGGTCAGCCGTCTCGCAGCTATGTACCGCTTGTCCCAGAAATATTTCAACCGTAAACATATAATGTAATAACATTAGGCAAAAGTCAGCTCAAGAACCAAAAAGCTATGAATACAAAACTGTCGGCTTAATTATGTTTTAAGTTTTCAGTAATTGAAAATTTGAGTCTAATCTGAAGTGGAACAGTTACAAATCATAAAAGGCCAAGTTAGTTATAAAACTTACTTTGCACTCTTAATAGTTCATCCATCAAATCATACAAGTACTTGAAATCAATGACTATTAATTACATCGGACAAATTTTCCTGTTCCACTTCAAAATTCCCAACAATAATCCAGTATCGATCGAGCGGAAAACTGCTCCGAAAAGTTATGAATATTAACGATCTCGTATTTTTTTCGCACACACGATGAACTAAAAAATATTGCGAGCGCATCAACGATGCGTGAAATCGAGCCGCGATAGAATTCGGAGTTTAATAAATATCGATATATTTATATATCGAATGCTATGTTATTGCAGACCGGCATATGTGCTCAGCTATTGCTGGACAAATACGAGCGATAGAACATACGCAGGATTCTAAAGTGACCCAACGACTGACGGAACCCACGTGTTCTAATATGCGCGCACTGACAAACGATCGAGGAACAATACACCCGTGTCATGCGATCCTCATCTCGGTCGGGTTCCTGGTTCATTTGAGAAGAACGCGCCGAAAGGTTCTTTGTCTTCGTGGTAACAAGGAAACAGCATGAAATAGTACCAAGCTCGTTGATCGACCCACCCGCCAAGTGCCTATTGTGTTTTTGCTCAACAGGTCAGCCGGGGCGCGCGTAGAAATGTAAACACTTGTTGAGCGATTCGTAAATTCAGTAGCTCGGCTCTACTTGGAAAGAAACTCGACCCTCAAAAAATTCCTGGCAGTTAGTGACTGGCCGGAGTAGACGTCTAAGTTAAACTGGAGCAAACATAATCTACTGAAATTGAATTCTAGACCGACTCGAAATCTTATTTTATAAATACAATGCAATACTCTACTTGAAAAGAAAAATAAATAAACTCGAAAAGTAAGCCTATGGCTCTGTGATTAATATTCGAAAGTAAACTTTTCAAATTGTATTTCTGCGTTAATTATCGCACTTTAAAACGATCTGCTTTAACTTCCTGACAGAATTATCTATCACAAAAACTTTCATTTTAATTTCTTGTAACGTATTTGAATTTCTCTTTCAACTTGTATCGAATTTTGCTGTTGCCGCTTTAATAACTGTAGGCGTCAAAAGTTATAATTACTCAATTTTCACCTCTAACGCGAAATCCGATCCATATTTGGGAATTAATTTATTAATAAGTCTCATTGGAGGAACTGCAATGTTTCCCAGCTGGGTTAATGATCGGGCACGAAATTAATTATCGAACGACTGGCCAATCAGGAATAATAGGGCGGTGCGTGCGGCATGCGAACAATAAATCGGTGTACCGATAATCAGTATGCGTGTGTCGAAGGCCGATGCGTGTGGAAATATAATAAAGATAATGAATGAGGCGCACAAACAGACATATGTAGCTGATTCCGGTGGTGGTGCGCGCGCGATAATGCTAGCATTATCTCCAAATGCTCAAACATCGCGCTTTAATTAAATCGGGATACGCTTTCCCCGCTGTGCGCCAATAAAAAGAACGGCATATTTCCGTAATTAAAGGTTAGTAACTGAAGGTAGCAAGCGAGATTAATTAATGACCCTGCACCGCCGCTCCCCAATCACTGGGAATGAAATGTTTTCCACCGTCTAAATAATTCACAGATCGCCGGGGAAAGTTATGTACGTTGGAAATATTAACATCGCACCATTGTAGATTATTATTGAACTCAATGGAATACTAGTGCTACGGAGTTGTTTCTAAATGTTTCACCGCAAAACAGAAGAGTAAATTTGATCGTCTCGAAAACAATTAAATTTCATTGTGTTGTGTATGAAAGAGTTTATTAGGAGATGGATAAACTGAAGAGGAAATCGACAGGTTTTTAATAATACTTTCAATCCAAAACAAGTGATTAAAGAATGTAATATGAAATAATGCTCCCCCGCAAAAATCAATGGTGCACAAATGGTTAATGCATACACCACCCACGGAAAAAGTAATTAACCTAATTCGGAAATGTTTTTAGCCAATTACCTAATTACTTTAAAAATTAAAGTAACTCTCTGTACAATGCCGAGTCTATTTAAAACGATATTCCAAAACTTTATATAAGCAACAATTATCATCATCTAGACATTTACTTAATTTCGTGACTATTTAAAATAATTACTCAATTAATGGCCACTGAAAATAATTGGCTTAAAATAGAAATTTTCTAGAACTTGACACGAATTTTGATTGGTGACAAAGATTCAGAGCAGTGAAAATTAATGCGTCTCCCAAGGTTGGAAGCCCAAACACGTCTCCTATTCTTGTTTTCAATGGTTGGTCCAAGGATTGGTGCCAATAGCTGTTACATATTTCCAACGAACATTTCGTTTCACGAGTCATCTGACGGGCAAGTGCGTCTTTCGTTCTAATGTAAGATGGAAGCAAACAACGTCTCTAGAATTCTCCTCGAACGCCTCTCGAATTCCCGCGACTCTCGATGGAAAAGCATTACTCGATCGCGAAAGGGATGATATCTGGATGGCGGCGAGCGTCTCCCGAGGGCGTCGCCGAGAGACGTGCAAACAGGAGAGTGGGAATGTATCAGGGCCATTAAGCGTCATTTGGAAAATGCATTTTCGCGAAGAGCGACCTTCGCCGATTTGGGTCAGGAAATATAGGCCATCCGCCATGTAATCTCTGCACGGCGAATATTTACCACCGGCGACGCTCACCGCCACGACGCCGATGTCTCCGGTGATCTCTCGCTCGTAACTGGCTGTGAGACCGGAGCAAATTCTCCCAGGCGACATGGGATTCGTGGTTTGCCGGGATGGCTGAACAACTAGCTATACGCGAGAGCACTGTGAAACTTGCACCTAAACTATAGTTAATATTTAAGTAATTTGTGGCGCGAGCAGCAAGCTACGTTGCAATGTCTAGGTAATCCTGTATGTGCAGGAAATTAAGTAATGGCGTTTCTACGTGTTCCGAGAAAATCTACCGCGACATGTTTGCCCTTGCAAGCCTGTAAATAGTCCTGCTACTACGTTTACAGAATTTGTTATTTTTATTGTAGTTGTGACAATGTAGAATTTTTAAGCTATTAATTTAATACTAATTTCGTCTCGAATGAGTTATTACGGGAAAAATTTAGCTAACTAACAAATTGAATGGAAAGCCATGCAATTCTGCATGCAAAGCGAAGGGTGACCTGTCAGGTGTTCTGTAAGATGAACCGGTGGAGCAGGGCACGTAATGTAGTGCGCGAGCGCGGCTACCTAGAATATCAAGGAACGAAGGATCTCCTGACCCGGACAATTTTGGATAGCCAGCCATGTTCCACATAAACACAATCCCTATTTTCAGAATGAATAATCTACATCGCATGTTCGATATGAACAATGTTAACTTTGTACTGATTAATTATGAATTAATAATTACAATTTGATGTTATAAATACGAATATTATTTGACAATCTTAAAACACGATGGCGAAAAAATTGGACTTGCAAATTGATTCACTCGTAAGCATTACACACGTATTTACAATCAAAGAATTTAATTGTTGTCTTATACAACAGGGGATAAACTTCATTGCCGATTAATCATGTAAATCAAAGACGAAGCCACAAACCCCCGAAATTTTACAGTCATCCAACTCAGTTTAGATCGTCGAGATCCTCATAATCAAAACGAATGATCCACATTGCACTCGATAGAGTGCTAACATCTTTCTTAGTACGTTCAGGTCGCGGCAAGTGTAATCGGAAACACGACGACTGTTGGAGCGGCTAATTAGGTTAAAGGGTTACACACCTGTGGAAGGTGAGGCGGGGTTCGCCGGAGTTTGCGTGTCCACGACAGCCGAGGGCTGAGGGGACCTTCAGAAGGTCGCAAGTCGACAGGTGGTGGCCGTAATCCCGGCAGTTCCAGGTGTAACCGGAGCGCTCGTCATCCTTGCCCGATTGTTGTCGCCTGCCGGTGGCATTCTCGGCCGCGGCCGCTGCGCCGCCACCCTCGGACAGGTGTCTTATCAAGGGTCGTCTCATCACGCACTCTTGATTTCACCGGCACATTCGCCTCGCCGACCCCCAAACGACTAACTATGGACCCCCGGGGTACTCTCCAATTCTAGACTCTCTCCTATGCTCGACGATCTAGCGCGCAAACTCTGCTTGACCAATCGCAATTCAATATCACCCTGTCAATTTACTTCGCGAGTTCAGCTATCGACCGATAATTAGATTACTATTTCCATGATTCTTTAAGTATTATTTTGTTGATTCTCTGATTCTGAAAGTTAGTTTGTGTATTCGTGAACGTTTTTATTCGCTAAAGGAATGATAGATTGTTGTATAAATAGAATTAAGTCAGTGAAACTTGAAGAATTGATTTTATCAATGCTAAAATCACAAGCAAAGTTTCCAATGCAATGACAGCGGTGACCGACGGAAAGCGATTATGGCGATTGGAAAGTGAATGTTTGCAAGTTTAGTCGACAGGAGTAAGACGAGCGATTGTAAATCTAGCCTTTGGGAATATCTAGTTTCCGGTGTTAATATCACGAGGACACTTATTCCCGATGGAAGAGTGGCAATTCGAAGGAGGTGCGAGCGCAACCGGTGCGCCAGCCAAGTACGACGTTATCACTGCGCGAGTTCGCGCGAGACTATAAACGCAGCCAGTGTTTACGGCCGCTTCGTCTCGCCTCGTGCTACCGAGCGCGCGCCGAATCTCCAGCAGGTTCCAGCTACTTTTCGCCCGAATATCGAACAGCAGCGCTCTGGTAAAGCAGGCTACTGCTGCTGCCAGTTGGTATCAGTTTCCTCTCGCCCTGATACCAACTGACGAGCAGATACACTCCCTTTTAGCTAAGATAAGGTTTGTGGTGGCGCACTCTACTCGCATAGAACGGTTCGAGCACCAACAGTGACCGTACTTATCTACATATTTGTCTAATTATAGATTATCAGGAACATTAGCATTCGATTGATAAATATTTCTTATTAATAGTGCACATGTTGATATTTCAATAAATAATAATGAAGTATTAAAAAAGCATTGTGTATGCGACACAGGTACTCACCAAGGTTAAAAGTAGCCAGAGACTCGAGCAGTAACTGCACCGACTTCCTGCGCGATGACCTCATAACGATTTTATATCGGAATATTAAACTATAACGGTTCAATAATCAAGAAAATATCCAGTCCTCAAAAGGAGTAGACCACAAATATTGACGTGCGCCACATACACTTTCAATTGTAAATACTAATCATCGTAATAGAGAAAGAATTGGTATTATCAATGGCAATTTAAAATCGAATGTAATTGTCTATTAATGTGTAAATTCAACTTTTCAAGTTGCATTTCGTCTCTCCAAATTCTATACATATATGTATGCATAGAATTGAGTGAGAAATAATTGAAGTTAAAAACTGGTGGAGCAAAAATTGTATCCAAGGGCATTAAAGGAAACATTAATGAGCATAGTGACAAAATAATGACTGTCCATCGAGGATGGATATAGACAAATCATCGAGGATGGACAGCCATGGTTCTTCGACCCTCTTCATGGCCCCCTTCGGAGAGACGTCTTCGGATCAAAGACCCAGCAACGAGATTGCTCGAGAACATGTCCTTACATATCAATTAAACCAACAACGACAGGGGAGAACACCCCAAATAAATCAGATATCTAGTACCCATCCCAGAACTGGCGATTAGGATATAACAGACACCTGGCAATGACTGTCATCCAAACGCACATTTAATATGTCTCGAGCAACAACCAGCAACCCCCCACTCTATCCCCCAGTCAAAAGAATTATGTAATGCAGCCCCTACAATTTATGCAACAGCAAAATCATTTTGAAATAAAACAATTTTATTATCGCATAATTTATTGTATTACACAACGACAAAAATTGCTACTATGATAGTGACCTTAGCAGCCGCTATCATAGCTTGTGCAGTTTCTGCAGTTGCATAATATATGTATGCTCGAAAACGACCAACGATGGACTTCATTCTTCTGACTCCGCTCGGTGGAATGGGAGTCAAACTTACAAACTAAGTCATATCGAACTTAAATGTAAGGGTCACCACTATCCCTCCGCTTTTCTTGCAGTGAGATAATAGCAGCGGCCCGAGTAGAACTTTCGCTTATTACAGATTACGGAAATGCTCCCAGACCCTACCTACTTATATTCTAAATCACACATTCCGAAGTAAGCTACCTATACCTCCCTAACAATATCTAAACAAAACTCACTCATACAAAAATATGCACGCATTCGGGATGCCTTTTTCACTGAAATCAACCAGCAAACAGTAGCAACCATTGTGACAAATTGAATTAGATTCGTAGAAATGTACAAATGTACAAACTATATTTATTACTATGACAATGGTAAGTAGTTCATACCATATAAAGATTGATTCTGAGTTACTTCCTAAAAAATTGAAGCAACAGAATTCTACATGGGAAAAGGAAAAATGTTGAAAAGCAGTTTATCAAATTAGCTGACTATGCGCCAACTATTTCAATAACTTGCGATTTCGTAAAACTATTCATATGAAATATAAATGACTCTAGCGACGTACAGACCACGGAAAATGGTACGCTCACACATGTGGAAAGTACATCGTGTACAATCGCTACTGCTTGCCAATTGCTATACATGAAATATATATACCATGAACCATATCCTAGTCCCACACCCATATGAGTTGCACCTGAGCTACTCGAATGAGTGCGGGCATACCACAGACATGGTTAAATAAAATGTCTCCAACCTTCTTTCTCATTCTTCAAGTGTGCTGAAAATCCTAGCTAAAAACCCTTGACTGATCATTCTGAATGATCGATTGATACAAATATTGATATTCTTATAAACGGGCTGTTGACTCTACTTCAAGAAAATGTTAATATTTGTCAGAGGGACTATACTTCTCTACTATGTAAACTCGACTGAACTATTTGTTCATAAAGTTTATACTACAGGGTATAAGTAATACTTCCCCTCTATTAGCCCTAAAGGGACCAGGAGTTCAGTTATATTATTTACACCCTTATAGTAACATTCTATTCATCCAAATATCAAAGTGATTCTACTATATTTAGACAGACTTTACCCTTTTAAGACTGACTATCTCCGAACATTTCTCTTGTAATGATATTCCACGCAAAAATCTAAGCTTCTACAACGGTTATTTAATTTACAATACTGTTCGCATTTACAGATATAGAGATTTGCTTAAGGAAGCTTGCAGACATAACTGAGTTAATAGCTATACAATTATTACGCACGCTACACTACGGGAAGCAAAGGGAACTGGACTCTTGCAATTCGGCAAGTCAAGGACTAGCACCGATCGTAAAGGCTTTACAGTCAAGCAGAAACCACAAGTTGCTTTGGAGCGTGAACTGAGCGCCACCACATTAGCACATAGTTTCCTACACACCGTGGAACTGGACCGTAACGGTCCTGTCAACATCATATAGATATCTCTCCGAACACATCTCCCATTCGACCAACAGGCAGCCCCACTCAACAATACCACGAATACAAGGTAAAAGCCCTTGACCAACAGTATCACAAGTGGGTGGGCGACTTTACTACTAAAGCTAATTATTCATCATTTTTAATACCACCGGTGTATCGTCATCATCTTTAACTGAACACGGTACCGAATGATATGCACAACGCGCGCGCATGCACCGAAGCCACCAGCATTTGCAAGAAAGAATGCTCGAAACTTTTGGCAAAGTTAAGTGCGAATCATTCTGCTGCCGTGGACAACGGGCGGCACCTCTCAATGCCACAGCTGTACATCGTCAAAACGTAAAAAAAAATCAGATAGCAAATACTCTACTACCTCCAGCAGTAGAGGGATCGCAGGAACTCTTTTTTTGCGTCTGCATGCTTCCTTTTGCAATTGCAAATACAAGATCTACTATCACTATCATTCTTTGACATTTCAACTATATGTGTAATATACATAATATTAAAAATCGTATGATTCATAAGTAAGAAAGTGCTTTCAACCGCGAATTTGGAATATTCAATTTCTCGATTCTATATCACTATAAGACAATGTTCGTAAATAGTCTGTCTCAAAGGGAATTACAATCTGTCTAATCAATTCAACATCCTCGGATGATTCCTTTGTCAAAGCTGTATATCATTATGTCTAACTCAAACAAATAGAAATAATAGTTTTGCATACATTCCCGACAGCTTCGACTCCAGAATCAACCCGTCGCGAAATGTCTTCTTGCATTAATAACTCTACTTTTATTAATATCAATTCTTAAGCACACTTACAGGCCACAACACTATAAAAATAGGGCTGAACTTACAGCAATTAATACCAATCTTTATTAGTTAATTAATATCACTTGATTAAAGCAAAGCCAGGCAACATCAAAAGCTTATAATATTTCTTTCTTGGAAAGAATTCTTTAAAATATTTGAAAAGAATTGTTCAGAATTCGCGAAATGCAAGAAAACCCTATCCTAGCTAATAAATACACAATCAACAACATGAAATATGTACCATTTGACAAACATAATGCACTCTTTTTAGTACATTATGTTTGCTGTCACTATGCTTATTGTACAAAATAACAATACAACCAATTCTCTGTGTTGGTTTGGACCATTCATCCTGCAACATGGTAGAGGACTGGAGGAATAAGATAAAGATGGGCTCACCAACTGTTTTTAGTTATTTGTTTAGCAGTGTTAGCAATTGTGATTATACTTTGGTGTTTAGTATGTGTCAATCTGTAATAGAAAAGGGACATTTTATTAATTACAATTTTATACATCTAATAATTGCAAGGAAAAATGCAAAATTATTAGAAAAAAAGAGGGAAAATTCGTATGTTAATAAACGTACCATGGACCCCAGGATAAAGTGCCTGATGGAAATCCCCTCTACGGCCTCTCGCCACTGAGCACCTCGCGACGGATGAGTGTGCATCAGTGATCTGTAGGAAGAAAAAGTGGGAAAAAATCCGTTAATTTCTATTCTGTAGTACTATGTCATTTATTAATGACATATATTAATGAACCTACCATGCAATCCCACGGCGAGATACCCGATGGAGAACCTCTCCGCTGCCAACAGGACACGGGCTCTAATATTTCCGGCTAACGAATAAATGTCCTTCCATTTGGATTCTAATCTAATTTGCGACTGAACTTTTTCACTCGTTCGGCGTAAACCACTGACTCTACGTACGCGTGCGAGGAAATACTTTCTTGAATTCGCGAACGGGGTTTAAGTCACTCCAAATCGGCGTTTCAATACTGATTTGAACGCGGCGACAGCTCGACCACGCGAGGCCCACCGTCGCTATTTTACGAAAAAACACAGATTCTGATTACGCGGGAACGTTATGGGAAATGCACGAGCAGATCCGCCCAAATTTTCCGAGGCGGGCCGCGGCATTATTCGCAACAATAAACCGCCCGTGATTCTAGTCCGCTCGAATGCGGAATCACTAAAAAAACACTGCTGCAAAGGAAGAATATTAGACACAAGAATGCATGAAAATATGTAGTGGCGTACGTCTGATTGTGAGTATTTTCAAATCAACGTATAAACGAAAGAGTATGGTTAAATACGCTATGTCAATCACACGATCGTTATTTAACATTCTAAAATATACAATTTCTCCTGGAAGTAAATTGCGAAGCACGAAGTATCCCAGATATTACTCGAAATCGGCGCGAAATGATAATGGCGTCCCGGCAAACTACGTTTCAAAACACGTCACTACGCCCTTCCCACCCTCGGCGTCACCAACGATATCTAAACAACAATAGAATTATCCCATTAAGAATTAACGTGAACTATGTAAAGTACCGCGGCACAACACTGTCACTTTTGAATGGCCTACTGGGAAGTTAACAAAGGCAACTCGAAACTCGAACAGTGGATGAGAATACCGGTAAAAAAGATGTGCGAAGCATGGTTCCGTCGCAGTTAAGCGATCCCAGCGGACTCCGTGTAGACCCCGGAGCTCCTACGAACTCCGTAGTCGAGGCTACCCCCCTCCTTCTCCAACCGCGGCCATGATGGCTGCGCAGACTCCCACTTTGCCCACGCTACCGACTGCTGCTTCCCGGCTACTCTGACTATCTGTATAGATTCGAATTTCCTGGAATTCGTTGGGTATCCTCGGCTTTCCCATTCCCCATGGCTTTTCATGTACGCAGGCGTCAAATATTTCTGTAAGAATTGTACTACAATTACGTTTCCTTCGCAAACTGTATCTATTTCTGCACGTCGAACATTAAGTATAAATAAATTGTTTTATTTCGGAACAGCACCTAGAACTTATGCAACAGCGAAATCATTTTAAATAAAACAATTTACTTATGGTCACTGTTCAACATATATAAATAGACACAGATTATGAAGGAAACGTATTGTACAATTCTTACGGAAAGATTTCCCCGCTTTCATATATGAAAAGGCATGAGGAATGGGAAATTCGAGGATAACCGGCGAATTGCAGGAAATTCGGGTCGATATAGTAATAGTTCGAGAAACCGTCAAGCGGCAGTCGGTAGCATGGGTAAAGTGGTAGTCTGCGCAGCCATCATTGATATGCTGGGGGAAGGGCGGGGCTAGCCACGACTACGTAGTTCGCAAGAGCTCCGGGGTTTACACGGAGTCCGCTGAGATCGCTTAACTGGAACGGAACCACGCTGCTGCTTGTCCTGTCATCCATCGCCCAAGTTGCCTTTGTTAACTTCCCAGTGCACTATTCAAAAGTTACACGCGCGTATCAATTCTTAGTGGGATTATTCCATTGTTTTTTGGATATCGTTGATTATGCCGAGGGTGGGAAGGGCGTAGTGACGTGTTTTGAAACGTAGTTTGCCGAGACGCCATTATCATTTCGCGCCGATTTCGGGTAATTTCAGGAATACTTCGTGCTTCACAATTTACTTGCGAGAGAAATTGTATATTTGAGAATGTTAAATAACGATCGTGTGACTGCCATAACGCATTTAACCATACTCTCTTGTTTATGCGTTGAGTTGAAACGACTCATGATCAGACGTACACCACTATACATTTTCATGCATTCTTGTGTCTAATATTCTTTCTTTGCAGCAATGTTCTTTCAGTGATTCCGCATTCGAGCGGACTAAAATCACGGGCGGTTTATTGTTGCGAATATTGCCACGGCCCGTCTCGGAAGGCCTGGGCGGATCTGCTCGTGCATTTCCCATAACGTTCCCGAGTAATCAGAATCTGTGTTTTTTCGTAAAATAGCGACGGTGGGACTCGCGTGGTCGAGCTGTCGCCGCGTTCAAATCAGTATTGAAACGCCGATTTGGAGTGACTTAAACCCCGTTCGCGAATTCAAGAAAGTATTTCCTCGCACGCGTACGTAGAGTCAGTGGTTTACGCCGAACGAGTGAAAAAGTTCAGTCGCGAATTAGATTAGAATCCAAATGGAAGGACATTTATTCGTTAGCCGGAAATATTAGAGCCCGTGTCCTGTTGGCAGCGGAAAGGTTCTCCATCGGGTATCGCGCCGTGGGATCGCATGGTAAGTTCATTAATATATGTTCTGCAATTTGCTGTCAAATAAGATAGTACTACAGAATAGGAATTAACGGAATTTTTTCCACTTTTTCTCGCTACAGATCACTGATGCACACTCATCCGTCGCGAGGTGCTCAGTGTCGAGAGGCCGTGGAGGGGACTTCCATCAGGCACTTTATCCTGGGATCCATGGTACGTTTATTAACATACGAATTTTCCCTCTTTTCTTCGAATAATTTTGCATTTTTCCTTGCAATTATTAGATGTATAAGATGGTAATTAATAAAATGACCCTTTTCTATTACAGATTGAGACATACTAAACACCAAAGTATAATCACAACTGCTAACACTGCTAAACAAATACCTAGAAACAGTTGGTGAGCTCATCTTCTTATTCCTCCAGTCCTCTACCATGTTGCAGGATGAATGGTCCAAACCGACACAGAGAATTGGTTGTATTGTTATTTTATACAATGAGCATAGTGACAGCAAACATAATGTACTAAAAAGAGTACATTATGTTTGTCAAATGGTACATATTTCATGTTGTTAATTGTGTATTTATTATCTAGGATAGGGTTTTCTTGCATTTCGCGAATTCTGAACAATTCTTTTCAAATATTTTAAAGAATTCTTTCCAAGAAAGAAATATTATGAGCTTTTGATGTTACCTGGCTTTGTTTCAATCAAATCATATTAATTAACTAATAAAGATTGGTATTAATTGCTGTAAGTTCAGCCCTATTTTTATAGCGTTGTGGCCTGTAAGTGTGCTTAAGAATTAATATTAATGAAAGTAGAGTTATTAATGCAAGAAGACATCTCGCGACGGGTTGATTCTGAAGTCAAAGCTGTCGGGAATGTATGCAAAACTATTATTTCTATTTGTTTGAGTTAGACATAATGATATACAGCTTTGACAAAGGAATCATCCGAGGATTTTGAATTGATTAGACAGACTATAATGCTCTTTGGGACAGACTATTTACGAACATTGTCTTATAGTGATATAGAATCGAGAAATTAAATATTCCAAATTCGCGGTTGAAAGCACTTTCTTACTTATGAATCATACGATTTTTAATATTATGTATATTACACATATAGTTGAAATGTCAAAGAATGATAGTGATAGTAGATCTTGTATTTGCAATTGCAAAAGGAAGCATGCAGACGCAAAAAAAGAGTTCCCGCGATCCCTCTACTGCTGGAGGTAGTAGAGTATTTGCTATCTGATTTTTTTTTTACGTTTTGACGATGTACAGCTGTGGCATTGAGAGGTGCCGCCCGTTGTCCACGGCAGCAGAATGATTCGCACTTAACTTTGCCAAAAGTTTCGAGCATTCTTTCTTGCAAATGCTGGTGGCTTCGGTGCATGCGCGCGCGTTGTGCATATCATTCGGTACCGTGTTCAGTTAAAGATGATGACGATACACCGGTGGTATTAAAAATGATGAATAATTAGCTTTAGTAGTAAAGTCGCCCACCCACTTGTGATACTGTTGGTCAAGGGCTTTTACCTTGTATTCGTGGTATTGTTGAGTGGGGCAGCCTGTTGATAGAATGGGAGATGTGTTCGGAGAGATATCTATATGATGTTGGCAGGACCGTTAAGGTCCAGTTCCACGGTGTGTAGGAAACTATGTGCTAATGTGGTGGCGCTCAGTTCACGCTCCAAAGCAACTTGTGGTTTCTGCTTGACTGTAAAGCCTTTACGATCGGTGCTAGTCCTTGGCTTGCCGAATTGCAAGAGTCCAGTTCCCTTTGCTTCCCGTATTGTAGCGTGCGTAATAATTGTATAGCTATTAACTCAGTTATGTCTGCAAGCTTCCTTAAGCAAATCTCTATATCTGTAAATGCGAACAGTATTGTAAATTAAATAACCGTTGTAGAAGCTTAGATTTTTGCGTGGAATATCATTACAAGAGAAATGTTCGGAGATAGTCAGTCTTAAAAGGGTAAAGTCTGTCTAAATATAGTAGAATCACTTTGATATTTGGATGAATAGAATGTTACTATAAGGGTGTAAATAATATAACTGAACTCCTGGTCCCTTTAGGGCTAATAGAGGGGAAGTATTACTTATACCCTGTAGTATAAACTATATGAACAAATAGTTCAGTCGAGTTTACATAGTAGAGAAGTATAGTCCCTCTGACAAATATTAACATTTTCTTAAAGTAGAGTCAACAGCCCGTTTATAAGAATATCAATATTTGTATCAATCGATCATTCAGAATGATCAGTCAAGGGTTTTTAGCTAGGATTTTCAGCACACTTGAAGAATGAGAAAGAAGGTTGGAGGCATTTTATTTAACCATGTCTGTGGTATGCCCGCACTCATTCGAGTAGCTCAGGTGCAACTCATATGGGTGTGGGACTAGGACATGGTTCATGGTATATATATTTCATGTATAGCAATTGGCAAGCAGTAGCGATTGTACACGATGTACTTTCCACATGTGTGAGCGTACCATTTTCCGTGGTCTGTACGTCGCTAGAGTCATTTATATTTCATATGAATAGTTTTGCAAAATCGCAAGTTATTGAAATAGTTGGCGCATAGTCAGCTAATTTGATAAACTGCTTTTCAACATTTTTCCTTGTCCCTTTTAGAATTCTGTTGCCTCAATTTTTTAGGAAGTAACTCAGAATCAATCTTTATATGGTATGAACTACTTACCATTGTCATAGTAATAAATATAGTTTGTACATTTGTACATTTCTACGAATCTAAATCAATTTGTCACAATGGTTGCTACTGTTTGCTGGTTGATTTCAGCGAAAAAGGTATCCCGAATGCGTGCATATTTTTGTATGAGTGAGTTTTGTTTAGATATTGTTAGGGAGGTATAGGTAGCTTACTTCGGAATGTGTGATTTAGAATATAAGTAGGTAGGGTCTGGGAGCATTTCCGTAATCTGTAATAAGCGAAAGTTCTACTCGGGCCGCTGCTATTATCTCACTGCAAGAAAAGCGGAGGGATAGTGGTGACCCTTACATTTAAGTTCGATATGACTTAGTTTGTAAGTTTGACTCCCATTCCACCGAGCGGAGTCAGAAGAATGAAGTCCATCGTTGGTCGTTTTCGAGCATACATATATTATGCAACTGCAGAAACTGCACAAGCTATGATAGCGGCTGCTAAGGTCACTATCATAGTAGCAATTTTTGTCGTTGTGTAATACAATAAATTATGCGATAATAAAATTGTTTTATTTCAAAATGATTTTGCTGTTGCATAAATTGTAGGGGCTGCATTACATAATTCTTTTGACTGGGGGATAGAGTGGGGGGTTGCTGGTTGTTGCTCGAGACATATTAAATGTGCGTTTGGATGACAGTCATTGCCAGGTGTCTGTTATATCCTAATCGCCAGTTCTGGGATGGGTACTAGATATCTGATTTATTTGGGGTGTTCTCCCCTGTCGTTGTTGGTTTAATTGATATGTAAGGACATGTTCTCGAGCAATCTCGTTGCTGGGTCTTTGATCCGAAGACGTCTCTCCGAAGTGGCCCATGAAGAGGGTCGAAGAACCATGGCTGTCCATCCTCGATGTACAGTCATCATTTTCATTTTGTCACTATGCTCATTAATGTTTGCACGCGTTCGCACTATGCAAACGGCGGATGACTATGGCACGAACGTAAGTTAGTTCCTGTGTCTGGTTCTCGGCGGGCTAGCAGACTCGCGTACTTTAGGGTCCTTGAATGAAATTTTTGCTCCACCAGCTTTTAAAGTCATATATTTCTCATTCCATTCTATACATATATATAACATTTTGAGAGATCAGATGTAACTTAAAGAATTGAATTTACAGATTAATACACAATTACATTCGATTTTAAACTGCCATTGATAATACCAGTTCTTTTACAGTTACTATGACTTGTATTTCGGATGTTTCATCTTAAATGGTATTACATATAAGAAACATTTTGATGAAAATTTAAATTTAGAGTAGAGCCACTTTTCCTTCCCAAGTAATGTAGGCATGTATGTATACATACAAATTATTATAGTAGTACGAATGCTCCTTATTCATTAAATAGAGTCATTATTTTCTTAAAGTGGAGTAAAAAGTTTTTATTCTTGGACCCTCTAGGTTTGCTTACTGAACAGTTTTTCTTACTACAAAAAATCACAGAGTTTCAATCCGTTAATTATTATTTCCATTCAACTCAGTAGAGCCTTTGCCAATAAAACTAGAGCCATTTGCTATGATAAATGCATTGAATTTTTGTATTCGAGTTATAATATTTTTTTACTAGAGATAAAGTAACAAGATAACAAAAAAGTCGAGTCACCGAATGAATTGTCTGCGGCTCGCCAACGTGAGACACGTTACGGCAAGTGCGTGCACCAATTTATTTATGTGTCTCATAAACTGTCTCATCACTCATTTTTGTGAATTTGCCAATGAAACTCTATAACGAAAGTGCTTTTATGCTGTGTTTAGATAGCAGCTCTGAGTAACCAGTCGGTTAGAGTCACGCGACCAGTTTTGGGAATTTGTTTTTGCAGAAAGTAATAGAGTCAATGTGACCTCAGACAGTACTAGCCGGGCAAGTTACGCGCATCCGCGTCGCGAGTGCGTGTTATTAAAACTTATTGTCGCGTTTCTTTATTAGGGCTGCACAGTTTAGCTGAATCAGTACTGGCTGAGGTCACCGCGGTTTGCCTTTATGGTTACCAGATGATTTAGAGTCGCGTTCGTACCTTACTAAACATGTAGAGTAGAGTCAATCGCCATAATGAACAATCATTTAGAGTCTTCATCTCATCTGTCAAATCAATCACATTTATTTCTATATTGTTTATTACTTATACAAATGAAAATGTGTGTGGCGTAAGTCGATGTTGCGAGTCCATTCCTTTTTGAGACTGGACTCGTTGATTCTTTCTTATTGAAATTCTATACTTTAATATTCCAATACAAAATCAACTAGAGTTATTGTACCAGAACTCGTGCAGTCTTTGCTCCAGTTTCTTGGTACTTTTTTCTTTAAATGACTCGCCTGTTTTACCATCCTACGTAGCTTGTAGTAGATACTTGCCTTGATGTGCGCTTGTGGCGCTTTCTAAGTACAAGTGTCGAACGAACACTTATAGAATAACGTACGTAATGCGAAGAAAATACGCATACAAAGTTTGATAAATATTGATTTCCACTGAACGGATCTTCGTTCGAGTCTAAATAATCATTGGTCACTGATTGGCCACGGAATAAGTTGGGTTGTTTTTTGAGGGGATGATGGGTTACCTGCGTTTATTAGCCGTCTTATTTACACACTGGCTTGTATAGCTTGAGCTATTAACTATGAATATAACAAATCATTTAAATAAATATTAATTATTTCTTGAATTAGTCGGTCAAGAGTCTTGACTCTATATTCAAATCCAACGTCATAGTTTCTCGTAAGAAGTACCATTTCCAAGATATCTATGGAAATGCGAAAAAAGTGGCAATAACTATGCAAGCATTGTGTATAAGGCAACAAAGTCTGATTCAGAACTTTGTAGCGATGAATGCAAAAATAGTGCGTACTATCAGTAAGCTCGGCATACGATTGGATGGGTTGAATCTCTTCGAAACAGATGCGCCGGTATGAAACACGACAGAGGCTTTATTTAGCGATTCCGTAACACCGTTTATAACAGCGGCCGCTAGTGTTCTAATGCTGGACTTCGACAGCCTTCGCCAGCCTGACATGAGTGTCTCTAGCATTGATGTCATGGACATTAAATTAAGATCAAATGGAGAAAGTATATTTTGCGCTCTTGCAATAGTAAAAGCTCTATAAACAGTTGCTCGAACGAAGCTTTTCTGATTTTTAAAACACCCATGGAATTACGGTGGATGAAACTCCTCTATGAATGAGTCAGGCGACACCTTGTTCTATTTTCTCCGATTACTGCAATACGTATCTATCGATCGGAGAGTAACTGCGCGTAAAATGCGAATTCACCGGGGCAGTCGGGCATAAATCCGCATGAACGCTCGATTGAAGAAAGGGAAATGGGCTTCGTGTTGTAGTAGAATGAGGATTCTTCCTTCGAAGGCCGGTGTACATGCATGTGCGGGATAAAACATTATCGATCACCGTATCAGAATAAAGCTAATTATTATTAACTTTCTATTGACAAATTGATAGTAATTTAAAAGTAATTGTACTAACGGTATTGCAAATGACAGAGAATATGAATACAGTGTCAATGTATAGAAGTATTCTTAAGGACAAATTTTAATTCTATCACCGAGAGTTTGATTTATTTATTGAACAGATTATCAAAGTCATGATATTGAAATTTGTTTCTGGCACAAAGCATAATACCAGTGTTTTCTATTAATAATAATTTCAAGTTAAAATCATTCGAACTAGTGGAAAAATAAAAGCTTTCTGCAAGACTATTCAGTAGTTTCGATACAATTTTCTAGAGAAATACTTTATACCTCAAAACGCGATAAGTTTACTCTCCACTCTTGTTTCTACAGTCTTCAATGATTTCTAGGAAGTCTGCGTTTCCTCAAGCGCATTTACATACATGGTATTTTAATGAAAGTAATTCAATGGATGGCGACATGTACGGAAACCTAAAGGAAGTCTGCACTGCTTAATGAGTGCGCTTTCCTCACCAAGGTGGAAAAGAGTGACTCTCACGCTCGATTGCATTACGTAAATGAAATGGTGATCCTTGAGAACTGTCTCTGAGATCACTGTCGTATATAAATCCAGGTGCCACGATCATCGACGTGTATAAATCAAACAGATAGCTGGTATTAATGTACAGGGTGGTGCATTTGTCTTTGAATCAACATTGTCGAATCCCCATTTTCTACCAAATGTAATATTATACAAGAATTTGGAGAAGAGTTTGGAAATATTTTGTATATAATTAGTAATTGTACATCAGTATTCTTTTTTCTAAAGATTACTTTGTGGTCGAGTAAAAATTCCAACGATCTAAGAAATATTCTTAATTAAACTTATAGAAATTTATTTTTTTCCATTGCATATTTATTGCTTCGAGTTTAGCGATACGTACTTAGAATTTCTAATTTCTAAATAATTCATAAATATTTTATGCACAGCAATAACGATTCAAAGGCAAACAAATCACCTTGTGCATATCTACTGATAGTTAAAAGCTCAGATAGGCTGTTGGACATCTGTTTGAAACGTTTCGTTGAGTTCGATAACGATTCCATGAGGACTGCGTTGGTTTAACGACAGTTTGATGCCATGTAATCTAAACGAACGGACGAACGATCGTGCCTGACTATTCTTGAGTCGAGTGACTCACTTTCGCTCATGTGCACCGTGCGTGTGTATGGTGTCACAGTGTACACCTCCGTGTGTCCCTCAAATGGTTCTAGCTTCTTACCTAATTACGTCTTCCCACGGTGACTTAATACGGTGACTTAATACGGTGCTCGCCTGGGCGTCGGTGCTCTCCTTACTTAATTACGCCTGTTTAATAATTCGACGATCTATGCGAGCGGTCATTGAACTTACGGCGCTGGGCGAATGTAAAATAAACCATCGACGAATCGGTCTCATTCATGAATAATTAAAGATACGAATGGGTCGAACGTTCTTCTATATTTTCCATGTCTGTTTCTGCTAAGATTCTTCATTTTTCTTATTATTCATCGTTTTCGCAGAACGATTAATTCCTAGTTGTACTTATATATTTTTAATAGTATCTATTTACAACCGTACTTAAGATCTTTTCAAGTGTTTAGTTTTATTTTGATATTGCTCAAAAAATTATTCAAATTTGATCGTACTCAATCGCAAATAAATATATATTTGGAATAAGTCATAGATGAAATTAAATAGAATGCTATTCAAAAGTATTCAATTTATACGAAAATATATTCTGTATCAACTTGATAACATAGTTCAAGAATTTATCAGAATGGTCGTTGTACCATAAATGGTACTAACTGAATGAATACTACAATAAATCTTCAACTGAGTACTAATGGATTAGACGGTAGAGGAAAAGGCAGCATTGGATAGAACAGATTTTTATTACTGAAAGATAGAGGATACCTCTAAAAATCCCGGTCGCGGTTCCAACAGATTTTTGCGATAACAGAGCGCTCCAACGCTTACCTCGGAGGTGGAGTCGAGAACATAGTGTCGCGCGCTCAAGCGGATTCATCGAATCCCGCGAGTTCAGCCTCGTAATGCTTGCGTAATAGTCGAATCTCCCGATTGACATTGGTAAATTGTTTTGCGGTCGCTCCCGATAACATCGTTATGCGGTGGGAGGGTGTAATCATAAATAGAAAGGGAGAATCGGACATTAATTCGTGATCGAAGATACCTGGAACAATTCCTCGTACTCCGATCGGAGAACGAAATCAACAGGCTTGGGAGAAATCAGTAGAATAAGACAGTACGCACTTAAGCCTCTGAGTAGTCTGTCAATTTCAGCGCCGATTGGACTCGTTAGCATTAAATATTTCTTTATTGACGATAATTCGAACTTTTAATCAACGAAATTAATTTGAGAATTTATTATTCCAATATCTCATTATTTCATAAATTATTTCAATTATTATTCTTGAGATTCATTTAGATTCGCGCAATAATCAAGTATATTTCGGTCCGGGAAATGAGAATTGAAACGAATAGATTGATTGAGCCGTTAAAAGTGGCCTTACGCGCACTGTCAAACTAAACTACCCAGAGTGTCAACCAGACTCGAGCGCGTACCAATCGAGGTGCAACCAATTGCCGGGTAAAATCAGCGGACGACCAAGACACCGAAACAAACAGTACGCTCCTCGCATCCGTACAAAAATAGAATTGGTAATTACAGTAGTCCGTCGTCAGCAACAAAGGATCGATACAGCGAAGAGGGGCATCAGGTAGAGGAGGAAGTAGCGGGTGAACGAAGTAGTCGTGGAATAAGAGGGAAAAGATGAGGAGTTGGGCAACCAAGAGGCGAAAATAGTGGTGGGAGAAGGGATCTTCCGGTTTGCAGGGAGGAATGTTACGAACATAGCACCAGGTTATGTCCTTATCGCTATACAATGTACACGTACGTGCTAAAAACCGTATCACTATGGCAGACAAGTCGTATGCACCCTCTTTCTTTACACTCGGCGTTGTTGCACACCTGCCGCAGTACAGCGTGCGTAGTCGGAAGGTGTTTGCGGAACGGAAGGAACGAACGAACGGGAGATAGAGAGAGAAACGAAATAGAGAAGAGAGAAAGAGAAATGTGTCTCGAGAACGAGGCTGGCCAGCGTGCGACGAAACGTATTCACCTCCTTCGTTGACGACGTCAAAGCGTCGATCTCTTCCCGCTTAGTTAATCGATGGTTGGCTCTCGATTATTATCAACCAATTGATGCCGCCCGCTCACAGCTGGAACCCGTGACTCTCGTGTCTAGCGCTCCGCGAGGATTTCTTCGCACTCGTGCGCGTATACGTGCATATTCTTAAACACGACCACTACGCACGTATACAGTGCACGCGTGCACGTGCCTGGATCGAGTGCGCACACGCGCGTCTACTATGTGTGTACGCCCAATGTCTGTCAGTCCGTCCGTATGTCTGTCTGTCTATCTGTCTGTCTGTCTGTCGGTGGTCGTCCTCTACGTAGTTTGTAGGCGTGAACGTAGCCAGTACGTCGCCCGTGGCAGTTCACACGCGAGTTACGCAACAAACGCACTAGTTTTATGCTTGAGCTACGCGCGGTCGGCTGTATGCCCTAGGTACAACAACAGCACCGACCGCCACCCCTGCTATATGTGTTTTACATGTAAATTGCGACGAGAGGAAGAAAGAAAGGGTCGTCGGCCGTGTACGCCTGCGAGACGAGCCCGAGCGACGAGCGTGCACTCACGCAGACAGGTGGTTATGCACGGGCGTGATCAGATGCTGGAATGATTCTGATCGAAGGAGGCATGGTGTTGGACGTCGAGCGTCCCTTGGTATTTAGTCCGCTCGTCGTCCGCATGCAGAGCCCGTGCGACACCGTGCTGATTCTTCTTGCTCCTTGCTTGGGATTCGAGTGGCTGCGTGCGTGCAGGCGCGACGAGAGCGTGCGTGGCGGGCGCACACGTGTACGCTCGTTAATTTCTCTTTAAGTCGTTAAATACATCTATGCGGTGCGGTACGGGCCTCGAACGGCTCTAGCAGCCGACCTGGTGGAGGGTCGAGGCGAGCCGGAATACGCGCATCCAGGCGAACATCCCCGTAGATGGTGTGCGGCAGATCAAGGACCTCCTAGACAGTAGCGACGAACTCTTGCGGTTCGACGGCGACGTCGAGCGACGGCGGCCACCGAGCACTCGGTTCGGTGTCGCCTCGATCGAGCAGACGTCGCTCTCCGACTTCCTTTCCTTTTGCTGATGCTGCTGCGGCGAGTACTTCATCACTACCCGGAGCCAAGACGATTAGACGCCTGTTAATTAGTTTGTCTAGCTAATCTACTCGGAAGATGAAAATGTGCGCTTGGGATCCTAAATGCAAGGATATGATATGGATTTTCTAGGATATAGAGGTTTCGATTTGTTTAATAATCGATAGGGTTTATATAAATTAAAGTGATTATGTGCGGAGATAAGTAGTAATCATATGTTTAATTGTATTTAAAGTCACTGAGAAGGGCTGATATTAATGTGGTACTAGGGTATGTCAATTCCGATGGGATGGACACACGCATAATACAGATTTTCTTACCGATCGATAATTTGAAAGTCATTAATAGACCGATTAATTCATTGACGAATCTGTAAAAATATTATAATATATTTAATTATATATTAGAAATAATACAAGTACAGACACAAAATCTGACATTCAGCAACAGGTAGTAATAGAAAATCAATACAACATCGATAGAAAATCTGTAGTATACAGCTCGCTTCAAACTGGAACAAGCAACATTTAATTTTCCGTAGTCACTGATTAATAATCAAAAACTGCATGTATAATAGCATCTTCTATCTTGGCAAAGTAAGAAACAGTAAAAGCAATCCAATAATTCCTACAATTCCAAACAAAGATAAATTATTTTTATGGGTTTGGTTGTTCCAGTATTAATGGTTTTTCCATACATGATGAATACATGTATCGAGCAGGAAATGGACATAGGGCGTGTACGGGTTGCTCCAAATAGGCGCTCTATTTTCGCGGTCAGTGCTCGATCGGGCGATCAACGTTTTTATTGCGGTCGCTCGGCGGTTCCTTGATGCTGTGTTCGGTTCATAGATCACTGGCCCGGAGTTCTCGCTCTATTGAGATCGCATCATCGCCCACTGCACAATAGAATGCGTGCGCCAGTGATCACTCATGATTTCATACACGCGCGCGTCCGCTTACGCAAGTTTGGATGTCGATGATTCTTTTTTTTCTCGATCATTTTTACTATCTCTCGATAAGAGGCAGTTAAGTAAATCCGGTGGCGCTCGCTCGACTGCATAGTGTTCCGCCGTGCGCTATTGAATTACCGTTGCGTTAATTGCACCAATTACTTCCGCTCGAGAGCACTTTCTCATCGCAGCTGCTAATACACCTCACATTTTTTCCGATTCTCGCTGTATCCGAGCAGCTCATTACACGTTCATTGATTCGAGTTTTAGAAGTAACGGCAGTTGAATGAATTATTTTATTAAACAAGGTCGTGCTTGTTACTCTTGAAGGAATTTCTAGAGTATTAAATTCTTGATTGATGGTTGAGAATTTAATAAATTAATGTTTCATTGGATAATCGCAGTTATAATTTTGATCGGTATTTTCTATATCATATTCGCCAAGTATAAAATAAAGTTTGATTTCAAATTCGTTATTAAAAAGATGAGTCCAGCGTTTATTGACCCTTATAAATGCTTTACTATTATTATACTATAAATATTACCGGACAAAAAGCCGGCCGCAATGAATAAAGGATTACTTAAAACCGCGGTCTGAAGTCCATAACGGATGGCCGGCAATTTCTGGCCCGAAAACCGTCGAAAAGTTTCAAGCCCGCCGGACGAAATTGGCAAAGTTTCCCCGCTCGACACAGTTTTGATCGCGACACATTTCGTCGGGATTGCTGCCGGAGACTTATAAGTTCAGTTTTACGAGCGCCGCGGTGTTTTCTGCTTCTTGGCGAAGCCATTCGATCGTGTTAAAGACGACGGTGGCCGCGTAGACGCTAAACCGACGGAATGCGATCAGCACTTATCCCGGAAGGAGAAAAATAGGCTAAACTGCGAGGCGGCCTAATGACTCTTTAAGCAGGGAATCTGTAACAAACGCGTGTACTGCGTGTCACGGCGTAATAAGATTTTCTCATGGCTCTTGCACTATTTCTTTCTGGTGAAACTCTTTCCCAGCGACAATCCACTTACTGAGAATGGAGTCAGCATTCTGAATGGCGAGAATGACACTGGGCGAAAGATGCTTTTAGTTTGTATCACGGTCCATGGAAGATTGTCTAATGAATAACCGTTTTTACTCTTTTTTATGCAAGCGTGAAAGTTGATTAGGAAATATACTTGAAAGTACTAATGAGTGATTAAAATCGTTTGAAAAATCTAGTTTAAAGCTATACTTTCCAGCGGCCGAACTACATGGTACTAGTAATTAACTAATTGGCCTTTGTCAGTATCTTTTTTTATCAGATCTCTTTTTTATTCGTAAAAGCTAGACTCATTCGCCAATAGGAATGTGATATAAAACTACAAAGAACCGAGGTGGATTCGAAGGATAAAAATAATTAAATCGATCCAATCGGGAACTAACACTCACTTAAATTATTCAGCGAGTTGTCAGCACAATTATACGCCGGATACTTCCTCGGGCAAGTGCATGATGGTCCCATCCTCGGCGCGGAAAATCATTTTGACCTTAAGGTCCGCGGATGAAATGACAGTGGTCCGAATCAATTTGGCCTAAGTGAACGAAACGCCAGCGAATCGAAAAGCGGACGGTTTTTCGCGTAAATTGTCGCCGCGGTAGCCTTGACTATGTTTGTATCCACAGTGACGTTCAGTGGGTCACGGCCGACGATGTGCATTACGCGTGCATTACAAAGCGCGGAGATGCAACACTCTCCGGCAGGAAACATTCCGTTAAAGATTCAACAAAACTCGGCTAAAATCCGCTCCTAATTACCCTGTAACTGCTGTCGTACGATTTCGCAGAAATCATCTGAATGCGAATGAATCTCAACTGAAAATGCGGGTGCAAACTCTGTTAGTAATATTACAAGAGTCTAAAAGTTGGCTATCTAATTCATATTTCATCTTTATATCTAATTCGTTCCTAGTCTATTCCATTCTAACACTAATAAAAACTCTATATCAATATTCAAAGGTTTAGGAATAAAGTCGAATTGTAAAAAAGGTATTAGAATTAACACAGAATTATTCGAAGCTTGTACGAAGGGAGAACTAGTATGTTCGATATTAATCTTCCACTTGAAAATGAATATTCTCGTAGACTACAGGTAGAGGATACTCAGCGAAGTCCAAGTACAATCAATCTTCCAGGTGGGTTCCTTCCGAAGGCACCCATCTTATTTTAGCATCTTATATTGTACCCGCAGCGGCCTCTCGCGCTGTATTTTTACCCCAAATGCCGAGTCTACCCTACATCCCCCCGCGCTCAGCGTACAGATAATATGGGTTAAGTACGTGTCACATATGTGCCCTACATGTATTCTTGACCTAGATTTAATGTGTACTCGAACGCGCGGGTCGGTACGTTTGCCCGGAATCTCGGTGCATCTACATTCGTGAACGTCGATCGCCCCAGAACGAGTTCCTTCCTTGGCTCGTTTACGTCCGCATTCGGTGGTCCAGAGAGCTTCCGGGCTCCCGAAACTCCCAATACGAGAGAGAGAGAGAGAGAGAGAGAGAGAGAGAGAGAGAGAGAGAGAGGGGGGGGTGGGGAGAACGAAAGCGAGAGAATATGGAAGAGGGGTAGAACGAGGGGGAATACACGCAGAGGAGAGAGACGAGTGGGCGTGCTTGACTGCGCTTAAGTGAAGCGCACGCGCCTCTTTCGGTCAGCTGATTCCCTAGACCTACTTTTTGCCCGATGATGCAGGCTACGAATAGGTGTATCGTCGCGTGCACACACATACACTGAGATAGACAGAGCGAGTCAAGACTTCTGTGACACGTTAAGATACTTGTCTCTACGAAGTGCTCGCATACGCGTTGAGAAATCCACCGGCCCCAAATCATCCTCTTCGCTTCTGAATGGCCTTACGCGGATCCTCAACATCACTTGGGACTTGAATACCAAATGACTTTTCGACTCCCTCTCCCCCCTCTCCTCGGCCTGTTTCCACGTTAAAGCCAAGACTTTTTGAATAAATATCAGGGCTTGGGCAATAGCAAACGGTACGACGTGCCACGGGCATTCCGTAAACACTATCTTGCGTAAAGTAAAGCCTTGAATCCTTGTTACCATGCCACCGATAGGGAAAGAAATCACTGTTTGTAAAAGTGTGTGTGTTGGATGAAACTTGGATGCCCGCGGTGCACGGGAATTGGGGCCTCGCGGCTGCCAGCCTGGTTGTATATTGACAGGATCAATAACAATTTTGACAAGAGCAACCAATGGTTTGCGGTGGGCGGGAAAGCGTTGCGTGGAGAGGAGCGCCGAGTACTCTGTCGTTAGAGTAATCGGACGCGCGTCGTCCTGCAGCATTGGCCTCGCGTTGCCTAGGGCTTGCAGGAAGCGATGAGCTTTTGTCACGGTACGCGCCCAACGGCCCGTTACACGAATCTCCCTCGCGGATCGTTAAAACCTTTCTAAAAACGAGAGATACACGCGTCACGAATCCAACTTCTGTTTGGAAGCGCACCAATAAAAAGAAAAGCTCTTTAGACGCATCAATAATCGCCGTAAATAAAAGAAGCACTGTCGCCCGATAATTTAAGCACCCTTAAAACGGGGTGAAAGCTTCACCTTGGAAAAGTCCAAGTCTTTTCGAACCTAGGAAGAACGTAACGACGCGTTAACGGGGACTATGCAGTTCCCGCGCTGGCTAATTCCACGTGAGCGTGTAATAATTGGCCGGGATAGGACGAGGAGGACGGCTGGCAGGCAAGGTGAGTGCGGAGGGCTATGAAAAGTGCGCGCTGTCGGAAGTCGGTTCCGCTTATCAGCCACTGTCGCTAACTGAGACGACCTCCGATCGTTTTCCTGCTCTTCCCCGAGGATGAGAAAGCACTCTCTACGCACGCAAGGGCTAACGTATTTCGTGCAGGAAAGAGACAGTGAAATCGATGCACAAGGGGGTGAGTTTGGATCAGGTGAGAGGCAAAGATTCTAAATGTATGGTGAGAAGAGAGACTATTCGCCAGGATATGCTAGCCTTCTAGCAACTCACTCACCTGACGGAGGTTCCTTTACAACCCTCAATTCCTAGATCCTCGCGAGGAGGCCTAACTTTGCGACAGAGCGGTCGAGGAAGCGAGCGACGGCTCTCTTCTTAGCTGCAATCCCGTTCTCACACTGATTCCGAGCGCTTCGTGTGGCGTTCTGCGGCCGACGCGAGGTGCATTCGTGCGACAAGGGCTCGGAGGGAGGATGGAGGAGGAGAACGGGACGGAGAGGTGGGCACGGAGATCGACGCGCGCGGGCGATCGTTTTCGAGGAGCAGCAGAACCTCCTCCACCCTCCTTTTGCCCTCGTGGTGGGGGATGTACTCGTCTTCGTGCGTTAGTCCCGACTCTGCTCCGCAGCGCCGGCGCTGCATCGACCCATTCCTACGACTTTCCACGACGGAGTCCAACCGTTGCACGATGGAACTGGGGCTATGGGGGTTTAAAGGGCCGACACTCGCAGCCGATCCTGAGCTTAATTGTATGACCGCCTCGTAGAAGTACCCCAGTTTCGTAAGCACATTCCTTTGGTTTTCTTTATTGGAACCATTATACTCTCTATGCTAGTGGTTGTAGTCTTCTTATTCTCATTGTGTGTGGAGTGTTTGAAGCACGAGATATAATGAATTTTCCAGACTATGAATGGAAAATATAAATTGAAAGGAAATTATGGGGATTTAAAGGGCTGATACTCGACGAGCTTGAACTTAATTGAATGAGCGTTCGTAGAGGTACCCCAGTTTCGCAAACCACATTCTTTCGCTTTTTCTCCATCGCACTCACGATATTAGTGGATGTGGTCTTTTTAGTCTGATTGTGTGTGGAGTGTTTCAAGTACTAGATGTAATTAATTTTCTAGAGCGTGATTGAATAATGCAGGTTTTAAAGTATTGTCTGATTTTTCTTGCGTCAATTCGTTTTTTATTCTTGACAGTGTATGAATGTACGAGTATCTGGCTTCATCTTTCGTTTACGTGCAACGTGTCTGGTGGGGCATCTGCACTAGCGATAACGTCGAAACTAGAACTTTTTTGACGTCGCTTATCAAGTTTCGAAAATTGTCTCCTATCGTGCTACCTGTTCTTCTTCCAAACCATTACAAACACGTGGCTCCTTCCGCTCTTCGCCGTGATAGGTAATCGCGGTCAGGGCAGTATCGTTTGGAGCACTTGTACCAATAAAAGCGACAAGAAACGCCGTCTAAGTCGTAGCAGGCTTTCGAAACGAATGTCGTGCAGAAACCATATTTTTTTGGCAACGTGAAGACGATTCTTTGATAATACAATCAGTACAAATCGCTCACATTTTTGCAGAAATAAGAATATGAATAAAGACACTCATTCGAAACGTATAGAGATATTTAAACATTGATTTTTTAGTTAAAAACACAGTGAAAATATCTCAATAAAAAGTATTTGATTTTTTGTCGAATCTAAGTTGAAAGGGGAGTAGATCACTTACCTTTCGGGAGTATACCACGTAGTAGAATGAGGACTCTGGGAAATAACAGGACTCTTGGGAGACATATCCCTTGACATCGGGGTCTTGACAGATGAAACCGAAATACCACTTTCCGGAGTTCGCGGAGATTTACATTCTCTGGTTGAGAGCGTTTGCCAAGAGAATCTATCGCGTGGACTACTATTAGGACTCAAACGATGAGCCGAACGGCAAGGACTCTTGGGGCTCTTTTGGTGCCCAAAACTAAATGCTCGAACTAATTGTAACTTCAGAGACTTGTTTTTACTCCGCAATGTGCAATGCTCTTCTGGCGGCACATCCTCTTCAGTACCTTCGCGACTGTTATTCATTGCGACCGACACTTCGAGAAATTAGTTTTCCGCGAATAACTTTTTTTTCTTTCGGAGAAAACGATACACCGCACGATTAGCAGTCCCGGGCGCGAATGCGAGAATCACACCCAAACCAGAGACGAAAAACTGCAAGCAACGACGAACTTCCTGCCATTTTTAACCGCATCCTTCCTTACGTAGCGCCTTATCACAGTTTCAGCCTGTGGGTTTGGATTCTGACTTCCACAAAACTCGGACGGATTAAAATGTTTGAGTGTAAATAAAACAGCAATCGTTCAATTAAAATTCTAGTTTATTTATAATTGTCTATCGATAATCGCTCATCAAGTTTCTTTTTTTTATAATACTCATTGTTTTCTGCAATCTCCCGACTCAACCGTTGTAATCCAATGTATTTCGAATCTCCAATTTGTTTCGTTGTACATCGTATGAAACGTATGACCTAGAGCGAGAATTTGCTGTTTATTCTTTTTTCTTTTCTTTAATTGCGACAATTAAAGCCCCCGGTAACCTCACCGCCGCGGGAAAAAAACCCAAGCAGGTGCATGAAGGAAACTAGGGGCTGTGCTAGCTTATCGTCGGATCTGTATTTCCGTCCTGTTGTATTACAAGTCAACAGTAGTGCCATACGATTCGAGCGAACACGATGATAATAAATAGTTTTACAGTGCACTGTCTGCGAGTGGCTCAACCATCGCGAAAGAGCACCAGAATATCTTTAGTGATCATGAAAGTTTGGAGTCCCGGTACTTGCCCGGGATACTCCTGCGTCAGTGTACACAGTGTAATTACAACATGATGACAATACCCTACTTATTTAACAATAATAACAATTCGTCACTATTCAGACTTCGCGAAACGCTTGAGTACCAGAAGGAGGAGAGACAGTGAATGAGTCGCGCGAGATGTGGCAGGATGTCTGTGAGGTTTTCATGGATGATAATAGTACTAATATTCCTCTAAGAATGCCTGCCGGGCACGTTGGAACGTGCTACACGCCACCTTCGAGACACACGAGCGCGTTTACTTGGTTGCTTGTTCGATATAGGCAATGAGATCGCCTCGTTCATTTGGTTTCTTCAAGCCGGCGAACACCATCTTCGTACCAGGAATGTACTTCTTCGGGTTCTCCAGGTACTCGAATAGTGTGTCCTTGTTCCATGTGATGCCTGAAATACGAACGATATAGAATATTTTGTCCTGTCTAATATTACCATAGATTAAAGTAAATCAATTATTACATTTTGACGAGATTTACCTTTCGCTTTGTTGGCATCTGTGTAAGAGTAGCCGGCTGCTTGACCAGTTTTCCTGCCAATGATACCGTGGAGGTTGGGGCCTACCTTGTGTTTGCCACCAGCCTCAACAGTGTGGCACTGTGCACATCTCTGCACAAAGATCTGAAAAAATAGAAATTGATTTGATATTCAATTTGATAGAAGAATCACTCGTTCTTATCTGATCAAAAATGAAGTGGAAGTCGGAAATTTATATTTTTTATCTAGAGTAACACTTATAGTGTAGAACTGTCCTTGCTATTAGTAACGGATTTCCAATAGATTGCGGAAATATTGGAGTAGCTATAAATATGTCAAGCATACGGCTATTAAAATGTCAAATGGTCTCGATAACAAATCAGATCTCCAAGTTAAGTATTAGACTTTTCCAGATACTGCAATCCAATGCTAACAGTTAACTCATGATTCTCGACGGCGAGGATAACAGCGTATTCATTCACGTAACATAAAAATGGGGTGGGGCAAATGACACCAAATGTTATCTTGTTATCAGCGAGGTGACGAAATTTGTGACGTTTCGATAGGAAGTATTACGAATTCGGCTCACGTCATACATATCACGAGGTCGATTCTTTAGCGCGCTTAGCTGTCGGAAATCGATTAAATCTGGACAAGGATTTTTCCAAAGATTGGGTATTTAACCTTACCTTCTTTCCCTTCTCTGGATCACCGGCGGGGACACCCATTGTTACTTAGTCTGAAACATCCGGAACAATGACTGCGTTAGATAAATTCAGTCTCAAGTATCTGTCGGGGAACTACCGTCACGCGACTATGGCAGTGCTCATTACGTAAAAGGCTAACGCGTGAATGAAAATCGACAATTTCGTAACGCCATCCCATTTGCCATTCAAGGACAGTGCTAATAAGATTAATAGAATTTTGAGTTTGGCACTTTCTGCCATCTATGCGGTCATTGGATAACAAAGAAGGTATAATACTTATGGTACCACACGCATTCCATCCCACCTGCTCAAATCTATTCGTGACATTGCTTTGCGCCGGACTCGTTTGGAACTCGTAGGAGAAGGCATTGAACAACCTTGATTGTATTATGCAAGATGAAAAATCTCGCGAGCACCACGTGTCAAAGCCTCTGACGTATGTAACTATGGCGATAAAGAGAGCGAGACAGAAGACGACGGTCAGGGCTGCGCGCGTGACATTTGAAATGCATGATCTTTTTAAAGGACAGAATGAAGTGCCAGTTTGCACTGGGATTAGAATGCGGTCCTGAAAGGCCATCGAAATTGAGTACGGGTGTTCACAGTAGCCTGGCTTTATCTAATCAGTGAGCAAAAGCGAAGTCCTCTAACACGGCACCTGCGCCCTGAACCTTGCACTTCGCGTTTCCTGCTATCACAGTCTCCCAGTCGCGTTCCGCACATGACTAACTCATTCGCTTGCGAGAGAACGGCTGAGCTAATGGAATTCTACCGCCTTGACACTGACACTATACACTCGCAGTTCTCAAGTTTAATGCGACTGGAGCCCTCTAATGCTTTTATAGGAAGGACAGGCACGAGGTCCGATCCTATCTCATACTTTGCTCCAACATTTTTATCCGTGCAATAGGAAATAAGTGTGTCAATTACCAAATTCATCAAAAATACAGCTTCCAGTGAAAAGTCAGATTTTTCGTTAGTGTAGTAACATTCGTATAATTCTACAATATCTAAGTAGTGGATTTAGTAGTAGCTTTATTTTTGGATCTTGAATGAAGTTGTGTCAAGGACATGTTGAATATCGCAATCCTGTCGCGGCCCTTGGATTACCAAGGTCACAATATCTCATTTTTGAGAAGACCTATCACTTATTTAATGGCTTTGTGATGGTGTTCTATAGCAGGGACCAAATTATGCGTGAGCTGGGCTCACCATACGATCATGTGCAATATCGCGAAATGTTTCGTAATACGCTTTTCGTAAAATGAACGTTGGCATTGGGTGCGTTCCTCTCGTTGAGAGAAATAGCCCGGCCCTTTGCTATATATATAAGGTAATGGGTGGATCAAATTTCGAATTTCGGGACAAGTTTACTCAGAGCATTGATTGGCACAAAAGACTGCCAGAAACACGAAAAAATCGATTTCTCGAACAGTGGCCCTCTTTGAAAATAAGACAGTAGGGCACTGGCTCAGGGCCAGGTTCTGTTACGTAATCCCGGTGGATCATCCCGGTTGCACGTAAAGCACGTAACCGATAGTACGAGATCGCATTACGGGAATTGCAGTGGCCAACTGCCTGGTAAACGCGTGTTCCCCGTAAACGTGCACGTGTCGAAACGCCATGTAACAGGAAATCGCAAGTCAACCCACTGGCATTTGAAGTACACGCGCTGCCCTTTGAGCATTTGACAAAAGTGACATTGAGCTTTCGAGTGGAACAATGCTGGTGGGTCGATTATCTTTGAAAATCGGCGAAAAATAAGTGAATTACTCACCTCGGGGAGATTGGTACGCTCGCGCTTACGAAGTACTACGGAGGATGGAGGTAGATTGTCTGCCGACCGACTGTGAATAGATGCTTCGATCAATGGTCAACCACTGGTTGGCTCCAAGCTTCACTTCGGGGTATTTCAATGGCTGATGCAATGCTCCTTCGAGGACGCTGTTGGGAAATCCACTTCCTAGGTGGCGTAGCCGACGATTGCCGTTGGAGCGAATCGTCCGATTGGCAGAACACCCACCGCCAAATGCGAATTTCAATATAAAAATCTTCAATGTTAAAGGAATACCTGCACTGATGATTGCATAATCATGACCAACATTTCGTGTTAAGCTCGCAGCAGTCAGCACGTTGTAGCTTGAGGATATAAGTTCCTATGAGTCGAGAAGTTTTCACCCGAATTCAGTGAACTTTGCATTGATGTTTCACGCTTGGTTTGGTAGGAAGTTATTCGTATAAGGACAAATAAACAATAAAAACCCGAACTCTTATTTGGCATTCAAGATGTCATTAGCGCCCCTTTGGGAGTCGTGTAGACTGTGAACGTTCCCTCCGGAATCCCATTCAACTGTCTGATCTATAGATTTGTGTCTTCTGGGTGCAATGTAAGATGACGTGCGTGCGCATGTAACAATAGTTACAGACACGCAACGATAAAACGGCAATACTGTTTACCGGTTTTATTAGAAACTTGTAAAAAAGTCATGGTAAATGTGACAAAAGGCATATTGGTTGAATGGTACGTGTATCACATGAAAGTTCAGTCAGGTTTTCTTATAACCTGAACTTCGAAATTCATTTACTATTCTATGTAATCTAAGTCTTCAGGGATATTAAATTGCTTATTAAGATTTTCTGTGGAGATGTCAAACTTCTTCTTACACCAGCTCTGAATGGCGAATATGTTATCTGTCCATATATTCGCGGCTTCTTTGTAATCCTAATGAAAAGTACCGTTATAATGATTGGCATTCAATGATGCTTCGCATAACCTGCATTACCTTTGCTTTTGCCTCGAGTTTTGCGATTGCTTCGGGATCTGTGTCACTGAACTTCAATATCTGCTTCTTTAGCTGATCTTCTTTGGCCTTCAATTCTTCTATTTCTTTTAAAAGTGCTGTCCTTTCCTCTGAATCTTCTTTCCCCACCTGTGTGTCGCATGACAATACAGTGTTATGACTAGGTAAATTTTATATATAGCTACACATATACATTTTTTTAAAATATACCTGATGTTTCGCATACTCTTCCTTTAACTTTTGGAGTTTAAACTCACTTTGTACAATTTTCCTAGTGGCATCGGATACCCTCTGTTCTAAAGCAGCTATGTTCTCTCTAAAGAATTCAATTAAACCGTAGGATCTTTTTCTCAAAATACAATAGTACCACGAGTACTGTGTTTGTTACCCAGGAAAAGACCAAAAGTAGATGGAAGTTCCTATTTTCTCTGATCTGACAAGCCCATCATCCACAAGTGCCTGGAGCACATCCTTGACAGACTGCACAACAATTCCCTTTTCCTTTGGTGCAATTTTCTCTAATTCTTTCAGTGTAAAGAACTCCTTTTTCTCATAGAATATTTGAAGCATTCGCAACCTCTTTTCATCAAGAGAAACTCCTTTTCTTTTGGACATTTCTGCGGCTTAGAGCTGCCAGGAATGTTAGAGTATTATGTTTATATATTTGTCTTCGACATATGTTATAGTGATGCAGCTATGAAACAGTTCTTATTGCACTTGGATGAGAGTTTGGCTCTGGGCAGGAAGTTCATTATTCAAGATCTTGATGAAAAGCATCTTTTTATCTCTGCCGACATACTAGAAACCCTGCAGACTAAAGTGGATGATCTAATGGACCAAATATCATTCCCCTTGGCTGAGAAGGGAATTTAAATGCATCGTGGAATTAACTCTGTGTTTTAATTCATTGGTTTATAAATCTATTCAAAATGGCAGCAAGAGAGTCGGGTAGAATTAAAGATGCCTATCAGAAGAGAGTGCTTGATGATGCTGCGAGGAAGAGAAGGCAGAAGAAAGCACTTGAAGCTTTGGAGCAAGACAATTTTCATGATGATCCTCATGCTGATTTAGGTATAGTGGGAACCTCATAATTATGGTTATAGTTATTACTTGCAAGGAAGAGCAGGAAAGTATTGTACCACATACAATGTGCAAATCATTAATTTGATGATGAAACTGGGACCAAGATCAAAGACAAATCTTGTCTGGAGAGCAAGTCAAATAGTTATAAGAGCATAGGACTTTTGTTACAAACAAATACAAATATATCTTTTGCAGTGATGAGTAAAAAGGTGCCAAAGTTTCAAGAAACTTTGGACAACAGAGGGGGCAGAAAGAAAAAGACAAGATCCGCCGAGTATTACAAGCAACGGTTTCGGAAGACCTTCAGCCAATTGGTTGAAGAAGATCTCAATATTAACCCCAGTCCACCTAATTATTCTTCCGCTCAAGCACCACCTTCTCAGTTTCCTGAGAGGCACTTTTGTGCTGTGTGTGGGTTTCCCAGTAATTACACTTGTATTCCTTGTGGTGCTAGATACTGCAGTGTTAAATGTTTAGGGACTCATCTTGACACAAGATGTTTAAAATGGACCGCGTAGTTTTCTTACTTTAAGTTTAATTTTAATTTGCACCTCGAAGATACTTGCTCGATATAAATATTTCTAGTTGTAAATATTCCAATGATTTTTGTACTGCGAATTAGCATAAGTTATGCAAAATTAAATGAGCTATTTTTGAAACTTCTTCTTTAGGTTTAACCAATATGCTTAGTAAGTATTCTACATATTTTTATGGTCTGTTAAAAAAAGCAATATATTAGGTATGTAGGTTTGACGTGTTTCAAAACATATTTGATTTGGTTAAAGTTTCTGAAGTCCAAATGTTTCTCCTGATGAACGAATAACTGAAATAGTATTATTATAGCTACTGCTGTGATTCATGAAAATTAGTTTCAATGCCTGGAAATATTTTCTTTTGTGACAAGAAAGATATAAAGCATTTGGAGTAATCAAATAGAAATATCTCATTGCAATTAAAAGATCATACATAAGAAATTCATCGTTTTTAAAACAAGTTTTATAAATATATATGCTGCAAGTATTACTGTAAACATACCTTAGCATAAATCTAGAATCGGCGAATTATTTAATTCAAAGAAGTGCGGCACCTTTCTATCACTTATTCCCCTGCATTTTAACCACTCACTAACACTGAAAGTATATCTCAGTTTTTTCACAGTAGCAAGTACGAGTTAACTTTTTTGAAATACGACTATTGTTATTGTTTGGCACACGCTGGTATTAAAGAAATTCTCAGAACTGTTTGAACACATTATCGGGGCGCAAACAAGCTCTATTGTATACCTACGCAGTAGCAATACAATTCAGGAGTATGCATTGAATTACCGTTTATCGAAGCGCGTATCAAACGATCTTTATTTCGTAAGAAAACGAGTTAACCAATTGAAAACAAAGTGACAACCATCAAAAGTGACAAAAACACTGAATTCCACTCTCGCAGCTGACAGGAAGATGCAGGTTGATGCGTGTGTGTTCTGGCGGGAAGGATTTTTCATTTTCCAAAACTGGAGCGGGCGCCCTCCGGCCCGGCGAGTGGGAACTACGAGCCTCGAGGGCGAGCGTGTTAGTGCGATAAAGACGAGCGTACGCGACAGACGTCAGGGTGGCTAGGCGCATACACACACGGGACGAGGTGAAAGCATACACCACCATCCGAGTGGAATCATGTGAAGTTCAAAATTCGTGCGTCCCTGAAAACCGAGCGACGTGATTCCGATGCACGAGGAGTGCAGTGTGACGTCAGAGCGAGTAGCAGGCAAAAGTGATACCAAGCGTGCAAGATCACCGTAGCGAAGTCCCCCGCTTTATAGGTTATCGCAGTAGCACGAACCCACCATGTAAAACACGGCAGGCGCTACCATGCGAGAGAAGAGCGCGCCAGCCTGCCGTTTCCTCGTTATGTGCGATAAATGTACGTATGGTCGAGCGAAACATCGAAATCCATTACATTCGCCTCAACACCTACGCCCTGCTCTAACCCGAGTGCGCTACAGCGCAAGAGTCCACTCGATTTCTCTTACGCTCTAAGTTGCAATCGGCTTTGCGTCGTGCGTGACTCGTTTCGTGACACGCTCCTCCTGCCAGCCGAAAATGCCAGCACGTTCGGTGCCGCGTTGATTCCTGGTAAAAGCGCGAATTTGGAACGTTCAATTTTGTAGGCGTCGCAGCGCCCTCGCGCGGACAACGCGACTTTGAATGGGCGTTCCCGCCCGCTAATGCTAGAAAATGCGTATCGGAGTGTGTGGTTGCGTGCTTTTAGCATTTTCCTTGATTCCCTGGCCAGCAGCCAGCGAAGGCCGCTAGAAGTATTAGGGATTATTCATAGTTTCGATATTGGCCTTGTTCGTTCATCCTCGGCGGAGCCGCGTCATCGCGCCAGAATCTTTAGATTCGAAGGGAATAAATCGCTGTCGCACACTTTACACTTGGCTGTATATAAAAAGTCAATTTGTAACGTAGTTGAGTAAAGCGCGGTATGCTATTTTGTAATATCAGTTTGAATACTACATTTTTAACAAATTTCTGATTGCATTTATAATTTATTGATGCAGTGACAATGGGAAATTCTAAGACTTACTTAAATGCCATTCGAATTGTCTTTTGCGTTGTTGGCGTGCGTAATCATCGCGAGCAGAAATTGAGTTATATTTCGTGTTCCTAACTAGAGTCAAATAGTCATATTATTTAATGTCAAGGATACTTTGGCAAATCAGAGCGTTATATTAATGCCACTCATCGAAAGCCAACCGGCTATCACTCGGCTCTTACCGATTTTATAGTGACGCTAATCGAAGTGCGTTATCGTTCGCCATCATAAGATAGAGTTTTTAAAAATAGTTGTTACACTTGAAAATATGACAGAACTCTCAATACTTTTCAGGAGTTTCGATCACACGCGACTAAACTGTGCCGGGTGGATTGTTGCAGGATATCGTATAGGAAAGGCGTAGGTGGAGCGAAGATAACGTTCTCTTTATTACTGAAAGACGCATTATTCTTTAATTGCAGACGTAATTACTGTGTGCTGCTGAGTGCAATAATGATGACGACCTTAGACTCGCAGTCCGACAAAAGTTTATGCCATCGTGATAAGCATACGAGCGCGGAGTTAGCTGAAATTCCGCCACAATGTGGATTTCCTGCGGGCCTGAATGCTTTGGAGTCTCAGTTGGCCGGACATCCGTTCGACGAGAAAGCACATACCATTGGTAAGAGCCGGTAATGAAGACCTCCCACTGCGAGAATTCGTACTATTATCTGCCTCTTTACCAATGCAGACTGACAATGTGTGCATAGTTATATTTGCTTATCAAATAACATATCGTCCTATCATAGGCTTTTGTATCAACATGTTCTCTTGTTTGCCTGTATCTTAACTCAGATTACATCATAAATTCTTTCTTGCTGGAAGACTTGCTAATAAGATATTCTTAGTTGTCGGATGCGCTCAAGACACTAAGCAGGTGTTTACTAAATGTCGCAGGTATGCTGCGTCGATCAGACGGATGTGTGCTAAAGCCAGTAACCAAGCCTCTGTTAGGTAAACGGGAAATAGCATTTTACGAGAACTTAAGAAAATCCCAAGATCCCGTAATGCTGCAGCTGAGGAATTATGTCCCAAAGTATTACGGCACCACCGAGCTACAGATTTTTGGCAGACGTAAGACATCGAGACGATCGTAAATTAATTTTTTTCTCTAGTATTGGTCTTTCTGTTGATTTGTAGAGCGAACGATGTGCCAAGACATTGTTTTTTTTGTCTGCGTTGTACATCCATATACTAGTTTGTAGTGCAGGAATGCTTTGAGAATAAGGACGAGAATAATTGTCCTGCTTGTGATGGAAGTTTTGTCGAAGTGTGCATGTACAATTTACATTTTGTTGGGGTTGAACATTCTACTTTATTGAATAAAGGATACATCTGTCACGAGTTTCGTTGTGTACTTACGCTTTTACGTGACGTTTAGCGGCATTAGAGAAGGTAGAATATCGTTTATCACTGGGAGTTCATATGGTCTTTTATAAACAAACAGGGGTAACTTTCCTTACACTCAAAGACATAACCGAGGGTATGGCGGAACCATGCGTGATGGACATAAAAATAGGTAGAAGAACATGGGATCCGCTAGCGACGCCACAGAAAAGAGCAATCGAGGAACTCAAGTATGCTGAATCAAAGTGCACGTACGGCTTTTGTATTACTGGCTTCCAAGTATATTGTCTGTCTTCGGGACAGTTGAGGAAATTCGGCAAACATTATGGCAAGAATCTGGACGCGAAGGGAGTGGTAGAAGGTATATTCAAAATCCGTAATTTATCATTGCTGATATGCGATTATGTTTGACGATTACGAGTCCTTTGTAGACTAAATTTGAAATCGGAAACACGTAGAACGACACTGAGTTAGTAACATCAGTTCGAACTTAATCATTAGAATCTGTTTTCTTGTCCTGTCTCTCGCTTTTCTTTATTCAAAGTGCGTGAACTGTTGTCTTTTTCTTCCCTGCGCAGCGCTGAAAATCTTCCTGAACATAAGTCGAGAAAGACCGCCCTGTCGTCAATTGATCGTGAAGCTTCTCTCTTTCCTGTGGAAGGTCCTGCTACTCTTTCGTACCCAGCGGATATTCCGCTTTTATTCTAGCTCTCTGTTGGTGGCTTATGATGCCAGAAGGTTGCGGAATTGCCTGCATTTGAACGACAACAGCATTGCCGGCGCATCCTCGGCCCGGACAGTTAATTCATTTTCGTCAATGAACAGTCACGCTGTCCCATCCAATGTGTTCAAGCAAATCGCGGACGAAACGTCCAACAGGGCCGCAATGACTTCCGCATCGAAGGCGGACCGCAATAGGACAATGGGCAGATCGTACTTCGTTAAAAGAAGTATCAGTTTGAGCGCCGAGGGAATCGGAAGAGATAAGTCTCCAAACAGGAGCGGATCCTGCAGTCCAGATATCGGAGTCGATCGCCTTTGTCGCACGCATTCCTTCGCTAATAACTTCGATGACGATGTCATCAAGATGAAGGAGGATTACGAAGCCCTGCTAAGTGAGCTCAGCGCCACATCCGAGGAGAAGCAGGATTGGGTTCGAATTAACATGATCGACTTCACTCACGTCTTCCCGGCAGAGGACCCTAATAGCTTGGACGCAAACTATTTGGAGGGCATCGAGAACCTGATTAAACTCGTGGAGATGTTTCTGGCACCAAAGGACACGAACACATAAATATATTTCGCGACGTAGATGTTGATGTTATACCTTTTCATTTAAAATTTTATTGCGGCTCGTTAACAAACTCTGTATTTTCTATTCTTCATTGAAATTAGGTTGTTTGACCTTAGATCCAGTCATGACTACGTACTCGAGATTGTAACCTTGTGATAATATTATTGTTGCTGTGTGAGTAAGAGATTTTGCCAGGTTCGTTTATTTAATGGAAAATTAATTTACGTTGACTGTCATCTCCTTACGCTTCTTGTTGGGTGAAAGAGGGAGACATTTATGTTTGAAGCTTTCGTGTAACGTTCCTGGCATCGATAGTCAGCATGATTTGGCGAAGGCACTGGGAATACTAAACGTTTCTCGTTCTGCACCGTCTCTGTCATATGTAATGTTCTTCAAATCCGACGCACTCCATTTGTCAGAGGTGTTGTGCATCACTGACACGTATCCGCCTTCTTTTTTGTTTGTTGGGCGAGAATCAAGGTGTGCACTCGTAAACCAGGCACAGGAATTGTCGCAACTACTGGTTGTTCATACATTCTTTATCTTCATATTATCTTCCTTACCAATCGACTTCTACCACTCTACATACCAAACGATATAAATTGTTAAGTTAATGAAATACAAAGATATAATGAGAGTTAAAATTCTTAACTCATTACTCCCTCCTCGGCTCCCGTTCAATTCCCAGACTGGGCTGTTCAATAAGGTTGAGATTCGAAGCTTTTTGTTGGCCAAACGAAATGCCAAATTTTGCATTTTATAATGGTATACATAACAAGTGAGGAAGTGTATATGAATTTTTTCTATTTACAATACTCCTTAGAAATATAATCTTTCCCCATAGTACTCGAGATTCTTAATAATCAAACTGTCTTAGAAGTGGTAGGAAATTATCATTCCGATAACTTTCACTTTATAAACTTTAAAACTCTACTGAACTCCATACATTATACTGACAATGCTTTATTTCGAGGAAAGAAATGGGAAAGAAAGAACTAAAGGTCGCGTGAATTATAAGGGTAATTAGACAATGGAACTCGAAGACTGTCGGTGGTGATTTGCGGAGCGATAAATTACAAAATGGTTAGCCGCTTATGAATGCGGCTTCTATAAATTCATGACGATTATTAACGGAGGACAGGGCTTCGAGGGTATCGGTGGCTAACGCAATTACCGGGAACACGATTAATGCCGAGGGGTTCTGTTAATCAACCCGCAAACGCGATTAGTAAGGGTCCAAATTGAATTACGCGTTCTCGGTGGCTCGAACTTTGTATATATTGTACGCACTAACAGCATCCGCCAAATTTATTAGTTTCACCGCCCCCATCACTTGTTTAATTCCCAAACCAAGGAATTCACCCTACTAATTACCAGCGATAATATTATTTACTTGAAACGATTTATTACAATGGTAATTACGCTAATAAGAAAGTGCCCAATTTGTATAGATGTACATACGCTAATTCGCTTTTCATTTCAGTTTTTAGTATCGCTCGATTTTATAGACTCGAGTGCTGCTGTCGAGCTCTCGAGTCGAGTGCCACTTTTAGCCGAGTGAAGTGTCAATAACACCTAAGAAATCTTCTCATAAATTCATTAGAGATTTTAATCGCAATATCAGTGGTTACTGTTGTTTCATTTACTCTCTGTCTTGTGTTGTAGAAATAAATAAGTCCATAAGTCCGCCAGAAAACAATTAGTATACAAGCGAAAGGCTAATTTAATTAATTATATAATTGACAGTATAGTATTATATCAAAGAATGTGTGTTACTTCTTAAACTGAATAGAATACATCTACAATATCTACAATAATTTACTAGTAATCCAAGCGTGTATGATATCATATTTTACTTAAATCCACCATTATGTGGGATATTTAATTACTACATATGATATTTCAAAATAATTAAAGTTGTGCGAGATTGTAATGATTATATTACTCTTATGATTTATGAAGTCTCTACTTAATGGAACGAGTGCGTTCCGTTCCTTATTATCTGTGTACTTTCCATTCACCTTTCCAACGTAGTTAACACTTCTGTTTAACGAGATTACTTAAGAGCTCAAGGCGCTCTTTAAAGTTTACATCTTGCAGTCGACTTACTCGCATCTGCCTGGTGCGCACCCACCTTGATAAATCCCATTAGAATATCAAACGTATCTCCCAGTCTGCTTGCAGCTACGGCACGGCGGGCATTCATTTAGAGAGGGAATCGGTTGCATCGGCTATGAGTCTGCCTGGCAGGACGGCCTGAAAGCCACGGGGCTGCTGCGTGTATCTCCGTTTCTTCCATAAATCTTGCTTTATCGCGGCGACGCGCGCGACACGGCAAAAATTAGTTTGGCAGTGAGTTTCAGCCATTCGTCGCGATGGTGCGCGCGCGATAAATTTAGCGGCACGCCGACCGAAATAGAGAACGAGGAAACGAACGTTCGGCTTTTCGTGCGTCCCCGCGAGGCCGAGGAAAGCACCGGGAAAGTTCAATCGCCTTCGCCAGACTATATCCATCTGAATTTAAACTCGGACTTTTTTTACACGCGCCCGATATACTTGGAACTGTGCACGCAACTTTAAGCACTGTCCTTGCTGCTCTTGATTTATTTAATCATCTAATCGATTAAGTATTAATTGATTTTTACTCTTTGGGATTACTCTTTGCGTTCGTGCCTTTAATTTTGTTGACGATTACTTTGTATACGGATGGCTATTTATTTAAAAAAGGGGGATTTACTTTTATACGATAATTGAAAGTGTTCAAGTTAATCATAGCACTAAACACTTAAGAGTTTTGTGTTTATAAATTGCCTTGATTCATAAGATATTGTTTAATATTCTTAGTGTGTTTGCGATAAGCTTATTAATAATAACTCATCTGAGCAGACTGCGCGCGAAAGATAGCACTGAATGCCACGGGCAATGGAAGCCGTGCATGAATATTGATGGTGCAGATAGCGTGGTATTGGAGTTGCAGCGAATTTAGGAGCAACATCGGATACTGGAATACGAGATAAGTAGGTCGATACGCTGAGGGGAAGTTATGAAGTAGCTAGCAAGTGGAGTTCATTATTTCACCTCGGCGGTGCAACTTTTATCACGCTTGCACTCCCTTTTCCTCATTAAGAAAATCTTACCGCTCCACTCTCACGTATTGGGACTCACGGAGCTGCGAAATTATTCAATAAAAAGCTCTTGCGAGCCCTCGCTCTCGTTTTTGAAGTCGCCTAATCCTAATTTTACGGGCGAATTGCAAATATTTGTACGGTTCGCTGCCCTAATAGAATATTCTTACATAAATTTAGGGACTTGTGTTACAAGAATACAAATTTCCATTAAGGGGTTACATGGAGTGTCTGGCTGAAGAAAGAAAGGGAAATTCAGAATCCCCTTTTGTTTAATCCACACCTGATATCCAAATCAAAGTTTAATCTGTAGATTTTAGTGAATTGTCAGATTTCGGGCCCATTGTAAGCTACGTTTTGTAAGTTAAGTGTAACTTTATTAATCCTTCAGAATACGCCTTTAATTTTTCAGAATATGTTCATAGAGCGTCGAATTTTGTTTAATTACAAACAAATCGATTTTCAATTATTCCCTCACTGTATTTAACCCCTTAATACCCCCGTTTTTTACATAGAAATTAATTAGATTTTTCGAAAATGAAGACAGGGAAGTGCTACCGAGGAAAATAGATGCGCTCCTTTAATTTTCCACTTATAATTTCCAAGCATCATCAAGTGCTCCAATTTTTCACGTAAAAGGAATTCCTAGTGTGAAGAATAGAAATTCGTGGAGATGTGTTTTTAGCGGGTTTCAATTTTATTATAATAAATTTATCATATTTATATTATGCACCATCATTTACGGGAATTAGAATCTTGGCTATTGTTGTTTAAAAAAAAAATGATCGCTGGAGATCAGATGACCAAAGTCACTATTATTGCTTACGCCAAGCTAATTGTATCTCGATATTGAGTTGGCTGAAATTCTTCTCTCGAGCTCTACGAGCTGTGTGTGTTTAGTCGAGACTGCCGGCATGTACACATATGTGGACCGAGCAAGGGATGCTGCAATCGTCACGGGTGCAGTGGAAGCGTATGATGTCTGCGGTCGGTTAACATGCTTGCTCGTTACAGATGCATTGTTCGGTGTACTGCAGTCGCCACTATACGGCAATGCAGCAATGTTCGTTAGAATCGATCTGTACGCAGCCGAAAAAAGAGCTGCGTTTCGTTAGCAATTCCACTCTACTATGGTTCGAAACAAATATCATGAAAGCCATATCTTTTGATTTTGCATTCGCTGTTTTCCTTCGATCCCTGCTCTATTGAGATTTGCGTATGGATAAAAATACTGTGCAATAAAGAAAACAAATTTTGAATATCGAATTTATTTCACACAATAATATAATCGAGCTTGCTTGCAATTCCAAGTTATTCAAATATAGGTAAATAAATTTCAGTCGCATTTCAAAACGTATAAAATAATAATAACAGATTTCATTAGTTCGAAGAATAGATCGAAGAAATTAGAGTAAATGAAAATTCCTTGAACTGGTACATTTCTAGTCGATGATTCTGCGAATCAAGTTTTACAAAAATATGAATTTACCAAAATTCTAAGTTAAGAAAAGAGAAGATAAATTAAGACACTCTTTTCAAACCTCATTCAAGTATTCACGAGTCAAGTGGAAATAATAATCCGCAAGTAGCACAAGCGTATCTAAAAATAAAACCGACAGTATATTATGCTCAGTTTTACAAGCATCTTTGAACGGGGCGAGTGCGAAGGCGTCGCGTATACGCAGTTTGTCTCAAGGAATCGTGGCATACTCAGCGAGTCAATGCCTCAAAAAGTCATTGCCGGCTGGCTGGTTGGTTGGAAGCTCGTGTCTGGTCGAAAAGCTGTTGCGCCAGAGCTCCATTTACTGGTCCCTCTTGAATGCGCCGAGACGGAGCGGGCGGGCGGCGCGGCGCTGCGAGGACTCCGCCAGTTGCGCCACGTAACTACGCCGCCTCATAAGCCACGGCGAGGAGGAATGAATCCCGAGAGCTCGCATTATCTGCTACCTGTCTCACGCACACTGACGCATCTCTTAGCTTGTGACCGTGGCAAGGCGCACACGCGCCCAACCACGGCGCAAAAGCGCATCGGCAAAGAGGGAAGAGGATTCATCGCGCGCCAGTCGCTCGCTGTATACTCGTTGCGTCACCACTCCGCCTAAGTCTTTCGTATTCATATTTTATGCGCGTAAATTCTTTTTCCGTTTTACAAACATCATTGAATATTAACCACTTGTTTATTCTTGTTTATTCAAAATGGAACATACGTGTCCTCCACGGTGTTTCTAATGTCTTTTTTTATTGACCATATTTATTTGAAACGCTACGCTTCAGTTTCTAATAAATAGATAAAAAAACTATGTGTGCATAAACATAGGCAATTAAGCAGCAGTTATAGAGTCATTCAGTCACTGCGCGTAAATTCTTTTTTCGTTTTGCAAATATCATTGAATATTAACCACTTGTTTATTCTGGTTTATTATAAAGCTGCGATAGCTTATTTAAAATAGAATATACGTGTTCTTCACAGTGTTTGTAATGTTTTGAATTTTATTGAACATATTTATTTGGAGCGGTTCGCTTGAGCTTTTAATAAATAATTGAAAAACTATGTTTGCATAAACATAGGCGGTCGAGAGGAAAAAGCTGTAGAGGCACTTCACCCAAGGCTTTGATGTTCATATTTTATATTTACATGTATATGTTTTTTTCTTCATTTTATAACTGTCATTGAATATCAACCAATTATTTATTGTAGTTTATTAGTAGCATGAATATGTAGTAGTTCATCCAAAGTTACTTATACTTGTGGACTGCGTAATGCAGACAGTCAGTAACAGTTCGTAAAAATTTTCATCCATCGTTTCCGTATGAAAGATTGAATATCTCTACCCAAAGCTTTACACGTAGGCTTATAAAAAAATTAAAATTTCCCTCGAGCACCGCGTCGTTACTGATTTACTCGTAGAAGCCTTAAAGGCGATATATCATTCGGAAGTCATTTACCTGCATTTTCCTTCGGATTTGTCTGCAACCGAATCTTTTCGAAAATATAGAACGAGAATTAATTAGACATCTCAGTTAATAAATTGTACTCTACATACAATAGGATTAAAATTCCGGAACTACCGACGAATCTCCTCGCCAGATGTTTCGCGGATTAACCGAATACTTTGTCAAGAATTTGCGCAATGTTACTTTCCGGGAACTATTACATTCGGCCGAGGAAAGGGCAATAAAACATGTGCAGACAGGGTGACCCGCTTCGACCCAAGCATCGCTCGTTCCGCTCGCGGTCATTCTCAGGTACCAAGTCTCCTCATTACGGTGAAAATTCATTAACGAGTCCAGACTAATATTTTTGCCTTTTCCTCGTCGAAGGTGGGGTAAAGATATTTGCAAGAAATGTGGTGGGGTTAACAAACGAAACTTTCTACCAGAATTTTGGAAGTCAGTTAGTTCTGTTCTGAACTTCAATGGAAGTGCACTGAAACATTCTGTCGTCTAAACATTGTTCGTAGTTCTTGAGTGTAAGAATATTCAAGTCTTAGCTTGTACGTGTTTAAAGTGAATATTGATCATTTTCGAATACTAGTGCGTGTGTGAAACGTTGTGATTTGATATTTTGGTGATTTATTAAGCAATTGATTCGGATATTTTTCTTAACAATGAGTGGTTCAATATTATTAACAGTAGTATATAATTTATAGAAAAAGAGACGTACATTATATAATTACGATTGATAAGGGAAATTGTGTTACTTTTGCTGACTAAAATATTCGGACATTCCTATACATTTTTGCATGATTAATTCATAGTGAAACACATTTATTTTAATACATTTTATTCTAATAGAAAGAATTCTTGCTTGAGAACTCATTGCTAAGAAAAATAACGAAATTCATAAAAATGAATGACTGAAATATGAAGTTCTGGCGTTTCCCATATACCAGTGTTTGAATTACTTCGTTTCTTATTATTGGTAGAAGTACAGTTGTTCAATTTTGCGGAGTGATAGGAAGAGTTGAGTTGCTAGAGCAAAACTTTTCCTATCAACTCAATTTCAGTGGTCTGTCGAAACAAGAATTGAAGTTAACACACTACAGTGCAATACTCAGTGGAATACGAGAGTGTGTGGGTCGTGCTATCAATTTCTAAAACGGATTGGATTCGAACAACAATTTCTGAATCGGATTAGATTCTTGATAGATATTCAATTCATAGTTTCCTCGCATAATTTCACGTTTGTTTTAAAAAATTTTGAACATCCCGTTGAAAAAATATTGCGCGTGTTCGGGTAAAGTAAAAAGTGATACATATTTCTTGCACTCGTGGATATCTTTAACAGTTACGCTGCGTAAATAATATTTTCTATTCACATTAAAGTTGAAATGTCGATTTTAGAGCAAAGAAAAACATTCTTTAATTCACGAAAACGTGTTACTGACATATACAGTTTATATTTATCAATATTGCATTAACTTACCTTAATTTTTCTTCACTCATTTATATTTAAAAAAGATTTGACTGTAGTTAAATATCGTAGCGTAACAGTTAAACTGGCTGAAAACATGGGGGATTTGGGGGAAAGAAAAGAGCCACTCGTAGGTGTATGTACATACATAAAGCAATTCTTTAACTTCCTTTTATTAGCGATCACTTTTTATTTACAAGGTTAACGAGGAACCTTCCTTCAGGCTAACAAAATTTAAATAGACTTTAACCCTTAAAATGTAAAACGAGGTATTCGTACCTACGCGTAGACAATTTTTCCTAAGAGACTTTCTTACACACTCTCCTCCTCCTCAATCAATTTTCGACTCAGATTTCTTCATGCGTCGCGTTTTTTTGTGTGTGTCGGCCTTCATTTCCCTCGGGTTTTTCTAGCCGCTCGCGGCGGGGCCGATCGGCGGCGCGTTTTCTCTTCCCACCTATACATACATATGTGTGTTTGCGTACATACAGCGGGCGAATTTCCCCCGGCAATTCCATTTTCTCAATACGAACGCGATCGCGCGTCTCCCGATTGCGCGAGTAAACGCAACCTCGGCCAAATTTAAGCAATCTTTAACTTAAAATCACGTCGGTAACTTCAATTTCGCATGAGTACAACTGGCAATCTCGTGAAAATACATTCTTTCGAATAAAGTCACAAATAAATTCTTTCAATCAAATTTCTTAACAGTGATTGATTCAAGTTCGATTAGTATCATAAATTCAAATATCAGCGTTATATAAATAATCAAAGATAAAGGCAAAACTTATAAAAATTGCAAATACATTTTCCATTCTTTCCTTCATATTTTTCATTGTTATCTGGCAACATATAATGGACCAAATTAAAAATCGCTTAACCTTGGCCGAAGTGAACCTAAGGGGTGGTGGGAAGGGTTGCAGGCAGAGGGCAAACAATAGTCGGACAAAAAGGGAGCAAAAACTGGGAAGAAAGACATCGGAATAGGAAAAAAAAGAAGATGGGCGTAGGAAGGACGCGAGGGTTTTGGGTTGGGGCTTGAAATACCCGGGCCATTTTAAGGATTAAACAATAAAATTTTGCGTCTATATGTATGCGTGTCTGTGCGCGCGCGCCCGCAGCTTAAGGAGTAAAGAAGCACCGGACATACGTGTGGTACGAGAGAAAGAACTCGCTCTTTTCTCAGTGGGTGGGGGTGGGGGGTGGGGGGTGTGTGGGGGGAAAGCGATATCAAAAGGGAGACTCGACGAGACAGATTAAAGGAGAAAGAGTAGTTCTAAGCTCTAAAAGTAAAATTGGCACGAACCAGCGAGCGCAGAGATCACTCGGATCCCTCGCTCGTCTCTCACTGTTTCGCGGATCACTTCCTCTTTCCTCATTCTCTTCAGCTTTCCTCATCTGCTTTTTCTTCTTCTTTTATTCCATTCCTTCGTTCACTTAAACTTCGACCGGGCAATAACTCGGTCAGCCATTCTCACACTCTTCTCACACGAAATTAAGAACGATAATTATGGTTACGAGTAAATCGGTTAATTTCTCTCTCTCTCTCTCTCTCTCGCTCGCTCGCTCTCTTTCTTTCTCTCTCCACGCGACTATTACTTCCTCGGTTGCTAATGCGGAGCCCGAAATCGAGTTCTTGGGTAGTCTTAATGTTAGGCCTGCTCATCGCGATACAGTGTGCAATAACGCATAAATATAACACGCACTCACTATGTACAAGGTTCTCGTCTGTCGCTGTTGCAGCCGGTTAACCCACACCTGTGATCTTCTTGTATTGTATTGTATGCAAGCTCGTTTGGTGTTTTTTTTTTTTTTTTAGTATGCTTGATAGAATGCGAGAGTTCCTATCGATGGTAATGTTATTTCTATACCAGAAGCATTTGGTCCGTGAAATTGTTCACGGATTGAACTCGCGGGTGTGAGTCGCCGGATCTTCGAACGGTTACTTTTATTCCCCGTTAGACTTTGTGGTAACGCTGGACGACGAATCTTTGATTGAATACTGTTTTAAAAGTAATAGTGATTTGTAATAAAGATTTGTTTGAATTTATATCATTTTGGATGGAAAATATTAATAATTTCGTAAGAATGTTGACTCTTCAAGTTATGGTGAAATAAGATTTAAAATTCGCAGTCCAGCTGTTAGATTAAAAAAGCTCGATCGATAGTAATTAAAGTGAAATGAAAATTAGATGTAAGAAATGATCGAGCTTTTTCATTTAATCCCGTACTTCCCTCTGTACTTCTATTCACATTCTGTTTCACAATTTGTTCTCGCAATTCAACGTTTCTGTGGTGATTGACATAGAGTCAATCTCCTTTGTCTGCTGATTGACTTTCGCGATCGACCGAACTATCGTCGGCCAAGAGGATTCGCTTTATATTATACTTTCTTTACGTTAACTGTATGTTAACACCTCGCCAATTGAGCGATCACACGTAGCCATTTCAAACTTGAGTTAATCGATAAATTTACATTGAAAATCGATACACAAATCACGATTTTCTGACATATTAATTTTAGAACTTATCAATTCGAAAGTCATTTAGACTTTACGTAGTTTTTTTAAAAATATTTCCTTGTTGATTCAATTTAGTTAGCTGTAACCGAGTTTGAAATAGCTATGTATTTCATCAATCGATATGTGAAATGTTAGTAATGTCGGACACACATGTTAATTAGCGGCGCTTCTCGCTGGATTAGTTTAATTATACTCGAGAGCGGGGCCAAGTTAAGTCGAGGATCTCGGAAAGTATAAACGCTGATGTAAGATCTCGAATATCAAAGTCTTTAAATGCGATACTTTCGTTCGTTTGTTCTTCAGCCTTACTGGTAAATTGGAGTTTCGACTTCCCACGAATGTTTGAATGAAAGGTGCTGCCTGAGCAGCAAAGCAAGTCTCAGTTTGATACGTTTGTATTAGAAAAATGGTTGTTTGATAAAAATGAGACTTCTAAATAATTCCTACAAAGTTATCGAGTATTACAATTTTATGATTTATATCTATTTTACGGAGTTTTCGATTTTTAATAATTCGGCGACGATTGTAAATAATTCGCAAATAATTCGACTGATAAATGACCCCTGAGTAGATCTTACGTTTTAATGAATTGCTCATAATTGCTTTACGCTTCTTTATAGTTCGTGATAAGATATACGTGAATTGTCAGTCTAGAATTATTCTAATAATTAAAACGCGTACATTTTCAAGTCCATTCTTCGTTGTTTCGGTAAGTAAAACAGATTCTTCTATCTCAGTAATTAATCACCTTTCTTCTCATTGATCGATCATTTCTTCTTTTTACTGAACACAGACAATTGAACAGCAGAAGGCCTTCTGCTTTCCGTGGAGTTCAGTTAGGTCAAAGGAAATCCCTAAATACAAGTAATTCTGCTCTAATAACTAATCTAATCCCCTGACATTTTCCAGTGGGAATATTCGAAATAAATTGTTATACGAAGAAAACATTTTATTGTGCTATCATATGGCGCAATTAGAGTCAAAGTTTCAAAGCATGGATTTCCTTTTGCAAACGTGTGATTTTCCCAGAATAAAACCGCCACATTTTTCTTGAGCGCGACTGTATCTTCGCACAAGTGCATTTAAGTTTCTCGCATTTAAACAACGTCATCGCGAAGATGATTCCAGACAGACTGCCGCATTCATTTACCGCTAAACAAGTCAGCAGAACGCGCGCGTGTGTATGTGCAGACGAGAGAGATTTGAATTTAAAATCAGAAAGCTGCTCGCTGCCCGTCTGTCGCGAAATCATTTCCCATTGAGACGTAGACGTAGACTGCATTACGACGTGGACGGGTTAAACGACGCCGATGCTGGGTTAATTGACCCTCCGCGATTGTAATAAAGCGACCTTCGTAGAGTACGATGACTCATCTAGCGATCATGAAAAGGTCTCGTTCCACAAACTGGTCTTACGTTTTAATATTTTTCAGTCTTCGAAAATTTGCTAAAATTTTCTTTCGATTTTGTGAGATTTTTACCAAAGAGTGGAAATATAAAACGAATTTAGAAATAGTAATAATCGGTAGTAGAAATTGTTCTCTGTAAATTTTCCGTTTTTGTGGCAGTTTATATAATGTAAATAATTCATTTCGTAAGAAAAAGAGGATTAGAATGATTACTCTGGATTGAGCTCGATTCAATTGGTTCTCTAATTTCAGTCTCCCCGGCACTAACTGCTGAAATAGTGCACTGACTACTGCACTATCTTGTAACGCAGTGCGTCAAATATTGAATTAAGCTCGTAGATTAGCGCGATTCCTCACTTCCCATTTTTCTGGGCATTCATTAGAGCTGCGAGTTAATTAAGAGCGGACGCGGCTTCCACTAATTGGGAAGCAACAGATTGTCTGGCCTAAGTAGCCGTTAGCGATTCAAATTGACTTAATTATTTACATGATCCTTGTTAACGATTAAATGTTCATATAACGTAAAAAATCCTCAATTTACCTCGATGACTTTTATCATTGAGTATTTCGTTAACTACTTGCTTTCTACAACAACTAAAAAATCGTCGAGAGAATCAGTCGGAGAAACGTCGCGTTCATTAATCTGTTAACGCGGGCATTCATCGGGTGAATGGCTTCGTTTAAAACGGCACAATGGGCAACTTTCGATGATGGCTCTAATTGTAAAATTTGTCTAATATAGCCTCGTGACTTGGCCACGTGCTCTCGCGATTGGTATCAAGTTACTCGGGCGGTTGTCATGTGGTGGTGAGGACAAACGAGAGAATTCATGACTTTCTACTTCCCATGCCTGTTACGACCTGACGAAATCAATATTGAATATAACTACTAATAGCTCGAAACATAATTTAACCCCTCATCCGTTCCCAGAGTATAATTCGAGTTATTTTAAAAAAAGAGTTAATCTGAAAAAGCTATATACTTTAGTACTTCTTATTTTACTTCTGAAAAACATAAATAGCCTTAACTTTCATTTACAAATTTTTCAACAAATTGTTTCATAAACAATCATTTGCCTTTTGATAATACTAATTTTTCTCACTATTAAATTAACATGTAAGGAACAAATTAAGTAACGGATGAGGGTTTAGACCAAATATATTAATCGTAAAATGAAAATTAGGAAAAATGTTGAAATAGAATGATTTATTCAATATCAAATCAGTAATGCACCGTTTTGTTACTTCGCTGGTAAATGGAAGGTAGCCGCATTATCAGTCGAAAAGGCTAGGATTTCTCGAAAATGGTAGAGCAATGTCATCTAAAATGTCTAAAGGTCATCGCGCCTACGTAGGAAATGAGTCGGGAGCTGTCTGGGAAGCCAAAACTAAGGTCACTTTCTCCCGCGCGCCACGTGGCTGAGAAGACTCGCGAATAATGCGAGGCGTGTGCACCATTGGAGGAGGCATAAATTAATACGGAGAGGTCATGGGACTGTGTTGTGCGTTAGTTGCTCGTAGAATAAGGACGAAGTAAGCGGCAAGCACGACCTACGCTTACCCGGTTCATCTGTGGTGCTGCGACGCCAACAAGCCGCGCTGCCTAAATTCGTTTCACAAAGGGACACCGCGGAATTGAAGAATTACAAGCCCGAATTCTCGCAATTGCGGTTCTGACCCACGCCGCATTAAGCACCGCTCGACTTGGCGCGCTTCAAAGGCAAATGTTTGTTACAACTTCTCTTGCACTCCGCAAGTCGACTCGACTTGGTCCGCTATGTGTTTTGAGAATATTTTGGAGCGACGGCTAAACTTGCACGCTTGGATAATTGAAATGACTTGCACTTCCGGCTTTTGTGTGCTATTACTGTAATACGTGTGCTCAATATAGTTATTATATATATTCGAAACTTTGTAGTTATAGATTTGAATATAAATCAGTAAGATTCAATGAGAGATTCAAACTGTTTTCATAAGTCAATTTTCCATAAGTAAAACAATTTACATTATTTTTCCAAGTAGTATAACACTGTAGGAACTGTAAGAGGAGTTGTAACAATCCATTTATTATCTGGTTTGCGGATACTAGTGGCAATAATTCCCTAGAGCGGTTCGATTCACCTGAATGACCGTTCTATTCACCAGTTCCAAGTATCCCCAGATGCTGTTAAGTCGCGACCAATCTTAGCAACAGTTCCCCGGCGTCCCTGGTGAGAAATGTTCCGGGGAAAAGAGAAGAAGGAAGGCCAGGTCGAATTGGTGTATCTATGTATCGCACAGATCGCTTCGGCTTGCAGGAGGAAAGAGCAGTCCTGGACTCTTTCCAAACGGGGAGCTCTCTCAACACACTCGAGTTTGTTCTTGAGCAACTCGCGCTATCCCGCCTGTCCCGCTTAACCCGGATAAATGTTCGGCCAGTCTGTTCGGCATCTTTGCGGAAGTCCCACTCTCTTAAATATCATACGAAACTTCCATTCGAGAACTAGCGGAAGCAAGTAAAAGAAAAAGTAAGCAAGTTAGAAATCGAGCATCACAATGTTTCTTATAAATACTCTATTGCTTTAGTTAGAGCACAATCGAATCACTCGAATGTTTAATGTCTTTGAAATGCTTTCCTGGACAATCTTGGTTTTTCATTGCTAAGTTCGAAACACTGAATTAAATTGTATTAATTGTGCAATAGAATCCCTTAATTTCATTCAACAATTCTTTATTCACAAATGAATTAAATTGAGTTTGTCTGACATTTAACATGATCGAATAATATTCACACTGGAGTAGTGAGGAAGGCACTAATACTCACAGTTTCGGGAAATCAAATGATATTGACCTACCGCAGTTGTCTCCCACCTTTATTTCTTTAACTTCAACACGCGTGAAGTGACTTTAATGGCCTATGCATGGCTTTTCAATGATCGGGACATCTAACGAAGGCGTTCAAACGGCTCGGCAAAAATTTACTAATTTTTCTTATTTAATAACGTTTATATGTCATTTGATTTTACGGCATCGTGATATGGCGGGTGCGAGGGAGGGGGGCGATCTCCCAGTCTAGACTAACAATAAGATATAGGTAGATCTAAATGCATCTGTGCCGACGATCTCAAACACAGCCTAAACATTTAAAATTATTAAATATAAAATACATATATATATAAATAATGCGGGAGCATGCAAATAAATATGTAAATAGTAGGAATAGTTTTATAGTAATTGCTATTAGGCTAACCTTTACTTCTTTTGGTTGGCAGTTTTCACCACCCTGATCGTTCTACTTCCCCCTCCGCGAGAATTAACTTCTATCAATGTCTACCTTCGCAAATTCCTGCTTCTAACATTATGAGAGTCAATTTTATTCCTTTTATCTAGCCTGCTTTCAGACATTGCCGTATTTTTTTTTAATTGAACTTCTAATTGAATTGGATCTCTAAAATTCGATTAGTTCGCCCTTTGCGAACATGTCTAACCACTTTTGCGCAAATCCATTACTGTATCGTGCTAAGTTAATTACAATTACTAATTCAATGCATCGCAGAGAGAACAGTTGCGGCGATGCGGGAACGCCCGCGTTAGATGCCCGTAGTGTGTATCTGGTACACTCTGGTACTTCTCGACTTTATCTCGAGTGGTCGAAGTGGAGAGGAGGCTCGCTCGCGTGTGCCCAATTCGATGCCGCTGTCAAGTGTAAGCACTTCGCGGACCACTCTCGCACTCGAGCGAAAAGAAATCGCATCACTTACACGGCAATTGGCGACTATTTGTTACAGTTACAGCTGCGTCGGGTTTCACCGGCTCGGAAAAGGCCGAAGCTGTCACCGCAGCCTGGTTCGCCCGGTTACATCGAGTGGACATTAAACTATCGCTCGCATGACATGTCTGTGTATGTGTGTGTGTGTGTGTGTGTGTGTGTGTGTGTGTGTGTGTGTGTGTGTGTGTGTGTGTGTGTGTGTGTGTGTGTGTGTGTGTGTGTGTGTGTGTGTGTGTGTGAGTCAATGTGGCGGTCGCGCCTCTCGTTCGCTTTTACGGGAGTAAAGAAAAACAGGGCTGCGCGTCGTAAATTGGAGCATCGCGAGCGTGGAAGATCGTAGGAAGCCGTCGTAATTCGTGTGCGCATTCTACAAGACATCCATGCGCTTTCGGGTAAAGAGAGGTTTGATAGAGCATTACTGGGAGTTAAAGGTGTGTCGGCTTATTGCATCGTGCGTACCAATTGGCGGTAATCGAGTCCTCAATTGCAACGGGGACCGAGATAATCCGCATCTCGGGCAGTCTTTCGTGCGTAAAAGCTTACTATCTAGAGTAATCGGTGGTTTTATTTTAAATGGCGACGATACGTCAAGTGCGATCCTATAGTAAAAGGGTTGTTTCTCTCTTCCTTTCCGCAATTCCTCGTAATCCTTGAATGGAAGTCGCAATAATCGATGAATTTTAGACTCTAGACTTTATCAATAATGCCACGAAATCTCGTTGAACATCGCATGACTCGAGGCTGTGGCGTGTTCCATTGCATCAGTTATACGTTGTAGGTTACACGCTACAGGAAGCGGAGCGAATGTCTGCTTTACTCGAGATTCATGTTGAACATCTTGTTAAACATCAGCCGAAGTTACTCTAACATTCGTGAGATAAAAAGCCCGTTTGGTCTGTCGGAGCGTCCGTGTGCCGGACACTCAGGATCGTTGTTCGGGGGGGTTGGGGTTGGGGTGTGAAAATCGAGCGCGGCAATGTCCAGTGAAGCCGCGGTGAAGGTGTGTGTATATGTATAATACAAGCGTCGAGGAGAAGAGTATCTTCTCGCCAAGTGTTACGTATGTACTTTCTTTCATGCTTCCGGCCCGGCACTCCGAAGAAGTAACGCGAAATAGAAAAGCCCTCTACGAGTATTGCTCCTAGAGCCCGATCGAGGCGCCCCCTCACACTTCTCCGCCCTAATTAGCTCCTTAATTTCATATACATATAACAGTCTTTTCTTTAAATCTATCGATCCACTGATCCCCTCCAAGCCACTAGTAACGAAATGTACAGCCAATGGAGACCCCTTCGCCGAAGCAGCGCGCAGCATCCGTCACAATCGTGCACACCCTGCTCTCACCCGGAAAAAGCCCATCCTACTCCCTCGTTGCACCGGAGATCGGCGAAAGCGTCACTAACTCTCTCTCTCTCTCTTTCTCTCTCTTTCTCTCTCTTCCCGCTGAGAGAGTATAGTATTCCAGATATTTTTTTTTTTATCGTAGTCTGCTCGACACTCGGACACTCTTCGCTCGGAGTTCGAAGGCTTGCGCGGCTGGTTCTCGGTAGAGGCAGATAGAGCATTCCACCGTGGTGGTTTCATCCCTCGCATAACTGGGTGTCGGCTGGCGAGGAGAGTAACGAGCCGAAGAGCGAGTCAAGCTTTTGGCAAACCGTCAAACTCCGGGGCCCCGGGTCATACCCGGGAAAGAGATAGAGAGACACTTCCGTCAGTTCCGGAGCGAAGCGTGAACCGCTTCGCGCAACCATTCTTTCCTTTTGCTCGTTCTTCTTCTTGCTCTCTTCCCGTTTAGCCTGCTCGACTGCCTACGACTTCCTGTCCCCGGTGTCACTGCATTCCCAAAGCTCGAGTTTAGCTCACGGACGACATCCTCCGGGCGCACCCTGATTCCCTCGTGCTCTTTTCCCTGTCGGTTCCAGCAGGCGATCACATCCTTAATGAACACAACCCCGGATGGGGAATGTCGCGTCCGTTGATCCCAGGGATGTCATTGAAGCGCATAGTCATCTCTTTTAGTCCGTGTGTGCGTCCGTAGAGACAGTGGCGAAAAAGGGTTGAAGGGTGTGTGTGTGTGTGTGTGTGTGTGTGTGTGTGTGTGTGTGGGTCTCGCGATTGTGACTTAGGTCGCGCAGAAGCTTTTCTCGTGATCACTTTATCCAGGTTAGCACGGACGAGACCTATGAAGCGGAGATACTCGGGATCTAAGGATGACTTGGTCCTTTGTATGAAGGAGGATTGTCATCCCGATCGCTGGCGAAGGGGATTTCGAGCTCACGCTTGCTTGCCTACGTCTAGTCTCGGCGTTGAATTCGCCGACTTCTTCTTCTTCTTCCGCCTTGCTCCTGGTTGCGCTGTCGTTTAGGCCATCAAGGACGCGCAGACGACTAGCAGGGCCATCCAGGATACCATTAGTGTCGATGAACCATCCTTCTGAACTTTGTCGCGGTGCAACTTGACCGATGGATCTGGAACAGCCGCGATTTCGACCCGTTTAGGTGGACCTGACTCGCCTGGAAATAATCAGTCTTTCTTTGCGAATTCAAATGCATCGGGAGGAGATATTGTTCTTGTCAGTAGAACTAGAATTACTCGAAATATAATATTAGTCTTCGTTATTTGTCTAATTATACTTTTATACCGTAAATCATTTAAAGGAATTATCGACACATTAATACTGTTATTACTACTTCTCATTTGTACCATAACTCCCTTTACTACCCTTACTTCTATTATACTTATAGCATTAATTAGAAATAGTGATAGTTTAATAGTAAAAATGAGCAATATCGAAGAATTAATTGTTTTACAATTAGTTCTACTTGATTTGTTGCGATAGATAATCATACAAATCTCTGGTAGGTCGATGCATTTGCATTAGAGAGATTAAAGAAAGCCCGAAAAATAGATAGAAATGATATAGATAGAAGGATTGATATGGATGAATGATTACCTGGTGTGCTCGGTCCCATTCCCGAACCTGATGCTTCTTCGTCATCGCGATCATCACCGTGAACGTCCTCGTCGTCGTTGTCGACGTAGTCTTTCTCTTTCTTCCTCCAAACTTGCCTGTCCCCGCTGCCAGAGCCGTCCAGGGCTTCGTCTGCCAGCAGAGTGCCGCTGTCTGGCGCCGTTGCCAGCTGAGATTGCACGATCTGCAGCATAATTGCCAAGTAATTGCAATGCAACACGCCGAATAATTCACGCTGTCATTAATAATATGTCTGACGCGAAGCCCGAAGGGCGTAATTATCAATACTTTCGAAATGTCTTATAAATAAAAAGTACGAAGAGACCTTCATCAGTAGTTAACGTAACGTAACCCAATTCAGAAACAAAGTCAATTATTGAATATCGACTTGTGAGAGTCTGGAACTTGTTCCTTTCACTTATGGGGTTTCATATTCAATTAAAATAAATTGAGATTTAGTTTAATTATTCGGGAATTCGATTAACTTGGCAACAAGAATTCGTTCTTGTTTCAGAGTTTTACACTTTATTGTCGATATTAATAAGTTGGAATTCAGTTCGATCTAATTATCACACGAATCATTACATTTTTTATTATCACATTTCTTATTTAACTTCAAATCGTCCTTGAAGTAAAATTCTTAGTGTTTGCTTTATTTAATTACCATCAATTTAAAATGTTAAGAATAACTTGCTTTATTTTGAATTCGGAGAAAATCGTCCTTAGAAAGCACAATGAAATTTGAGTGGATGAGTCGTTCGTGTCGGGATTAATTTCTTGATCGGGAGCTTAAAAATCGTTTGGTACGATGTGATTATGAACTCGAGATGAATACTTGTCGGCGGACAATTACATTCAATCTTAATCTGGAGTAATTGCCGCGAAGCAGCAGGGCAGGCGTGCAACAGTACGAACGAAGGGGAGAATCTGCGTGGTGGAACGCGACAATTATTCCATTATCTTTATGCGCCCGAGATCACATGCGTCCAGGTACTAGCTGACTTCAATACCGCCATTAAGAATGCCATGGCAATTAACCAGGCTAATTGCATCCCCGGCATCCAGACAATCTCTACTGTTGCACCGACCTCTAACAATTCGACAAATCATCCAATCACGAAACACTCCATTTCGCTTGGTCAAATAATGGGTGGAAACACTTCTCAATTGACAAATATAGTAATAGTTTGAAAACTATTAATTCTTTACGTAATTCGTGCGAATAAAAATTATAATTTGTTTTTTCTTTCTTGTTCTTTATTTCGATATTTAAAAGCTTTTAATATTTAAGTTTTGATTATAAGCGAGGTATCAAATAGAGGAATGCGAAGGTCTTTTGTTGATATGAGTGACATATCAGGTGGTGGATCATCACTGTACTCGCTTTATTATTCAAATGTCTGGCGATTATACTGTGGAGCGTTAATGCGAAATAATGCACACTTGTTTCCCTGATGAATGATAACATATATTGCAGTAATTGTGCATTATGTGCAATACACAAAGCAATGACTGTCCCTAACGATTTCCACGTATCACCATCGTATGAGAAATTCATTAAATAATTAAATATTTCAACAAATTTCAACACGCAACATTGCCATAAATAAATGAAAATCTAGTTTTGCATATAAAATCTTAAACTACTAGCGATTCGTGTATAACATAACATTTCGTATTAGTAAAAAATCACTTCTTTTCACGATATTGATATGTCGTTCCCTGAGGCGCATGGTACGGATTTTCATGTCGATCACATGTCGTCAGTTCAGTTGGCTAGCAAATCCCTGTAGGATTCGTTACGAAAAGGCAGGCGATCACGTTTTCGCGCCGTCAACACTGAGCTGTCGATCGACAGAAAAATCTCCGGCACGCACAGCTTAACTTTGAAACTTTGATACGAATACATGACATGGGTGTGTTCAATTTTTTTCCATTTTTATCATTTTTTTAAGTAAACGAAGTTTGCGCCGCGTTTCCGCATTTTGCTCCATTGATTCTTTGCTGGATGCTTGTTTTTAAGCAGAAACAATCGATCTATGGAAAATTTAGAAATGTTACCAGAAATTGCGTTTTTGCTCAATATCTCGTTTTCCGGTAGATGTAAAATTTTGAAAAAAATCAGGGACATGTCTGCTGATGAGACGCACGTTATAGATTTTTTCCAGATTTTTCAATTCAAACCTCCAGCTGTAAAAAATGAAAACCTTTAAAAAAATATGTTTTCATTTTTTCACAGCTAGAATTTTGAATTTAAAAATCTCAAAAAATTTGATAGCGTGTGTCCCATCAGTAGCAGTGCCTCTAATTTTTCTCAAAATTTTGCATACATCAAGTTGGGAGTAATTGAGAGAAACGCGATTTTTCTACGTTCTTTTATTTTTTGCGGCTTGGGTGCTCAATTTAAAAATCTCAAAAAATTTGATAGCATGTGTCCCATCAGTAGCAATGCCTCTAATTTTTCTCAAAATTTTGGATACACTGCGTTGGGAGTAATTGAGAGAAACGCGATTTTTCTACGTTCTTTTATTTTTTGCGGCTTAGGTTCTCAATTTAAAAATCTCAAAAAATTTGATAGCATGTGTCCCATCTGTAGCAATGCCTCTATTTTTTCTCAAAATTTTGCATACATTAAGTTGGGAGTAATTGAGGGAAACGCGATTTTTCTACGTTCTTTTATTTTTTGCGGCTTGGGTGCTCAATTTAAAAATCTCAAAAAATTTGATAGCATGTGTCCCATCAGTAGCAATGCCTTTAATTTTTCTCAAAATTTTGGATACACTGCGTTGGGAGTAATTGAGAGAAACGCGATTTTTCTACGTTCTTTTATTTTTTGCGGCTTGGGTGCTCAATTTAAAAATCTCAAAAAATTTGATAGCATGTGTCCCATCAGTAGCAATGCCTCTAATTTTTCTCAAAATTTTGGATACACTGCGTTGGGAGTAATTGAGAGAAACGCGATTTTTCTACGTTCTTTTATTTTTTGCGGCTTAGGTTCTCAATTTAAAAATCTCAAAAAATTTGATAGCATGTGTCCCATCTGTAGCAATGCCTCTATTTTTTCTCAAAATTTTGCATACATTAAGTTGGGAGTAATTGAGGGAAACGCGATTTTTCTACGTTCTTTTATTTTTTGCGGCTTGGGTGCTCAATTTAAAAATCTCAAAAAATTTGATAGCATGTGTCCCATCAGTAGCAATGCCTTTAATTTTTCTCAAAATTTTGGATACACTGCGTTGGGAGTAATTGAGAGAAACGCGATTTTTCTACCTTCTTTTATTTTTTGCGGCTTAGGTTCTCAATTTAAAAATCTCAAAAAATTTGATAGCATGTGTCCCATCTGTAGCAATGCCTCTAATTTTTCTCAAAATTTTGCATACACTGCGTTGGGAGTAATTGAGAGAAACGCGATTTTTCTACGTTCTTTTATTTTTTGCGGCTTAGGTTCTCAATTTAAAAATCTCAAAAAATTTGATAGCATGTGTCCCATCAGTAGCAATGCCTCTATTTTTTCTCAAAATTTTGCATACATTAAGTTGGGAGTAATTGAGGGAAACGCGATTTTTCTACGTTCTTTTATTTTTTGCGGCTTGGTTGCTCAATTTAAAAATCTCAAAAAATTTGATAGCATGTGTCCCATCAGTAGCAATGCCTCTGTTTTTTCTCAAAATTTTGCATACATCAAGTTGGGAGTAATTGAGGGAAACGCGATTTTTCTACCTTCTTTTATTTTTTGCGGCTTAGGTTCTCAATTTAAAAATCTCAAAAAATTTGATAGCATGTGTCCCATCTGTAGCAATGCCTCTAATTTTTCTCAAAATTTTGCATACACTGCGTTGGGAGTAATTGAGAGAAACGCGATTTTTCTACGTTCTTTTATTTTTTGCGGCTTAGGTTCTCAATTTAAAAATCTCAAAAAATTTGATAGCATGTGTCCCATCTGTAGCAATGCCTCTATTTTTTCTCAAAATTTTGCATACATTAAGTTGGGAGTAATTGAGGGAAACGCGATTTTTCTACGTTCTTTTATTTTTTGCGGCTTGGTTGCTCAATTTAAAAATCTCAAAAAATTTGATAGCATGTGTCCCATCAGTAGCAATGCCTCTGTTTTTTCTCAAAATTTTGCATACATCAAGTTGGGAGTAATTGAGGGAAACGCGATTTTTCTACGTTCTTTTATTTTTTGCGGCTTGGGTGCTCAATTTAAAAATCTCAAAAAATTTGATAGCATGTGTCCCATCAGTAGCAATGCCTCTATTTTTTCTCAAAATTTTGCATACATTAAGTTGAGAGTAATTGAGGGAAACGCGATTTTTCTACGTTCTTTTATTTTTTGCGGCTTGGGTGCTCAATTTAAAAATCTCAAAAAATTTGATAGCATGTGTCCCATCAGTAGCAATGCCTCTAATTTTTCTCAAAATTTTGGATACACTGCGTTGGGAGTAATTGAGAGAAACGCGATTTTTCTACGTTCTTTTATTTTTTGCGGCTTAGGTTCTCAATTTAAAAATCTCAAAAAATTTGATAGCATGTGTCCCATCTGTAGCAATGCCTCTATTTTTTCTCAAAATTTTGCATACATTAAGTTGGGAGTAATTGAGGGAAACGCGATTTTTCTACGTTCTTTTATTTTTTGCGGCTTGGGTGCTCAATTTAAAAATCTCAAAAAATTTGATAGCATGTGTCCCATCAGTAGCAATGCCTTTAATTTTTCTCAAAATTTTGGATACACTGCGTTGGGAGTAATTGAGAGAAACGCGATTTTTCTACCTTCTTTTATTTTTTGCGGCTTAGGTTCTCAATTTAAAAATCTCAAAAAATTTGATAGCATGTGTCCCATCTGTAGCAATGCCTCTAATTTTTCTCAAAATTTTGCATACACTGCGTTGGGAGTAATTGAGAGAAACGCGATTTTTCTACGTTCTTTTATTTTTTGCGGCTTAGGTTCTCAATTTAAAAATCTCAAAAAATTTGATAGCATGTGTCCCATCTGTAGCAATGCCTCTATTTTTTCTCAAAATTTTGCATACATTAAGTTGGGAGTAATTGAGGGAAACGCGATTTTTCTACGTTCTTTTATTTTTTGCGGCTTGGTTGCTCAATTTAAAAATCTCAAAAAATTTGATAGCATGTGTCCCATCAGTAGCAATGCCTCTGTTTTTTCTCAAAATTTTGCATACATCAAGTTGGGAGTAATTGAGGGAAACGCGATTTTTCTACCTTCTTTTATTTTTTGCGGCTTAGGTTCTCAATTTAAAAATCTCAAAAAATTTGATAGCATGTGTCCCATCTGTAGCAATGCCTCTATTTTTTCTCAAAATTTTGCATACATTAAGTTGGGAGTAATTGAGGGAAACGCGATTTTTCTACGTTCTTTTATTTTTTGCGGCTTGGGTGCTCAATTTAAAAATCTCAAAAAATTTGATAGCATGTGTCCCATCAGTAGCAATGCCTTTAATTTTTCTCAAAATTTTGGATACACTGCGTTGGGAGTAATTGAGAGAAACGCGATTTTTCTACCTTCTTTTATTTTTTGCGGCTTAGGTTCTCAATTTAAAAATCTCAAAAAATTTGATAGCATGTGTCCCATCTGTAGCAATGCCTCTAATTTTTCTCAAAATTTTGCATACACTGCGTTGGGAGTAATTGAGAGAAACGCGATTTTTCTACGTTCTTTTATTTTTTGCGGCTTAGGTTCTCAATTTAAAAATCTCAAAAAATTTGATAGCATGTGTCCCATCTGTAGCAATGCCTCTATTTTTTCTCAAAATTTTGCATACATTAAGTTGGGAGTAATTGAGGGAAACGCGATTTTTCTACGTTCTTTTATTTTTTGCGGCTTGGTTGCTCAATTTAAAAATCTCAAAAAATTTGATAGCATGTGTCCCATCAGTAGCAATGCCTCTGTTTTTTCTCAAAATTTTGCATACATCAAGTTGGGAGTAATTGAGGGAAACGCGATTTTTCTACCTTCTTTTATTTTTTGCGGCTTAGGTTCTCAATTTAAAAATCTCAAAAAATTTGATAGCATGTGTCCCATCTGTAGCAATGCCTCTAATTTTTCTCAAAATTTTGCATACACTGCGTTGGGAGTAATTGAGAGAAACGCGATTTTTCTACGTTCTTTTATTTTTTGCGGCTTAGGTTCTCAATTTAAAAATCTCAAAAAATTTGATAGCATGTGTCCCATCTGTAGCAATGCCTCTATTTTTTCTCAAAATTTTGCATACATTAAGTTGGGAGTAATTGAGGGAAACGCGATTTTTCTACGTTCTTTTATTTTTTGCGGCTTGGTTGCTCAATTTAAAAATCTCAAAAAATTTGATAGCATGTGTCCCATCAGTAGCAATGCCTCTGTTTTTTCTCAAAATTTTGCATACATCAAGTTGGGAGTAATTGAGGGAAACGCGATTTTTCTACGTTCTTTTATTTTTTGCGGCTTGGGTGCTCAATTTAAAAATCTCAAAAAATTTGATAGCATGTGTCCCATCAGTAGCAATGCCTCTATTTTTTCTCAAAATTTTGCATACATTAAGTTGAGAGTAATTGAGGGAAACGCGATTTTTCTACGTTCTTTTATTTTTTGCGGCTTGGGTGCTCAATTTAAAAATCTCAAAAAATTTGATAGCATGTGTCCCATCAGTAGCAATGCCTCTAATTTTTCTCAAAATTTTGGATACACTGCGTTGGGAGTAATTGAGAGAAACGCGATTTTTCTACGTTCTTTTATTTTTTGCGGCTTAGGTTCTCAATTTAAAAATCTCAAAAAATTTGATAGCATGTGTCCCATCTGTAGCAATGCCTCTATTTTTTCTCAAAATTTTGCATACATTAAGTTGGGAGTAATTGAGGGAAACGCGATTTTTCTACGTTCTTTTATTTTTTGCGGCTTGGGTGCTCAATTTAAAAATCTCAAAAAATTTGATAGCATGTGTCCCATCAGTAGCAATGCCTTTAATTTTTCTCAAAATTTTGGATACACTGCGTTGGGAGTAATTGAGAGAAACGCGATTTTTCTACCTTCTTTTATTTTTTGCGGCTTAGGTTCTCAATTTAAAAATCTCAAAAAATTTGATAGCATGTGTCCCATCTGTAGCAATGCCTCTAATTTTTCTCAAAATTTTGCATACACTGCGTTGGGAGTAATTGAGAGAAACGCGATTTTTCTACGTTCTTTTATTTTTTGCGGCTTAGGTTCTCAATTTAAAAATCTCAAAAAATTTGATAGCATGTGTCCCATCTGTAGCAATGCCTCTATTTTTTCTCAAAATTTTGCATACATTAAGTTGGGAGTAATTGAGGGAAACGCGATTTTTCTACGTTCTTTTATTTTTTGCGGCTTGGTTGCTCAATTTAAAAATCTCAAAAAATTTGATAGCATGTGTCCCATCAGTAGCAATGCCTCTGTTTTTTCTCAAAATTTTGCATACATCAAGTTGGGAGTAATTGAGGGAAACGCGATTTTTCTACCTTCTTTTATTTTTTGCGGCTTAGGTTCTCAATTTAAAAATCTCAAAAAATTTGATAGCATGTGTCCCATCTGTAGCAATGCCTCTAATTTTTCTCAAAATTTTGCATACACTGCGTTGGGAGTAATTGAGAGAAACGCGATTTTTCTACGTTCTTTTATTTTTTGCGGCTTAGGTTCTCAATTTAAAAATCTCAAAAAATTTGATAGCATGTGTCCCATCAGTAGCAATGCCTCTAATTTTTCTCAAAATTTTGGATACACTGCGTTGGGAGTAATTGAGAGAAACGCGATTTTTCTACGTTCTTTTATTTTTTGCGGCTTGGGTGCTCAATTTAAAAATCTCAAAAAATTTGATAGCATGTGTCCCATCAGTAGCAATGCCTCTATTTTTTCTCAAAATTTTGCATACATTAAGTTGAGAGTAATTGAGGGAAACGCGATTTTTCTACGTTCTTTTATTTTTTGCGGCTTGGGTGCTCAATTTAAAAATCTCAAAAAATTTGATAGCATGTGTCCCATCAGTAGCAATGTCTCTAATTTTTCTCAAAATTTTGCATACACTGCGTTGGGAGTAATTGAGAGAAACGCGATTTTTCTACGTTCTTTTATTTTTTGAGGCTTGGGTGTTCAATTTAAAAATCTCAAAAAATTTGATAGCGTGTGTCACATCAGTACAAGGGTCTCTGATTTTTCTCAAAATGTGAGGTGCATTGGGATAGGAGATATTGAGCAAATATATGATTTTTCATTTTTCCTCACTATCATACCCAGTTGCAGAGTCGTTCATAGATCGATTGCTTTTCGTTTCGGGGACCGTGATTTGCAATAGAGATTCAGTATTCAGCAAGGAATCAATGGTTCCAAAGCCATAACTCCCGGATTATTTTTTCGCCTGAAAAGACGCCTTTCACATTTGTTCGATTTTTGTCCATTTTTGGACGAGCCTACTCTGTGTCTCATTATCAATTAATCTTCACACTGAATTACCATGAACTGGTACAAGCGCCAGGAAAATTAATCTCTTGCTCTGTGCAATTTAATACTGGGATCAATCTGCGATTCGTCATTTGGCCGGGTTCGCTTGCTTCAGTACTAATTCAGCTTGTCATTCATAAACTCGCACATTGTTGCAGCTGTCGGACAGTAATGAAGTTCTCGCTCGGGTATAATTTCACATCGGATTACTGTTCCACTCGTCTCCATGGCAAAAGCACTGTCGGCGTGTCGTCGCGTATGCACATGTGCGCCTGTGTTGGTACGAAGTCGTCACTGGCCTGATTTTCTGGCACGCGAATCTGCTTCCGTGAAACAATGCCAGAAACCTGGCGCGGAAATGAAGTGGAGCGCACGAAAGATCGCACACTCCCGCGTCTTCGATGCTATTGAATTCCATTACCTCTATGAGATTCGCACGCACTGCTGCCTCGTGTTTGCGTTAATGGAATCCTTATTAAGCGACGGCTCCCAGCGAAGTGGGACATTTCATTTAGTAATGGATGAAGCCCGATAGATTTCAGCGCATTAGAACGAGGGAAAGGAAGGCTTGATTAAAGAGCGATCACGTTAGGTGCGATGCGTGATGATGATCTTCCACGTGAGATTCTGAAACATCGTTTTTTAAAAGCTATCTCCTTGATTGATCTTCGATTAATTAACACCGTTCTTGCACGTTTCACTCTTTCAAGCACAGTGGCATGAAAAATGTTCCACTTTTTAATGCTTGAATGTGCAAGGCAGATTTCAATCATGAAATTAGTAAAAGGCACAGACATAATTGTTACGTAAGGCACTTTCTATTATTGTAAAATCCTATGCTTCAATTAGCTCGGCTTTATTATTTTGCAAAGAATATAAATAGTCCGCATATATCCGTGCGAATTTCATTTTGTTCATTACTTTTGTAAACGGAAAAAAAATTACTACAAGGTTTATAAGAACCTTCCCTCGACAAGTTAAATGAGTTCTTGCTCGAGAAGATCACTCTTCCATCATATCTCGTGTACGAAGGACATCTCAGCCGGCGACGTCCTAAATCGCTTGTACGCTGTAAATCCATATTACACGCTGACTAGCCACTGCATTAGAGCCACCTCGCATCTCTTTCATCACTTTATTTTGCACTGTTTCTCACCGAGACACCAGTAATAAAGTCTCATGATCAGTTTACAGGTACCAGAAGCTTGTTAAGGATGCATATCAACGGGGAAGCTACTGCCGAGGACTTAAACCACATTAGCAAGAGATGGATATTCAGTATATGTATATATATAAATAATAAAACGATCCAATGTAATAAACAAATGTATTCCTAGTATAGTCGTTCAAATAAAGAAAACCAAAGGAAACCAGTGTTCTTTACTTTGACAGTATGACACCTTCCCACATTATTCCAAATCCCAAATTTCATAAATTCCTGGAATTTCAGTGTCGTCATAGTACCAAGAATTTTGATGACGTCACAGTTGGTATCTAGAAATACCTCCTCGCATGTTATATGTTTCTATTAGAAAATATAAGTGGCCGAATACCTCCTCGCATGTTATATGCTTCTATTAGAAAATATAAGTGATTGAATACCTCCTCGTCGGTTATGTTCCCCCCTTCGAAAATTTTAGCAAATTTTGTAACAGGAGCATAAAATTCGCAAGGAGGTATTTATTCACTATAAAAGTGCTTGAATATCTCCTCGTGGGTTATGTTTCCCCATTCAAAAATTCTAGCAAAATTTGTAACAGGAGCATAAAATTCGCAAGGAGGTATTTATTCACTATAAAAGTGCTTGAATACCTCCTCGTGGGTTATGTTTCCCCCTTCAAAAATTCTAGCAAAATTTGTAACAGGAGCATAAAATTCGCAAGGAGGTATTCATTCACTATAAAAGTGCTTGAATACCTCCTCGTGGGTTATGTTTCCCCCTTCAAAAAATTTAGTAAAATTTATAACAGGAGCATAGAACACGCGAGGAGGTATTTTTGGACTTAGACAAATTTTGGCTGCTTCTCTTACTCCTTAATAGGAGCACATGCCATGCGAGGAGGTATCCTTTAGAAGGTTGCTGTGATGTCACAAATTCCTGGAATTTTCCAGACCCTGGACTTAAAAATTTTTCGGCCGAAAGGGGAACTTGGACAAAAATTCCGATGGTGTGCAACAGAATAGAGTTTTACACCAAAGAGTACACAAACAACTAGGTTTGATTTAATTAATTTATTCAAGGAATGATTGTTATTAGACAGTGTTAATATACATTATCATTGTTATATACATGTTTGATATAATTATATTTATATGCCTTACACTGGTGTTGGAAGCTCTGAAAGGCTGCAGGGATGTGAAAGTCTTGAAGTCCAGCAGATAAGATGACATTCCGCGTTATTCTTCCGTATAGCTGTATGCTGTTCTGTATGACTAACTGTTGCCATCTTATTGGAACGGTGTCTTGAACGGCGAATGTATTCCGATGTGGAGCACAGATAAATCACAGCTTGATGTTCACTCAATTTTATAAACTATTGCGTATAAGGAAACTAATAATGGCAAAGAAATGATCGTTTCATTTGCCCTGAATTAACGAATCATGTGGCACTACACTTTGGTTACTTACTTGCTAATTATTATCTAATTATGGATCGCGCGTCAATGAAAATTTGAATTGACGCATTAATGATTGGTAATCGCGTGCGAAGTCGGTCAAAACGGAATAGATCTACTTTGTGCAAGAAGTTGTGTAAGCACAAAGTATCAAAATAAAAGTAGGAGTTTGCTTCGTCAGATTCTACTTCCGCGTGAGTCAGAGCGACGCGTGGCTTAAGGTCATGCGATTTTCTGTTGGCGAGCGAAAAGACTGGCAGGGAGAAAAAATCAGGATTTTAGAGTGGCAAGTATGCGAGCTCTCATAAGAAAAAACTGATGGGTTCCACTTCTGCCATTAAGAATAACTGGGCGAGTAAAGTTGGCGAGCGTGACAGTGATTTAAGCGAGGAAGACACAGCGACGATCTATCATCTTGCGAAAGTTGGAAGTCTCCGACCGCACTTTATGCAGCTCGAACCGTCTCAAGAGTTACTGCAACTTTGCGACAGCTCTTAAACGAAGCAGATCGCGTTCGCTCCAAGAGTTGCCAATGCATTTCTTGACATCGCGTACGGTTTGTACTTCCCAGCCGAACTAACAAATTGCACTCGGTAATGTTGTCAGGCAACGAATCACTTCTCTCAGTTCGCACGCTTGTATTCTACGAGGGTTTTGAAACTAACTACACGAGGATTTCGCTTTCTGCTTCGTTTGCGAGTGGCGAGTTAAGCGAGCTATTATTCTTGCTCCGCGTTCCTCGTCAAGTTGTCGTTCCATTTGCGAAACAATAATTAATGAGCTATTTATCAATTACGTGCTTAGACAACTCTGTTTTTATAAATCTCTTGACATTTGCTTTCTTATTTCTTCACTGATTTCAATATTTTACGTTCTAATTATCGCAGATGGTAACGTAATGTTAATCCATTATTCAAAGATTCTACATTACATCTCAAGAACTAATTACAAACCACTCGCTTAACTTTGTAGCACTGACTTCGAAGTCAGACTAGTCTTCGTAATCAAGAAAAAACCAGCGAAAAGTTCTCGATTTTCTGCAAGTTGGGATCTAATTATTCCTTTCGCAACATGAATTATCATAAGAAGATTGACGTAAGAATCACGTGCGCGTAGAATCAGTTGCAACTGGATAACCAATTAATTCGAGAGGGAAGAGTGCATTGAAACAAAGTACTGCTGTTGATTCGCAAGATATTATCGTTCTTAACACGCCTGATTTTCCATCGACTAGGCAACTGTCACTCGCACTTGCTACTCCGAATCACTGCTCCGACTGCGAAACCGATCTTTCTCCAACGTGCCTTTTAACCCTTTAACTGGCACACCTGTGCGCCCTCGTTTCCTAAGAAACTCTGCACGCCATGGCAAACAAGGTGGAAGGTGCAATGGTTCTCGCACCAAATAAGGATTGTTAATTCAGGCTTCGATCGAAGGATTCTCACCTGCTTCAAATGAGTGCCAATCGTGTGTGACATAGTGTCGAAACTTTCTTGTGGTAATATATTATTTATAATACTAGGATATTTTTAACGCAATGTTTGTAATATTTTAATATTTTTGTGAGTGGAATTTCTATTATATAAACCATTTGTAATTTATATATTTTATACTGATGAAAAATATGGATTGCAATAACCCAAAATGAAACCTGAATACCTGCAAATCCTTTATTCTTTGTAATTTGCAATGAAGTTTAAAGAGTTGCTATTTATTTAAGATTTAGGTAGCCTCGATTCGTATTTGGTTGCCATTTGAGCAGGAAAAGATTACTATGCAATATTTTATGATTAATACATTGACAATTATTGCAGACTTTGATTGGTAAATAAAAAAAGGAAAATAGAAGAATGCATCTATTTGATTGATAAGTCTTTCAGCTGGAGAATTTAGTGACAGAGAAACAGAAAATGATTTATTTATTTTGCGATGCAAGCAGTACAATAGCACCGCCATTCCGTCGGGTTTTATCATTAGAGATACTCTCGGAAAACGTGTCAAGCTGTCAGTTATTGTGTTACTCTGCTACATTGTTCCGACCTTGCTATTATAACTGGAACGTTGGAAACTTGCGGGCATTCTTTAGAGTGATGTAACTGCGTGATCGCATGTAACTATAGTTTGCAATTATTTTCCCGGTATTAAAAGAGATAAAGATTTACAAGTAGGATAAGTAGAGACACTATTGACTGTGTTCAACTGCTAGTATAAATGAAAATCATTAGCTTTTATTATTCGCATTTATATCGAGGATCCTGATTTTTCCAGCATTTGATTCGAATTTGGCAGAAAGATTCAAATATTTATTGAAATTTTATTACTGGACCACGAATTTGTCAGTGCAAACTACTTCTTTCACGATCAATTACTAATCTTTCAATCTGCAATCCTAATTTGTCCTTCTATCTTTTTAGAAACGCCACCACAATATGTACACGAAATCGCAAAACACTATCGACACCTCACCGAAATGCACAATCACATTACTAAAAATCCCCATCAATTTCACGAGAAAAATTCACGTGCGACGGGATTCAATTATTTTCAGCGATTATTTCGTCATCAACGGAACGCGCGCGACAGTTCGCCACCCGGCTGCGTTTTAATAGAACTTGTCAAACGAAGCCACAAAATTCCAGATAAAACCCGAATGATAATCGCGCACGGAGTGTCGAAGCTGCGTGGGAAAGAGAAAGAGGCGGATTTACATTTATTTTTCGAGCTATCGATGTCGGGTACACTGCGATATTTGTATTTCGCTAATATCGCGACTCACTTCCACGATTTTCACCAGATAAAATATGTACAGGCCGTTCCAAATGCGTAATAAATCATTTATGTCGATGTTACCATACTTTTGCATGAATAAATCTGTAGGAAGAGAAAGTCGACTGAATTTTGTGTTACTCGTGTTAATAGAAGTGATAAGCAACGTTGATAAATGAATTAACTTTTTCAAAAAGAAAATACGAATAATTATGTTCTATCTTTTTTTTCAATCAATCATTAGATGGACACCGATTTAGATGCACATACATATTTGCGATACATTTACGAGTGACTAATATTACCTAACGAAATTATATACATTATATTACATCGCGTATTTAAATAAACAACAGAAACAAATGGAAGAATCATTTATACCGCTTACAATTGCCACACAATATAAAATAATCCCATAGACGTATCGGTGTACATTTGCGGCGGACAGAAATAAAAATAAGCTTGTGGCAGATTCCATAACTGTTAATAAATCAGAAGCGGTGGTAATTCAAAGGCGTCATCTACACCGAACACCGATACGTCGACTCTGCCCTCTGATCGTCGGGCAGTGGAAAGCAGAGATGGAGTTTTCGCCGTGGGCGTACATCGTCGGTAATTAATGAAATCTTTGTTTCCCGTCGATCGCGCTCAAGCTCGAACCCATTCATCCGCCAGTGGAATTAATCTCGCCACGAAATCTATTGCTGTCGCGCGCACGAAAGCACCGCCAGAGCTGAACGAATCATCGCAATATTTATCATCGCTCGTTTCCACCATAAATGTGTGTGTATGTACGCGCGCGCGCGCGCTCGCGTATTTATTCCCAGTTCATATTTACCCGGCAGAGCGATCCCCGCTTTTTTAATGAATTATCACCGCCGCCCAACCCGGCGATCCTTGGGGATATTTTAGCCGATGAATTCGCTGGGAAAAGGGATTCCAGGCTGCTCCCTTTTTTCATTGCTAATGGCACAGCACGCTAAATGCGTTTAGCTGCCATGGGATTTTATAAGAAGTCCGGGAACATTGAATACATTGCTCTTTTTCGTAGCTTGTATTTCGCTTTTCTGCGATGGCAATGTAATTCGGATTTTTTTTTTGTTTCATTCACAAGTGATATTAAAGCGAAAGTTTTTTCTGTGTAAAGATATATAAATCTGGTATGTTATCAGAAATTATGAATAAAAAAGTGTTGATAACTGATTTCTAATATCGTATTTCGAGAAAAACCATCATAAGATTTTAGGTTCTTTTATTAAATACTACGTTTTCTAAGTTACGTGTAACTTTGTTAATACTTCACAGTTTATCTACAAATTTTCAGGTCATATTCTTAAAACTTTAAATTTTTTAACAACCAAGAAACCTATTTTTCTGATGTATGTTTCACTCAGTTTACGCAAAACTGTATAATATCGAAACACAAAAAATCGATGTTAATCGTACTAACATTGAGACATCATTCATTGAGCTTAACAATTAGATCTGCCTTAAAGCCGATACTGTGTGATAGCAAGCGGAGAAAACGGGATGTGAACAAACGACGTGGTTTAATGGGAAAGGCAGGGTTGGCCAAGGCTGCCCCGTGCGACAAATGGAGCTCGCGTAGGCTCACCTGATTAATGTGCCTCAATTGGTCAATGAGTACGCTGGTGTTCGTGTTGCCATAGGAAGCTGTCGTCGACGACATCGTCGTCACAGTAAATTCAGGATTGTACCTCTGCGCCGTTAAACTCGAATCCACCACGGTCTTAGCGTATCTGTAAAACACAAGTAACAAAACAATGTTGTTAAACAGATTCTGCAATTTTTCTCCTTTTTGCAAGTCTCACACTTTATTACACGATAGATACTTGCATTTGTTATTCTGATTGGAATTAATCGATTTAATTTGTATGATTGATTTGTATAATTGTTCGGAGGTTAATATTAGAAGTATATAAGTTTGAATTTTTTATATTCGGTTGCTGTTTCAAAAGGAAAGCAAAGTATTTTCATTACCAGTTTACAATTGAGATTCTACTGTTTAAATTTAATTGAAATTAATTGAAGCGCGTATAAACGTTATTTCAAAGTGGTACGAAGTTGACTGGTGTATAATAAAACAAAAGATTCGAGAGAACAGATTAAACATCGGAAAATCATTACGTACAATTCCTGGGCTTGGTATACTACGTTTGCACATTTTCCTCTAAAACTCGACTCATTTGTTCAGAATAAATTATAAAGCACAGTAACAATCTATATCTGAATCTCGCAACATACTGTTCTGCATAACTTATTCTCACTGGGTCGAGTTTAATGTTTTGTTTGCAAAATTACCATCCATTACAACGTCCACTTTATCGAACGCGAGCGACTTTATTCCGTTAAATTCGCGGCGAATGTATTTAAAATTTACTCCGCAAGTGTATTTAAAATTTCTCTGCCCGCGGCTATATTTAAAATTTAATCCGACGCGGTGGCTAGAAATGAGATCGACTGGTGTTGAATCTTTGATGAAGCTCTCATGAATCCTGGAACGCGTAATTTGCGGATGATCCTTTATTCATTCGAGCGATGATTTCAAAGGGAACTATTATCACGGTGGCTTTCGCGAGACTCGTCTGTGGTGAGTAATAAATGATACACTGGTATAACTTTCGATGAATTTCCATCAAAACCCTATTTTTCATGTACAAAGCATTCTTATTAATTACACAGTGATTAACGAACTCCGGAATTTTATGGAAATGTTAATCTTCATTGTTCTATTGTGCACTTAAATATGGTGGCTCGAATGAGTATTGAATATGTTATTCACACAAAGCACGTAGTAAATATGAATTTCGAATTCGTTCTACTTTATCAAATTTGAATAAATAAAACACTGTCTATCAATGAGTAATATTTCTGTAATCGTCGACGAGTCAGTATTCTGCAATTAATTTGACTATTTTCAGTTCTAATTCATTTCGTGAATAAAGATATTACTGACTAATTACTAATAATTGACAACTACTCAGTTTGGTCTCCTCACAGAATAATAACCAACAACTGACCCGGTCCCTGCTTTCCTGATGACTTAGTCGCCGGTAACGAGTGAACAATGTAAATATTCAAAGAGGCCTTTCGGTTCTAATAGGTCAAGTGGGAAGCCAATGTAGTAACAGAACGTCAACCAATTATTATTATGGCATCTCCACCACCATCAATATAACACGGTAATAATAATAAAAGTGTTGAAAATCTTAAACCTACAGTGACCTCATATGGAACAATCTAAATAAAATAGAATAAATCTACTGTTGTATAAATAATTTACAATATTAAAATGGATCACTATTTCGTAAGGCTTCAAGTAAGAAGACTCTAAAACTAATTAAACTTACTGAAAATCTTAACCCTGCAGTGGCTTTGCAAATAACAATTCAAATAAACTAGAATAAATATATTATTTTATACTTGATTTACAATATTAAAATGAATATCTGCTTCTGTATATGTATACTATTATTCATGAGTGCATTCACTACAGGGTTAATTATCAAAAACTAGCAAAAGGTTCAAGAAATCAAAACCAAAAACGAAAACGTGGAATTCAAGAGAAATTCGAATATGATCGAAAAGCACGGTAGCAATTTTTCTGACTGCGCACGAGCATGCGTGGGTGTTGATTGACACCTGATATTCGTTCTCGTATACGTCTCTGAGAAGCAGCACAATGATATCGATGCGTTTAGCGCACAGGGCGACGAGTAATTGGATGAATCAGTGTTCCAATATCGAACAGCAGCTTCTATCTGCCGGGCACAGAGTCATCTGTGCGATAAATGACAATGCGCCCGTCGCAATCTTAACGAGGCGCGTTCGCAGAAATAGTCCGACACATCTGCAAAGGTCTCCAGCGGTCTGACTACGAGCGTATCAAATCCACTGTGTACAGTCTGATTCACTCGCCTTTAAATTGACACAATTGTAGCCCACTGATCAAATGCGTATGTATATTATATTATATATAATATTGTATATTATATTATGTATAATAATGTAGATTATATCATACATATTATACATACAAAACATGAATGTTTCATCAAGTTTTATTTCGAGTGCATATTAACAAAAACTTAATTTAAAGAAGAACTAAACAAAAACTAATTTGATCTGTCATTGCCAATAACAAATTGCTTAAATCGCAATAATAATTTCTGGAATTACTATGGATGCAAACATCTATAAACTTTCTATGTTCATAATATTAATATAGATAATATACGCGTTGTAGGAAAGTGTTGCAAAATATTCGCGTGTAATTAAAATTTCAAGATGATTTATTTATGCATAGCAACGTATATGCGATAGTAGGGTTCAAAGGCAAGTGAATCACCCTGTACAGCACTCTTCCGCAGTGCCGTTCACAGCCGACCCGGCGACAAAGGGGAGCAATAACTTTTGTTCGCGCTGCTATAGCGCGCCTTTCTCGGAAGGCTCGATCTCTCCACTATTAATTTTCGCACCATTCTGCGGCCAATGACAGGCTATCGCGGCTTAAGAAAAGTGGGGCTTGCTTGACGAGAGGGTCAAATGACCCTTTACCAGAGGTAATTCGAATTTACAATGATTATTAGAAGAATGTCATTACGAACAAATCCGATTGTAATTACTTCGAATAATTAACCGTCTGTTTACTGTAAAATTCAGTAAATTTAATTATAATTTTACGTGGGGCGATCCTTAATTAATACTGATTCCGTTCTCAAATCCGATTTCCAATTGGTTCTAATAATTAATCGGTATTACACTGTCAAATGGAATATTTCGTTTCGAGTTTTATTCGGCTTATAATCCTACGATGAATTGTAACTCGCAATGCTTTTATTCTTCAACGTGTGTGTAAAAAATACAGATAAAGCCGACTAAATTCATCCTTTCCTTTAGCGATTTGTCAATCTTTCATAGGAAACGTCACACACTCGTTCTCGAATTCTATTACCACTGTGAGGATCGGCGTTTGGCCTGTCGACGTGCGCTTGTCGTTAAGTGTTTATTGCCCGTCGTAAATGTTGGTATCGATTGGTAAACGCGTGAGTTACGAGCCGCTTCGTATCCAGCCTACGAGCGTATAAAGTTATAAGTGATCTGTATAAAATGCGGCTGATATCGCATGTACACACTCCACTGATGGCTTTATTAATATTACATATTATAACTGGCATATAAAGCGCTTCGCAACTTCCATCCTTCTATTTCCAACGTTTCTACATCATTCTCTACTTCCATTCTCTCTTTTTACTCTATTTACCCGTATAAAAAATATTACGCAGTTTATACGATGCCAACTGAACAGCTCCGATAATATTCACACCCAAATAAATCCCGTAGAAAATCGTAAACATGTTATAAGTTATTAAAACCTCCAGATTTATACAATATGTATACTAGAATATTTAGTGAAAACTCAACTTAATTAACTGTGAAAAGATACTATGAAGGACGAAAGTATTCACATACTGATAATGTGACTTTTTTCAATTACCGGGTCGCTGTTTCTAACCCTTTAAATAATATAATATAATAAAAATTAAATAAATTGCAATTCGTATACGCTCACGTTCTTACTTTGCAAGTATTTTTATCCCTCACTTTATATATTTCTGTCATACTACTTTAACATGAATGAGGTCACCGGAAGACCACTCTTATCGTAAAACGGGCCAAAACAAAAATAAATAAAAGAGAATATTACAAACATTTCCAGCTGAAAAGTGGATTTCGCCCGAGTAATAACAATAAAACCGCTCTGTTATAATTCGAACGCGTTTTTCGTCGGATTAATCGGGCACGATCACCAATGGATTTTTCCCCGGAAACGAAACGCACACACTCTTCACGCGCGCCCTCGTAATTTCCCGATTTCCACGTAGAAATAGCGATAGCAGACCTCTCCGGTAATTCACCGAGTCGGAGTATAATACTCGTACGAAATGTGTGTCATCCGATTATCGAGCTACCCCGGTTGCAATCGTAAATATCGGCAAAATCACCTCCGAAAAAATAGTGGTTCGTTGGTAGAGAAGACAATTTCGTTGAAACTAGACACTGATTTTATAACACGGGTCGAATGCACTGTCACTCTGTTTGAATCGGATCGAAAAAATATTTGGTGAATTATCTTTTGATTGTGTGTGTCATGTGTGACAATTGTGAGTTATTAACTTTTGTGACACTCTAAATATAGAAACTGATATTATTCGATCGAAAAACTATTTGATGTATTCAAGAAATGAAAAGTCTAACTTCCGTGCTTCTAAATTCTCTGATTTTACTTAATATTTACGGTGCAAAATACGATTGTAAAATTAAATGCTATATTCGACTTTTGTCCGCCTAAAGTTAAAGTTCGATTTTTTTTTAAACTAACTCTTTTCGTTATTAAATTCGTTAAATAAACAATAGAATAATTAGAGAATTTACACAGTTTAAAAGTTAAATGCAACAAGTATTATGAAACTCTCAAAAGCTGATGTGTTCTGATCTCTGACTGACTCTCGACTGATCGGAAAATTCTGACGAAACATTCCCGCCAACTAGTGCAAATCCCCTCCAGAATTCCATGAACTTCCAGCTATGCTATTGGCGTTTGCTATTGATAGGAGTACGAGCGATTACTTCTATGTTCCATCGTTGGAGTTCCGATCGGAACTGACTGCTTTCCAAAATTCTAGAAAGAGCGTTTGGCATTTACCCTCTCCAGTTTCTATGCAAATATCGTTGCTAGGCTTTGGAGGAGGAAGCGGCACAAATATCTCTCGGAACTGGTTAATGAATTTTCCTCGTAATGAGGAAACCTTTCATACCTGAAAGTGACCGTAAACGGCACCCTTCGAACCGGTGAGCCAAATTGCTTGCACACCAGATGTTTAATGTCATGGGAAAATTAGGTTTCCTTCAAAGAAATATTGTCAGTGTAATAACTATTTTGGGAACACCTAAGTCCCAGCGAATGTTACGAAAATGTGTAAAATATAAACACAGCTGGTGAGCAGACCCTCGACACTATTGTTTATCGAAGCACTCAAAATTTAACTGTCAAATAACGGAAGAAAGCAACAAGACACTTGCATTTGGACTTAATTGCAAATAAACTAAAAGTAATCATCGCTGTAAAATTCTAGTATGAAGTTATCGATATTATATAAAATTTGAACAAGGGTAAACAAACTGTGCAAAGATTTTTTTCACGAAATTATACTTGCTCAAAAATTGGCAATTTTTTGAAAAAATGTAGTGACCCGTTATTTTTGTGGCATAGTGTATATTCTTCCATTTAGAGTCATAATTAGAATTTTACTACACAAATTAACATTTCATTAATGTAACGTTAATGACTTTTTACGCGCATATAATTTCATGAGTTTTGCGAGAGTTAGGTGGAATATTAAGAAAGCAGATTTTTATGGTCTTCCCTACTATCCCTTGCTTATTACATATTCTCCCTCATTTCCTGTTAAAAAAGGAGCTTTTAATTTCAACGGGGCAGGTTGGATACAAAATGCTGTAGCAACGCGATGCACCCGGTAAATGCAGAAATGTTCATTAGCACCGCTGGCTTCATTTGGCCGCGCGATTTTAAACAACTCGTATTCAGCCTGAAAATATTATACCACGCGCTTACAACTTCGTCATGGGTGAAGGGAGTCTGTTTTTTTGCTGTATTGAGATAAATATGGACACGAAGGGTGTCCTAAAAATGTTAAATGACGCCCGCACCGTATGCTTTGGATTAAAAATACGCAAAATGAATGTGTTAACAGTCTGTTTCTTGGAAAAGTGAAATAATACATAAAACACGGTGAGCCAAAAATATTAATTAAAACTCTGTGGTTCGCGTCAAACTAAGCGAAATTAAATTTATTGAATAATGAATATACGTATGCTTCGATATTCAGGAAATTTTGATATTGCGATGAAACTTCATTTCGATTCAATAATAACCATTCGCTAAATGTTAAGCATATCTAATGATCTGAATTATTACTAATAAACTATTAAATTCTCCTCGATTTCTATAACATTTAAATTATTCCATCACCAAAACTCGAATATAAAAATCTCAAACAAATTCACTGCTTTTATACCCTTTTGAATTATTTTATATTACTGTATTATTATTTAAAGTTCCAAACCATAGCTCATAAAAGGCGAAGTCAATGTATCAGGTTAACTTCGATCTTGATAGGAATATTGATGGAGCGAGATTCTCGATAGTAATGTTTCCAGAAATTTGCGGCGTTCGTTCCAGCCGGGAATGTGTTTCTTCGGTCAAAGTAACTCACGCTATGGGGAACAACAGGCACGGAGCAGTGTTTTTTCAATAGACCAGTCTATAAAGTTGGGTGAGGCGAGCTTGGGGCGATCGTTGTTCGACCGAGTGTACGCGTACAGCACTTACGCATGCAAATGAGGGTTAATCATGCAGCGCGGCTTCGAATAATAGGACGATAATCATCGAGACGAAGCTCGAACAAGCGCTTAACGTGTCGAGGAGTTATTACACGCATTACCAGAGAAAAAGGGACTCAAAGTAAAAGTTCAGTTTATACGTCCGCGTCGAGTAATGCAGCAATAATGCAGATGTTTCTTTATGTTTTTTAAAAATAAAAGTTATACCATTGGCAAGATGAATTTCGAGTGGAATAAATTATGAATATTTATTGAATTATTATTCTAGTAAAATAAAGCAATCTTGATTGTATCTTTCTAGGTTTTGAATTAGTAACTTATTACAAATGAAAATATGTATACGAAATATTTTAGAATAATAAAGCTTCACAGAAATATCACAGCTGAATTAAAAACCGAATGAAAGAAAGAAAATTCAGATTTTCAAAGAAATATTAGAAAAATAATTGAAATGAATAAATTGTAAAGCTCGCGGAAAACAAAATACGATACAAATTAAAAATGGTTACAATAATATTGAATTGAAGTACTACTAACTTCGAAAGTCGAAGAAAATCAAGTTGAGAAATATCACTGTAGGAGTGAGCTTTATACTTTTTTCAGCGGCTATTCTCGGCCGGTCACTTTCAAAGTTCTCTTTCGCCGCAGGGCAGAGATCGCGTGCCATTCATTAGCGGTTCTCATGCGATCGAGAGTTCGGCGCCGAGGCGGAGAGCGTCGTTTCCTCCCGGCAGGATCGATTAATCATGACTTTCCACTCCCCTGTCCCATCCTAGATAGTCGCCCTTTCCACCCTCGCCGCTCTCTCGGCTGCACTCAGCTTTTCCTCGCAATCTCCCTCATTTTTCACTCTCCGCGTCCCAGCGCCGCGACGCCGACGCCGACGCCGTCGAGGCTTTTCCCAACCGCGATTCCTTACGCTTCGCGCCCGCTTCTTTCCGCATTCTCTCACCCCGACTCTCCCTCTTTCTCTCACCCCCCCCCCCCCCCACCCTTTGCACTCTTCTTCTACTCCTCCGCAGTATCCTTCGCTCTGTTTTCAGAGTTGTTTGCTTCATCCCTTTTTCCGAACAAAAAAGTGCGCGCTTCGCTAATTCTGATACCCGGTGTGTGATTAACGGATTCTGCTGCAGGATATCTTTGAAAAATTCTATTCAGTCTAGCGAAAGAGAGAAAAGATATTGTAACCGGCAAAACGAAAAAATAATAGGAAAGAAGCAAAAATGTTTGCGAGTTGAATTATATGCATGACCTTATTTAAGAGGTTAGAGTTTTCTCTAATAACTGTTAAAAAAATGTAAATGTAAATACGCTCTAAATTACTTAATTTCAACATTCCATATGATATTCCCGTATGCAAAACCAGCAAGCTTGATCATCCAAGTGTTAGCAATATATCAAATTCAAGATTCAATAATGGATTTCAGTATTACATCGTTTATAGTTTCGTAGAATGCTAAAAGGGATGATGCACCCAAAAGAGCGCACCGCTCTTGTCTTTAACCAGCAAGGGTGAAGAACATCAGGAAACTGAAGGAGTTATAGAAAACGGGTGCAAGCGAAGGAGTCAAAGGAGAAAGAGCGAGCGAGAAAGAGAGAGAACGAGAGAGAACGAGAGGAGTTTGCAGGAACGTTATGCGCGTCTCTGCAGCTGTGTTTCTCCACTGGCCAGCTGAATGCGGTCCATTCACATTTGCTGCCTCTTTTCTCCACGATTGCGCGCCCGCTTCTTATATTCGCCCCCCTTTTTTTTCCCCTCGATCTGTCTTACTACGGCTGACTCGCACCACTTCAGCCTTTCGCTCTGCGGGAGCGCTTTGCCCGGCCATCTTCCGCGCTTCTTGATGCGTGCTGCTGCTTTTAAAGCTCCCACGGTTAATTAAGACTGCGATGCGCTTTGTACTACTGCCGAGAACCTGCAAACTACACCCGCGTGGTAATATTTCTACGACTGAATGAACCGGTATACGACGACCGAGATATTGCTTGGAATTCCAAGTGATAATTTCGAAATTAAAGCTTAGAGATTATGTGAAAAGTTTGTTTAATAGGAAATTTGTAGAAATTATTGTAATGTTAGAATAGCATTACGTTACTGTTTTCCAAAAAATCAATAAATGATTTATGAAACGATAAATTGAACTCGAAAATTATTATTTATTATTACTACGAATTGATGTTTATGCGTACCGTTTTTAGTTTTACCGGTGAGATTTCAAAGTTGTACTTTAGTTAATTATTTCGCGTTTAAGTATTTATGGAGAATAATTAAATTTCTATCGTGTGTGCAGTGTACTATTAATAGTCGATCGATGTTATTATCGGAAATCATTATCCGTCGATACACTATCATTTACTAGAGAGCGAGTCCATCTCGCATTATTAATTTCCGGCTGGCTCGTGACCGTAGAGCGAGGAGCAGCATTACCGGCTACTTAGTCGGGATCGATACCTCGAAGTACTTTGTAGTTCGTTCTTTGTCTTCTCGAGTGCACTCTCCTTCCGCGTCTGCCTATCATTTCCTTCTTCAACGAGCGCTTTCTTACTTTGCCGGCGCTTCTCCCCCGCGGCTGATTACCCTCGACAATTTATCTTGACTTCCTCGTACGCCAGACCATTCTTTATTTCTGAGCGCACTTCCGCTTTGATTTCTCTCTGCTAAACCCTACTTCGCTTTCTCCCTTTCCTCCTTCGCGGACAAGTATTCTTTTTTCGTGGGATCCGCGCTGACAAAGTGGGTACTTTTGTCGGGTTTGTGCGACTCGTCGACTTTATGTATGAATGATTCGGCAAAGTTGGAACATTTGTTTCATGCCTGCGGTCACTAATTGGAGACTTTTGATGCTTGTTAAAAAATTTGCTGATATAATTCTTATTTATATTCAAATTATTATTGAGTAGATGAATTAATCAAGGTTATGTTATAATGACGATTCGTTTGAAGTTATATTCGAATTTTGAAAATATTTTCCTACGTTATCAGGAAACTCGATTTGAGAAAGCATAAAATCAAGGAATACATGAGTTTAGTTAACGCAGTTGCGCAACATAGCTTCTAAATGGAGCAAGTGATCTTTCCCATTTGCTATAAAGTTCGAATTTGTATCTCTCAAGTTCGAAATAGGATTTCGATTAAACTTTAGGCGTTCCTGCGCTGATGCAGTACGTACGATCAAAGTTCCAATTCCGCCGGCTCATCACTTTGACCGTTCACTCGAAAAATAGTCCAATTACCCGAGTTTTCCTTGTGCCCACTATGTCGACGCGCGCCCATCCAACTTTCCTTTTCCTCGCTCCAATTTCACTAAACGACTTTAATCAGGGCGCACTTGCTGCTCTCTGTCTTTCCATCTCACGCACGCGCGCACACACACACACACACACACACACACACACACTTACTTATTCTCAGCCTTTTCTCTCTCACAAACGATCTCGATGTCATCGCACAGTATCATTCAACAATTGTTCGCGCGTCATTTTCGCCCGTACCATTTACTCTCTCTCAGCTTCGTTCTTCTCCCTCTTTCATTTCTCACATCCTCAAGTTCACTCTAGTTCACTCGACGACGTCTTTCTCGGGATTGTTTCGCCGCCGGTTGCTCGACACTTTCTATATTTCTGCGGTGCATCGCACCTTTGACAGGCCTGCGCCGCCACCCTCCGCTCGCCTTTCCCTTCCACCACCACTGCGTCTCGCCGAGGGCATTTCTCCCACTCTTTACACGCTTATGTTTCATTGAATTCTCCAAGGTTCCTTTTAATTTACGCGCGCGCTCGCGCGCGCGCCTGAGCTCTTTCGATATCCATTCGCTTCGCGCTCCCAATCAACCCGAGTTCCTTTGTCTCTCTGTTCCATTTTCCCCTTTTCACACCTCCCTTTATCGCTGTCCTTCCCCGTTCCCGTCGCACTCTCGCACGATTTATCGCACTCTCGCACGCTCGCTTTCCCATCGCGCCATTTCGCCGTCATCCCTTTTCGGCCCTTTCAACCCTCGCCGCCCCCTTTCCGCCCACCCTCGCAAACTTCCCCTGTATTTACGTGTCTAACGCCTCACTCCATCTGTGTATATGTGTGTGTGTGTGTGTGTGTGTGTGTGTGTGTGTGTGTGGGCGTACCGTTTTTCCGAGACGCGCATTTGCATCAACTTTAATTATCACCTCGCGCCGACCCTTTTTACCGCAGCTTCGTTTTTCCCTCTTCTATCTTGCGAACCTTTAAGTTCCGACGGATAACCCAACGCGCCCCTTCTACAGCCGGCTGGAGCCGCAAAGCTTTCCTCTCTCTGTTTCTCTTTTAGAATACAACATCGTCCTTTTCATCCTGGAGACTTTCCCGCTTCCTTTACCCTTCGTCCTTCTCACCCGGCGAGACAATGTTCCCAGCGGCTTGTCGTAAAAAGCTACCTGATTACACGCGTGTGTGTTCGCCGCGCACACACACCCCCTCTTTTAGTTCGACGCCTTCCAACCGTTGTCGAGCATATCCGATTTGCAAGGGTGCGCGATTGCGTTATGACAGTGTGTTAGTTAATTGCAAATATGATTGTGAGATAATGTAATTGCGATCTTGGATTGTAATAGTCAAGTGGGACTCGAATACTTGATAATAATAATACGTTGATTTATTACTTTAAGAGAATTACTCGTAATTAAAAAAATTGATTACACTCAAATGTAGCAGAGTACTTCGAACGATGTATTATTCCCAGAAATTCAAAGTGTGTAATGAATCCAGTACGGCAGACGTATCATTTGTAGCAATAAAAGACAAAAAATTGCAAGGCAATCAGTTACAAAAGTTGCAAATGTAATTATTCACAATGTCATGATATTATCGTGCAACATACCTGCACTTAGTCACATTTTATTACACCGAAACCAGCTTCGGAACAGTTTATGGATAAAAATAAATAAAACCGACTATAAATGTTACATGTATCCAAATCGATAAATATTTCACGAGCCACTTATAATCCTCGGATCGGATAAACCCTGATCAATTAGAGCAAAGCGGAAAACGATAATCATTGCGTATTTTCAAAATAGCTTTCCCGAAACTACCCATCAATAGATACTCGTCAACGATTGTACCAGTCATCAAAGCTACAGGTACGCGTCGGCTAATCTAATTAAGCCATTACTGTTACGAGCGAACCGAAGTTCCACGGGGAATGCAAACCAGCGTGTATACAAGTTTACAAGTGTACAAGCAAATGCATAAGACGCACAGCTTGCGAGAGAATGCGAGGATTGCGATGGAAACAGACATGTATAAGTCGATTGTATGCACGCGCTTGTATATATATAGAGCAAACTTATTCCTTAACTACAGTAATCCTGAGTGGCTTTACAGCGACGCACTCGAGGGACGAGTGCCCTCGAAGAACAATTACGAGCTTCCCCGGAGCTTTTCTCGGCCGGCGCATGAAAAAAAGGAGTCTTCATTAAAACGGCCCCGGGCAGCGGGAGCGCGCGGTATTAGAGCTCTAATGGGATAGAGCGCCATTCTTAGCTGCAAAACTCTATGTATTACCTCCGCTTGTACGTATGTGCATATGCATATCGCTGCCGTAGAAGCAAAAACCTCGAGTTTAGTTCAATATTAAAATACATCTCTTGGGTTTTATAAGATTACATTAAAGTCTTTTCGGAATCATCGAATTATTGTTTATAATAGAATCAGTATTGTATTAAATCGCAAGAGTGACTCGAAATCATTCGATTATATTTTGGATATGTTATTTTGAAGAATAGAAACTTATCCAAGGCAGCGATATTGTATTACCGATAAGATTTATAATTTATGTACTTTACATTACGTTTAGCTACTTTGCAGATAACCCGGACTATTTGATTGAAATAAAACTGTAACAAAGTATGCACCAAACAAACTCAGAATTATTTATAAAACTTTAAATTTCAAAATCCAAAAAACAAGCTACAACTAACTCAAAGTATTACGTTTGTATAACATACAGCTGAATTGGTATTTCAATGAGTTTAGGAAATTTAATTCGAATGAGGCTTTAAATTTAATAATTATAAATATTATTGGAGACATATGTGCGTTATACGTTTGACAGTGTTTTGCGTTTAATTGGCGCGGCTGTGTCAAGCTTATTGATTCCCGCCTACTCTCGAGATGCGACGCGCTTTACGTCAAATTAATATTTCAATGACGTTGGAGAGTTCGGTTCCCCCAGTAGCTTTGGGAGCACCGCGCCTGACAGAGTAACTGACAATGAGGACTCGCTCAGTTATTAATCGCTCCCTAACTTATTGATGATTCCAACTGATTTTCCATGTACAGCGAGGACTCTTAACATTCGTGTATGAAAGTACTTGCGATATTCTCAATTGACACTTCTACTTTTGACGTCTGTTTTATATTTGAAAAAATCAGTGAACATAAAATCATTGAAATATAAAAATATGAAGCTACCACGTATTTCTTTGACCACTAATTAAATTTCACAAGCACTGCCTTTATAGTCCGAACAGCTTTAAAAATATCAGTAATACTGAACTCATTCTAATTCAAACTAATTAACAATCACTTGTTTATTTTCACATCTAAGTTTCACGAATTTACTGCCACTAATCACGTAGTTTAGAAAAATATTGAAAAACACGATATTACGAAAAATTGAATTACGAGAGAAATGAGACTGAGAAATACGAGAGGAGTGTTCCAATTCCACAGGAATATCAGAATTAAGGGAGTACAAATTACAAATTCTGACAACAGTGAGGGTGAATGCAAGCCTGTCTGGCTAATTGTGAGTCGGAGAGGGTTTCAGTGGCTTCTCGGGTTTAACCAACGAATGAGAGAGAGAAAGAGGAGAGGGGAAAGGGGAAAGGGAGTACGGTCAGTTGGTTTGGTTACAGGTCGCACGGTAACGATTTCGATAACGGCAATCGCGAGGTGCAAATTAATTGGGGCATGTGCTCATATCGAATAATCGTAAAGCGCTGCTCTCCCGAACCGTTTTATTGGACTTGGCCCGACGGACGGCCGACTTTGGTTAACCCACTTGGAAATACACGAGCAGATATCTTCGATGATTCTGTCCAAATGGCCTCTGACGAGCCTTGAATTAAATATGAGCACTCGAGATACTAATATCCAGGAATATGAGGGATATTATACAAGCCGAATAGTAATTCCTCTGTCTGCCCGCTTTCGAAACCTGTTCCCTGTGGTTAAGAATCAGATCCAAAAACACTATTTCTCTCAGTAATTATCTATCACCTCTCGATCGCTTTTAACTGATTCTACAATTGTAATAAATCTTCCCCTGAATTTCCGAGAAATTGATGTAACACACTGATAAACGCGATTGCAAAAAATGCCTTGTTATTGAATTTAAATATTAAAGAGACTTTACACTGAGTTGAAATTCATTCACATTCCTAGAGATACACGATTTTCGAAGTGATTCGTTTCAACGTTCGCGAAACGTGTACTTTTAGTTGGACGAGTTGATGTGATCTGACACGACGAATTTCCCGTCACCGAAAGCGCGTAAATTGCTATCCCCGCTTAGAATTTACAGACAGAATTTTAGAGCCATGGGACTAATTTTCCTAAATCGCTATTGGTCCGCGAGTTTTAAGTAGGGTACTTCCGGTGTCTCTGACTTCGAGACGCGCAGCGGGCTCTCAGGTAGGTAGGGAAATTTAATGACACCCTTTCTAGGAAATGCAGACCGTAACTGGCTCCACCGCACAGCTGCAAGCAATACGGAATTTACGGGCAATCACGCTATTGTTTAAAAACTAAACTATCGTAGCGACTCCGACTTGTAGAATCTACAATGTAGATCCTACAAGGATGCGATAAGATTGAAATATGCAAATCATCAATACTTCAGAATTTTTAGTTTAATTTATGCACCGCAATGTGTATTTTGAACTACTAATTTATACGTAATGCGAATTTAGTTAAATAATAAAATATATACAAAATTTAAATTTCATTGACATTGCAAGTTTATATTACAATCGTTTCGGACTTGTCATCTTTATATTTTTGTTACATATAAACTACGGATTTTCCCTTTTGATGAAAAAACTACCACAGCAAAGATGTTATTGCAAGAAAAAAGAGTAAGGGATTTCATTGATCAAGTGTTAAATTAGTCGAGGAGCTACGTATAATAAATCAGCAAGATACCCCGACGGGAAGCAGAGTGTCCGATAGTGGGAAGACGGAAATTTTCATGAATATGTATCGACCGAAGCAAGGATTTAAGAGCGGCGGGAGTGAGCGCGCACGTAACGCGTCACACATATCTAACGAATGCTAATTAAAGCAAGACTTAGCGAATTGCCCATTACAGCAAAATTATGGACTGATCCTCCCAAGCAGCGTAAGAACGGTGCACTCTCTGTTCGAAAAGGGGTGGTAAAAGAAAACGAACGAGGGTGAAACTTGAGAAAATAAAAGTAGCACGCTACAAACCAGTGCAATCGTGTGAAACCAAGCATGTCGTACTTGATAATCGTGATACTACCGGTTAATCGGTCTTTCCCATACTTATCCCAGGAAACAACTCTCTGAGTTATAGTTCAATCCTGTCGCAGCTGTTATGACTTAAGAACAGTTATAAAACCACTGCTTCTCTCAGGTGATATTTACGCTCTAGACTACTACTGTCTCTATTAGTAATTAGAGGGAATCGTTCTAGCGTACAGTCGCTCTCAAAAGATACAGGTCATTCTAAACACAAACCTTTGACAGCTGACATAATTTTTTTCTTAGATAATCGACAATGGAAAATGGAGAAGCAAAAAAATAACAGTAAAATAAAGAAGTCCAAGTGAAATAATAATTGAAAGACTAAATTTCCTATAATGTTATTACTGATTGTTAATGAACAGATTAATAAAAATCTTTTTACAACCCGTAGAAATATGCTACTGAAAATTATTAAAAATGTACAGGGAACGATTGAAAGAAATTGATGCAAAACGAAAGTAATGAAAAAAACTACCAAATTGTTAAGATAATTTCTCAAGTTTGCCAAATGCTTTTGTGACCAACTACAGATAATAGGAAGAATACTTCGCAAACGGGGGAATATTTCGAATCAAGCCTAGAATTCGTCCTCTTTATCCGACTACTCGGCGAACACACATCCCTCTGAGGTGCTATTAAATCCACCATACACTATTTCGAGTTGGTTCTTTGATCCCGAAAGGTTCGACGTGTGCACGGAGCCATGGCTCGGCCCGAGACTTCCTTGCACGAAAAATCCGACAAATGCGGGTTCGCGCGCGCGCGCGCGCGCGTGCGATGCCTTTCATCTCGGTGATTGGGGCCGAAGCTTATGACGGCCGCTGGCGAAACGAAAGAGATCTCGACTCAATGGAGTCTCCATTTTTTCCTCTCGCCTCTCGCTTTTTTCCTATCCGCTCAATCCCAGGTGCGCCCGTGTTAGCTGCGCTTAGAAAGATCGACTGGACTCGCTGCCGAAATACACTTTTATTGGGAATACTGCAATTTTTGGTCAGCAATGCGACACAGATAATTCGAACTTCTGAATATTGCTGTTCGGTTGGGATTACTGTTTCATAATATAACTTGGGTTGTTCAAACGAGAGTTGTAATTAGTTAAGGTAGGTAAAAGCAATTTCTATGGTAAAGGAGGTGACTTCTTGTTATTTAACACTCTAGTACAACTACTGTATTCTACTTGTTTTACTTTACCTCAACTAACTTCGTACTAATTACAACTACTACAATTTCCACCCCAAAATGCAAACTCAACCCATTCACAATTTTTTGCTCCAAAACTAAAGCTTCTAATTTTTCCTACAAACGAGTTCAATTACACCAAAAAAATCTATTTCTAATCAACTCCGAAAAGGAAGGGAGTTCTCGATGGCTCATATATTTTTTTACTGCTCGTTAATCCAACGAATGCGTTCTGACAGTAATAAAAAAAAGATAAAAAAATCGCAGGAGTGCGTCGAAGGCAACGCGCGCGCGTCACGGGTGACCGGAAAATCAAATCATCGTTGCAACACGGAGATCCAACTTGGTCGACGCGTGACGGAGGCGGAGAGCAGCAGGGCGGCGCGGCGGTGTGAGCGGAGAGTATTTTCCAGGTCAACCGCGAGGGAGAATCGCGGGCGGACGAAACGATCAAAGTTTTGCTGTGGAAATAAAAGGCTGCCGAGAGAGGGCGATCCTCAGCGCGGCCTGATTATTCCACGCGCCCCGACAGATAAAGGCCTTCGTCGACAAGAGAAAGAGAAAGAGAGAGAGAGAGAGCGACGTCTCTTTCTCTCGGAACAACAGAGACAAAGACGTCGAAAGAGTGTCTTGTCGCGTGTCACTCTGGTATTAGGGAGAACAGACGCGAACTCAATCGCGAGCGAGAATTTAAGCTTGGATTTCCTGGGTGGCTATGCACGTACTACCGAGCCGCGCCGCCATCTACGAGTTACCTGCCAAGCCTTTTTCTATGTTAACGAGCCGTAAGAATTGATGGAATAGCTTGAGACTGCTGTATAATGAAGTGCAATTAATCAAAAACAAATGCAAGGCGATTAAGAGAAAATTCATCAAAAGGATATAATAAATAACACGTCGAAAGAAAGAAATATGATGCAATATGCAGCAGGATTTTCTCTAATTTTTCATGCTAATAACTGTCGAACTAATTCAAATACTTCGACTGTAAATAAGAGGAAAGTGAAACTGTTAAATAAGACTAATACAATTCCTAATATTCGCAATATTGCACCTTCGATTCGATAAGATATAAAAGAAAAAGGAACGTGGGAACTCGATTAAGTACTTAATGCACTTGTGCAGAACTGTGTGTCTATAAGGCGAAGAGGAGCTATTACGAATTCCATATTATAACGATAACACATTCTATTACCCTGGGGCAATTTGCATAATCGATATTAACTTCAAGAGCCCGTATTACCTATGTGCACGAGCCTCCTAAATCAAGCCGGCTTTATTCGGCTGGAAGGAGATCTTAACGCGAAATGGGAAGCTCAACGAGTAATATTGCAATTAACACTCTGGTCCCCCTTGCGGATTACACTGACACACATCCGGCGCCGATTATTCGTGATCTACGATCGCCGGCTGGCATTGCTTTTATTGGGGTCAATCGATGTGACATCAATCAACTACCGATATCTCTAACGAAATGAAGAATAAACTGCGGTTGTTTGTGCGAAAGCACGCGCTATTTACCAACGAACATTTCCACTTGTATTCGTATTGTACTTATGAAGATTCGTTATTGTTAGTACCTGTAAAATTCCATAGAAATAATATCTTGATTTGTTTACGACTGATTAGTATAAATTAAAAGTACTCAATCGGAATGTAGAGCTATTTATTTGCAATATTTGCTTTTATAATTACAGACTCTAAATTGTTTGCAAAGTCTAATTAGTGAATATAAAAGAACTCTTAATTATTATTTGGAACAATGTAATGTGGTACGAAAGCTAGGAAAAGAAACCACAGTAAATGAGTGGAGAAATTATATTACTCAATGAATGAAAAATAATTGGTAATAGAAAAGAATAAGTTCGTTACGAGGATTGATTCTCTGTAAAGGATTGGAAGTAATATTGGACTGGGAGAGTGAATCCAGTAGGATTGTTAAAGCGCCGACACACCCGAGAGCGATCCACCAGGATAATTCTATTCAGGGTGTTCTAAGAGCTGGGAGTACCATGGGAAAAGGAACAGGTGAGGTGTCGGGATTAAAGGACACTATGATCGGAATCGAATCAATCGTTTTTCCGCAGACGCGTAATCGAGATTAAAGAGCTCCGACGTCCCTTTTGAGTAATCCGATTTCAATCGATCATGGAATAGCTAATTAGGTGCACTTTAGTTCGTCTCTGGTAAGATAAAACTATCGAATTCTGATTAATCGCACTAAATTACTAGTTTACAGGTTGCAAATCTCTAATAAAATCCTCTCGTTTGCTTTGTTGCAATAAAACTATTATTTAGATATTCGAATTCTTGAAAATACCTGTTCTTGAATATTTTAAATATTATTAGCTTCACTAGACTTTACCACATTTAGTATGAAAACAACACAGGTGGGTAAATTATAAAATTCATAAATAAAACGATATTACATCGAACCATAAGCCGAGACTACATAAACCTCGTATTTTCCCAATAAAGTAACTTCAACTGCAGAATTATTCAACTTTACTACTACGTTGCAATAAAAATCAAAAAGAAAACATATCAAGTAAATGCTATATTTAACAGGAAACTACATCAAAAACCTGATACAACACTTCGATTCCAAAAAACAGTTTAAAGACTATAATTATTCGAGCAATCAATATCAAAAAACTGTTAAGAGCAACTATCGCAAGCAGGACGAAGGAAGTGCGAGGAATTGCAGACTAATTAATAACAAAATACGTACAAGAGGAAGCAACGATTAGAAACTCGCTTATGGCGTTCGAGCGTCTCAAGTACAAGCAGAGGGGGGAACAAGTTCCCATTATTACTCGAGGACTGGCTCGAAATGAGAGCCAGGATGTGTTTGCCAACACAGGAATCGACGGGGCTGTTTCTTTCTAAACTGCAGGGCGTCCTCCCTCCACGCCGGCTGTCGAGCGAATGAAAAACTAGCAGGTCAAATGAAACATTTGTGTCTGGAGTGGGGATTCGCAGCCTAAACCCAAAGCCCTCCTGCGAAAAAGGATCTACGAACAGCTGGCATGTCCAAGATGAGCTGCTCGACAATGTGTTTCGCTCGGCGAGTAATTAACAAGGATTCGATTTGGTCCATTAAAATTAACATTAGGTTTACGGACGTTTCTTTGTATACCTGTTTATATATTTCAAATGCGCTAAAATCACCGATTTTGTAAAGCGAATATCAAGAGTCATTCAATGATTTAGAAAAGTATTAACTCTGTTTTGTTTTATGAATCGATTTTGATATTACATTTTGCAAATTTAATAGTTAAACAAATGCTTCATTATACTATATTTTAATAATTTAATAACGTAGACTCTATCAGTTTCTCGAAATGATTTCAATGATCTATACAAAATTCTTGATACAAAAGGAGACTGAATGTACACGTTTGTATGTATGACTCACTAAATAAATAATTCGCATGCGTCGATTAGTTTTGGAATGCAGTTTCACTGCTCGAAGCATATCGACTAAATGTTACTAAGCAAGAAAATATGCGAAGTGGATTCCAATTGCACGCAAGGACAAATGAAACATTTGTACCTGAAGTGGGGTTCGCCGTCTAAGCCGAACGGTCCTTCTACGAAAAAAGGTTCTTCTACGAGCGGCCAGGCTTTTGTCTCCCTAATATAAATACACGTGTAGGCCAAAGGAGAAAGGACGAATTGCGTGTACTTGGACTCCCGTGACCTCTATCAATAAAAGTCGTTAAAATAAAAGTCCCCAACGGTCGGCGGTAAAAACCGGTTTGCTTTTTACGCGAGTATCGCCGGCAAAAACTAAGCGGGCGAGCCTCAGGAGATGTGGTTGCAAGATGAATGGAGAGAAAATTGATGGTGATGGCGAAATAAGTGGGGAACGAAAGAATATTTGGAATATTTCATCCGATACTATTAAGGCTCGATTACACTCTGCTCTTTTTGATTCACCAACCACATGGGAATTCAATATAAATATACAATTTACATTTCAAGTGAATTATGATGACTAGAAATGATAGGAATTACGAGAATCATCTCTTTCTTTCATTGGAACATTCAATTTAGACATTTGTATGACAGGAGAAAAGTAGCTATTCTATAAACTGTATGTTTATATTTAACCAAATTAAAAAAACCATGTGCATTGGATATACCAAATTATTTCAAAATGAATAAAAGGAAAAGGTATCTGTTGTACTGTTGATAATTATTAAAGCGCTCTTTTGCCAATAAACAATTATAAAAGCAATTTCTATAATGAAACCTGTACATCCTGGTACTAATCAACTGCAAGCGGGTAGAAAACGAGTGTTGGAAAACTGTTGACCATCGAGATTCATGTCGATTCATGTGCGACTGGTGGAAACTGGTAGTCGGGAGTTGTAATCGAGTTCGAGTACGCGGCGGACTCGAATCGATCGGCGATTCTCGCAACAAATAACTCATCGCGCGTTCTGCCTAATTAATTAGGCGAATCGGCGAATGGCGTGGCCGGGGCGGCGCGGATGCTGCGGGCTTTCTTTAAACAGAGAGATCAATAAACGCATTGAACGCGAACACATTGAAGGCTCGAGTGCCAGACAGGCTCGGTGCCCATCAAAAAAGATGGAAGTGCCGGGACAACAGGACCGGCGCGGTAATTAACGACGACACCCGGCATAATTAACACACTGCCAATTCGAATAGCCGCCCGCTCGTTTCCAACTCGCTCGTGCGTTGAGTAAAGAATGCGCTCAATCGAATGTATGCGAACGAGCCATTTGTAAAGAGCTCTCAACACTCTGTTTGGCTGGACGCGCAATTACCAAGGCTTCGATTTGAACTATCAAAATCAAGAATGATTTATTCCATCAATTCGGAAATGTTATCACTTTGCGGTTCTCGACTTTGCTATTACATGTTGTTTGCAAATTTAATACTTGATCACTTTGAACACGATCTTTTACAAATTTTCGGAAAACAAATGCTTATTTTTATTTTTAAACAAAGGGCGATGACTTTTTATCAACAATGCTTGGTATAAAAAAAGATTTTATATATGAATTTTATACAAGTGAATAAATACTTTTTATGCAACAATCCGTTAGACATTAATACAATGAAGCGAACTTGAATTAATAAAATTTAGAGATAACAGCCGAAGAAAGCCGTAGCGAATAGCTTGAACCGTAATGAGTTAGCGCGATGAATATCGCACGTTTGATCAGCGCAGCAGACTAAACTTTGCCTTGAGATAGGCGTGCTACCTTACAGTGCGTATATCATAAAGTGACTGAGTTAAAACAGAGGGGTTGACGTACTGAAGCACTCGCTATCAAAGAATAAACTATAGAATTTTGTTTATATTTTGAGTAATTAGAGCTAATCTTGCATCAATGTATCAATGATATAACAGTCTATCTTATTTGAAATATGACTACTCTTCAGGGAATAAGTTCATCTAAAAATCAATTAAGAATAAAATTATAGAAGTTAAGTTAAAATTATAAAAAGTAAACACTCAAACTATATCCTAACTGATTCATTTATCCGGTTTTTGCACGCATTTTACAAGAAACCAATTCTAAACTAGAATGCTAAATATGCTAAACTAGAATGATAAAAGGCAAGAAAAATAGAAGAATACAAAAATAAAGAAAGAAATTAATGGAAGTCTAAGCGGTACCATTAACGTGTACGTAAGACCATAAGCCCTTGGGAAGTTCGACTTTCCTTAAGATCTCTATCTAAAGGAGAGCCGAACTGCACACCTCGAATCCCAACCGCTCTCTGGCGCGCTCGACGACACTCTAGGTAATTAACTGCTCATCCTCGATCCCGATGACCCAGCTCCCAGCCAAGTACAATTCAGCCAAGTGGGAGAGGACCCTATCACGAAGACAAAGCTACCCGGGATAAAAGAAGAGCGCCGAAGAAGAGGCGAAACTCAGGAGGACAACGAGCCAGAGGGAACAAAGGGCGTTCCGAGCTCCGATTTATTCGGTTACAATTATTCCCCAATTTCTTCAACTTGCCGTTTCCCTCCTGCGAGTCATGAATAGGAAAAGAATCTTCCTGGAAAGTGGGCCATTTATAAAAGGAAACACAGGGAAAGCGGAAGTCATCAAAGAATAAATCGTTTGCGTTTGAAAATTCTTCAGTTATATGTTTAAATCAATATAATTAATATCGCTCTAGATTACATTTATAGTCTGTTAAATAATGATTGAAAATAATTATGCAAGAAATCATTCTAGTCAAACTAACGCACCAAGCAACATACTGCGTAACAAGAATATTAAAGCACCGCGTGGATTAGTTTCGCAATAGAAATGAGTCAATCTGAAAATTATTCATAATGAATATTAATATTTCCATTTACGACTATTAAAAATATACGTCGCTTTTCATCGACACCGATACAAATTTAGAAAAATCTATGTATGAATATACGACCTATATAAGACTCAACAAGCAATCATCATACACGTCTCTTTCCGTCGACGAGACATTAAAAATCAATCAAAGCAGTGGGTTGCGAAGGCATTAAATAAATGGCTTACAGGCTGACAAACGGTTGGCAAGGAAGGCGGGTAAAGTAAGGCGGATGCAGGAGGAGCGCGTGTTGCAAAGTAGAAGCTCTCATCGAGGTAGTAGAAGCAGGAAGTGTTGGGAAGGCACAAAGACGACTGGATCAAACCGAGGATCGAAAGAAAGAAGGATGTGAGGAGGATATGCCGCGTGAAGGAGGCTTGCACCCCCAGGATTATTAATCAACCTGGGGCCCTTTAAGCCGCCGTCACACTGGGAAACGAGCTAGCAGCGATTACTCTCTCTCTCGGCCACTCTCATGATCTCCTTTTCGCTGCCCCTTCCTTTTTTGTCTCTCTCTGTCTCTCTTTCTCTCTCTCGTCGAGGCTCTCTTCGCTGGGCCCCAATCATCCGGTGACTTGCACGAAATTAGCCCTGCAACGCGATCGATAGCCGCTCGGTTAACTGCCTTTCCTTCGCCGGAGCTTAGCCCGTCACTCCAACGTTCTCGTATTTCGTTTTGAATACTCCTACTCGATAACCCACCCCTATTTCTTCTGCCACGTTCCCAATGATTACTCCGTGACGCTGCTCTTACGAGACACTCACTCCTGATTTTCTTTCACGAAGATGGCTGATTCTGACACTTTTTCCTAGTCGACTCAGTCAATATCAATTGGTTCCTCTCGAGTTTTGATTTTGTGTAATTGATCGATGATTTTGATGATCGGTTGTAATTGAAATGGTAAATTGGTCTGATTGATTTATCAGAGCTTTGTAAGAATTTGAGAAATTGGTGCTTCATTTGATAGAAATAGAAGCTGTTTTATAGAATAAATTTTGGGTAATTAAAATTGAGGAATTAAATCTGACGTGAGGAATGAGTTCTAAAAGTGGTAAGAAAAGATATCTGGTATTATGGAAATGTGTTTCAGATAGCAGAGATTAAATGGTCGACGGGAGTGCTAATCTATAACTAGGGACGATACTCCGAGAATTCCCAAAGTAAAATGCTCTAATTCTTCGGAATTGTGCCATCCGTTGCTAAGTCGATAAAGTCAGTCGGTTCACGAAGATCGGGCTTTCATCTGGCTAATATGACAGACTGCTAATTCAAGAGAATTTAAAATAGTACACCTTTTGCACTCTATTCTGTTCCAGTTTCGATCCTGCCATTTCAATTAGGTCAAGTGAAACACAGCATATTCGCTCAATTAGGATTACAGATAGATATTTTAACCTGCTCACTAAAGATTACGTAAAAATAACTATATTAATTAGAGTTCTTTTAAGAAACATTGAATAGACATATAAGACGAAGTAGTGAATCGAAATAATGAATGTTTCACTCGAAATAACTTGGATTGAATTGAATTGAGTTGACACTTGAATTGATTAAGATTTAATTGGAGAATTCTCAACGGTTCAAATATCCTTTAATGACCAATTCGTAAAGTATAAGAAGCAATTATGTAGGTTAATTATAACGTAAGAATGAATCAATCTCGATAGACTAATGATAGACTACATTTACCCTCTCAGGGAAAATCATGACCGTTTAAAGGAAGCAGTAAATTACTGTCTCTCACACGCCACGTTGATATCCTAGAATCCCGTTGGTATCCTATTTGTGAAAAACACAAATAACATCTTAGCCATTCCTATTACCTTTCACCTATATTTCACAGGAATTTCTATTACGAAACTAATTATTCAAGCAACTTCGCGCAATAATAAACTACGATTGGATTTTCTACTATGAAAGAATTTTTATACTTAACTAAAATATAAATGACAATCACTACTTTCCTGATTTAACCACAAAATACTAATACCATTTGTACAATTGAATTCATCCAGAACCTCAAAAGACAGACTTACTTTGTCTTCCTCATTTCTTAAGCTTTACTTTACTACCTCTTCGACTAAACGACGCAAAAGCATAATTAAGTAAGCCGCGTTAAAAACGAGCAATTAAGCGAGAAGGGATATCCAAGGAGGCACTAATATCACCAAGCATCTAATTACTAACGAAAGTATCTTTGATAAAAAAAAAAGGAGCTACTCCCTCGGCAAGCTAATTACTTTCCCCATGGAAGTGGGAACTTAGTAGGATGTCAATGGCGGATCGATGGGATTCCACAGCGTTACAGAGTGTCAGAACGGCAGGGTTGGTTCGCGTGCCACAAGCTTGTTCGAGAGACAGACGAGAGAGAAGAAGAAAGGAGAGAATCAAAGAGGAGAAGGAGCGAGAGAGAGAGAGCGAGAGAGAGAGAGAGAGAGAGAGAGAGAGAGAGAGAGAGAGAGAGAGAGAAAGAGAGAGTCAGTCACGTCGACGTCTAGTAGCTATCTCGAGCTGGAAATCTAAATGAGATTCGATCGGGCTTGCTGGAGGAAGCCTCGAAGCTTCCACGATTCAATCCACCCGGCCAATCGAGGGAAAAGTGAAACCGGCTTTCTCGCCCTCGACTCCGTAATTCGATTCCGCCCTTCCGGTCTCCCACTTCCACCCAAGCCCCACTGTCTCTTCTTCCTCCACCATCCCTTATGGTGAGAGCCACCGGTATAATTCTCCGGTCGACGAGAGCTACACACCAGCATTTATCAAGGAACGAGCTTGCGGCTGCCTTGTCGCGCAACTGCAGACAGAAAAGCTAAGGAGTTCCCCTTCTACACTCACTATCCACCGAGTCAGCATATGTTCGTAGCCCGGGGGATGTTTTCTTATGGCTGATCTCTGATCTCTAATAAAAGCGAGGGCATTCGACCTGACTCTTTTGCAAGTGAATGGACCTTCAACGGAGTCGAAATGGAGCGGAGAATCGAGCTCTTTCAATGTTCGAGGCTTGTAAATTAGAAATTATTGCACGCCCGGATCTTGCTTGGCTTTTCTGCGAGAGAAATATATAAAGGTCTGTTTTAGAATTCGAGAAAAAGTATATTTTCTATGTGCGCGCTCGTATTTTCTTGAGATGAAAAGAATCAATGGGTTTGGAAAAGTACGTAGATTATCATCTATTATTTATTAAATGGTTACGAAACGTATAAATGGAGTACGCGTAATTCGGATGTATTTCTCAATTTCTGTCAATTAAATAAAATCTCGAATGAAATATTATCTTTCATTGAATCATTAATATTCTACCATAACTTTGAAATTGAAATCCCGATTTTATTCGAGTCTAACAATTTAATCTCCCTTCAAGCCCTATTTTTCACAATCGTTTTGTCATCGATATCAAAGCACGTTCCCTCCGATCAAGACATATCGCAGAGGCCACGAACAATATAATTCCCAAAGCGGCGTAATTTGTCAAGGCAATATTGAAAGCGCGTCTGTTGCTTAGAGTTAAATCAGCTTTCAGAGAAGCGCTCATAATTCTCTGAACGCGAAGGGCGATGATGATTGATCTCTGCGCGAATTCCTACTCGCTTCTGACGGTAAAAGAAAATAGCATCGATTGCGGGGGTGCGAAAGCTGGGAAGAACTTAAGGGTCACGCTTCGCCCACACTACTCTGTCAGGCACGTGTCGAGTTGTTTACCTTCCCGCCTATGTATCACTTTCGCACGCGCGCCACGCGATATAACGCTGAATAAATCGAACGCGAGAAAAATCCCACGATTGCGAAGAGTTTAAGTTTCAAAACGTTTTGAGATGAATTCCGACGTCTCGATGACTGTTATAAGCGATTCTTGAGCGTTCTGTGTAAATAAGATAAATATAATTGCCGTTAAAAGTATTCAGTACTGATTACGAAATTATTGAATTTAACTGTGTTCACTGTTAAAATTATTACCGATTAATCTATTAGAATTGACAAGCCGTGAAAAAATGACGGAAAGAAAATGATATTGAAATAATAATAACTTGTATTTATATTGAACCCGGCAACGATCGCGTAGCTACCCTTTTCTTAGAAAAAATGATAAAAATCAACGAACTCCCTGAAGTATTAAAAAAATGCGAAGCTCACAAGAATGATAAAACGAACAAGAAAATACATCAAAAGCTTTGAATGTCAGACGCACGATCACTCCCGAGTTAACTGTACTCTGTAAAAGCTCTCACTGATTTGACACAGCACTCACGGCAGGGAATCGAGTAAACCATCCATCCGACGGAAAATATAACAGACATCCGAACTGCACTGATCGGCAACACAACGACTACTGAAAAATATCTTCACCGCAGAGAGAAGAGTATATTTCGTTTAACCGGTCATAGGAATACTTGGTCGAAGGAACCAGGAAATAACATTCTGTCCTTTCTCATATTTTCCGGCCCGGTTCCGAACCTTTCTCGTCAACAATTTGATTTCACGCTGGCAGATCCGCCTCCAATTCCTCGATGGGCAGAACCCATAAAATTCATCCTATAGAGTCCCCTCGACCCTTACCGTATACCTAGACTTCTACGTGCCACCTTGTATCGGGACAAAAAAAACATAGGGGAAGAGCAAGGCCTGCGGAATTGTCAGGGTGACAAGAGAGAGGCAAAGAAAAAGATTGGGAAGGGGAAGAAAAGATGCCCAGGCACGTCACGTACTTCGACTCATTGGTTCTGGCATCGGCGCTTTTTCTTTTTCCTATCGTACAAACTTATCTTGGCCGAATGTTATTATTTTTTTCTGTACTGTAGATTTTTTGCAGCGATGATATTTACTCCAAGTATTCTCATGTGTCGTTGATATTATTTCTCAAGCATTATATTTATCGACTTGTAATGAAAACTTCTTCTAAATATTATTGATAATACGTGTACTAATGAACACCCGTGAAAGTAATGGTGAAACAGTTATATATATGTCGAGGAAATACTGTATAATACTAAATGTTTGTTATTACTATTGCAACTCAGGGCAATTCAACGAATTGACCCAGTTCGAGTATTACGAATAAATGGCGCGTACATAATCACCATAACAATATCCCGAAACTCACACAAGCATACAAAGGTATTTAACACAAGAGAAACCAAATTTCAGCCAATCCCGAGCAACAGTTAAAAGTGCAATGTAGTTATAAAGCGAATGAACATAAACTTGTGCCAATAATAACAACAACACCTTGCAAACCATTATTGCACAAGTTGATTATCCAACAAGGACAATAATGTTTCAGTGTGGAATTGCATTACGAATGCATCATTTCCGGTACATTCGGAAAATAGAGTGGTCGAGAAGCATCGTTCTATTTTCCGAATTCACCCTCGCACACATCCCCACCAACCCCCCCTTTCAACCAACCAGGTGCTGGCATGTAAATCTCTCGCGAATGAAAACTCGCTTCGAAATAATGGGTCGCGATTTCTTTTGGTCACACTGACCCTGCGTTGCCAGGGAGAATTGAGAACGAGAGATCAAGATAGAGTGGAATAAGAGAGAGAGAGAGAGGAGAGAAAGAGGAGGCGGGAGACTAGTGCTTCGACAAGGGTGAGTACAATTTTGCGAAGAGAAAGGGCCAGCCGGCTGAGATTTATGGGCAGAATTCGAAGGCCAGGAAGAATTGGCCGCTCCCTTTTCGCGTAGATGGCTACAACCCAGGGAAAACAGAAGAGATGGGATTCCCGGAACACGATATTTCGTGAATTCCTGGCATTAAAGTGTGCCACCCCTCCACCTACCCCTTCTCAACAACAACGTCGTCCCTTTTTGGAGAAAATATATCCTATCAATTTCAATGAGAATTGGATCAAAGGATTCCTTGTATCTTCTTTCGTATGATCCGAGTGAATTCAATCACTCACCTTTAAACGCGACAAGTATCGCCCTTTTTTTCTCATTTTATGATTTATGTGTTTATCTGGTCTTGCAAGGCTAAACTTAGTCTTGTTTTAATCGAAAATTTTATGTGTGGCAGAGGAATAATCGGTTAATGGGACAGCTTAATTGAAATCTTGGAAAAGAATTAATTTAATTATTATAAGGAATTGATCCATAGCGAAAATGATATTATCCATTTGTTCAGCGAGGAATGTATGGCTCTCGAAATGATTAAGTGCATTCTTGCGAATGCACATCGGAACTGCTGGAAGCACCGAATGCCTGGTTGAGTGGAAGTAATGCGAGATCTCGTGTGTAATTGGCGATGTAATTTCTCGTTTCCTTTATGTATCGATGATAGTGTGAGACGGGTATTGATAAATTACTGCTTCCAGATTTCCGATCAGCAATATCGCTATTATTTCCTCTTTAGTCTTAAACGGTTTAGCGCAATAACGATGCTATAAAACGATAGAAGAAAACTAATAGTTCAGTCTTCCAACTACAACGATTCATTTTAGTTTCAATGTAAATATTCACCGCGGAAGAATATATTTCGACTAAGAATTACTATTGTAAATTATGGAAACAAAAAAATGATTAGAGTCAAAATAGAATTAATTAAATTACGGAATATCGTAAATACACACTAGCCGCGTTTTAACTATCCCCAAAGTAAAAATATATTCCAAATAACTATTAATATCCGAATAATCCTATTGTAAAAAAATCTATGATTAAAAAAACATTAAGTAAACTATTCAGTTTCGCTTGAAAAAAATCTTTGCACAAGAATACTCAAGAACGGCTGTTAGAGAAAGGGGGTGTGCGCGAACGACGAACGAGGTGACAGTTTTAATGGGACACGCTCGCGCGGCTCGATCGCTGGCAATCAGAAGCGGCGGGCGGATTTTTATGCAGATCAGTGTGCGCCGCTCGGCCGATCGATTTATCGGCAATAATTGTCGCTGGCGCCGCAGTATTTCGCGATCCGGAGCGCGAGCCGGATGCTCGATGGACCAGGACCCTCGAACTCATTTGACCTATGAATAATAAGCAATTTCGTGGCGCACGAACACTGCCTGCTTGGTAATTGCGCTTCTCCGATCGACTGTGCGTTGGCGATCTGCCTCGATTCTATTGAACTTCAACTCTCTCGTACCCCTCGATGAATCTCTATGAATCTATACGCGCTCCGCCAGTCTGTAGACTCATGCGATTCTTCAATAATCATTATGCCCGTCTCTCATATTCCAGTTCGTCTCTCTAGTATCTCAATATTTATTCTGCTTTCCAGCTATGCCGTTCGATACTTTACATATGAAAATGAAACTGTATCCTTATTTATGTATAATTAGCATTTAACTGTAACGTAAGTCAATAAAATAAAAGAATTTACATCATATGCTACATGTAACTAGTATTTTTAATTAGCAATATATAAATAATAACACAAATAAATAATAATACAAATCTAGCTTCGAAGATCAGAACAAAACTTGTGCATAAATTATAGAAACTGTTCCATCAGTTTGAAGAATCAAAATTGTCAAAGTACTTTTAAACACTAACCTACAATTACTACACACGTCACTAAGAACTAACATCCGGAAAACAGGGATCAGGTCGGGGACAGAAAAAAATACCGTCGTCGGTGCGGAATGTCGTCCGAAAGTATTAGATCCACTTTGCACGTCGACCACGAGGCACACCTGTGCGCGAAGTAAGACCGGATGGCGTGCCGGTTTTTAATGGAAAAGATCCGGAAAGCCGGAGAGGAAAAAAACGGGCCGAGGATGAGTAATGCGACGACCGCAAGGAACTAAACGAGCGCAACAGAGACAGAGAGAATGAGAGAGGGTGCGCGGGGAGTGTGCGTGCTTCTGGTACACAAGTAAATGCTGAAATGGATGAGGGGAATGAGGCGAGGAATGAAGGGAAGAGAGCAGGAGAAAAAGAAAAGGAAGAAGAAGCAGTCGGCCCGGTTGGAAAAACCTTCCCAAAGGAGTTGCGCGGAAAGTATCTTCTTGCGAGAAATTAATAATAGGGATATTTATGAGGTAGCCATCCGAGCAATCGGGTTACCGGACATTTCATACAGAGCGAGAGCAAAATTTTCTTTTAACAAAAGCAAACTCTTCTCTATCTCCCACTTATTACATTTTATCCCGCACGAACTATACGTGAGATTAACTGATCAGAAATTACTTGTAAAAAGTAGAAAGTTATACTTCAAATGGTTTTGTTGAATTGCAGTATTTATTAAAAAGTAAATCTATATTTTAAACTTGATTTCTCACCGTCTGATAATAAGTGAAATTGTGAGTTCAAGTTTATTTCAATATAAAGTTATACTTTAACACTGATTTTAAACGATTGAAGCTATCTGCGCTCCTGGAAACTTATACAAAGAAGAAGAATGCTTTCGAAGGAGAAGATTCTTTTGTGTATGTGATAAAAGATTCCAAGCCAATTATTTTGGACTACCAATGAGAGGAGGGTTTTATTCTCGCATTGAAACGCCAATTGGGGATATCGGTGCCGACAAATAAGGATTATGTATAAGAAGAATTCCATTTTATGCATTCCACCCCCAATTCCACCACCAAAGAGTCGATCGTTTACGCGTAAAATTGGCGATTCTTTGAATAATGGATGTTTCCTCGATGATCGAATTATTCGGTAGAATAATTCAAGAAGCAAACATATTGAAAAAGGGGTATTTTGTATTATTCTAACACAAAGAAATTCGAGGGTACCATTGACAATGTATTATTCACATTCACGTACGAAGAAAAGAAAATATTGAAAAATAGAAACAAATATAGTCCTAATCCAGATTAGTAAATCATAGCAATTTCCTTAAGAACATTCATCTTTGATCTCTTTCAGACCCATTGTATTTTCCAACTGACAGTAAAACTTGAGGTATTCACCATCGAATAGGATTAAACAATTTCCAATAAAGTTATTACTATAAACAGTTAATACTCGACTTCTCTCTTTTTGACTGAATCTTGATTACAGAGATATAAAAGAAGAAGTGAACGATCCATAATTATATGATGGGAACTGCATGGACGAAAAGCAAAACAAAAGATGCGAAGGTAGTAACAAGAAATCCATTACAAGGAGTACAATATTCCAAGGCAGAGTATGTATTAATTAAGTCTCGCTTCAGCCAATGGAGCGGAATTAGTTCGAAGGAAGTTCCGAACTGAGGGAAGTGTATTTTCCTTCTGCGAGTGAAGATGGTCGGCGGAGGCTCGTTCGGGGAATACGCCGGGGCGAAGGAAAAAGTTTAATTTACGCGAGAGAGCCCGGAATTAGTAGTCTCGAGCAATATTCACGCTCTGCCGGCAGAGAAATTAAGCGATTCTTCCTACCATATTTCAACGCGGTATTTAGTTGAGGAAAAAAGGAGAAATGATAAAGCCGCATTAACATACTAACGACGCGCACAGAATGAAGATTAACACGAATCCGCCGAATTATTCATTTCCAAGCGGTAAAAGACGGTAAAATGCTTGCAAGATAGAATCTTGATGGACATTTACACGCGACTCGCATATATGTATTTCGAATTTGCGATTATCTAACACACTCCATAACACGTGTTTCTTTTCAATCTCGAATCTCTCACTTCAAACAAGAAAAGAACTGAAGAAGAATCATTTCTATTTAACACCAATAAAACTCAACGGATTGATATTCTTCCACTTGCGACGGTATATTTGATACCCATTAAATGAAATAAAAATAAGACCACGATGCTATTTAAATGAATTATTTAAACACCATCCCTGTATTATTCTATCCAAGAATAAAATTCCTTTCATTACCAATATCAAATATCTTTCAGCAAACAAATTATTTCAGAGAGTTGTAACTATCACCTCGAGCAATTACACTTGTCAATCTTTCAAAGTGCCAAACAATCTGTGTCATTCGGTGTGAACAAGGCAGTCGTGAAAAGACGGAGAGAATAAGAGGAATGCAGTTAATGCTTTGGCAGTGATCTGACGCAACGGCAGTAAATAGTGGCTGGTGGGACATCAATGAAGAGAGTATTCGGGACGGCAGGCCTCCGCAGAGTCTGGCGAAGAAGCGGGTCGACGAAAGTGAAAAATTGCGCAATAAAGCAAAGTGAAATAGCGAGGCTGGCACGCCGAGCAGTTCGGACGAAAATAGGGGAGGCAAGTGATCTAACTAGCCCGACGCACTCCACTCGCCCCAATAGCCAAACGCACACACTCAACCACATATGCACTGGGAGAGCAAAGTGCTTGTATAGTAATAATGAGGAATTAAAAAAGAACTAGTGCAGTAATTAAATTTTCTTGCTATATTTATAATTATTAATATTTAATCCTCGGATATGAAAAATGCTGATGAATAAATACTGTCTTTCTGTATAATATCTAATATAATAAAAAAGAGATCTGTTAATATAAAATATTTGATACTTAAATTATTAAACGTATTATATATTCTACTAAACCAAATACAACAGCTAGTCAAATAGCAAACTGCAGTTCTTACTATTTCCACGATCTTGCTATGCAAGTACTTTATACCCTCGATGAATATCCACAGACACGAAACACACATTCAAACGCACTGGAAGCTCGTTCCTGAAAACTAGATCTCCGCGCTGGCGGGGGTGAATCGAGAAGAAAAGCGCGACACTTGCGAGCGGATGTTATGTTGGCACGTTTCGAGTCTAAGAGGAAGTGAGTGTGTGTGTGTGTGTGTGTGAGAGAGAGAGAGAGAGAGAGAGAGAGAGAGAGAGAGAGAGAGAGAGAGAGAGAGAGAGAGAGAGAGAGAGAGAGAAAGATGTTAACCGTTCGCCTTACAAGCGGATACCATCCCGACCTACATTCGGCATCCGCATTATCAGTGGCAAACAATAACCGCAGACGACGACGCTTCGAGCAGGAATGCTGGGATCCTTGCGTAACACTCACCCACTGGGAACGACGGCAACCGAATTACATAATTCGGCGGTCGTACAACATCGATGTCTGATTCCTGTGGCGATCGAATGGAAACTAACTCAAACCCGCTTCGACTCGATCATCATCGGCACGTGTTTACGTCGGAACACATGTTTTCCATTGCTTTTATGGGGGTGAAACCTGCGCGTCCTTGGCATCCTGAAATGGGTCATTTAGTCTGGAATAATAGCTCCTTTTGTTTGTTTATGTAGATCGTAGACCCTTTTAAAGACAGAAAGGGATTTCTAGGAATGCTTGAACCTTTACTGCGACCTCCTCTTTTCGAAGTTGTTTGTAACGTCTTTTATTGTTACAGCTTGTTATGTACGTGTGGATGAATATTTATTATTATTATGTATAAAATATGGAATGAACTGAGATATTGAAGTTCAAGATAATTCAAAATTAATACTATCGAAAGTATTAAAAAATGTAATTACTCTCAATAAATAAATGCATTTTCCCTAATCACGATAACTATGAAAATCAAAACCGAAAATCTTTTTTCGAGCACAGAGGAGCTCTTACAACCATAATTTATATCCTCATAAGTTACCATAGTGCAAAGAACTTATTTTTCAAAACGAAAGAGGAAATTCTCTGGGTGTTAACGAGACGGTAGAGTGACATCGTGGGCGAATAAAGTGCGAAATGAAAAGAAGCAAGGTGCGATGCTGCGAGTTCGCTGGACCAATGTGTGAGAGGAAGGAGAAGTCAGGGGAAGTGGGTATGTGCACTAGCAAAACCGATGGAAAGAAGAGTCCCGGTGAAGGAGAGCAAAGTGGGAGAAGGTGCGGCAAGAGAATCGAAGTAGCCGGTGGGACGCCGTGAGCCGCCAAAGAGTCTGGCAACGAGAGCAAACGGGCGCCACGACGTCGCGGTACATCTCTGCCACACACACACACACACACAGCATCCGACACCCACGTCATACAGGGTAGCTCAAGAATGAGTTGGAGTTTTGACTTCGCAAGGAAAATTTAATAGTAATTAAATTCTAATGAAACTTAAATACAAATCACTATTTGAAAAATTGTATGCAGGAATTTTTGTATGCTTGAGTTTAAAGGATTGTATTTAATTCAGGGTTGCTTTGGTCGATGCTTTTAATAGACGATTCGTGTATTTTATTAAATGATATGATAAAGTTAAATCATGTATAAAGTGGGGATTAACGTTTTTTTAAGTCTTTGATTTGAACTGTGCGGCTTTAAATGTAAACTATGCTTAATAGAGTAGTAATTTTTAATACTTAATTCCATGGAATGAATTATAAGTTATTAATAAAAGATACTGACAAACTATTCTCGGTCATTTAACTATTATTTTCATGGCATTCGTTATTATTTACTATTAGAAAATGTCAATAGAAATCTAAGTCATCTAAAAACCGATGAAAATTCTAGGTCAGCTGCTATTCCTTTAAGAGACAAATTCCAGATTTTGACTTATTGAATAAATAAAACCAAGGTTATTTTTACATATTCTTACGACAGTTTTGGGCCACCCTGTAGAGAGGCGTCCTCGAGTAAGTTGAGTCGGCAGTCGTACGGAGTCAGACAGAGCGAAAGAGGGCCAATGCGGACGGCCAACACGTTAGTCATGCCGTAGCCAAAACGTCGCGGGGACGAGGTCACGATGTCGCGAGAACCTTTACGTCATTCCTCTGCCAATTGATTTTCACCACGAGCCTTTCGATTGTCGAAATTTTATGCCCCCCCCCCCCCCCCGCCCTCTCACTCACTCTCTGTCTTCTTGAAATTCCTATTGTAGTACGACATCCTTCTATGTATATTTCTGAATTCTCATTGAATCTTCTACAAGTATACATAGTAACTTGTTAACAATGAGGATTTTATACAGTATTAATGATTGTTAAACTAATGAAATCTGAAAGGATTCGTATTTTAATTATTTTAGTATAAATTTGATTGAAAGACAGTTTTGAATTAAGCATCTGTTTCTTGACAGAAAATTAATAATAAAGTCTCTAGTGAACTTTAATAATAATCGCACGTATAAATTAAAGAACGATTATAAGAACCATGTATTCATTAAAAGCTCTGTTACAATAGTTACTGCGAAATCCATTTTTACATCTCGACGACCACTCCAAAAGAATCCCGAGGATCTTTCACAGCGACAGAATCTCATTCGTCTCATTGAATATTCGGTTCATAGAATATGCACGCGTTTTCCCTCATTATCGTCGTCCGCTTGAAATTCGAGCTTAAGTAATCTACCTTCACCTGTTTCCCAACTCTTCCGTTGCCAGTCGTCGGATCAAAAGAAACCAGAGGAGAACATTTTATTCTAATTTGATTTAACCCCCACGCGTTCCACGAGAAAATCTATACCAGGCTCGTTGCGGTAGATTGTAATCGCTTGGCAAAGTGGATTCCCATCATTTTTTCTTGTTCCGGTTTCCCTAATATTGCGAGGATCTCGAGACTGTAACTGTAAAGCGCGCGCGCGGGGGTGCTTTGCGGGCCGCGTAGCTTTGTGGCCGGTGACCCTAATTCTCTGGCAAAAGTGTGTGCGGGCTCCGCGCCTTTGAATCGCACTGCTCTAATTACGTTATTTATGTTTGAGACCTCTTCCGCCCAGCTGGAGGAGCGCTCACGGGGATCGATCAAAGCGAAACGTTAATAAACATCTATCCTCACCACTCCACTCTCTGCTACGAGTAGACTTTAGTTAGCTTCCGCTATATCCCCACCCTTAGCCGTACTTTTCCCCTCTTCTCCTTTTGCCTCATTCTCTTTTCCAACTGGCCTTTCAATCTGTCTCCTCTATGCTAATTGTCGTAATTGAATCCGTCAACTTTCATCTCACTCCCTTTACACTGGTCTTCCGAGCGATTCGCCGCTGGGGAAAATTGAATTATGAACTGTTACGCCGTCCACTGTTCTTTAGCCCTTCGACTTTGTCATTCACGACACTCTGTTTTTACTACTTCGTACACTCTTTGTTCATGCTTGACGTATTTGTTCTTTGGTTTTTTTGTTGGGATATTTGAGGTTGATTTGTATGGCAAGTGGTTTTATGGTGTCGTTTTAGGTTTTAATAGATTGGATTGTGATACTAAGTTCTCTTTGCATTTATTATTCGACTGTCAATCAAGTTGGTTTAGTAATTATTTGAATTGTTACGTTGATGAAAGTCATCTAGTATTATTTATCATTGATTACATTGCTACTGTAATTATTATGTTCTTTATTATTCTTACTGAAACATATACTAAAATTCGTATTTAATTGTTCGTTCTTTTCTCTGGAAACTCTCCTGTTTTCCTTTGATTTCGTTCTTTAAACTAACGCGAAGAGAGAATAACTAGTTCCATTTAATCAATGGAACTTAACAATTCTTCACGTTCACTACGTTCTTCCCATCCCAAAGGAGAGGACTGCGATGTTTTTCTCGATTTTTCCGGATTCGATCCTTTTCCCGATTCCCAGACGCGACAGTTTTACGGTCAGTCGGCGGATTCCGGAATCCTTTGCGAATCCCCCGGTAGCCTGTGAGAGATTTCTATCTTGAAATTGCGCCACTGACAGTCGCACGGTGGAGCAACAAATAATGAACGAAAGTAGATGTCTCCGTGAAATCCGGCTTTTTCTCGTTCTTTTTAAATCCTCCACAGCTGTGTACTTCCAGAAACGTTTTACTTATTTCGAGCTTTACTTTTATTCTACTGTATAAATTAATGTAAATCTAGCTCACGTTAAAATAGTAAAGAATAAAACCATAGTTTTCCTACAATTTCGTACTAATTATAGAGTTTTTGTTAAGAGAGATAATATGTTAACACGCTCAAACGCACAAATTATTAATGGAGCTTGAAATTGTTCATTTGCATGAATAATCATAATCATTAACGTTATTCACGCAATTATCATTATACATAGTTCTAATAATTGCGAATTATGAATTTCCTTGGAAACTGTATTATCTAAATATAAATATTTCAACAGTTTTGCTCTCTGTCGTTCAATCGCTTCATCCAAGATTCTGTTGCACCGGTGTTACATCAGTTATATTGCATTTCACTCGGGGGACTCAAGAATTTGCACGCGTTTGATATTCATCTCGCTCGTCTCCACTCGTCGAAATCACGTCGATTTGAGCGCGCGCGCGACCAAGGATTATTTTTTGCTCGCATATGCTACTCCTTATCCGCGCGACTCGTCTTTATGTTGACGCTCCATCGTCGGAGGAGCGCGCTCTTTTGAATATGGAGCAGGCCTGAATCGCGGATTCTACTGGAATGCGCCGGAAACACTCGCAGAATGAATTCAAGCAGATATTTTCATATTTCGCGGATCGCGAGTTTGTTATTTCAAAGTCTATGCAAAAAAGGGACACCACTCGTTCGGGCAGAGGAATTTTAAAAGAAAAAGCCAATTGTACTGTCAACTGCACATTGTACTTGTTAGTCGCACGCGTAATGAATTATTGTAAAAATCTCATCTCTTCTGTCAAAATATACTCTTATTTTATCGAAAACTCTTACACTTTTGATCCAAAAAAACTCGATTGAATAATAATAATTAACTATTAAAACACCAACTTATAATTTCCTATTTCCAGACGATATTTTCCAAGATAAGCAAAAATTACAGAACGCGTACGTTCTGGCACGCCAAGGAATTCTCCTGTATCGAGCCGAGAGATGGAATCCGATTGGATCCTGTTCCGAGTGCGCAAGCGGACATTTAGAGGACTAAAAGCGAGCGAGGGATGAGAGGATGCAAAAAGGGAGAGACGAAGAGAGAAAGAGAAAGCTAGAGGGTGTGTGTGTGTGTGTGTGTGAGTGAGATTGTAAAGAGGGGAGCGTTCGAAGTCGAGTCACGAGGTTGCAAATGTTCGCGCTCCTCCTCATCGCTCTCGCACACTTCTGACGCAGCTCATTCTTTCGACGGTGCGTTCGTTCGCTTCGCTCGGCCGACGCTCGTTCGGCGCTCGGCACGCGGGGGAGCTCGCGATTCTATCGCGGCCTGAAACCGAACACCGTCTGTGTGTGCCTTATGGGAGACCCGATCCATCCTGCGTGCGGCAGACGCGATGAAGGGAGGAGAAGAGAGTCTTCTACGTGCTCGGAAGTCGTTCCTTCGCGATGACTCGATCGCCGAGGTAGACGCGCCACGTAAACCCTGCCACTCTCGCCGAGCAACCAACTTTCGGCGACCCACACTCTTTGTTCTTTTATTTTATTTCGTTAACTTCGACACAAATTCTCTCTGCAAACCTTTGCAGTCTTTCAAACTTTGCAATTTTATTATCTTACTAAATCATACACACTGTATGTGCAGAGTGTTTCATAGTAAAAGGTGAGAACTTGTTACTAAAACGCCGAAAATGTAATCTAATCAGTCGCTAATAGGATATTGTAATTTTTAATGAAAAGCAAATCAGTTATTATTAAAATCGTAATAATTATAAAATCCCAGAAAACTCGCTATGAAAAATTGAGCAGATTATATATTTACTGCGTGTTATGATGTCGAGTTTATAATCACTGGAACTTCATAATTACTTTATAATTAACTCCCCACGTAGTATAAAGCTAAGCACTGGCTATAATCGCCGGCGTCGAAAGTGTTAATAGCGGAGTTTAATGAGCGAGTAATTAATAACAAAAAATAATATAAATTGGTACTCACTCTCCGACGCGCTCGCCGTTCCAGCAGCGTTTGTCAGGGTATTCCTCGCAGATGGCGTCGGCGAGAGTCCCATAGAAGCTGCGAGACCTGACCACGCTCGCCAAGAAGTTGCCCAGCTGCACGTGTAATTGCGTTGGGACAGTACGATGCGTGCTGCCGCTGTTTGCAAGCGGCGACGCAGCTGCATGGACCTCGACGCCACTTGACGCCGACTTTCCAGGTGCAACCGCATCCGTCGGCGACGGTGTAACGGTGCTCGAATTTGGAGGCTCCAACTCCGCACGACCACATACGTTTCGCACCTGAAACACACAATGATAGACGTCAGAGACATTCACGTGTTGCATATTTATTTTTCAGTTATGTAAGAAAGAATAATTTTACTAATCATAAAGATAAATATGCTCTTTTTTAAATTTGACTGTTTCGCAGAATTATATTTCTGCAAGTGTTACTTTAATTCTGTTTGAATCTAGAAATTCTTAAGAAGACTCCTTGCTTTGTTATACTTTTGTAGAGCGATTTTCTATATCGTAAACTTATCAAATACACATTTTTAGATTTTACACTATTTTATAATATTGGAATTTCGAACAGATGATCGTTACTGAATTTCCTCAAATTGGAATTTCATATCATAATGCTGTGTGCTGGGAAACTTGCACAATTAAGTCAAGTTAGCGAGTAACTTTCGAGACATACATTATCTCCATCTGTTAAGTTCCCACATACAAGACACTAGTGGTACACCGCAGACTTGACTACTTGGACTAACAGAACTAAACTTCTTAAGCGCACAACTGTTATCCTCAGCTGATTCCTCCAGGTTAACGGGTCTAATCTGATTAGCACGACCCATACATTTTTGCTAAAGCAATTAGCATCAAACTTATACTTCATTCGCTTTACCGTTTCACTTTCTATTGAATTCTTATTTATAAAACGTGTTACTTGTACATTAAAAATTTAATTATTCTCAATTCAACTATCAAATTTTTAACTAATATTCTTTGATGCATCGTAAAGGAATCTCTCTGCATTTAGTGGATTTATCTCGAAGGTGCATCCAACCGCATAGATTACGAGAAAATCCGTAAGCGCGTGGTGTCTTTCCGATTTCTTATTGCAAGCGAAGTTCAGGCATCGGGATAGGGCTTCGCTCAGCAGGAAATTCTATCCGGGCAAAGCCCTTCATCCGTCACGGGGCCCTGACGCTAATATCAACGGGCGGAGGGTGCGAAAAACATTTCGCCGCCGGTATCGAGCGATATACATTCTACATTCGCATAGGTGTTGTGAAAGAGCGCCACATTTCCTCTCAACTTGTTCAATAAACTTAAATATAATTTCTGTCTGTTTTGAAGTTAAAAATTATAGTATCACTGAGTAGATGTTAATGTAAAAAAATAATACGTGTATCACACGGAATACGATATTACTCTCAGTTTTAAATTCTCAGATCATATAACAACAGTTTTCTATTCATACAACTATGACAGAAATAAAAAAAAACCAATGAAACGTATAAAACCACGAATGAAACCAGCACCTATGAATACATCATTGAAAGCAATATGATATCACAGGGATTTAAAACTATTGAAAAAACAATATGACTTTCTACAAAGAAACTAAAAAAAAACAGAAAATAACTTTTCACTCTTCTCGAAAGTATTACAGTGCCGTTAAAAAAAACTTAATGTCGCCGAATAAAATACAGTGTTTGCTGTGAAACTCTCCGGGGGTCCTTGATGTCCGAATATTAATGAGAGTCGCTACATCTTCGGGGCGGTGTTTGCGAGCGTCCCCTTGTCTCCGACACCTCGAAGGATCGTCACTCGGGTGGACTGTTCGTATTATCGTTGACATCTCAGTGAGCGTGCGCCCCTCGCTCGGTTGGATGAGGCCCTGCGCGTCCTAATTACTTTTTAACGCTGCCCATAAAAGGAGCTAAGCCGGTGGTTGAGCTCCTCGAAGTGGTATAATCGTAAAACCGGCTGGCGCAGCCTCCACCGTAATTAAGACGGCACGCGTGGGCGTGCAAACGTCCTTCTCTCTCTATCTTTCTCTTTGGCGTGTCGTCTTCGACTCAGTCTTTCCTTCTTTTATCTCCTCCTGCTATCTCGCCGATCTTCCATCCGAATCCTTCTCCTTTCCTCCCCCCCTTCTTCCTGCATCACTCTGAGAGAAAGCTGAGGTGGGATTCGGGTTCCGAAGCTCCTCAGAGAATTCTCTAAGCTGCCACCGCCGCATCTTCTAATATCTATTCTCGTTAGTCCAATGTATCTCAAATTATAACGCCGAATACCGCGCCGAGCCCCGTCGAGAGTTCTCGCCCGGGCTTTCCCCTCCCCTTTCAGATAGCCTTTGGCTATGGCAACACCTTCCTCTGACGCCGCCGATCCCTGCCCCACCGTGGGAACATTTGTTGCATGTTTTTCCGTGAATCCAATTGCAATTTACATTCCTCCGCTCTCCAGTCTCATGGATTTTTCAAACTTCGTTATATCTTTGCTTATGCCGCTGTTTTTAGTGGCCACTCCAATCGGATATCGAACTTTTTCGTGGAGCTGGTGCATTTTTGTTTATTTAATCGAAGATTGATTGAATTTCCATCAATCGAATATAAAGGTGAGTTTGTTTTTAATTTATCTCGTTGATTTCATAATTTCAAATATTGCGAATATTTTATATGATATAAACGAGAGGTCTTTCGAATTTTTTTATACAGACTGAAGTGATATTACTCAGTGAAGCCTGGGATTTCGAATAATTTATGTAGATATAACTTTGAGCAAGGGTCAAGTATGAATAAAGACATTTAATTAATTAGACGTGTCCGCAACAATTTCTCAGGGGGAATGATAAATTGGAGACCACAATTTGTGGCCGGATTACGGCCGCTTGTGGGCGTTTTCGTGCATGGTCTTGAAAGATGTGGAGCGTCATTGACCTTAGGTGAGCCTGTGAGAAAGAGCCTTCCTCCAAGGTGATATCATGGGATCGATATTCGGCGAGGAATGCGTGGCATCCCAGAACAACCGCCGATATTCCCGCAGCAATAGTCTTGTTATTTCTCAATAGAGTTTATGTCACGTTTCACGACTTTACCATTAAATCATTTTTCCACCAACTTTTCACCTCTGAGATATAAAAAGCGCTACCTCAGTTTTTTATTTATTATTTTTACGATCATTAAAATAGTTTAAAATCATTAAGCAAAGTACTGATGTTGACAAATCTTGAAATTGTAAAATGTATATCTCTAAAATTACAGCATTTACAGTATTACAGATTTACTCATCCCATATCACGCAATGGCCCACGGGAGTTACGAATTGAAAGTAAAGTTATTGCCGAGCGTATTTTAACGCAGTTATATAGCTTTAATATTTTTGCATTGGAATTCTACGCAGTCCCACGCGTAGAATATAAATTTTTGTAATGCTTTTATTTTATTTCAGGTAACGCAAGCGAAGAGCAGAGGAGATAGGGCGAAACCAACCACTCGAGATAAAATGGTCCACTCATTTAAATACAGAGTACTTGGATCTCCCCTAGTTGTATTGATCCCGAACACCCACCAATTTAATTTCCTTGTTGGCTTACACTCTCAAAATATTAGCAATATTATTGACTTGAGTTTTTTTTTCATTCTTCTTATTAACAATCATCTATATTTTACAAATTTTTAAAAGAGACGTTTAATAAATTATCTTTGTATTATTCAGGAAATATACATATAAATGTGAATCCTCAAAGATAATGTAAAAACTACTAAAATATTCTCTAACATTAAAAGCCTACCATCATTCTCGAATACACGGTCACTTGCTTGCAATTATTTATGTAAAATTATGCACTGGCGAACATTTCGTGTAGCTCACATGTGCGCAAATTTTAACGCATTCCTCTCAAGCTTTACCATTATCCACACTATCCATAATAAATCACTGAGAATTTATATTTGTCCAAAAGCGTGCGCGACTATTGAATACCGATGAATTATCAACCCGAGAGTAATATAATTTGCTATCAATTGCAAGCTTTTCCTCATTCCCGAATAGCCTACAATTATTTATATAAAAAGGTACGATGATCATTTCGTGTAGCTTGAATTACTAAACGTACTTAATAAATCATTAACAATTGATATTTAACTAAAAGCCGACGCGTCTATTGATTACTGATGGATGATCCGAGAACAATGAAACACCACAGAGCGATGGACCTCGGATAAAAGTCTGCTCGGGGCGAAATCATTTTATCCGGGATCAAAGAGGCATTAATGCGAGTGCGGAGAGTCGCCCTGATTATTACCGGTGGTACTCTAATAGGAGGAGATGCCTGACAGAGCCGCTCGGCTCGGCTCGGCACGGCGCGGTACGGAACGGCGCGGCGCGGCGCGGCGCGGCGAGTCGTTCTATTGGAAAATGCGTCTCTCGGCCGACGCTTCGCCCGAAAGCATATCCATTACGAAGGCCGGACATTAGTCATGGTGTGACCCAATATTATTCCAGGCCGCGATGCACTTTGCACGGCATTACACCTCCCACGGTCGAGTCGACACCTCCGCTTGGCCTCGCTCTCCTCATGCTTCTTCTTCTCTCTGGAATATCCATGTATTATGCATATCTAGCGCGGCAAGCGAACCGACGACTATTGGCTTTCCGCTAATTACTAACTCCTTACACATGGAATAATTGTACCTGAAGTAGACTATTCTGTCTACGTTTAATTGTAGATTAAGTTAAGGTTCGTTTTCATCGTGCAAACCGGTGACTAAACTGTTTAATATTAACCTCAATCGAATATAGTGTCGAGTAAGATTAAACTCGTCGAACGAACCGGTGACGATTCGCCTTTCACTAATTACTAACTATTTATACACAGAATAATTGCCCTGAAAGTGGACTATCTGGTCTCTCCACGTTTATTTAAAGATCCAATTAAGATTCTCTGTCACCGTCCAAAGAGGTGACTAAAATATCTAGTATTAACTCGAGTATTTTGAAAATCGAATAAGTAATATGCACTGCAATGAAAGTCATTGTTTTAACAAACAATGATCACAAGAATTCACGAATGAATGAATCATGAATAAAAGAATGTCTAATATTACCTCAAAAATGGCAAGGCAAAAGTTTGCCGATAATTTTCAAGTCATTAACATTTTTGCGTTCGTAACACTAGCCACGTGCGTCACCCTTGACCCGCGGCGCGATCACCACACGTCCTCCTCACTTCTCATTCCTCATGGCTACAATGTGTGATTGTGTGTGTGCGTGTGTGTGTGAGTGCGAGATTAGCTGATTAGATGATTGCGCGATCGGCCGTCTGATAAGCGGTGCACGAGAGCACGGCGGACAACGTTAATACGTTGTCACGGACACCGCGGCACTTGAAAGGATCATTCCGCTGCTCTGCGGGGGCGGCGTAATGATCTGTCGCCGCGAAATCCACGTGGATAGACAGATTCGTCATCCAGTCCGGTTTCTCGGAAGTGAATGATTTATACTTCGAACTTAATGACGATTCAATTCAACTCATTCGATCTGATGCAGAAAATTGAAAGCTTCCTCTCTGGAATTCAAGTTGCATATATTGTGGATAGTTGAGAAATAATATCAACCAATAAGAATTAATAAAATAGAATAATCATAGCTTGGAAACAATCTATATTACAATAATATATAACGAAACTAATTTAACATACATTAATATAATAATACTAAATACCTAATTCAAGATCTCGTATTAAATAACGAAAATCTTTCATAAGTCTTCCTCCCACATTTCTTCCGCCCCTTTAACAATTTCCTGTCCCCATGAATACATAACAGTAACATGCCCACCCAACAATCATCCAGCTTTTCCAATGGGTCCAGTGGCGATCGTAAGTACCAATAATTACAAAGCAAGTGATCCACAATTTCCGCGATATTCCCGGTAGGGCGTCGTCATCGGGTTTAAAAGCAGATTTTCCCTGGCTTGCGATGATAGTTTTAGACTCCCCACTTAAATGAGGGGGGGGGGGGGGCGCAACCCTTCGTTTGCATACGCGCAGGGTGGTCCCGTGAGGGATCAATAGGGTGGTCGATGTTACCACGAAATCAAGGGAGCTCGAGGGCTGCGCTATATGCTCGATGCCGGCGATGACACGATACCGATAATAGCTCCCGACAGAGAGAACAAGAGCATCCGGAAGCGATGAGAGAGAGAGAGAGAGAGAGAGAGAAACAGAGAGAGAGAAAGAAAGAAATAGTCCAGTGCACCCTCAAAGCCCATGTGTCATTAACCCAAGGAAATCTTAGTGGTCAAGGGTAACTCGACACTCCCTTCGCACTGGCTCTTTTCATCTCGCCTCGCACTTTGCCAATGCAAAACTTTAGACTTTCGCAGGTGAGTCATCATCATCGGCCTGGCTGACCGGATACGAGGATTCAACGGGTGCGGGCTTACGTGACCCCCTTCAACTTCCGTGAGAGCCACTTACACCAAGGAGCACACACAGTTTGATGACATTGCCGAAAAAGTATGTGACTGACCGCGACTTAGTCACTCAGTTGAGTTATCATGTTAGGTGATAATAATTTGGGTTTGTATGAGTCTGAATGATGGATGATTAAGGATTCCTTGAATTAGGTGGAGTTATATTAATGCTGGTTGTTGATTTCGAATCGTATTTATTCGAAGAAGGATAATCTTTGAGATAAAGTAAACTGTACGTGGTTCACTTGTGGTTCTTCATTTGGTTCACGAAGGGGTAGTTCCTTATTGTCAGTGATTCATAGTCTTGAATGACAATGAGAGTAATGTATGAACGTTGATAAATGACTCTATAAATTGGTTTACTGATTTACACACTCTTTAAGATTGTTACTAGTTACTGATGACTAAAATGTATTCGAGCATATTACATTCTTTGTCGAGATAGCCAACTGGTAATAAAATATTCACACAATTTTATTTCTTAACCTGCAAGCTGGCATATTCGATTTAACAGAACTATGTTATATATCCATTCAATGCAAAGCGCGACTTTTATCTCGGTTTTACAAGATTTCTGTAAATAGACATTTAAAACGAATGTTCTAATGAACAATTAGTGAAACAAATTACGCATTGTGAAGGTTACGTGTCGAAATAGATGTGATTGAATACCTTATTGCTAGTTGGGCAGGTTATCAAAGAACTTAATGTGATCAAACCTATTTTGGCCACAATACCAATAGTGCAGTAATTGCAACCAAGTATGTCAATGCAATATACCAGAACAATAGTATGGAACATGGTGTGTCAAGCACTCACCGCATGCAACAACACCCATTCCGTAGCAGTATTTCCTCGCAAGCAACCCTAATCCAGACCGACCTCCAACGTGCACACACTCCGAGCATTCAAGCACACTGTTTCACTATCTAATTACACCCAGGTATTGTCTCAAACGGCAGAAACCACGTAAAGAAAGTGCAACCAGGAGAACAACACATAACACTTGCAGGGACGCCGCGGCCATATTGGATTTCGAGGATTTTTCGAGATAATACATTAACAATCGATAATGCGCGATATATCGACTGCAATTTGAAGTTCATTGTTGTATTGGAATTTAAGACATAGGTTTTTATTAATCGAAGGAATCTAATTTCAAAAGATCTTTGTCACTAATTTTGCGCATTCAGTGAATAGTAAATATCGATGATCTCGTAAATGCGTATGTAAACTGACCAGTAAGTCTGTTGGTAATGTAGGACGACAGCTGGCATGCTGCCGTCTAGCCAACTGCGCAGGCGCATTTAAAGCCCGGGATTGTACCTGCCGCACGTGTTACGTGTTATATCATTTTGTCCGCGCCAAGTTCGTTGATTATTTATGGTACGAAAAATAGCGGACTTTATTGTTGAAGTGTGTGAAAGTAGAGAATTGTACTGTAAGTCATTTTTAATAAGTATTTGGGCTGGCAAAGATCTGACGCGTGAGCATTAGTTCGATAAAATTCAGGCTGAATAAGCAAATTGAATAAAAGTTTTGTAAAGAGTTGAATTTTATTGGTAATCCACGAATTAATATGCATCCATAAATACTGTACTTATATTTGGCGGATTATTTCTATGTGTTTAAGGTAGGATTTGTATTCTTTTTTTTATAAGCATTACAAATGAATATCATACCAACAAGTTTACTTAAATGCATGTAATGCTAATTATGCTTTGTTATATTTTTGTGACGTTAACATAGAAAGACCATACATGTGTTTGAATTACCCACATGTGATATTTATGATACTCTTATGAAATCTAATGTCCATGTGGACGTATATGATACATTCTTGAATGTATGTTTTGGGAATATGGAAACAATAGAAGTGTTTAATAACTTTCATAATACTACATGAACATGAAAGATTTAAAGATCTATTGCAATCAATCTTTAAAATATAAAAGGTTTAATTGTATCTCAAATATTTCTGTAGTTCTCTAATAAGTTACTTAGTAATTAGTTACTGATTCCAGATTCCAAATAATTCTTTCCTAAATCCAACATTGAATGGAAGTGTAAAACTTTGCAGAGAGAAGATCTAAGAATTAAAAGAACACCCTCGCAGTTCATGCGACGATGATGATGATGAAACAACATTATTCCTAGCAGTCTGTTTTCACTCTAGCATCCGTAACGAAGTTTAAGAAGTCCAATGCCTCACTGCCAATTATCGGAGAGCGAAGTTCCGCGTGAAATTAGTAGCAATTACCAGGGAAGTTATGCTGATATCGGACAAGACTCCCGAAAACTCGTGCAACAATTCGACGAAACTCTACAAGTGATAAGACGCTTACTGAAAGATATTAAGAAGTGTTAAACGTTCCAAGTGTCGCCAAGCAAGCGCTAGAATTTCTAATCCAATTTGCTTGGAAGAACGTGTGTAAGTGTACTTATGCTTCTCCATCACACAGTTGCACAACTTCTACCGTTTCTGTTATGTCCTAGTAATTTTAATATTTCTCTCCTTCCCATTATGCATTTAACTTATCCACTTTGTATTTAGAGTTAACAACAGTCAAGAGATTCTACAAGACAATTTGTTTAATTTCTACAAATTCTCTCTACTATCTCGCAACGAGTGAATAAAATAATTCTAATTAATTTCAACTTTGTCTGCAAGTAATACTAAGTCCATGACTTAAATTACTGACAAAACTACTGCACGTAGTAATTACTGTGGTTCAGTAATTAATGTCGAGAAAGTAATTTATGGAATACTTGGGTGGATAGTTGAGGTTTAATAATGAAAGACATAAACTGGAGAATGCAAAGACTTCTACGTAAAATGAAAAATGTGTATGACGCGTTTCTCGTAATGTAATGACTTTTCATTGAGAAAACATGAAAAACAGGTCTTCCATACTCGAAAAGTTCTATTGTTCCTGATAGCACAGTTAATAAAGAAGAAGACTGTTAGAAAATCGAAATGAAATCTCCGGCACACAGTGAAGCGCTTCGTCACTTTCCGTATTTCGTTAAAAGCGTGCTAGAAATACGTTTGTAGCTCTCTTACGTGAGTTCCGGCACACCGGAAGTCCGCCCTCTCTCATTCTCATTCTCACTTCTCGAAAGCCGAGTCAGACGGTGCACTGAAAATCGAAGTCGGTCAAACGTCAATTCGATTTGTCAAAGAGGACGACTGTGCCAAGTGCTTGGAACGGTAAACGCGAAATTCCTTGGAGTCACGTAGCGCCTGGGAAAACTTGATCAGTGAAATCGCTTTATCGACTTTAGAACCTTAGCAGACACAATTGTGCCGCCAATTTCTATCGAGCTGTCCAACCGCCTAATAAAACCTCTAATGAAAATTCCTTCTGACAAATACACCTGATTGATTTACAGCTCTTATCGACAGAAACCGGAATTGATTTGAGTTCTTACGAACCGGTTTTAAAAATAGCCTTTTTTAACAACCACTCAAAATAAACAGAGAAATATCAGCGTAAATGTAAATGGACATGCATTAATTAACGGGAAATTTATCTGTTAGCTAAGAAACTATCTTTTGTAAGAAGTTAAATAAACAAGTATATTATAACCCAAACTTAAAGTTAATATTCCAATTTACGAGATGAATAAATTCTGAGATTCACCGCACTAATATAATTCTATTTACTACGATAATATTTCCAGGACACAGGAACCAATATTACTGCATCGAATGATCCAAGTAACGGCAATTCGAAAGATTCCTGTTAGTTATGTGATCTCTTACAAGTACTACCTAGTTTCCACGGTCGAACGATCTTGAATTTTAGCAGCCCTGCGAACCAACCTCCCTCGTTACTGGGTGGCGAATAAAAAGCAATTCGTCTGGTTATTTCTGTTACAGGAGACAGAGGGAGTTTTCGCGAAGCACTCGGTAGAAGTCTGAGGTTAACGGCAGAGTATAAAATAACGGGAGTGGGTCGTAATTCTTTCGCGGAAGATCCGGACAGCGCAATAAGTGTCGAAGCATAAGCAACGCACGAGAGAACTCGCCCGGAATTGTCCGCCCGTTCCGAGATTCCGTGCGCACCACTTGGCGGCAAATCAAATCTCGGCAGAACTCCGTGATCGAACGTGTGGATATAAATGTCACTCGGCAATTGTGACTGCAAGGAAAACGAGAATACGTCTTGGCACAACAAACTCTGAGGTTTTACTCGAAGAATATCAGACATGTTCTCAAATGTTTCATAGTGAATGATAGAAATTTACCGAATTGATAATTGTATCATTAAATACAGTGAAATTCTTGTTTTGAGTTTTTACTAAAACGAAGTTGTTTCAACTCGAAAAGATTGATATTTTCAAATATTTCTACCCTACTTTTTCAAAATCTATGCTATATTCTAGAAATACACGGATTGTTTTATTTAATAAAATGAACAAATTACAAACTAGAATATATTTGCTCGCTACTCTGTAATTCTTAATTTCACAGTAAGCATTTTCTAAATTACCGCTAATAAAACTCCTCCCAAAGGAATAATAAAATTATAGTGTTGGCGAGTGATAAATCTTAGCCTTGGCTATCTCTACGTGCAGAAAGAGGTGCACATTAATTCTCGTCGACAAATCGAGCCAGCTGTAGATCTATCTTTCTTTCGATTTCACCCCTCCCGCAATTAATGTAGCACTCGGCGCAATTTCTCAGTGAGACGCGAGATACATATGTATTAAAGGTAAAATCTTGTGGAACGATCCGTGTAGCTTTCTGAAATTTAGTCTATCATTCTTGCATAATTCATGCCGTCACGTGCTGGAACGCCCTATTCATTCCTATGTTGCCTACCCTTCGTGCTAGCTGCTTTTAAATCACAAAGTTGAACTCGTACGTGTACAGCGCTGTCCATCATCGAAGTTTATTCAACAATGCAGCCGATCGCGGCAAGCGTGATTCTTCGTGTTACAGGAAGACAGGCAAACCTGACAGACGCTAGACAGCGTTATACTTGAATCGTTCTCAATGCATTCCATTAAAAAATAAAATACATCCTTTTACCTACTCGTCAAACTAACATTCAGGGCAACACAATTTTCCATTGTCGGTGGAATAGAATGGTGAACACGAAGTATGTGTTTATGATAAACAGCTATGCAAATAAGAATATAATGAAACCAGTGCGGCAAAAATTCTGCGGTATTCTACCTCCAATAACTAACACAAAACTTCCTTATTTCAAACAACCTCGACACAAGAAAAAAACTAAAGAAAATCTTCTCAACAAACTCATAAACGCCTCTGTCAAAACATTAAAATTCCTTCGATTTCATCATTAACCGAGCCTTTAAAAAATCATTGAACGTGCCAAGAAGAATAGGAAATCGGGGAGTGTGGCTCTCTGGCGCACAGTGAGTGACGAACTGAAATTTGTCGGTGGCCGACGTTGAATTCCTTCCGGCGTCAAGTGGTAGTCGGAATCTAAAAGATTCATAGCGGTATGACGGGCATTCGAAAAAACGAGGAAGACGAGTGAGAGTAAAAGAGAGATAGAGATAGAGAGAGAGAGAGAGAGAGAGACAGTAAAGGAAGAGAGAACAAGAGGAGAGGAAGAAGGAAAGAGAGAGAAAGAGAGAGGAGACGAGTGAGTGCAGAGAGTGCAAGGCCTGTCCCGAAGCACTGATGAATAACGCAGGATGCCCTACCTACGAGACAATACCATTGCGAGGACCCTCGACTACCCACATACAAGTCCTCCTCCTCTCTTCTCGCCCTTCTCTCCTCTCTCACACTCTGTCTCACTCTCCGGAGTCTCATACTACTCTCCATACTACTCGCTATATGTCCTTTCCAGACGGCTCCAGTCATGGCGAAGAATATAAAGTACCGCGCGGCCATTGGGAAGCTTCGCCCTTCACAAACGGCCGCGCGCACACCATACAACACCATACACACCATACACACCCGATATCGCTGCCCTACGTACCAGGACGAACGAGTCGCCCTTCTCTATGTGTATGCAAATGCTTTTATACGGCCGCAGGGCCTCTATGCGTATCGGCAACGACGACGAGCACGTTGGTACTAATATCGATACTGCGGAATTTGAACCCTCTAATAATCCACGCATATACACACGTGCAACGATATCGGCTTTTCACTGGGCGCAGGGCAACCTTGTCAGAAGGTTGACTAGTGAAAATTTGTAACGGATGGCTATTCCGAATGGAATGTGTGTGTGTTGGGATGAGAAGGAAGAGAGTTTGGCTTTTCGGGAGAAATCTGTTTTAATTGATTTATTTGGGAGGAAGGTGATATGGGGAATTGGTTATTGTTGGTTGATCACGGTTTTCCCTTTGATTTTATACAATGGTAGTCTAATTGGTAATATAGTAATTATAGTACTGGAGAATGATGTGTAGAGTACTATTAAATGACAGATGATTAAATTGAGTATGGTAAAACATGAAAGACTAAACAAGATTGATTTTTAAATAATTTTGCAAGAATTGAAAATGTTATTCATTTTATTCCATGGGTTTGATTTTAACTGAAATGATTTAATAAGAGATTTCACTTTTTGTACGTGATTGAAAAAGGTAAAGAATAATATTTATAGCAACATATATTGAATTTTTTTATAAACACGTCCATGCGTCAAATTTTAGGGATCTCCTGGAGAGAACGATTACCAGTTGACTAAGATAAATCGGTGGGACGATTAGAGCCTGTATCAATCTCAATTATATTCAAAGAATAACGAAAGAACTGCGGGAGCTTTCGGCTTCAGGCGATCACGATTAATGCCTGACGTTTGAGGGACTAATTTAATTTCAGCCTGGATTATCCAAAGCAACAGCTTTTTGGGGAAAGCCTGCAGCTTCCGATTCACTTCCGATGATGATCGTATTAACGCCGCTTAATGAATTTACTGTTCCCAAAATGTAAAATGTTCACGCACGACTTGAAAATAATAAATCTTCTTTTATGATTAAAGATTTTTTTTTTTTCGAATTCAGCATGTCTTGAAATAAAAAGATTTTATTATTTGCTTTCAGAAATTATAGAATGTAAAATTTCAAAGTGACAGAAATTATAACACGCGTAGAATTGAAGGGAAATCAAATAATAACAATTAAAACAAATTCTAACTAACTGTCATGAGCATTGGGATTTGGTATTTACTGACTGTATTAGTTAAATACTGGTATGCAATTACTGACGTATTGACGCGTAATATTAAATCTCGACTATTGACAAGTAATAGCATACAGTTCGACATGCGATATACTATGCACACACGATTGGTTAAGTTAGAACTATAATAAAAAAAGCACAATCGACAAATGTCTAAATTAATCAGACCTCAAATACAACGAAAATCAAAGCAAAACTGCTTTCAAAATGAATGCAATATAAAATCCAGAATACACAACTAAAGAATCTGCCATCTGGAATAATTGCGTAAAGCATAAATACTTATAAAAATTGCAAAAGAAATTAAAAGGCGTAATGTCATCGGGCAAATTCTTACACCATCGTAAATGGGCAAACACCCCATCTATTTTCCTGAGAGATATGCGTCCACATGCACGAAACACTCGGAGCAAACTAGAAGGGACGACACAACGTTCCCGCACGGATTCCTCGCGTTAACTGGATTAAAGTTGGAATTCGAGGGATTCCCATCGCAACATGCCAACCGTTTATATTGTCTCCCTAGTTTCGTACTCCCACCGAGGGCATATTATTGCGACTTCCTTCAAACGACACGAGGGTGGAGCGGCTTGTTGACATAAGGCAGGTAGCTGGGGAATCCTTTTATTTGGCATTCATTGTTAATGAAAAGGGCTTTATGCCCTGTTACCCTAAACTCGAATGTCTGTAATACCTGACAGGTATTTGGATTCCTGACGCATGAAGAGTATTTTGCCGACCTTTTAAGGATGTTTAATGACAAGCTTCTAAATAAATAATTTTACGAAGTCTTTAAATTTTTGTAGTGTAACATACAACGTATATTATTAAAATAATATAATTCTTTGTTATTAGATGCATGTGTTTTGATATGCATATATATTCGATGGCACAATTATGAAATTATGAAATTCATCCAAAAAAATGAGTATAATAATAAAATATCAATGTATTACTTAGCAATGAAAATACAGAAGTATTAAGAATCTATTAATCTGCAAGGTAAGATGCTTTAAAAATCGATAACCCAAAACCTCACTAACATTGTCCCGCATTGATACATCGAAATAAATTGTCGGCAACTAACTGACATAAAGCTAGCTCACATCATAGAATCAAGGGCCCCTTGTGCCAAGGTAGAACGTGATGTTTACCGTGCGATCTCCCAATGATTCAATTCCTCTCATTGAGAACGAAGGCCGCTTCATCAGGAAGCAGGGGTGTTGGCTCAGAGATTCAATGCATTACACATGAAATCATACTGAAACGCAATTCTTCAAAAGAATTATCCACCCAGAAACAATTTATAACATTAATACTTTTTCCAAATTAAATCTATCAAAGAAAAACGAACCAAAAACAAGTAAATCATTTTCCACCAGTGCTGCCACGACTTTCACGAAGTTCCGTCATTGAAGTTGGCGGGCAAAGCATTGAAGGGGAGCAGGAACACCGGATTATCTCTATTTGCAAAGCTCTCGGCAGTTCGCTCTTCGGATGATCCAGTTAAGATCGTACGTGCGAAATCCGATCTCGCACTTCCCGACGAGCGCGGAATTAGCCAATAATCTTCACGGCCGTAGCGCCACCTCCGAGTGACGTACAGTTACCATCCCGCACACTCAAACGGACACACACACACAGACACACGTATATTACCGACTTAAATCTGACTCTGCGAGAGCTCAGACGCTAATTAGCATACGGCTGATATTCACAGTCTTGTTTCGCAGCCGGGGCGAGTTACCGCGCGGAATGCAACGCGGACAATGGGATTGAGGGGATGTTAATGGCGGATTTGGAAATGGAGACGCGTGTGTAAGGGCCGGGATTCGCATTTAGTACGGCCGACTCATATGTAACAGGGGCGTTCTAATTATTCTAATGGGTTACGCTCTAGCAGTTTGCAACAGAGAATGATAAATAGGTTTTGCTTCAATGGATATTAATTAATAGAATACATGTATGTGTTGTAATAAAAAAGAATTTATAGCAGAGTAATATATTTGTAATTGTTACTATTATCTCTGACAGATTTTTCATTATTGTACTAGCAATGCAGTATGCTTTCATCGAATAATTAAGTTTCATTCTGTAATCGAAATTGTTTATGACATTAATAATGCCACTTGCAATAGCGTTTGGTTATGTTATTGCAAATTGACGCATAAGCTTACTGTAATCCACATTATATTATACTAAATCATTGGCTACCATTATAATTAATTCCGAACTTTAATGATGAATAAATTCATTGGTAAATGCATTCGGTAACTACTCTAAAATTCTAATGGAGAGTAATTAAAAATGGAGTGAAAATGTAAAAGGATGGTAGGAAAGTTCGTCGATAAAAATCTTTACTGTAAAAGTCTGTCGAGTGCTCGAGGACTTATCGGAAGTGGTAACACGTCGAGGAAGGTTCGCCATTGGAGCGTGTGGGTTCCGGATGACGAAGACACGCTACTGGCCAACGGAATTCGAGAAGGGAAGTTCTCTGCGGAGCGGCTCTCTCGCAGCAGCTGAATAAAGAACGAAAAGGCGAGGGCCCCCGACGACAAGCGGATTACTCACGAGTTCAAAGTTCAGCCAATTTAGCTGGCTACGACATCACTCGACGTCTGGCGGCGACACACGCGTCAATGGGTGAACGGAACTCCACTTTAATTACCTCTTTCACTGCCGATTAATTACGATCATTCAATAAAGCCGCTCTTTCAACGTTATACTGATCCGGGTATTGCACCTCTTCCACGCTGCGATATTATCCAATTGCTAATTCCACCAAGCGATATGACAGATAAAAGCGAAATAAACTGCTATTAATAAAGAAATTTAATATTGACATACTGTTTCAGAAGCGCCATTTATTTATTTCAGTATCATATTTTTCCCAAAATAAAACTCGTGTTTCCAACAGATTTATAGGAATATCAATAAATGCATTATTTTAATAAACTATAAATTGAAAAACAAATCACACGACTGGATTCATTATTAATCAGAGTTATTTATCTACGTAGAAAGACTACCAAAACTCAAAACATCGACATCTTGTCGGCTTGCTGCCTTTAGAGAAAGGATTAAGTTAATTCAATTAGCTTAATTAAAGCCTTTATCTGGCAAAGCATGGAGCGAAGATCTGCGAGCGGCAGCGGCGCGGACAAACGGAAGTCGGCTATGTCTTTCCTGTCGAAAGACTGCGCTACTTAAAGTTGGTGGTTCGTGCTAAGCGGCCTGTACGGGGAATCATTATGATAAGTTGCGCAGCGTATCAACGCTTTCGCGAAAGGACTGCCGGCTGATTGGCCTCAATTTCTTGAATGGGCCTCTTTAAAGATGAAACAGCGACTGCTCTTGATGCAGATTAATCGGCCGGGAGAGGGCGGGTCGGGCGGGCTAATGCAGCGCTTCCGCAAAATCCTTTTGCCGCAATTAGCGCGAATGCCGACGAACCAGGCACGCACTTCGACAAAACGGGGATGGCGTCTGAGTGCAAGTGGGTTAATCCTTTGCTTGAAGTTGACGCCCTAATGCTGAAGACAAGCCGCTCCCAACGCCAAGCCTTGCGAACTTGACGAGCACCGACTCCTCTGTTAATTATTGTCCTCCGAGAGACACTGGAACACTGTGATTTGTCACGTTCCAGAGCACTTCGCGCCCGTGTAAACGATTGTTACTTTGCAGATCGTTATGAGGCCTTTTGATTTATTTAAGGAAGATTCATGAAGACGGAAAGTTATTAATATAAGAATATTAAGCGTTAATTGGATTTAGTTTTAAATATAGTACGGATTATAAGAATTGTAATAAATTATAGAATATTAATAATATTTAAATTATCACGTGGACTACGAAATTCATACTAACATATCAATAACAATTTACAAGAATTCTTTCTCAAAGTATTCCAATAAAACAAGTCAAAATTGATTTACATTGAAGGAACTAATTAATTCGAAAGACAAAGCGTAATCCAATCAGAGCGAGGGTTCGCACCTCGAAGGAGAAACAATTTTCTTACGAGAGTTTCGTAATCTCGGGAAATCCTTAGTACGAAGAGCATGAAGACTGAAGGTGTGGTGATTCTCATTCTCAGCGAGAGAAGAGATTCACTGAGAAAACAGTCGGCGAGTAGCAAGCAACTAGGTTAATCCTTGTTGCCGCGCGCGGCAGGAAGCAAGCGGAGGAAGACGAGCAGAACGCTCAAGATGGAGTGGAAGGTGGAATCAAGTCGTCATGCATATTTACCGTGGCAAGATTAGGCGCTCGTTGCCCCCGCGGTAAATAATGGCGCGGTGTGGGCCGCCGCGCTGCGATTTCGTCAGATGAGAATTCAGTTAAGGGGTTAATTGTGTGGTGTGCGTGGGCGAAGCATGCTCGCCACTCTGGAATGTGCAGTCAAAGGTTATTAAATTCGCCCCGTGGTCGGACCACTTTAGCTCCGCGTCGTAATTACTGCCAGCTCCTACTTTCATCTAGATTTTCACCTACAAATCTCAGTGGAACAGCAAACATTACACATAAACAAAAACCCCCTCGAAAATAAAGCAATACACACTTCAAAAACGAAATTAACACATTATTAACCATTCATGCTTTATACAACTATTAACACAAAACTATAACTTTCCATAACATATTTATCAGACTCTCACAAACATAAATACTCTCAAAGACAATCGAATTGAAATCTATATTTCATGTAACAACACTTTATCGAAATCCACATAAATAAACTTCATCGATACGAATAACCAAAGAATTATCTGCGTGCATCGATTCACCGGGGACAATACTATTCAATTAAAAATAATAACTACGATTCATTAGCGACAACCACAGACGGTCGTAGCATCGACTGCCTAAGGGCGAGGAGAAGGTGGAGGATGGAAGGAACGAAAGAACGAAAAGAAGCCAGAGAAATAATGGTGAGCACAATCGCGCGGGATCGCGCGGCATAAAAGAGGAAGTGGTATCGGCATATCGAAATCGCGGCGCTAGCCGAGACATCCCGAAGAATCCTTGCTCTTCTTCCCACCAACAATTCTCTCTCTCTCTCTCTCTTTTCCTCATCCTGTAGGAGGGGAAAAGAGAATGGGTAGGACAGAGGGCGCATTCCTGGCGCACAAAGTAGCAGGAGGTAACGACACACACACAGACACACAGAGAGACACATACAGCTAGACACACATGTAAGAGAAGGCCCGGTATAAAATCCCGATTCAATGACCAGGCAGGGCGAAGCAAGCCTGTCCCGTGGAGGATGGGAGAAAGAGGGCCCAAAGGGTTAACCGCTCGAAGGAGTCGAAGAAGGAAGATAAAGAGAGAAGAAAGAAGTTCCTAAAAGGTAGACAAGAGGAAGGAAGCCGAAGAGAGCAAGGGCGGTAAAGAGGGGTCCAGTCACAAGAGGAGCTACGGGGTGCAATCGTCCTCGAAAATGTTGCGCTCTCAACGCGCTCCTCTCTCCTGGCGTCGGCGAGCGTGCAGCAGGACACGCTCTCTTCGTGGAGAGGAACGGAGAGAAGGCTGCTGCATAGCAGAGGACCGGAGAAAAGGAAGAATGAGAGTGGACCGTTCGAGCGAGCGCCGAAGGAGGACGAAGAGGAGGAGGAAAGAGGAGGAGGAGGAGGAGGAGGAAGGAGGCTTGGGAAGAGAGGACGATACCTGGAGAACGAGATACCGGGACACTGCATCCTAGCTGGATGAAAGAGGAAGGACAACCGAGTGCCGGAGGGACGCGCACCACCCCACGGCGCGCCCATTGCATTCCACGCATCCTTCGACGCTACAGACCACTTTGAATCGCCGATCCAGCCAGCAGCCACCACCGCTGCCGCCGCCGCCGCCGCGTCGCTCTTCCCGCTCGCTTGCTCGCTCGCCGCACCCGACGCCGATCGAACTCCAATGCTATCGATTGTAGGTATTTTCGCGGGCCCGACAATGGACCCGCCGAGAGGACCGCAGAGAAGAAGACGCCCCCCCCCTCCCCTTTCGTCTCCCGGCGGACCCCTCGCACAGGCATACCGTACAACCTTCGCCTCGGCTACGAACATTCGATGAATATATTTTTCGGGGGTTTGCCAGAGACGAATCTCCACTTTTATGGGTGAAGTGGAAGTTCTGTTCTTTAGTGAAGTTGAAGATCGAAGATTCTAAGAGAGATTTAGGAGGTTCACTGGTTTTATTTCGTCGAAAATGTGAGGTATATTCAGTCCTGTATGAATTGGTGAATAGAAGAATTATTTAATAAAAATCTGTAGTGTGCTTGAAATAATTTTCAGTTAAAGTTGAAGTACGCTTCTTATTTAAGTTAAGAACTGTTCAAATACTTTCCTATTCCTGTGTATTTCTGTTTTATTAAATAATGAAGACTGCTTTGATGTTTTATTCAGCAAGTACATTGAAAATGTCCTTTTAAAACCTTGTTTCTCAATTCACAAAGTCAAACCTACATTCGTATAATCCTGTTTCACGCTGGTGAAGAGGAATGCGAAGCACTCGCTTAACTGAAAGAGGATATTTAATAGAGAATAAATCGTTGGAAAAGCAGTCTACTATTTTCAGGTAATACCTGGGAAAATAGAGGTTTGGGAGAAGGCTAGAATTTGGGGAAGCCAGTGCTTTAAGTAGACAGGATCCAGTTAACAAAACAGTGGACTGGCAGAGAGCGATATAATAAAACGGAAACTGGCCGCGGAGGTGAATACTGTATACGTGTCGGCGGCCCTGTAATCCCATGTACGAGAGACTCGGTCTGGCGTTGTGTCGGATCCAGTGACAGCATAAATTTCCGCAGCTGCCAGATAATTGGCCGGATAATTGGGCGCACTTTAGCCGGCGCTGCAAGCAGTACGCGCGAGCGCGAGTGAGCGCGCTCACTCAATTCGATTAGGGGAGCTGCGAAAAAGTCTTTAGCGCTCGATCCTATTAAGGGGATAATCCTGTTTGCGCCAAGGCAGTTTGGGACACCGGCTACTTAGCTGCACGCCAGGCTTCGTGATTTCTCTTGGAACGCTTTGAACACCATAGCCAACACCATTGACGGCGCCCGCTCCAATTGTAATGCAGCGGGACCGGAATTTTGCTCTCCAAGGTGCAAATAGGATTACACGTGCCGACCCCTTGAAGCTGCCGCCGGCTTAACCTGCCGATCTTTGACACAGGCTATCGCTTCGGTTCGGCCACTTCCAATACCATAACCAATGGCGAATCGATGGTCGCTCCCGTCGCCGCAGGCAATTTAACGGGACGATCAAACCCTTTGACATTCATTACTTGCCAACTTAATATAACGGAATTAATATAACAGAATTTACCAACGTTCATTTTAAAATATAACGCATTTGATTCACAGAATAGAATTGCAAAATTAACTCTAAAACCTCAATATTTAAAATATTATAAAAAAATTAAGAGACGTCTTCTACAGACAAATCTTCATTTTCACTTCATTTTGAAAATGATTCATTCACTAAAGCGGTACAAACAAACTGTTTCAAGAATTCAGCTAACATTAGCGACAGCATTCCCGAAACTTTGTATGCGGCATTAGGACCGCTTGATTAGCGTCTCTACAAGCAAGCATCCCCATGAATCCGACCAATTAAGAAACTGCAATTCGGCAAGGGGCAGGTCGTCGGCTCTACTATTTAGTTGGGACACTGGCACTCGGAATGCTGGCATTCAGCGGAGACATCCGACCGAAATAATGTCTCGGCCACACATTCGAAGGGAATGTATTGACACAGAGAGAGAGAGAGAGAGGAGGACATAGAAGCACACATACAAGGAAGGATATTGACACATAGAGAGGCACATAGATGCACACAGAGGGACCATAGGACCCATTATGGTTCGTCATGGATCCCCCGCTTTTGCTGCATTTTGCGGCCATGTCCCTCTCGATCGAACACGTGGCGAGCATTGAACTCCTGCGATCGATTCTTGGAATGCTTGCTCTCACACTATATCTCTTCCATGGCGACCTTCCCTTCCCGAAAGTCGCCTGGAATGCCTTTTCGGCACTCGCCCATTTTCGCATTCCAATTGCAATGCTTGTAACTCTTGAATCTTCGAATTATGTATAAGAATTTGTTCTTTCATTTTAGGAAAATAAATGTGGTTCAAAGAAGTCGAAATTTGATTCAAGCGATTTTTGTAGTTTTTGTAATGTTAATATTGTTCGATATTAATTATTCACTGTGGGTGAATAATTAAATTCAAATTATAGTTGCACTATTTTATCAAATTCATATGATAATAATTAGTTTGTCAATTTATAATGATGCAATAATGATTATGATCATATTTTCTGAAATTAGATACCTAAATAATATTACAGGCACTTCCGAGAGTGAATTTTCCAATTACTGATAATCTCAAAACTTACTGTAACAACCGAACAAATTGAATCAAGCGGCAAATTAATCGAATCCAATTAGAAATGACGATACACCGATAGTGAAAAGAATCGTTCATTCAGTCCAATTAGAAATTACGATAAGCTGGCGGTGAAAACAATCGTGGAAAAGGATTAACACACATTGCGCGCGGGCGGTCAGCCAAATCCGGGAGTTTGGCGGCCAATGGAAATGGACTGCTCGCTTATGGGAGAGCAGGGCAGCTTACGGGAGATAAGAATAGCCTGGCAAAGCAGTTGGCTTAACTAGAGTAATTGGCATTAGCAAGCCAAACAATTGCGTGCACAGAGAACACAAGGTACTAGCATGATATGCTGGTCTATTCGGAGTTTACCGGCAACTGACTGATTTGAAGATCAATAGCCACATATCGGCATGATCCTTGAGAACGGCAACCTGTCCCTTCCACCATTTCTAATCCCATTAGCGAAGACCAATTATCACTGGATTATGCCAACTGCACAGACTAATTGTAAGTAATTATATGAGGAACATTCGTGCGGAATGGAATCTCAGTCCAGGCGACGTCTGCCGCTTGTCAGCTTAAGGCATTATAGTATTTAGATGTTCTTGTATGGTATTCAGAACACTCCTCGATCACTTGATGACTTCTTAAAATAATGGTTTCCGTCAATGGTTTTTTTGTCAGCCGGTAAGTAATTTGAATAATTGATACATAGCATAATGGATCTAAACATCCAATCTCAATTTCGATAAAATATGAATGTTTTCTAATTGATTTTAAATTGACCTACACCAAATATTCGTGTTAACCATATCACCATAAAAATCTGTTAAACCTTAATAAATCATTTATGTTACGAAATTAAATAGAAAAATGATTTCGGAGTCATTGTTAAACAAATTGTCGAAGATAATCGTCGTGACTTTACGGCAATTGAGTGTTTAGTTGAATCGAACATCGTCATCGAATATTACGCGAGAGGATAATCGAGTACGCTTTTAGCATTTCGACGTGTCATCAACAAGCACGTGGGATTTCCAATGATTATGCGTAATTAATGTTATTAACTGAACCACGTCTACAGGGTATGTGTATGGGTTATGTTTACAGGGGAATAACGCGACGTCGAACCAAATGCTGCGCAGATTCGCTTGGCACGAGACTCGCGTCTCTGCAATTGGATCTAATTCCACAATTAAATCGTTGCGTTGTGGAGTGACGGGATTTTGTACCTACACAGTGCTTATTGGCTTCCCTCGCTATGGAACAAGAACAGCCCTGCTATTATGGTAATGCCACAATAGAACTAATCCATGTCTCTAAGTTTATTACGTGGATGTTCCAGATTACCAATTACTTGTTTGAGCAGCTAGATTAGCTTCAAAGGCAATTGACGTTCAATAGCTTTGATTAAATGCCATTGTTTTAATTATAATTTGACCCAATTCAATCTTCGATTTCTGAGATACTCTGTGACAATATTGATAGAAATTGCCAATATGAATTTACATGTTTAGTATTTCGAAATTCATCAAATTATAAAATTCTTAAATTTATAATTTACAGTTTTGCTAGATTTGGAATAATAACTGCTCTTTTGAAATAGTAATTTGAAATGCTGTAATTTACAGTTATGTAACAAGCCATGCAAGAAGATCTTTTGAGAATTACTACATGAAATTTTCAATAACGATTTTAATTTCACAGGAACGTCTATCTGCCCAATTGCCCAAACGAATAGTTCTCGAACCGTTGATATCTAATGGACAGAATGATGGAAGGCTGCGTTATTGGATCGATGCAATGTACACGGGAATCGGCACCTTCGACAGGGTCCACCTTTCAGTCATACGATAGGCGAGACAATATTTGACATCCTGCCGTTGCTGCTGTCGCTCCATTCATTACCACCACCCGCAAAACCGGTATACACCCTTTATTTCACGCTTCCGACAGCCTTCTATCTTCCGCTCTACGAATTACGTCAGGCCTTTGTAGAACTTTTAAGAGATATTAATGGGCATTGAGAAATATAAAGAATGATATACAAATTGTGTAAAATGTTAAATAAATTGCTTTCTTGTATTGGCTTGAAACGAGTTTAATTTTTGCAAGTAAACTGTGATATTTCATTAGTCCTTTTTTAATAAAAATTTGTAAGAAGAATGTAATTCTTGACAATTTGTTGAGTAGTGTTTCTTCACTCCAATTCCGAACGAAATTAAGTAACGAAAATATTATTCACAAAGACGTAAATAAGAAAATAATGTCTAAGCAAGCAAGAATTTTTGGACAGACACGTGCATCTATGATATCATCTATGATATCATCATTGGCGACTCATACATCGTCCATTTAAAACTCGCCTATTAAAAATGCCAGATCCAGTTGGCCCCGTTCGGCATATTAATACGTGAAACGGGCGACGACACTCGAGTTCTTCCCTCAACAGATGATGCGCCCCGGAAACTGGAGCGATCCTCGACCTCCCCGAATATCTATCTTAATTAAACAAGCAGCCTGCCACAACAGGCGGGCTCTTCGTGTTCCACAAACCTCGATGCTCGGCAGCAGCAGCAGCACTAGGCTTCCACCGAAATGGGAGAGGAGGCCGAGGGATGATTTCCGTGTCGTCTTACTCGAGAAAACTCGGGCTCGACCCTTTTATCCGAAAATTTCGCCGGCGAGATTGGGAGAACGGGAGCTCTTTGAAGCTCTTAATTGCACCCCTTTGCCAAGTATGTACTGCGATGAGGGGTGCGCATGGTAAATGTGTGGAAGCCACGCGGGACAGATTTCTTGCAGTAAATAGACTCTTGTTGTCGGCGCTGTTTCTAATTAACACGTGGTTGACGGTAGACTTGCATCAAAGTTGTTCAAAGAAACCAGTTTTTTAAATTCATTCCTGATTGGTGTATTAAAAACTACTCGCATTATGATTGGATTCATTGAAAATTGATTGAATTGATATAAAGAAGTGCTTCCTTAAAAAGATAATTGGAATCGAATTATATTTTTGAAACGTGTGATAAGCACTTTATCAACAACTGCAATAATCGTTATTATCAAACCAGTTACAGCTCAGGGAAATCAAACTTTGAATATTGCAAAGGTCTCGCCGCTTCAAACGGTACGAAACTTTGTTAAATTAGTTAATAAACTCATCAAGTGATTTCGGCAAGAGATCATAACGCTTTGGCAATAACTTTGTCAAAGCAGAAACTCGCGCAATAATTCCAATAAAAAAATTCCTAAAAACATTAACTTCTTGCAGCGACATTTATCAGAGAATAAAACGAATCTCCAACAAGTCATAAAGTAATCGAAACCAAACGCATGGATTCATAGAGATTCATAATACGAAATTCAGTGGGATCCCATTGGAGCAATCACATATTAGAGTGCTATCTCATATTGCCCAGGTTTGATCAATCAGTTCAATAGAACGAAGTAACTACACTAATAAAAATGTCCCAAAAAACATTAATATCTTTCAGCGATATTTATCAGAGAATAAAACAAATCTCCAACAAGTCATAAAGCAATCGAACTCAAAGTTATGGATTCATAGAGATTCCCAATACGAAATTCAGTGGGATGCCATTGGAGCAATCAGATATTAGAGTGCTATCTCATATTGGCCAGGTTTGATCAATCAGTGCAATAGAACGAAATAATTAAACTAATAAAAATATCCCAAAAACATTAACTTCTTCCAGCGACATTTATCAGAGAATAAAGCGAATCTCCAACAAGTCATAAAGCAATCGAAACCAAACGCATGGATTCATAGAGATTCATAATACGAAATTCAGTGGGATGCCATTGGAGCAATCACATATTAGAGTGCTATCTCATATTGGCCAGGTTTGGTCGATCAGTGCAATAGAACGGGTAGTTGGCCGATAAGATTGACCCTTATGGTCAACCACCTGACAGGGTCGAGCGGGCCCTCTTATCATTGTCACTCGAGTGCTGGACCCAGACTCCCCCCCTTCCAACCAACTACCACATACCTCCGCTTGGCAATCAGCAGATCCATCGAGCATGCTTTCCTCCACTCCGACCTCTTCGTCTCTCTCGCACCAGAGTGAAAAGTAGCCAGAGTCAATTGAAAATGTACTCTTTCGGGCTATCGTGTACGAGAAACGAAGAACGAGAGAGTGTACATGTGTGCGAAGAGGAAGAGAACAAGCTGGAGTCGCTTGAAATCGATTCTTTCTGCACAACGAGTGTTAACCCCTTTTTCCAGACCGACGTCCAACAGGTTTGGTCTTCCTCTAGTGGACTGCGCCGGCAACAGTTACCTAACTTTCGAAATGGGCGTTTCGTTTAGTATATCGCTTTATGTAGAATAGGCTCTTCAACTGTGAGTGGATCGTTTACTTGCTTTTAGTGTCGAATTAGGGAATTAGTATCCCAATGTGTACTGTTCAGTGTGGTATTTTGGTTTGTTGGTCAAGAGGATTCTATGCAGTATATAATTTCGTTGTGGTTCGTTGAATTAATACGTCTTATGATTAACCGATAAATTACTATAATTGATATGCGTAAATAATTTGTCTATATAATTCTATATTTATTCGCAATATTTGTATGACATAGAAACCTAGTTAGTCCATCATGAATCACAGCAAGTAAAAAGTTATTCTAATTCTATAAAAATCTAATTTAACTCTAAAATAAAAATCGTTCCTCAAAATACTAGTCCGAGGATTTCAAGCCACTCACAGGAAAATAGAAAAGCTCGAAGCTATTTGCCGGTAGTATCAACTAGTACTGCCGTTGCACAGTGTTTCTACTGTGAAACTCGTGTCTAGCACGATGGAACACTAGTTCGCCCAACAGCGGTGAAGCTCGTCCCACAAAAGTCCCGGCTTTTCCCGCAAGCAACTGTGCCGCTAAGCTCGCAATTTCCCCCCCCCCGGCGAAAGTGGATGGACGGAAAAACGAGCCGATCGGAGTAATCGAGGCGAAAAAAAGCGGCCGGCCATCGAATCGTCAAACCCGTCTGACTTTCCGGCTTCCTTTTTTAAAGGTTCGACAAATCGGTGATCTATCCACTTCGTAATCCTCTTCCACGAACGACATCGGAACACTTGTACGCCTAACAAACCGAGCGGACTGATTGCATTTCGTCCGGAAAACACTTCTGATTAGTTGGCTCTGTATTTACTCTAAAGCTCGACGTTTTGTTTTTCCAGCTTTATTTACCCGAGATTCGCGTGACGCGAATGCCAGAGCCAAATAAATCCTGTTACGGAAATACGAATCGGCACTGATACCTTTTCAACTCTTTGCAATTGTCAAGTTCCTCGGCTCTTACCTGCAACAAAAAAACAAATGTACCTGTTAGAAAACATTGAACAATGGAACAATGTTACGCGTTACTAAATTATACACTGTACTATCAACATATCGTGAATAGTATTTTCAATAATAAGTATTATATTATATAATAACTTATACATATAATAACACTCATTTCAATCTGCAAAATACTCAAAGGATGATGTATACAACGTATCACATATATCGTATTATAAAATTCAATAAAAAGTATGCTGTGCAGTGAGCCAGAAACCAATCCCTAAACTATTTGACCTTTAACGACCACTGATTCACAACTGCAACTACCACCAAGCACTCACACACCGAAACGACTACTAAATGACCATCGGACTCTACCAAACCGACCACCCAGAGTACCATTGGAGTCCCGTTCCCTCCGGCTTGCTGTGCACACTGCGTGGGCCACAAATATCTGCAGGAAGGTCTAGCGGGTAACCAGCAATATCTAACGAATAGAGAAGACGAAATACTGCGACGGAGAACAAGATCAGTAGAAGCAGTAGAAAAGGGATGTCAGACAGTAGTAGTCAGCCGTCGGAGAAGAGTGGTTAGCGTTGAGACAGGGATTGCTTGAAAAATCGTCATCGATGCTTTTACAGTCACATGGCAACAGGAATCTCTCGCGTCGACCATGTACTCGCTCGACGGATCCTCCGGCTCTTCTTCCATCGGATGATTCCCTCTCTCCGTCTCGCGTCATTCAGCTACGTAACGCGTGTTAGTGGTCCGCCTGGATCGAATGGACGGCGAAGCCGAGGCCTAACGAGCCGAACGAAGACGCAACCAGAACTGAGAAGGAAAGATCACGGCGAACGACGTGCAGGACGATGACGGCACCGAGCACAGTCTCATAGGCCGGAAAAGGCGAAAGAGAGGAAGAAGAGCGAAGTACATCACCGAGCTATACATGAAAGAGAACTTCTACTTGGTGAGAGCGAAAGACAGCGATAAAAGAGGCCAACAGAAATGGAATTGAAGTCATGAAGACACCGAAGTCCGGTAATCATTCGGAGAACAATTCCCAAGTTCTTCAATGTGCTTGAGGGCTACTTTTCAATGACTTTCATACGTGTATTCTGTACGATTGAATTCTTCGAAGTTTTCAAGTAAATGTAAGGTTGGTACGCTCTGCTTTTTTTGAACAGGTCTGCATGTTTCGACGTTCGGGTTTAATGCTTCCGTGAAGTTGTGCCAGTGACCGTACTGTTTTAATGATTTCTGTATGATACCCAGACAGAAGATACATTTTGAAAGCAAAGGGCTACAGTTTCATACAATTCCGCGGAATGAATTGGAGCATGAAATGAATGAAGTAAAACCAGGAATTTAGAGAAAGAGCTGGAACCCTCTGGGAGTTTGATATTGCAACATTTCAGTTATAAATTTCAAACTCTTTGTAGTCAAATATACATTTCCCCAAAAACCATTCCCTTTTTTTCTACTGTTACAAATACTTTCCAACTGTACACGAATAATATTAAACAAGATATAAACTACAAAACCCTTCGAGTTTCAAACAGCCCGATTTAAATGAAAGCGTTATAAATGAAAAGGATGAAGTATACGCGATATTGATTAAAGTATTTCGACAAACTGATGTTGAGTTGGCGAAGGCAAGATTTGTTGGAGAGTGAGGTGAAAGGTGGTGTTTCAGGCTTAAAGCCGCTTAAAGAAGACAAGAAGAAGAGCAGCCTGGTGGAAGGAAGGCGGCGGTGGTAACGAAGCGGCTGAAAGAGAACTCAGCAGAGAGAAAGAGAGACATCAGATGCGTGCAAGGTTCCTTCAGGTATAACAGGTTCGCTCTCAAGCTCCCTTTTAAGAAGACTTGGCCCTCTCTTCCTCTCCCATCGGATGCTTTCGCATGCGTGTATGCACCAGGCTGCGTTGCACTGTGTGTTGTATTGGTGTTTGGTTGTCCCTCCCTTCACTGTGGAGCCTCGCGTGCCAGCGGCAAACATCGAGTTCCAACCGAGTCATCCAGACTTAATACGTGTCTTTCGGGAATTCCAGGCGCGAGGCCTCCTTCGCAAAGTACAGCTATCGTGACAGCCCGAGTTATTGCAGAATTCACTGCCTCCTTCACTTATTCGCATGTATCCTCAGCCAATTAGTTTCGCCCTTCCGCTAGTAATACGCTACTGACCATCCAAACCTATTTCCAGTAATCGCTGTTCCCTTATTGAACGTTTCTTTACTCACAAAAAAGTACATCATGTTTTTTTATTGAAAGATCAGACCTGTCAAAGTAGCAGGATTCCTGATTTCTTCACGCAAGGTGCAGGTATTCTTAAATTACTATCAAAACATAGTTTTTGAGATATTATTTAAATAAAAATAGTATGAATGTCGAGACATTTAAAGTTACAATAATATAATCAACGAGATTATTTAGATAGTATAATAAAATGAAATAGAGTTTAAATGAAGCAAACTATATTTCTGCTCTAATTTCATGAGTTTGGTCAGCAATCGTACAGGCGAATTTCGAAGGGAGAACTCGTCGTGTAGGCAATGAATCCTGTTATTACTTGGCAGCGGCTGAGGAAGGCGCGACCTGTGAATAACGAGGCCGAGTATCCAAGATGTTCTGCCATAACAGGGGTCCGTGTTGCCATTACGGTCACACTAGTTGCTATCTATACACGTTACAGCCAGTGTAATAGAAAATTGCGGTACTGTCCAGATAACGCTATCGTCCGATCTAACATGTGACTCTTCATCAAGCCGGATTAGTCTGCCGCGCGATGTTATTCCGCATTCTCATTATTCCTCATTACTTCATGGCAGATGTAATTTTCATAAGTTAGCGCTACTCCCAAGTGTTAATATTCTAGCTTGGTCTGTTCTCGAAACTCGTTGAATTACGAGTGTTGGATGAACTTGGAATTTCATTAATAATACATGTGTGAAATTCGTAGGAATTTTCAAGATCTTATCGAATTTAAGTTTAGTGTAATTCTAAACTTTAATTCAATGAAATAAAATTAGTAACAAGCAGGTTTATATATATATTAGTAATTTAATTCTGTTTTTATTTGGAATTATAATCCGAGCGTTCGAATTTCGAGGGAAACTGTTCGATACCGAATTTGAATTCGAACGTCCAGGGTGTTTCCGGGCGAATTCCACAGACCGCAGTAACTCGGTAACTGTCAGTCAAATTTGGAACTTATTGTGCAACTGGCTTCTCTCTGAATGATCAGCTGATTGCTGAACAACACCCATAGAATTGTTCGGCCCCACACCCATTCCCCCGAAAGACAATGGATTTGCTCGAGCAACTGGACGGGAAGGATTAGAAGCTACGTGCCAGCTGTATGTCGAGATGACAAGCAGCAGTACTTCAAGTACTTGACGCCTCAAATGACTCCGCGCTCATGAAGATCCGACGTGCTACAGCGCGATTATTATGCGACACTTCAGTTCTCTTCGTACTCCACTTCGCACTCCAGAATGTTTCAATTCAGACCAGCAAAAAATATTTAAACAGCTTTTCTCTACAGTTTTTGTGACGAAGCCAGAATCATTTAAGTTTTCACTTTAAGGTGAGAGTGTAAAAGATAATAATTATTAAAAGAAATATTAGAGACAATGCGCAATCAATTAATGTGGTATTCATTAAACTAATTCCCGCTTGACTTCTTCGAAAGTTCAAGAGATTTTAGTTCATTATTATTAAATACAAGGTCGAACCAAGCTAGTACTTGAAGTGCAAAATATTGATGAAATACCCGGAGGAAATTGTATTGCAAAGTTTTGCAATTAAAAAGTACAGGATTGATGAACTTCCACAAGAGAAGTATAGAGTCAATAAAAGTTCCAGAGTTTACCTGCGAAGCCATGAATCGTTACGTGTCAATATCTTCAAAACTCGGTTTCATAAAGTATCGAAGCTGTCTATTTCATTTGCAGTAACCCTGTATTTGAGGATCAAGTATTCAAGCAACGCGTGACGTTCCCCTGAAATTCCGCAGGCGCCGAGTGTTGACACACAGCGAAATTGAAGTCGTCCCGATATTACATGACCTCATATCCGAGGCTCGCGAGAACGCCGGGAGAAAGAAAGCCCGGAGTCAGTAGTCCGAAGTGGAACAGTAGTTCAAGGCTCCAATAAGTAACATCCCTCCAAGTCATCTTTAGACTGCGGATGTTCATAGAATTGTATATTCTAATACAACAGTTGCAATCCAATGCGATATTTGCACACATATATTCTGCGCTCAAAGAAAAACATGTATTTCATATTTTCCATACTTTGTATAATTTATATGTCTGTATTTTAATGAGAACATCCAAAAGTCAGGAAAAAACATAATATCGATTCTTGCATACTCTTTAAAAACTGCAAAAGATATTATTATACTAAACTTTCAAGCATATATTCACTACCGCATGAATAATACCATGCATACATAAACCATACACGATTTAATCATGACAACAGAAATAATGATAACCCTTTGTGTTACAACTTTTAATTATTCCCTACATTCCTTGTATTTCTGTATACAACATACTTTATTCGCATATTTCATCATATATTATTTTAAGTGCATAAACATCCGGAGTTTAGCTGTCTGGCCGCGAGTGCCAGGAGGCGGACAATTTTCGAAACAATGGGCGCTCTAATCGCTCGGTCGACGAGAGAGCAGTGGATCGTACTCGGAGGGAAGCTCCGCACGGAGCTTCCTGGATATTTGCAAGCTCACCCGCAAGCTCATTCGTGCCAGCAACCCTCCGCTGAGAGCGGCGAAAGTTTCAGCTCGAACGTCCCCGGTGCGCACCACTCTAATGTAATCGATTTTCGTGGCTCGCCCTCGATCGCCCTCTTGGCCACGTAAACGATGCATAAACTGTGTCAAGCTGTTTCTTCGACTGCCACGGGATGTGTACCGAAACTGTCGCTACACCGCGCACACCGCCAGTTGTACACTTCCGGCCATGGTTTATTCGCAACGAGCTGAGACCGCGCCTGCTATTTATTCTGGAATTGTTTTCCTCGCTCCAGTTAGAGTTCTCTTTTGCATGTTTTCAGGCCAACTTTCTCTGGATTATTAGTTGGCAACATGTCAAAAGTGATGGTAAAAGTATTGCTTAATTATGAATGTTTTGAGTTAGACTGGACAGATGGAATGTAATATAAATAATGTGTGTTTTATAAATTGTTATTTGTTGTTAATTATAGTTGTTGGAATAGTAAGTTTTACTTTGTGATCTTTTAATTAAGAAAGTATTATTTCTTATGCAGATAGTGGTTTTTAATAGATCTGTTTGAATTTTAAACGAGTTAATAATTATTTTCGATTATTTTTGTTTTCGCAAGCACGAAGCATAACTTGTCTTACTTGTGGAAAGTTCGAATCAATTACATTATTTACTTGCCACTCCGTTTGGCAAACGCCGTGTTGACCATAGCCTAGAAACACGAATCCCTTGGCTCGACTTCTGGTTCCAACTACTTGACTTCTCTCTTCGCAAAACATTAAGTTTTATTGCACTATCTCGGAAGTCTTTTAACCTACATTCGTGATTTCTCGGTTCTCTTTTCGAGGAAAAGGGTTGAAAGAAATCTGCAATTAGGTTAAGTCATTTAACCGAAAGGACGACTCTGGAACTCTTATGTTTTTGAAAGCATGGTAGCTTTGGAGACAGGAAAGCACTGGACGCAATTGTTTCAAGTGATCGCAGAGAATACAGATAGTCGGAATGGGTCATTGAATACTCGCGCGGCATTCTGCCAATACTTCTCCCGTTCCATTCCTCGGCCCCTCTTCCTCGCTTTTCGCAGTCTTTCCCTCTTTTTTTGGTTGTGCTCGTGGATGCTGGATGATTATATCGACCGCGTAGGAGGCTGGAGCCAAGCCAGGAAACTCGCTGGGTCTAAGTTCTCGTTCGCTTCCCTTCCGCCGCCACTGCCGCCGTCGCCGTCGCCGTCGCCGCCGCCGCCGCCGCCGCCGCCGCCGCCGCTACCGGGTGTTTCGATTCTGTGACTCGACTCTCGACCACCCACACACTCTTCCCACCAATTTATAGTTTCCTCGCGATTTCCTCCAATCACATCTTTCCACTATGCTACCCGAGAAAGTTCCTAGAAATTTCATTGCACTTTGTTCCTTTTTCCCGATCAGTTATTGCGAAAGCGAGATTGGGATAATGCAGAGAACAAAACATCAGAGATATATTATTAAGGTCGAATTATTTTACTTCTGCAGCTTGGAAATATATAAGTTTGTATTCAAGTTCACAGTTTGCTATTTCTGGAATATTTTCCATTGAAAGCTTGAAACTGGTCTTATGTATATTCGCAAAGGCCCAACTTTGAATTTGTTTTGCTACTGTTTCTATTAATTAAAACGGGCGCCATCCTAATTTTACATTCGAATTGACGAAGCTCTCAGTTAAAGTATCCTTCTCAATGGTGCAGAATTTCAAGCGCGATGCTTCCCACATGCGCACGACGCTTTCCCTCTGTGGGAAAAAGTGCGGCAAAATGATAATTAACGGAACGCGAGAAACGCAATCCAAAACGAGGCGAGCGCTAACGATGTCGGAGTAATGTTTTTAAAAACCTATTTAATTCAGGGTGCACTTGAACCGCAAGCTCTACAATGCGGACTCGACGATCCCGGCGCTATGGGAGCGCAGCAAGAGGGCCATTCCGCGCGCAAAAGATAGGGAAAAAAAGGCCTGGCAGAAGAAGTGGAAAGCCGGAGAAATATTTATTACGTGCCCTGGGACACACACGTACGCGCGCACACCCCGGAGAGCACTTAGCCGAGCGCACAACAAATTCTTTTCTTTTTTCTCTCTCTCTCTCTCTCTCTCTCTCTCTCTCTTCCTCCTCCTCCTCCTCCATGGTGGAACAATATGCAACTACTGCGCTAGGCTTACGGTGACGAAGAGCTCGGGCATCCAGAATTAAGCTGGTGGTTTACCGAGCGCATACTGAATTTGTTTAATTTAGCTCGCCATATTTACGTTAAGTTTGCCCGCCGGCTTGATATGGTGGCCCTGTTACCGAACCCACTCGCCCGAATTATGTGCCAACGGCAAACTGTTTTCCAACGCTACTCCTCTCGCTAAGCCCTTTAAATTTCGGATTTATACGACACGAATTCCATCTTTTTATTTGTAACACTTGAACCAGAATTCACGTTTTTATCTCTGCGACACGAATGAGAATACCTGCCTTTTGGAATAAATCTTCCTATGTAATTGTCGATCGATTAATTGATAGACACCCAACGCTACGGCATCCAGTAATTTGTAATGCAATAGCATACATGCAGATTCTACTACGCGATTTCGCCCGGTAGAATTTCACCCGATTAAATTCCAAATTGGTAGACAGGCCATTAATTACACACGATAGTATTACAGATTGCATTGACAACGTATTGACTGCAGTAACCTTTGGGTATTTGCCGAATCTAATTATTGTGGAACTGTTGAATCATCCACAACTTATCTCTAAATTACGAAAATAATAATAGCTTTATGGAAAATTATAAAAGGAAGAACATCAAAAATATATCCGCATAGTAAATCCTTTTTATCACTTCTTTAAGCTTTTAATTCCATACCGAATTTTTGTATTGAGTGCAATAACATTCAGGTATTTGCCGAACCTAATTATTGCAAAGCCGTTGAATGACGCACGATTTATTTCTAAATGACGAAAATAATACTAGCTTTATAGAAGATTATAAAAGGAAGAACATGAAAAATATAGTCAAACAGTAGTTCCTTTTTATCACTTCACTTTAAACACCAAATTCCATAGTGAATTTTTCCGAATCGAGAATTCATGGGTTTCCGCACGCCCCATAACCTCCGGCAAAATGAGCAAGATCCTGCAAGAACGAACGACTGGCGTAACATAAATCCTGGTGAAGTATGCGCGCAAAGGGTTAAATTACCGATTAAACTTGGAGAGCGGAGGGTGCTTGTAGGGCGAAGGAAGGATTTCAGGGAGAAAGGCGACGAGCCGAATCGTCGTTTACCCTTCGCGGTGACTGCCCTTTCCGTCGTCGATGGCATTTCCAGTGGTTTTTGTGGTTACACTTTACGTAATTGGATAGCTAGTGGCCGAAATTCGAGGCGGAAAAGCCACTGCAAGGACACAGCTTGTAAGCTGTTCTTTTCTATGCATGGTTTCAAAATATACCTTGTACACAAATTGACTTTTCATTGGACAATTATAATATGTTGGTTTAAATCTTCTCATATTTTCTTAATTGTATAATGTTTCACAAAATGCTGGCTTGTATATCATTGTACTAGAATTTAATAATTACAGTAAATCATATTAAAATAATTAATATTAGATTCAAAAGTTAGTTCATAAGACAAGAGTGTATCGAATCAAACAGAAATTGCATTAATTAATGAAAGTCAGTATTAAGACTAGAACTCAGTTTATATTTTACTGTTCCAATAAACTGGATTCCACTGAATCCTCTGCTCGGCGTTAATTATATTGCAAGAACTGATTTATTCTGAGCACGGGACGTTGATATCAACGATAATCGGGAAACCCGCTGGGGAAATATGACAGTAGTTAAGTTAACAGGTAACAACTCGTTCCGTGAACTGTCAGGCGGGCCGATGGAAAATCAATTAATGCCTGATTGCTGGCACTTATGATTAGCTGGGCAGACACACCGATGGGGAAAAACCGATTTGTGAGAGTGGTGGGAGGACGTCGCGATGCTCGGAGAATTATGAGCTTGCCAGTTCGAATCATCGATAAAACTCGTATATGCGAAAGACCGCGACTGCCGATCTCCGTCCGGATAGAAATTCACCGCGATTCCCTTGCTAGGCAAACTGACCGATTTGCCTGCGAGAGTTATGGCCAACGGTGCACTGCCGTTCTTTACTGTCAGGATACTCCATTCCGATCGATATCCTTGTGTGGTCTTCCAAGATTTCACCCATTCAAATCTTCTGTTTCTCCTTGTCGCATCATGTAAAAAGGTTCAGTTGTCTGGTGTCAATTTTTTAAAGATAAATTCTCATTTAAACTCGAATGTTATACAAATGATTTTGTATTACTGGCAGCATTTTTGTAAATTCTGTGCGTGTTTTTATTAATGTTTCTATGTTCTCTGTATACCTCTATTTCTGTTTTAGTATACTTTGAAATGATTTCTATCTTCATAAAACATTTTCTTCTAAATTAATCATTCTTAAAAGCTTGATTTTTATTTAGTATTTATGTAAATCGTTCGCATGTATCGTTTAAATCGAAATTTCGAATATTACAAATGGTTCTCCCTCATTAGTGGATATTGAATAAATGACAGCATTGAACGGAACTCGCTTACTCATTATAATATCGAAAATTCGCGGGAGTAAAACGCTCGTAAAGTTGGTGCACAATTTCCAAGTAGGTTTTAGACACAATTAACCGGGCATTAAATACTCGAGTTCGCTTGTTATCGGGAGTGCCATTTGCCGATTAATAATTTTCACAGTTTCAGGGCAATGTACATGCGCGGCTTCACGGAGTTGTGGTTTTAAGAGGATTTGAAACGAGAAATTTGGACAGCGATTCCCAATTTTCTGATGTAATTGAAGTCCCCTCTAAAATATATAAAAAAAACAGAACAATAACTCTGTTAAGTTTTTTTTACAAAAATTGCAAGCATGTTTTTAATATTATTATCGATAATAGGAAAATTTGTTGAACATCGCAAGGTAGAGTTATTCGATACCTAGCAGTTTGTCAATCCAATACTGATCAAATCTGGATCATCCTTGCTCCAGACTCTCTACTGACTCCGGAAAATATCGTTCTCCATATCCTTTCAGCGAAAATTGGTAGGGGACGTATCGGCCAATTTATCACGGGAACTACCAATACCAACCAGGGAGCTATTTCCATCAATATGAAGGATTCCCGAGAACTCTTTTTTCATTCCATTCTCCCCGACGAGCTTGTATATTAAATTTTTCTACATCATTTCAATGTGCGCACCATTCGATTTATGCCAATAAACGTTTTATAAATGTTCAATTTGACTTTGCTTCGTTCTTTCCGTTCTCCGAAATTTCGTATCGAAATACTGTTTGTCAATTTATGAGACTTACGAATTTTAATTGCAAGTTCATTGGACAACACAAAACTATTCTGAGAGCGAGTCATTAATTAAAAGCAGGTTTGACGTAATTCTGGAAATAAGACTGAGGAGATGCACTAGTTACGGCAGTTCTTAGTCCGAGTGTCCTCTAGATTCTCGACCCCGTGGACTAGCAACCTCTGGCAATCTCAAAAATAAACTCGCGACCCCATTTGAACCGTGGAAATCTCACGGGGCACGTGATTGGAGCCAAAAACAGGTCAGAGGAACCAGACTGTCTGTTAATCGGATTAGCCGACCGAAATACGTATACATATTTTCCACGAAAGTATACAACGAATTTCAGTGGAAAAAGTAAATCTCTTTTATACAAACTTGATGATACAAGAAAAGATTATAATCACCAATTGTTTATTGTATTTTCTTGTTGTATTCATAACCAATAATGCTATATCTTTAGAAAAATTGATTAAAATTATTGAAAAGAATATACGTGTTTTGCAAATATGCTTATATAATTAAATTTTTGTTAACCATTACCTCATTTTGTTGTACTTTTACGATTTAACGTCAATTTAAAAATAGCTATACATTTAAAAAAGCGTACGTATATTTTTGTACATACACATATATTCACACTCCACCGAACTTTAAGACCAATCAACTAAAAGCGTGAAAAGACAAACAACTCTGTCACATAAACATTGTAAACAATTGTCAGCGACAATCACTATGAATTTCTGACAAACACGTGTTCAAAAGTTCGGAAACCCGGAGACAGCAGTGGCTGAAGAGGAACGTCTCGCCGTCTGGTTTTCGTGTCCCGGAAATAGAAGGGAAGCCGAGAGTGCTCTATGCATGACGCCAAAAATTCATGGTGTCCGTGTCTGACGCACATTGTGACAGTGCGACGCGAAATCCATCGACGTCTTCCTCGACTGTCGGGCTAAGGCGAGACTGTCAGCGTGAATAATAGAAAGATCGATAATCGAGCAAACGATAACGCCAGAGACAGACTCGACTCTCGGCTTGTCAGTTTCATATCCACCCGCTTTGCACGCATCCTTCACTCCTCTTACAAACCCTATTGAAAGTGATTGAGAAAGTACAGGTTCACACATCTCTTCTTTAACTGTTTTTCAAAGCTATTCCATCTATTTTTAAACATTCTTGTTAGCGATAAATTTCTGCTACTAACAAAATAGACAAGTCATTGCAAATATTATGTTACTTTGAACTGAGCTTATAATGTTAGTTATTAATATTTTTATACCAGATAATACATCACGGTATCTTAAATACAAACATAAATTATTCTTTTATAAATCTTTAACAGTTTCGACTTTCTAGATAAGTGGAACTCTTGCACTTTAATGGATGTATTGTGAATAAATGTGTTTCTACGGTACGCGGGTGTCAGAGTCTACCTTATTACAAGACTTCAGTGATCCTTAGAAGCGTAATGTGTTCTGTTTACAAGAACAGTAGTAGAATTTATGTACACAGTGGGGCTAAGGGAGGTATGCACCTATGAATTCAATGCGAGCCTCGCAGTACGTGTTCTACATCTACATTGATGTACTATACTTGATCGTATCATGCCACTGTTTCCAGTAAATTCCCACTATTGCTCGTATACAGTGCATGGTGCATTGTGCTTATCTGGCTTCGCTTTTGGATCTTATCATCTTTGGCAGGTTTCCTGGCTGTTTCACCTGTCTATCGTAAAATGGATGTTCAAGCGAATTCTATCGAGCTGGTTAAAAAACTCGTTGAAAATAACTCGAAAAAAGTTGGAATGAATGCTTACTCATTCAAATGCTGATAGTATTTAGTGCTCAACAGGTTTGCATAATCTGATCTTTTTCGTGCTTTGATTCATTCATGAGTTTTAGAAACAAGCGAATATTCTTATCCAATTATTTATACAAAAAATTGAATAAAATAGACCATTTATTTCCATACAAAAGATTTGTTTTTTGACAAATTTTGTAACATTCGGACTACATATGTTCCAAATTCGAACAAGCCAATGTTACTGAAATACTTAATTAATCTGACTAAAGATGCACCTGTTTCTCCATCACTATAATTCCTCAA